>OY829507.1:17833538-18439258 GCA_963691665.1 Clepsis dumicolana | reverse complement strand
AGTGCTCTAAGCTGATGATAATTTGAATGATAGAAACGTAAATATCTATACCTATAAAAGAAGACCGTGACTGACTGACTGACTGACTGACTGACAGACAACGCACAGCCTAAACCACTGGACCTAGAGACTTGAAATTTGGCAGATATCCTAGAGGAGCGCTAAGAAGGGGTTTTTCGAAATTCCCACGGGATAGGGAATAAATGAGATTTACAATTTCGAATCAAAGTGGCTCTATCTCCACAGCTATAATTATTAGAGATTACAAATTTGGCATGCAAGTAGGTAATAATAACAGCTAATAACGGGTTTCAGGATTTTTCAAAATTCCCACGGGATAAAGGAGAAACAGTAATATTTTCATAGTAACTGACTAGCAGATATAGAGACTTGCAAGTTTACAATTATTATTTCTTGAGGATCATAGAGGTGCACTAAGAAGGACTTTTTCGAAATTCCCACTGAATAGGGAATAAATGGGATTTACAGTTTAGAATTTTTTAATCGATCTAAAGAGTTAAAATGCAAAATTCCCGCGGGATAGACATAAACGAACTCAACTTCGGGGCTGATTTAAATTAAAATCACTAATAGAAGCTACACTGTCACTGATTCATATTTAAGGTTTTTTTAAATAGCTAGGTTAAAACAGTTATTAATATCCGGCGGGAACTTTACGATTTCTCGGGATAAAAGTAGCCTATATCAATCAGAAACAGTGTAGCTTTCTGTTAGTGAAAGATTTTTAATCAGGCTAAATGTAGAATTCGCTTATTTCTATCCCCCGGGAATTTTGCATTTTCCCGAGGAAAAAGTAGGTGCCAATGTCAGTTAAGAACTGTAGCTTTGTATAAGTGAAGCTTTTTTTTTATCGATCTGAAGATTTAAAATTACTTAAAATGAAAAAACCCGCGGGATAGAATTAAGTGAACCCAACTTCTGCGCTGATTAACATTTAATTAAAATGAAGCCCTATATTGCTAATAGGTACGTCCGTCCGCGGTCAGTGTTAAAACGCAAAAACGGTTTACAAGCTTTAATAATTGCTTGAATGATTGCTTGCGTGCTTGCTTGCATGCTTGCTTGCATCTTGCTTGATGCCTGCTTGCATGCCTGTTTGCATGCCTACTTGATGGCCTGCTTGCATGCCTGCTTGCATGCCTGCTTGCATGCCTACTTGATGGCCTACTTGATGGCCTGCTTGCATACCTGCTTGCATGTCTGCTTGCATGCCTGCTTGCGTGCATTATATATATTGCTTGCAAGCTTGCAGGTTCGCTTGCACGTTTGCTTGCTTGCTTGCTTGATTGCTTGCTTCTTTGAAATGCTTATGGTTCACGCGAGCGAAGCCGCGGGCAAAAGCTAGTCGATGAATAAAAGGAGTCATTTAAATTCTCAGTTTCCGGTTTACATCTTAAAAACCCAGTTGGATATACATGAGAGCTTCAAGGTACTAATGCAGTGTCAACACTTACGATACAACTCGTCACTAACCACCACTTACGAGTATCTGTCTGAACATTTTTCTTTTTCTTTTATAGTGAATGTATGGTTTATCCTATGTGCTGCTCTGCAGGCTCGATGGATGCAACAGCTTGATGGATTTTAACGTGTGAGGAGTCATTAAATTTGGCTTAATTGGAGGAGTGCTACTATAGGCCAACCTATTTTAGCCAAAACACAAGAGGGAGAGGGGTGCGTGCTGAGAAAGACTTTCACAGCAAATATCTTCAGACTAGAGCAATTAACGTAAATGGGTCATAGGACATATTTAACTGCATTTTAAGGGATCTATCCGTGCTACTCCATATTACTGATTATGTGTAAAAAAAAATCTTCATTTAGTTAAGGTAAGTACGAAATTATTTTTTGGTTTTTCCATTGCTGAATTGTCTCGAGACACTTACGAACGTTTCCGGTATAATCGCTGACAGCACGAGCACCAGCAGTCATCGAGGGCCTCGGCACACCAGTGCCCTAAGCACGACTTGTCGAATCCTGCGTCACGTAAACTCGAATAGTAAACTATAACGAGTTTGTATGACGTATGGAACAGCGCCCGCCCGTGAGCGTATTTGGAACTAAAATTTTGTATGAGATTTCTCGATCTCGATACGATAACCGTAACGTAACGCAGGATTCGACAAGTCGTGCTTAGGGCACTGATGGCTCACGGCCTGTGCTATACTGATGTACCAGGTAGCATTGACTAGGGCTGTGTGATCACGATTGTAAACGGTTGTGGCAATCATGCTTTTAGGTCCGACAAGTCTTTGAATGAATATAAGGAAAGGTTAATTTATTTTATTGCATATTTTATATACTATAGATAACTTATTCCTTAATCTAAAAAGCAATCCAAAAAAAAACAATCATCCCTGCCATTTAAGAGTATGAGACAAGTTTATAAACTGGGAAAGCGCGTGGACGCGTCGTGGCAATTTGAGAACAGGGGTTTGAAAAAATATATAAATTAAACAACTAATCATAGGGCTCTAAGTTTGATTGCAACAAATAGGTATGGGCATAAATAAACTATCTTACAAAAAAAACATCGATTTATTTAGGTATTCGAGGTATTTCATTTTCATGCTAATTTTCGCCCGGACACGCAAAATTTTGCTCTCTGAGAATGGCCGAAGTACAAGATAAGTCACCGGATTTACATAAGTATCTATACCAAATTTCATCTCACTCAAATATCTCAGTGGGTTGAGGATAAAAAAATCTTAACTTTAAAATTCTGTTGCAAAATTTTACCAAACAATGTTTTATGTATCAATGAAAGTAATTATTATCATTCTTTCATCAATGGTAAAGCTGAAGTGACGCATCCACTCACGCACTTTAACACTGGTAATATAATGCCAGTTATGGCTGGTCTAAGTCCAAAAAATGCTATGGTAACTAGGTAATACTTCCTTGGTACAGTCGAGTTCTCCAATATCTTTACAGTCAACGGTCCATAATTATCTAAACACAAACCTTACGTAACTGTCAATAAGGTCTGTGTATAGATTTTTTTTGAACTGTTGATTGTATATATATAACTTTTATATAACTCGACTGTAACTACGGCAATACCTTCTGCGTAGCTTCGAAGTAAATATCAATATGTACACTCTTGGGCAGGACTGGCGGGAAACTAGGCAGCAGCTTAGTTTCCGACACAGCTCGCTGCTTGTGCCAGTACATCTTGTAGAAAGTCTCCACTTTATCTCGAAGACTCGGTGGTATACGGGAGTTTGTCTGTAAAGGATATTATCCGCCTATTTCACCGCCCTTGCACCACCTTTAAATAAATATATCTCACAGATATATCTGTCTCTGTTTATTTTGTTAGAAAAGAGATGACATCACATTTATTTGATAGATATAACTTATCTGAGGGTGGTGAAACAGACCCATAGTCTAGTAGCTTGAATCCAAAGGAAGGCAGTAAAAACGGGCATTTGAATAAATGAGAATACTTACTTGCTTAGACTGTCTGAGGTTATGAATGAATATTACAGTAAGCTGGCAAGTTCAAAGCTGAAAATTGCTCTTCAAATACAGTAACTGCGCAGCAGTAGACGTTAACATTGCAAACCTTGCAACAGTCTGATGTTGTCGTTAAATAAACAATGCTAATTTCATCAACAAAGGTCATCCGTACCATCTCCTGTATGATGAGTCGGTACCGCGTCCTGAAATTCTCCTCCGGCCTCATGTAAATGCTGATGACGGATGACAGAGAGGCCACCGTCGCTCCCGTCACCACCAGGCAGCCGATCATCATCACCAGCAGGAAGGACAAACGCTCCAAGTCGTTGTCGGGCGTCATTGACGGCCTACCGCAGCGAATGTATTAATAAGGACAGGTCCAGAAAGGAGCTACAGAGAACAAATTAGCTATGTGCTTATTTAAATACTTTTTACGACAACATTGGATTGTCACCCACTATGCCAACTCTTCTTTTTAATTAGGTAATCAAATTAGGTATAGTTTGACTAAAATAAGTATTAAAGGAAAAAGTATTGACCTCACAGCAAATCAATCCAGGCCAACTTTGAATGACCCGAAAATTTGTAAATATCATATGATATGAGATCCAGCAGCATTGGATAATTTTAACGTTAATGTTGGGTTCATCATTAACTGCTGCGATATCCCGCAATCGAATAAGATCTGTAACCCTTACCCGATAGGGATAAACATCTTGTTGATGACATATAGCGCCACGAAGAACCGCTTGCCTGCTTCGTTGAAGAACAGCTCAGACTCGTTGGACTGCTGCAGAGCGGTGAGCAGCAGCCGCTGGCCGGGAGACGCGACGTAGTCTGACTCGAACTTCTCAGCAAGCTACTTGATCAGAAAACCATTCAGTCCGACTAACGGAATCTTCGTAATGTATTCGTTCAGATAACAAAGCTACTTGTCTACCAGAAATGGCTGAAGCAGAGTAGGTACAGGATATTCGCCAATCGGGATGCCTTATTTTCATACCTTTGCTTGGCATTGGTGGAAATTGACTTACAATGCGATTTACGAAGAGCTAGTTCTTTTCATGAATGGCGTTAACGTTTTCAGATGACCATTAAAAGAGTGACACTTAAAGTTACTTCTTCATTGAATATACATTTACTGACCCCAACTGAAACTTTTCTCAGGTACCAATTCAGGGTAAGAAATGGTTCGTCACCTTAAAGTTGACTTTTGTTTGCACTTGGGCAATTACCCGTACGGCTGCTATGTATGACACCGGCAAACACTACAGATTTGATACACCTGTTTGATTCCAACTATTGCACCTAAGTGCATTAGTTTCAAAAGCTACAAAAAATTCTAAGACGTGATAAAAGAATGGTTCTAAAACTGACGAAGGCTTTAGTACAACGACTGTGGGGTGCTGTAATGACAAGGTGGATGAAGAAACCAACAGAATCAACGTGCAGCCACATGTAGGCGCACGTCGCGCGCAGCACGAGGCACAGGTAGATGAACTTGAACGTGGTGACGATCAGGCTTCCCCGCATGTTATTATTCTCCACCGTCCCTGGAAATAGAGCCTTTAAAAGCCTGATGAAAGCTTATAGGACATCGACACCAACCAAGGCAGAGTAGAAGGACTCTTTCAGATATTCAATACTGATCAAAAAGTCCGTCGCAAAAATACTTAGTTAAAAGTTTTGCGCATTCGGTTAGCGGGGTAAAAACCGTGTTGACCTAAAGAACCAAAAGGCCTCGCAGAGTTGATGTCGCCGATGTCTACATTTGATCTAGCATCACCACTGAAGCTACGAGCCAGCGATTCCAAGCCTTATAGACTTCGGAGTTATTGTATAATCAACTTGCTAATTTTGTTGACGCTTTATGTCTTGGACACGAAATTTTGTTCCCATTTTGTTAGGATAAGAAAATAACCGTTCCATCGATGATTTAGACTCGTTTATATGAAATTAAAACAACGTCGGTACAACTTACAGATATATTGGAAAGGGCGGTGAAGACGCATGTAGTAACAAATGAGCTTCAGTAGAGCCTGCCGTTCCACATTCAAAGCGTAGTGGAGGTACGACACCAAATCCATCAGGAAACCCACTGGGAATCGAAGAAGATTGAAAATGTTATTTAGCTTGATACGTAGGACAATTTTTATACCGGCCTTAGTGCGTTAGAAAAAACATAACGGTTTCAGTACTTAGTAAGTACAGAGCCCAATAACTCAGTAGAACTCATTCATTGAACTTCCTAGGAGCATCATCCCCTTAAAATACGTTTCATGTAGAGCTTCAGAGTATTATTATTAGGTAAACGTAACTATCATATAAGTAATCCAGTGGTTCCGAAACCTGAGGGTAATTACCTCCAAAGGGGTACAACGGTATTTATTAAGTAGTAATAAACAAGATACCTACCATCGAACATGGCGACGGATAGTATGAGGGGTCACACTGTTTCTTTCTTGAAAGGGGTTGTCGGCAAAAGTCTTGCAGTTTCCAGAGGTAAAGGTTAAGAACCACTGATCTAATCTATAGTTGCTTACTTTAACCAGTTAAAGATATATTGTACCTTTCATAAACAGAGTGATATCCTCACTGTGCGACCGGCGAATGGTGACGGCAGCAATACTGGCGACATGCACAAAATACACGACGTTGTAGGCTATATCGAGAGGCGAGGTTCCCGGGACATCAGCCTGCATGATGGCTTCGACGACCATGGCCAGTACTATGATGCAGATGAACACATTCCAGATGAATTCTTCGGGCATCGAGCAGAAGAAGTTCACGATGAACTCTTTCGTGTACCAGTGTGAGTACTCCGGCTTGAGGGAAAGGGTGTTTTTGTTAAAAGAGTTTGTCAAGAATCGTCTCCATGGACAAATAAATAAAGCGCGCGGTTGTTTTGTGCGGAAATCGCAACGTTAGAAGCATGCGATCAACCTTTGCGTTGTTTGTTCAATGCTGCGGTCACCGCGTAAAACAAGGTACTTAATTAGATTATTTGATGTAAAATGACATGCGTCAAACGCATCTCGTTTAACAAGCGTTTATCGCTTAACCACCAAGCGCCAACGAGTAAGTATATTTATAGTTGAACAATTCAGTCCGTGAAAGGATGATAAATAAGGAAATGTTTCCAAACCCTCCTTCTCATTTCCTGCTATTAACCACGGAGTAGAATACCTATACCGATTAAGATCTAAAAGAGGTATCTATGCTACTAGTTTTACTTCCGTAAAACTGTACTGTTCTGTCTGTTAGTCGAATGTGTTTGTAGTTCTGTTTTACTTACTTAACCGAAACCGGAAAGCATGTGTGAAGAATGTTATGAGATTAAGGGAAGCAAAGGTTTTATGTCAGTATCGTAGCAAGCAAATGGAAGTCCGTGGTCTCTGCCTACCCCTCCGGGAAAAAGGCGTGGCTGTATGTATGTATGTATTTAGATTCATCATTTATACCTCTTCGGTCTCCATCGCCGCAGCTTTATCAAGGGATGACCTCTCGATGAGCTTTTCCGCTTTATCAGGAAACATAGTTACTAGATTATGACTATCTTATCCTATTACACAATCGTGGAATATCTGAAGAATTGATATCTTCAATTTTAACTAATACGTTCTCGGAAACTGTCTATTACAAGCAAGGTCCATATAAAATAATACAAATTAAAGTCTTGGAAGTTGTAGAACTGTCGAACTCACGTCGAACTTCTAATTGACTTTGAATGACGTCTGGTGCCTTTCTGCTTCTGATGTCTATAGAGGTTTTAGCTTGCTAAAATAATCTTTTTGGTAAAGAACATTTTAACCCCCGACGAAAAAGAGGGGTGTTAAAAGTTTGACCTGTGTATCTGTGTACTGGGTATCTGTGTGGCTGTGTATCTGTCTGTGGCATCATAGCTCCCAAACGGATGGACAGATTTCAATGTGTTTTTTTTTTAATCGAAAGCTAGTTTAATCGGGATGGTTCTATTAACTCCCTAGGTTTGATTTAAATCAGTTCACCCGTTTTTAAAACGGGGTTTTTTCAACTTTTCTAAGTTGGTTATTAAAGACAAAGAAACTGCAACAAGATGAGTATTCGTGTAGTTTCATGTTAAAAGATGAGCATTGTTTAGTAATTTCTTTTCTTTTTAAACGACTTCAAAAAAGGAGGAGGTTCTACGTTCCACTGTATGTATTTTTTTTTTACGTATATACATCGATTACTCCGTCAATTGTGGACCGATTTTCAAAATTCTTTTTTTATTCGAAAGGGTATACTCCTGAGGTGGTCCCATTGTCAGCAAGTCATGATCTGATGATGGGATCCCAGGGAAATCGAGGGCAACCCTCAAATTTTACAGGCACGTACTATGTGTTTCATATATTTTCTAAGGTTATTCAAGTATTTGCGTCTGGTAGTCATCATCTCATGATGATGAGCTGATGATGGAAGGTACAACTCCTTAGCGGTTAGGAGTTGGAGGATAATTCTGAAAATGTTAAATCATTATTCGAAAGGGTATACTCCTGAGGTGGTCCCACTGTCACCAAGTCATGATCTGATGATGGGATCTCAGGGTAATCGAGGGCAACCCTCAAATTTTATAAGCACGTATCATGTGTTTCATATATTTTCTAAGGATTCAAGTATTTGCGTCAGGTACTCATCATCTCATGTTGATGAGCTGATGATGGAAGGTACAACTCCTTAACGGTTAGGAGTTGGAGGATAATTCTGAAAATGTCAAATCAACGTAAAATTGTGAAATAAAAATCTTTTAACAAAAAAGTAAAACCGCCTTCAAAAAAAAACCTTAGAAAAAAAACGTAAAATAATCCTCTAAAATAATGATAAATAAATAAAATAAAATGCGTTTATTTCGGACAACAGAAACTAAAGCCTAGAGTTTTATGGCCTAGCACTGCTGCTCTGCTGCTTAGTGCTAGGCCATAAAACTCTAGGCATTAGTTTCTGTTGTCCGAAATAAACGCATTTTATTTTATTTATTTATCATTATTTTAGAAGATTATTTTACGTTTTTTTTCTAAGGTTTTTGATTATGGTTTTACTTCTGTTCTCGACGCTAGGCACTAATACAGTAAGCTTCAAACTTTAATGTGCCTCTGAAGTTGTTCAGGCCATGGCAGGGGTGAGAGGTGCGTACCCCTTCCCCTACGCAACTAATTCACTCTAGGCGCATAAGTTTAACACGAACTGTAGGTGTCCATACAAGACATCTTCGAGTCGCGGTGACTAATGTTGGCTGTTTCTTAGGACAGGACTACAAGATAAAGAAAAACGACTTCAAATGTTTAAATATAATTATAATTACAATCACATTATTGCCTGGCCTACGCTAAATTTGTACTAAAGGATCGTTTCCACCAGACGCAGCGGCATGTGGCACATCCATTAAAATATAAATATTTACTTATACTTCACTAATTAAGCTAATTGTCTTTCATAAAATTCATTATCTCAATTGGAGTATCTTTTTGTGTTTTTTTTTTCAATAAAAAAACTGGACAAGTGCGAGTCGAACTCGCGCACGAGGGTTCCGTAGAAAGATTTCCCTAGAGTTTTAAGAAGTCTAGTTTTAGCAGAGCCCTGCTCCTAAGCAAAATGTACGAAGTGTGTGGTCAACTTATATTGGTCTGCGAAATCTACAGACAGACATAAAAGTTTTAGATTTTGAGACTTTTCTGAGTGGTTGTGCTATAAGAGCTACCTTCATACCAAATTTCAAGTTTCTAGGACAACGGGAAGTACCCTTTAGGTTTTCGGATTTTGGCAGTTTGTATGGGAATAGCCTTTTTAATTACTGTATCTTTCGATTGCGTTGACTTAGAAGGTTGATTTTTTTCACAATTTCAAGGGACCGAAGGCCAGGCTTGAGTATTTGATATTAATTTCAGCATGCTACCTTCACGCGTTCCAGAGAAAATGGGTCTTGACAGACAGACAACAAAGTGATCCTATAAGGGTTCCGTTTTTCCTTTTGAGGTACGGAACCCTAAAAGATCTGAGATTTGAATATTATGGAAAAAAATCGCCTATGCCCTGCTAATCTTCGTGTAAGGGTATGGCACGCGACACGGAATGTCCAGGATCCGGGGTGAGCATTTCCTGTTTTTTTCTATGTATTCATGTTTCAGTGAGTATTTAAATAACAAGTTTTTTTTTCGGAAAATTAATTAGAACAATCGCCAAGAAATATTTCAATGTAGTTAATTACCTTTTTCATCATCCTTAATCCGTGGTCCTGCTGTACCCGTACAATCCGACTTTTTATATTTGGCCGACATGGTAGTGTCACTGCCCATTAATATACAAAAATAGACAGATACGCCACCGTTTCACCGCGCGCGGACAAGCAATTATAGGTGATTAGGTGACTTAGTATCCCTTGATGTTTGACGTTGTCAGTCAAGTGACAGCTAATGAGTGAGGGCCGCATTATGTCAGCGCTGAACAGGTGCGTGGTTAATGTTTTATATATCGATATCACTGCCATATAAATTCGGTCTTTTAGGTTAGAATGTGTAAGGAAGTGACAGATGCCAAATCGGCCACATAGAAAAAATCACACTTATTAGGTAAACAAACACAGAAATCTATCACCCACCTACCTTAAGCAAAGTTTAGCAAGAAAAACCTTGCAATTTGCTGTAGATTATGAAGCTGTGAATCGAACGAGATAGATGGCGTCTTTCGCGCGCCATAATGTAGTGTGACTTGCAAGATTTTTCTTGCGATTCTAAACGGGTTTTTATTATACTTATTTAGGTATCATCTTTTTATACTTAGGTATCATTTATTGTTTAATTTAATGGGCTAGTGGAAAGAAGTGGACGAACACCAAAACTGTTGGGTTTACCGTGGGTTTACTCAATGATGTTATAAGTAAAGATACGTCATATGCTTACAAAACAATCGAAAAACATGTTCCGAACATTTTGATATGAAAGAGGCTACAATTGTAGCCTTTTCTGCTCTTCATTTTCGGCGTGCTAATGACATATCTGCCTCTTTGTATTATGAAGGGTACACGGAAATAACATGTCCAATCACTTTTTTTAAACGAGATTTAAGACTCAAAATGTAGAGCACTTAATAGAGTATAAGTTACCACTCAGTTACAGATACAAATATGAATGTAATTTGTCTTTTTTGTCACTTTAAGAAAGGATGTATACGAAGATTATATAGATAATTACACCGTTCCAAACTTTCAAATCGCGATAACTCAAAAAGTAGCTAAGGTGACTAAGACATGTGCTTTCCGTAGACCCTTCGATATCATTGGGTTCACTATACACTGGTGTGAAAGGAAGGTAGCTGCCTATTTCGCTTTGTTGAGGTTCCGTAGGTATTCAGCCCGAAAGTTCTGGTTCACCCGGTGGCCGATCTTGGTGCGGATCCACACTGGTGCCAAATTTGTGAAGAAAGCCTGGAATAAGATGATACGAAAACCGTTGGATTAACACAGCCAATCAGCACATTCAGCAGCAAAAGCAATAGTAGTAGTAGTAGTAGTTGCTAAGCAACCGAAACGGTCACAGTGATCTGCACAAGCTCTTATGTCTATAGCAATAGAGCCGAGCTTAGATCATTGCGACCGCTTCGGTTGCTTAGCTACGTCTAATAACTGTACCTACACCTGTTTAGAAGTTGGTAGTTTCGTCTGAACTGACCTCTTGAGAGTAGCTAGTGAAATAAACGGATCATTCGCGTATATAAGTCGAGTTTAGCCCGACATACCATTTGATCATGACCTAAATTACTAAGGGTAGCCTCCCGGCTTTTCTCGCCCCGGAGTGTTGCGTGGTTTAGATGTGGAATTGCCCTGGTAGCCTAAAATAACTTCACTGTCATTATAAAACATTGGTCAAAGCAGTTGTGCTTAATGAATAATAGTAGTTTATGCAACTGTTACTTAATGAATGTCCGCCTCGTTTCATAATACAACCACAAAATTGTTTTAAGGCCTAATTATGTACAGTTTTGCAAATTACTTACTTTATCTATTAATTCTATTATAAACTATTATATCTATATTACACACATATTATAACTATTATAATTACTCCAAGATGGGTTCAGAAGCCGAAGGCTGAATAAACCTGTCATAAGCATAAACATATTGAGCTGACGTTTCGTATGGATTAGGTATATGTTTTTTTTATTGAGCTTTATTTCTAAATTGTATTGGTTTTTGAAGACGAAAATTGATTATCTTAATCGTAACGATGGTAGTTCTATATGTGTGTAGATAAATTGGTTTTACGAGGGTGAGTGATCCGTTTATTTGACGGTAGTCTAATATTCTTACGGTGGGTCAGAAATCAAATGGTTCGACTGTCATACCTGTACCCCATGAGCCCAATACCCATTGGTGCTGTGCACTCTCCCAATCATAGCGACTGCGTACTTCGCATACGACTCGGCGGTCGCGACGAGAGGTCCTCCGGCCATGACCCTCTCTGAGAACGAGTTCATATTGGTGGCGACGAAGAACGGGGCCACGTGCTGCACGAAGATGCCTTTGGGCTCGTATTCCTCGCGGATGGCCAGGGTGAAGCTTCTGACGAAGGCCTGGGGCAAAGAGACTGGTATGTATGTATGTATGTATATATCTCTTTATTGCACATAAAGCAAAAAAAACTGGTAAGATACAGTCGAATACAGTGATATAAGAAAGACTAGCTATGCCCCGCGCTTAGCCCCCGTGAAATATTTCAAAATGGGCTACTTTCCTATCCCGCGGAAATTTCGAAAAATCCCTTCTTAGTGCACCTCTAGGATACTCAAGGTATACTGCCAAATTTCAAGTCTCCAGGTCCAGTGGTTTAGGCTGTGCGTTGTCTGTCAGTCAATCAGTCAGCTGATTCTTTGAGAGAGAAAGCTGCCCGCCCTGGTCACAAGTTGCATCGACCAAGAGCTTTTGCAACTCGGAAATAAGCTTGTAAGTGACAGAAACCCATGGACCCAAGGATTCAAAGCCTAACAGCAACAACATTGTAGTTCGGTTCGGACCGAGAGTCTTGTATCTTTATACCTATAAAACAGTACCGTACCTGACTGACTGACTGACCGACCGACCGACCGACCGACCGACCGACCGACCGACCGACCGACCGACCGACCGACCGACCGACCGACCGACCGACCGACCGACCGACCGACCGACCGACCGACCGACCGACCGACCGACCGACCGACCGACCGACCGACCGACCGACCGACCGACCGACCGACCGACCGACCGACCGACCGACCGACCGACCGACCGACCGACCGACCGACCGACCGACCGACCGACCGACCGACCGACCGACCGACCGACCGACCGACCGACCGACCGACCGACCGACTGACTGACTGACTGACTGACTGACCGACTGCCAGACAACGCACAGCCTAAACCACTGGACCTAGAGACTTGAAATTTGGCAAACATATACCTTGAGTATCCTAGAGGTGCACTAAGACGGGATTTTTCGAAATTCCCACGGGATAGGGAACTAGCCCATTTTTAACTATTTCATGGGGGCAAAGCCGCGGGGCGTAAGCTAATTTAGAGTTAAATTGAATATTGGAAACAGCTAGCGTTCCGTCGTACCTTGGTCGCCGCGTAGACGGACATTAGCGGGAACGGCTGCAGCTCGGTGCCGGAGGATACGTTGACGACGGCGCCGCGGCCCCGAGCCACCATCCCCGGCAGCACGAGCCGGCAGAGCGCCGTCACGGCGCCCGTGTTGACCAGCAGGATGTCCCAGCAGCGGGAGAGGGGGGCGTCGCAGAGCTCCACCGGAGACTCGTAGTTCAAGCCTACGTTGTTCACTGGAAGGTGGAGATGGTTTCTTGTAGAACACAGCTAGGTATATAAGTAGTATGAACTATATCATCATCACCAGCCTTTTTTTCGTCCCACTGCTGGGCACAGGCCTCCTCTCAGAATGAGAGGGCTTGGGCTATAGTTCCCACGCGGGCCCAGTGAAGATTGGGAACTTTACACACACCTTTGAATTGCTTCGCAGGAGTGTGGAGGTTTCCTCACGATGTTTTCCTTCAACGAATAGCTCATGAATCACAAATGTAATTCCGCACATAAGTACCGAAAAACTCAGAGGTGCGAACCGGGGTTTGAAAACACGACTCTGTTTGAAAGGCCGTAGGTGAAACCACTCTTTTTTTAACCCCCGACGAAAAAGAGGGGTGTTATAAGTTTGACCTGTGTATCTGTGTGTCTGTGTATCTGTGTATCCGTGTATCTGTCTGTGGCATCATAGCTCCCAAACGGATGAACCGATTTCGATGCGGTTTTTTTTAATCGAAAGCTAGTTCAATCGAGATGGTTCTTAGTTAAGTTTCATTATAACCGGTTCACCCGTTTTCGGAATATTGAACTTTGAAATTACAGTGTCGGGGGTTTTTCAACTTTTCTAAGTTGGTTCGGTTATTATTAAAGTAAACTAGGTAAGTAGCTAGGTACTTAACAAAATCTAAAATAATTCGATTGTCTTGTATAAAGCGTCAAAGGTCATATCTAAATATGGAACGACGATACCCTCTCACATAACCAACTTAGAAAAGGTTGAAAAACCCCCGACATTGTCATTTCAACGTTCAGTATTTCAAAAACGGGTGAACCGATTTTAATGAAACTTAGCTAAAAACCATTTCGATTAAAACAGCTTTCGACTGAAAAAAACCGTATCGAAATCGGTCCACCCGTTTGGGAGCTATGATGCCACAGACAGATAAACAGACACACAGATACACAGACACACAGATACACATGTCAAACTTATAACACCCCTCTTTTTTGTCGGGGGTTAAAAACGTAGATGATAGCATTTGTTCAAGAGAATGACTTACCCAAAATTCCAATGTCTACATCTTTGAGCTCTTTCTCGATGCTGGGGTATATCTCAGCTCCGTTGGAGAAGTCCGCCACTATTATCTTCGTCTTCACGCGATGGGTTTGCTCTGAAATAGTAATTCATGCCACTGTTACTTTCCTTCATAATGAGGGTCCTTAAAACACAAGTGTGAAACGTGTATTTTATGAAACGATGCGAAGCAGAGTTTCATAATAGGATCACACGAGTGTTTTAGGGCCTAATTATGTAGAGTTGCATACATTAATTACTCTTCATCTGCACACATATTATAAGTGTACGTAAAATGGGTTTAGAAGCCGAAGGCATTATAATCCTGTCATGAATTTGGCTGATTTATTTTGAAATCAAAGACAAACGTAATTATCGAGCTGACGTTTTGTAACGACTATTTTTTTTTATTGTGGCCTATGTTTTTAATTGTATTGTGTTTTTGAAGATGAGAACTGATTGTCGTAATGACGGTCATTACCTACGGTTTCTGAACGCATAATAGAGGACTTACGATACGTGTGTAGATAATTAGTAGTTTATGCAACTGCTACATAATGAGTATTTTAAGGCCTAATTATGTACAGTTGCATACATTACTTTATCTACACACATATTATAAGTACTCTAAGATGGGTTCAGAAGCCGAAGGCATATCATACCCATACCTGTCACGAATTTGACTGTTTTTTTTTAATCATAGACAAACATACCTAGCTGACGTTTCGTGAACTGTTTTTTTTTATTGTAAATTATCACACTGTTATTTATACATGTAGACATAGACATAGTCATAACTTTATTCGACATCAAAAAATACACTGACTCTTAAACCAATACAAAAAGTTACTAAAATTATACTTAAATGATGATGTCGAAAAGGAATTTGACTCAGCATTATGCTGCAGTAGGTGTCTGCTACAGCGCTGGTTTTCAGGCAAACCCTTCATACCCTTTCATCAAACGCGTTGGACCGGAATCAGCACAAATAAGTTTGCGTAGGAAAAGTGTGTGATAAATAAATAAAATAAAATAAATAAATAAAATAGCTAAATAAATAAAATAAAACAAATAATAAATTTATTGGTTTACCAAAAAACAGCAACATCTTATATTACATACAGCCATATTTTCTTAGCCTGAAATAAAAAATATAAAAAATATGAAGGTAGTCGCATTAGAGGTAAGACGAAGTAGCCTTTAGGCCTACGGGCAGTGCTTGCTGTAAATTCAATAAATATTTGCTTAGTTTAATCTTAAAATTACTAATAGCGATAATTTTTTTGAATGGCGGAGGCAGATTATTCCAACACTTTGTGGCAGTGTATTTAAAACTACCTTTAAAAGCGGCAGTTCGGTGATACGGAACCGCTAGTTCATTGCTAACCTCTCTGACCCCATGTGTGCTGGATCTGCTTTTACGCCATCTTAATTTTTGGAACAGGTATTCAGGTACTCCAGTTTTAACAATACCAAAAAGCAATGAGGATAAGTGAAGTTCTCTCCGATATGCCATCTTTAAAATGCCAGCGGAGTTTACATGCGTACGCGAGGGAATTTTAAAACAAAAACGAGCACAGGCATTTTGGACTCTCTGCACTATACGATCTGTGCGGGAGAGCAGCCGAGGACCGTATACTACATCTGTATAACCCAATTTTGAGAGTATCAGAGAGTCGCACAACCTAATACGTAATGCAACGCTGAGAAAGTCGCGAATGCGATACAACACTTTGAGTCTGTAAAAACAGGTCTTAGCGACTTCAGCTATGTGACCTTCAAAGCGCAACGACTCGTCCATCAAAACTCCCAGATTACGCGCCTCCGACATTCTCTCCACTTGGACTCCCGAGATCATTATGACTGGGTTGTGGTCAGTTATTCGATTTATTTGCTTAGTAGAACCAAATATCACCTTTGACCTTTGACTTACCCGGATTTAGAACTAGACAATTTGATTCAGACCAAGTTGTGATGCGCTCTAAGTCGAACTGAACTCGACTTATGTACGTGAGTGATCCGTTTTATTTCACTATGATTGTAAATTACGTTGGTTTACAAATTTGAAACATCGAATTCGATATCGAAAAATCATTACGACATCGAGTTCGACGTCGTAACGATTATTACTTTACTGCTGGGGTGCTGGTGGTTGTGCTGGGGTTGGCGGCGAAGTCGTCGTCGTGCTGCAATGCTAGTCATTTTCTACGGTTTTTGAACGCATTATAGAGGACTTATGATATGTGTGTAGATAATAATAGTTTATGCAACTTTTACGTAATGAGGGTCCATAAAATACGAGTCTAAGTAATTTTATAAAACGAGGCGAAGCGAAGTTGCTCAAAAAGTGGTCCGTTTATTTCAATAATGATTGAGTTTTACGGTAGTTTCATCTTATAAATGAAATATCCGATTGATCTAAGAACAAATAGGTAGGAATATAGGTACCCTACCCTACACACTACAGTCTCTATCAAGACTCCACGGCCGGCTAACGCAACGCGGTACCTTTCCGTAACCTACACAAATATGAGCACATGCGTGACATAATAATGCACATAAATAGTATAAGTAGGAAGAGGAAACCGCAACACAAAAAAAGAATGTTAATGAAGTGCATTTGAATTGAGGAACAGCAAAAAGCGAACAAAAACATGTCGAATCAACGGCTGATGATTTTGACATGCGACCTTGGCATTAAACATACAATAAGATCGTAAGATACCGCTGCAAAACATGCAGACGTAGCGCCAGTAAACACTAACCATTACATATTACATGTATGAAATAGGTAAAGGAAGTGTCCATTAATTACATCCAGTAATTCCCCCCTTGGTGAAATGTTGTGAGATTTGGCTCGACCCCCACATCCCCCCGTAATCTCACGGGAGATTTTTGATGATGCATGTTTTTATTTCAGTGCTTGATTTCGTTAAACATGTTTTCCTTAATTTAACAAAGGGGCCGTCCATTAATCACGTGATGTTTTTTTAAGCATTTTTAACCCCCTCTCCCCCTTGGTGATACATGGTGAGGTTTAAGACTACGCCCCCACCCCCCACCCCCCACCCAACATCACGTGTATTTTTAGTATCTACAAAAAACTTATTTTTTTTAGAATATTGACACCCCTTGTGATATTTCGTGATTTTTGTCAAACCCCTCCCCCCCTTTCAAGCCTCACGTGATTAATGGACGGCCCCAAAGTTTTCTCCCAATTTTTACACCCTTTCTTGCGGAAAATATTACGTGATATTTACCGAGAGCCACCCTCTCCCCACGTGAGATGAAGTGAGATTCGGGTCTCCCCCTAAACCAATTTATGAATGGTTGCCGAGCTAGCTAATACCTAATTATGCGTTAAGTAAGACTGATTCACACGATCAGGAAGTGTACTTATATAAATTAAGTATATAAAAATAATATAAGAATGAGCAACTAAGTAAATGGTAGCTAGTCTTTTTATGATCTTACTTGGACTGAAGTAGGAAGTCGACTGTATAGACTGCTATAAGTTATAAGTACTCCGTTTTTAATATTTTAAATTCAAGGGTCAAAATTGCAAACGTTTTTTATGAAAAACAAAGACACCACATAATTAAAAATTGTGTAAATTTATATGAGGAAAACATAATAGCTAACGCTAATAAAAATATGTTAGGTAGTACGTGTTCTTTTTCCCGTTTGTCTTCGAATTACCGAAAAAAATGTGTCATACATAGTTTGACAATCAATTCAAAAGTTGAATTAAACAGAGCAGCGTTTAGTTTAGTGGTGGTGGTGATAGTTGGGTCTGTGTGGCATGTGTTGATTCGTGTGCCTACCTAGCAGTGGACGCGGAGGTGTTGCATGGAAATATACATTTGCCGCACAGATACAACCATTTTTCACTTGTGGTCGTGGGTGAGCAAAGTAATTGCTTTTAGTTCATAAACAGAACAGGTATACCTGCATGCATAACCTGAATCATGCGCTTAACGCATTCACTGCCGCACAACGCATATATGCGTTTTCCTGACTTTCACCCATTGCCCATTGGCCTCTGTCGTCATTTTACAGGTAAGTTCAACGCACATGTGCGTTTCCGGCACCTGAAAAACTCTCAGGCCAAAGGGGTGGCAGCGAATGCGTTAATCAGTGACAGCAATTCCGAACAGTTCTTAAATTCTAAAAAAGGCATCTAAGAGAGCACGACCTGGACTAACTATATGTACCTCTATTATGACTACGTTTCATTGGTAAACTAAAGTAAGGTCAAAGAAAGTCTGTCACAGGCCCCCAGGCCCCCCCGAGCACAACCTTCCCCAACAAAGCCCACTGCCAAGCCTCGGTGTATGAAGGAGATCTTTTGTCTCAGCGCTCGCCCGCTTTCTCCTGGGTTTATATCAAACGTTTTGCAGTGCTTTGTCGTTCAGTGCGTTTTCTGTGATTGAATCAGGCGGGCTAGCAAGCAAGCCATTTTGTCGTTTGTCGCTCAGTGCGTCCTTCACTGATTCCATCACTATGAAAGGGACGCACTGCGCGACAAGCGACAAAATGGCGCGCGTGCTACATGTGCTGACCATAGTGTCGCTTGGTACCGACACACATTGGTGCAGTGAAGAACGCAATGAGCGAGAACGACATAAAATAAAATAAAATGCGTTTATTTCGGACAACAGAAACTAAAGCCTAAAGTTTTATGGCCTAGCACTAAACAGCAGAAATATGAAGTCGGTGCGGTACGAGCGGAATATTCTTTGAATGAAGCACCGACTTCATATTTCTGCTGCTTAGTGCTATGCCATAAAACTTTAGGCTTTAGTTTCTGTTGTCCGAAATAAACGCATTTTATTTTACTTTATTTATTTATCATTATTTTAGAGGGTTATTTTACGTTTTTTTTCAAAGGTTTTTTTTTTGAAGGCGGTTTTACTTTTTTGTTAAAAGATTTTTATTTCACAATTTTTTGTTGATTTAACATTTTCAGAATTATCCTCCAACTCCTAACCGTTAAGGAGTTGTACCTTCCATCATCAGTTCATCAACATGAGATGATGACTACCGGACGCAAATACTTGAATAGCCTTGAAAAATATATGAAACACATGATACGTGCCTATAAAATTTGAGGGTTGCCCTCGATTTCCCTGAGATCCCATCATCAGATCATGATTTGGTGACAGTGGGACCACCTCAGGAGTATACCCTTTCAAATAAAAAAAAAATTGAAAATCGGTCTACAATTGACGGAGTAATCGATGAACATACATGAAAAAAAATAAAAAAATAAAATAAAAAATACGTACAGTGGACCGTAGAACCTCCTCCTTTTTTTGAAGTCGGTTAAAAATTCTTTAACCAGTAGAAAGCTACACTACCAACTTATCCTTGACGTCCGTCTAAGCTATATTTTATCCCGGGAAAGTGAAAAGTTCCGGCGGAATGCAGATGAAGTTGCGCCCAAAAGTTACCTATCTGAGTGGCGACATTACGAAGCTTGTCGGGATTCCGACTGATGAGGACAATGTTGAGTCCCCGCTTGGCCAACTCCAGCGCGTAGTACTTCCCGATGCCGTCCGTGGATCCCGTCACAACTGAAAAGAACAGACAATCAATAGGTGGCGACCTGGCCCTATTTCACCATTGACAATATTTCATATTTTTGAGACTATAATTTGATTAATTGTCTGCAATCTACTTTGAAAGAGGAGCATACCTACGATTTTAAATTTTCATTAGGACTTGTAACTAATTATGCTGTATATTTATTTTAACGTCTTAGGGTAGGTTTTTACAATATTCATATAAAAAGTAATAAAACAATATTAATACAAAATATAAAAACATTATAAAAACCTAACCTAGAGTGCCGCCGGTAGCGAGGCGGGGCCTAAGCTACCGGTGGTCAGGGCGACAGAGAGAGGAACCTCCTGACTATCCGAGCCGTGTCCAGGAGTACCGCCTTCTGTATCTGACTCTTGACCCAACCACCTAGCGAGAACCTAGGTCAAGGCTCTTCGCTATGTAGGGACAGTTTAGCTGCGCCGGCTCATATCGTAGTGCAAATGCACTCAGATATGAGCTGACGTGGCACAGGTGCGCTCCCGGGTGCGGGACGCGCCGGTTAGAGTCAGTCGTTGTGGGGACTTACCTGTGACGTGTTGTTTGTTCCAAATATATTATCAAGTATCCAGGATTCCGGCATTTTATTCATCCACAACGACTCACCCCCAATAGGAATCCTACAGCTATTAGACCGTTCGCCGAAACGACTATCGGGACAGTGATCGTCGAATCAACAGGCCACATGGCGGTAACTTCGTGAGCCAAGTCGAGGTACTTGCTGACTTTGTCCTTCTCGGCCTTCACGAGGTTCACGTCATGGGGGATCGTGATGTCGACGAGCACTGCCTGGCGCTTCGATCGATCTATCAGCACGATATCAGGTTTATTGGCGACAATAGTCCTGTCCGTGATGATAGATCGATCCCAGTAGAGCGTGACACGACCATTTTCAAGAACTGGTGCAGGTGTGTACTTGTATTACGGCACTTCGAAGTCCACAAGACCGAATAAAAGAGCAAGTTGCTGGTGAATAATCCTGGCTGCAAGGTTATGTCTGTGCAAGTACTCGCCGTTAGCAAGACTAGAACAACCAGAGATAATATGCCTGAGTGACTCCCCGGGACGGCGGCATGCCCGACAGATGTCAACCGTACCGTCCTTCAGTATATACCTCCGGTAGTTATTAGTCATGATAACTTCGTCCGCAATTGCACAGGCAAAACCTTCGGTTTCCCCGAAGAGGTCTCCGAAGCGTAGCCAGTTCACCGACGCGAGCAGGTCTACATCGGGCCCCATGAGGGCCTTATAGAACCGCCCGTGTAGCTCCTTACTCTCCCATTCAGTTTTGCGGTCCTCGGTGCTCCATACCTTAGGTCTGCGCCAGTTCTCTTTTGCCAAGGCAAGAGGAGTGAAGGATTTGTCCACCGCAACCACATCACGATGCATCCCGCTCTCGTTGTTCAGGAAAAAATCCCTAAGACTGCACACCTCACGGTTGTGGAGGTCCTGGGCATTTAAAAAGCCACGACCCCCACATTTCCGTGGAATGTACAGTCTCATAACAGACAAGCGCGGGTGTAGCATGCGATGCGCAGTGAGCAATGAACGAACCCTTCGATCCAGGGCATTCAGCTCAGCAGACTGAGCTGAATGCCCTGGATCGAAGTGGAATCAGAATTCCACCTTAGTATGCCAAAGGAGTATATGAGCAGGGGCATCACCCAGACGTTGAAGGCGCGCACCTTGTTGCCTCCCGGCAAAAGACTATTGAGTACTTTTGCCAGGCGGCCAAAGAATCGCTCCCTCACCGTCTGTTTGATATCCCTACCTTCAATACCCAAGGACTGTGACATACCAAGATATTTATAGGTTTCGGTTTCGGAGATAGATCTGAGGGACATTGTCTCAGAAAGTTGTAAATTCGGTGAATTTACAACTTTTCCCCGCTGTACATGTATGACTGCACACTTGTCTACACCAAACTCCATTTTGATGGCATTACTGAAGACTTCTGTTGTTTTCAGTAACTCCAACAAGTTCTGGTTGTTTGGTGCAAATAGCTTAAGGTCATCCATATAAAGCAGATGAGAAATGACCTCACATTATGAATTTATTAAAGAATACTTATTCCAAAAGGACGTAATTCCGAAACTACGCAAGGATGGATCAATTGCCTTTGTCTTGTCACGATCAAAAAAATAATACTCAAGATGTCAAATCTGACATTGTCAAACATAATATGTGTCATGTCAAATTATTGTTGTGCTCGTGGTTTGTTTGAAAAAGGCAAAGGTATTACACCCATTCTTGCCTAGTTTTGGTAGAATCGGTAATTCTGTTTTATTCTCTTGTATTTAAAAAAATAAGTAATATAAAATTTTTATAAGCATAGTGGTGTGTTCAGGAGACAAAGCTCTTTCAATACCTATATTAATTTCCAGGTGTGAAAAATATGAAATGTTGTCATGGCAATTCGAACTACCCACATTACTTTGACAACATGAAGCGCGCTAAAACAAAAGCTCTTCAAGTCAGCAATTGACATCGAACTGTCATTGAAAACTGACAATTGTAAAGTTTGGTAAAATAGGGGCCTGGGTCGTGTTTTATAAAGCTACAAGTTACAATTTACAAGCGGAAGTCTCTTTCAAACAAAATAATCCTCTAAAATAATGATAAATAAATTAAATTAAATAAAATGCGTTTATTTCGGACAACAGAAACTAAAGCCTAAAGTTTTATGGCCTAGCACTAAGCAGCAGATATATGAAGTCGGTGCTTCATTCAAAGAATATTCCGCTCGCACCGCACCGACTTCATATTTCTGCTGCTTAGTGCTAGGCCATAAAACTTTAGGCTTTAGTTTCTGTTGTCCGAAATAAACGCGTTTTATTTTATTTTATTTATTTATCATTATTTTAGAGGATTATTTTACGTTTCTTTTTTCTAAGGTGTTTTTTAGAGGATTATTTTACGTTTTTTTTCTAAGGTTTTTTTTTGAAGGCGGTTTTACTTTTTTGTTAAAAGATTTTTATTTCACAATTTTACGTTGATTTAACATTTTCAGAATTATCCTCCTACTCCTAACCGCTAAGGAGTTGTACCTTCCATCATCAGCTCATCATCATGAGATGATGACTACCAGACGCAAATACTTGAATAACCTTAGAAAATATATGAAACACATAGTACGTGCCTGTAAAATTTGAGGGTTGCCCTCGATTTCCCTGGGATCCCATCATCAGATCATGACTTGATGACAATGGGACCACCTCAGGAGTATTCCCTTTCAAATAAAAAAAAATTGAAAATCGGTCTATAATTGACGGAGTAATCGATGAACATACATTAAAAAAAAAATACATACAGTGGAACGTAGAACCTCCTCCTTTTTTTGAAGTCGGTTAATAATAATATAATATTGTATATTCTTTGACAACGCTATCTTCACGTGTGTCAATAGAAAGAAAGTGGGCTAGGTAGACATAATGCGCTCAAAGCGCGTGGTGTACGCGCCAAAGTGGGCTAGGTAGACAAAATGCGCTCAAAGCGCGTGGTGTAAGCGCCAAAGTGGGCTAGGTAGACAAAATGCGCTCAAAGCGCGTGGTGTAAGCGCCAAAGTGGGCTCGGTAGACAAAATGCGCTCAAAGCGCGTGGTGTAAGCGCCAAAGTGGGCTAGGTAGACAAAATGCGCTCAAAGCGCGTGGTGTAAGCGCCAAAGTGGGCTAGGTAGACAAAATGCGCTCAAAGCGCGTGGTGTAAGCGCCAAAGTGGGCTCGGTAGACAAAATGCGCTCAAAGCGCGTGGTGTAAGCGCCAAAGTGGGCTAGGTAGACAAAATGCGCTCAAAGCGCGTGGTGTAAGCGCCAAAGTGGTCTAGGTAGACAAAATGCGCTCAAAGCGCGTGGTGTAAGCGCTAAAGTGGGCTAGGTAGACAAAATGCGCTCAAAGCGCGTGGTGTAAGCGCCAAAGTGGGCTAGGTAGACAAAATGCGCTCAAAGCGCGTGGTGTAAGCGCCAAAGTGGGCTAGGTAGACAAAATGCGCTCATAGCGCGTGGTGTAAGCGCCAAAGTGCCTAAAATTGCTCCGGGAAAGAAACGAAAGTATTAATTTGATTTTTGTCTAACCAAAAAGAAGAACCAATTATTACATTTCATTTCGATGAACCGCAGTTTAA
Organism: Clepsis dumicolana; assembly: GCA_963691665.1. Lineage (NCBI taxonomy): Eukaryota > Metazoa > Arthropoda > Insecta > Lepidoptera > Tortricidae > Clepsis > Clepsis dumicolana. The sequence goes on along the minus strand of OY829507.1, from coordinate 18,415,169 downwards.
GTAACTGCGCTATTTTTCGTGACCAAACCAGTGGACAGACGGGACGGGGATACAGCAGTCAATGCAGGCACAAGTAAAACCCACATACTATACTTAATTAATTAAAAGTTAGAGACAAAAAAGCTAGCAAAGATTGTTTGCAACGCAATCGGAAACTAGGCTCAAGTGACGGCAGCATTTGAATTAATTGCTGTGTATACCTACACAATTACTTTTTATTGTATACAAAAAACTAACTATGCAATTATGCTTTTTTTTACCATCGCAATAGCTTATTCCAAGCTTGTGCGCTACTCTCCAACAAGCAAATTCAATACCAAGGCTTACAATCTGCTTGGAACATACCGGTTACGGCATAATGTTAATATTTAAACATTTTCGCCCGTAAACTTGACCTTGTCGACGCGACTCGGTTATTATGATAACTCGCATATCAATAACAATGTATACTCAATATTTCTGCGTACCTAATTACCTAACATTAAACTAAACTATAACAATAAAATAAATGTCTATCCTAAATTAAATTTAAAATAAAACTAATTTACGAAAACTAAAACAAGTCTCGAACTCACGCACGAGGGTTCCGTAGAAAGATTTTAACGCTTTTCCCCAGTGTTTTAAGAAGTCCAGTGTTAGCAGAGCCCTGCTCCTAAGCAAAATGTACGCAGTGTGGGGTCAACTTATATTGGTCTGCGAAATCTACAGACAGACATAAAAATTTTAGATTTTGAGACTTTTCGGAATGGTTGTGCTATAAGAGCTACCTTCATACCAAATTTCAAGTTTCTAGGACAACTGGAAGTACCCTTTAGGTTTTCAAAGTACGGCAATTTGTATGGAAACGACCTTTATAATGACTGTATCTTTTGATTGCGTTGACTTAGAAGGTTGATTTTTTCACAGCTTCAAAGGACCGCAAGCTTTGATATTAATTTCAGCATGCTACCTCCACGCGTTCCAGAGAAAAAGGGTCTTGACAGACAGACAGACAGACAGACGGACAACATAGTGATCCTATAATTGTTCCGTTTTTTCCTTTTGAGGTACGGAACCCTAAAAAGAAGTCCCCTTGGGCATGGTACCAAAGATGCTGGCAGTGGTCCCTCTTTGTGTGTCGCTAATTCTTTTGGGATCATCATAGGATCATCATTCACCCCGATAATATGAAGAGTTTTTTTTAGATATACTTACAAGTCTAAAACATACCTGATGAGGACGCTGCCCTGAATAAGAGTCAGAGAACGTTTTAAAGAAAGTTGATTAATTTTAAGACCAAAAAGTTTCTGCGCTTCCGTGATAATTATTGGAGATTACACGTAAGCCCCAAAACGCAGTCGGTTTACACACACAACCCTTTACAATACGGACAATTCATCATCATGAAGACCAATTTTTCAATTCCCAAGGATAAACTTCAGTTTCAAGAGACGTGTGCAACTGTGCAAGATCTAGATATTTGCCTAATTGGCGAGCTATCGTTTCGGAGGCCAAGACTCTTTTTTGGTCACTGTGTAGCGCGAATGACGTCATCCCTGTTTTAAATCGCGCTAACGAAGTTTCTGAATTCAGTTGCTTATACATACAACTTCCACCTCTCATCCTTCGGACTTCGATTCCCAGGTGCCTGCCTAGAGATCTCTCTATTGGAGTGTTATCCAAAACTGAGTCAATCTAATTAGTTAGTGGGTATTAAGTTATTAAAAGCATTATTAAAATTATCTATGAAATAATTATTTATCTGGAAATTGCGAATTATCTCTTAATTTCGCAAGAATAGTGTTGTGTTGAGCTTTATTTCAAACATGCACAGCATTTCGCAACGCAGCGGTTTCGCTTACAATCTACTGTCATTATGCTTAAGACAACGATGTGGTTTGTGGAGTCAAGTAGCGGTTTTCAGTCCGGTGATTCATTTAATAGGTAGATGCAATAGACCGGACAATTGCCCTCGGGTGAACCAGAGGACGAATCTGTCTTGTCTGGCTTCAAACATGGTGCATACTTACCAAAGTCATTGAACTTTAAAACAAGTAAATGCAGTCAGCAGCAGAAGTACCTAGCTAAGCAACCGAAGCGGTCACAATGATCTACACAAGCTCTATGTCTATAACAATAGAGACGTGCTTAGATCATTGCGACCGCTTCGGATGCTTAGCTACTTCTGCTGCTGAGTGTACGACTTTGTCAAATGTATGCATGCAAAATTACAGCTTTCTAGTACCCCACGATCTAGTATGCCACGTGCAATACAGACAGCAATTAGGGATCCCTGGGAACATCACGCATAAGTGCATCTCGTGCATCTTGAGAAAGTTGCGCAGTTCAAGCGCCAACTGCGCAGGGTTGCTACATCAAAGTCACACAGTTTGTGTCAAACTTAAAGTAAAAACGAGCTGTAGACTTTTAAACATTTTTAGTTATTTTTATTTAGAAATAACGAATCGACAAAAAAACATTATTTTTTTCTTTAAAAAAATCCAAAACAAATCGACAAAAAAAACCTATACAAATCTAAATAACGAACCTGCGCACAAAAATTTACGAGAATCGGTTGACAAATGCGACCTATAGAAACGAACAGACGGCGGACATACGAAAGCATTTTTATCCAAGCTCAAACGGAGACGCTTTGCTCACTTCATTCGCTCGGTCAATTAAGCTCCCCGACTACGAAGTGCAAAATTCGAACTTCGTATCGTGCCGTCCCTCTCAAGCTAATTTATTTAACACAAGAGTGAGCGGAACGATACGATACGAACTTCGATTTTCGAATTTCGTAGTATGGGGAAAGGTCCGTCAGGAGTGAAGTTAGGCATTTATAGTGTAGTAACGAGACGCATAGAGACTAACGAAAAAGTGGGAGCTATGATGCCACAGACAGATACACAGACACACAGACACACAGATACACAGACACACAGATACACAGATACACAGATACACAGATACACAGACACACAGATACACAGATACACAGACACACAGATACACAGATACACAGACACACAGATACACAGATACACAGACACACAGATACACAGATACACAGACACACAGATACACATGTCTTTTTTGTGGGGGGTTAAAAACAGCGCGTATATTGACGTCTAACTTTACCATCTACCTAGTTATTTATAACAATAAGTTCTGTGCCCTAAGCACGACTTGTCGAATCCTGCGTTACGTTACGGTTATCGTATCGAGATCGAGAAATCTCATACTAAATTTTAGTTCCAAATACGCTCACGGGCGGGCGCTGTTCCAAACGTCATACAAACTCGTTATAGTTTACTATTCGATTTTACGTGACGCAGGATTCGACAATTCGTGCTTAGGGCACTGCATGTAGCTGTCCGACTTTAAAATTATTTTAATTAAATTAGCTGTAAAATTATTCCGACTTTCGTTTTTTTGTGTCATTTAGGTCATGTCGAATTCGATTGTTTCATTGTTCTGTGCACAATTTATCGGCTGTATGACATTGTTTTAGTATATACTTGTGACCGCTTAGTATTGTAGGTATAATGTCGAATTACTAACCTTCAGTTTTCTTTAGTTTACAGAGGGTCGAGCACGACTTTTCGAAACCTGCGTCACGTAAAATCGAATAGTAAACGTTGTCGAGTTTGCATGACGTTTGGAACAGAGCCCGCCCGTAGTGAGCGTATTTGGAACTAAAATTTAGTATGAGGTTTCTCGATCTCGATACGATAACCGTAACGTTACCACGTTACGCAGCATTCGTAAAGTCGTACTCGACCCTCTGCTAATTCACCACACAACACAATGAGACATGTTGCTTGAAAAAAAGATTTGGATTTGAATATTGCCACCAACCAATTTATGTATATACCTACCTATTTACGAAAAATGACTTTCAAGCTCATTTTACGATAGCAAATCAGTTACCTATACTAAAGTATATTAAGATCCAGCATCGGTATTCAGCGAGGCAACGCGGCCAGCCTTTTGGGTGCCATGCCAGGGGGCCTTATTTAGTTTTAAGTTTTAGTTTAATTAGTTTTAGCTTTGATGAATCAAAGCTAAAAATTTCATTTTAAATTTCTTTTATTATGCAAATGAATGTTCTTTAATTTGGCACTGCACTTTAACATGTCATCAACACGCCGAAAATAAAGAGCAGAAAAGTTGTAGCCTCTTTGACGGAGTCAAACCATAAGGGGTTCCTTTTTACCATTATTGTTCGGTAACCTGAAAACGATATTAAAAATTAATAAATGTGCGCGTTGACAACCCTTGATAGGTTCTATTTTGACCTATGCAGTAAAGTGAACTCAACTCAGATTTACCAAGACGTCTGCCATTCTTGCTCAGACTTACTAAGATGTCTGCCTTTTTTACTCAACAGCGGTGGCAAACAAGCGAGCGGCTCGCAGAGTCGCTGGGCTATAACATAAGTAGGAACAAAACCATTGATTATACAGGATGCGGTTTAATTAACAGTCAAGAATTCAACCAGGGAATAAGTACCTACCCTCCTTAGGAAGCGGTCAACAATTGCACGCAGACTAAAGACGAGGAATAGGAATATCTAGTAGGTACTTACAGTAAAATAAGAACACTACGTGCCCTTCTTACAATAAATTATCCTTGAAAAAATGACCAAAACCTTTCTAACTCTACATGATATGTAGAGACGGGAAAATAAATTTCACAATTCCCCGAATGCTGTCAATTTTTTTCCAAACGCTCAAGACTGCGATATGTGATTGTATAGCCAATTACATTTATGACTATTTTATAGAAAATTACCTACCACCATACCACCACCATCTTACTCGCCAATCCTGCCGCTAAGCAGCAGTGCTGCACTGCTGTGTTCCGGTGTGGGGAGTAAAACAGCCGATGTAATTACAGGCACAAGAGTCATTTTTCATCTTAGCTCTCTAAGGGGTTGCGGGTGGGTGTCCACGGGCAATTGGGCAGTGGTGACCACTTACCATCAGGTAACCCACTGAAAAAAATTGTCGTCGACTTGGTATAAATGATAAACCAGGAAATATGAAGCACATTCACAAAATAAAACAACGCACAAAGACATATTTATGACGACCGGATAGCCTATTGGTTAGAGACCCTGACTATGAAGCTTGAGGTCCCGGGTTCAAATCCCGGTCGGGGCAGATGTTTGTATGATGAATACGAATGTTTGTTCTCGGGTCTTGGATGTTTAATATGTATATAAGTATGTATTTATCTATACAAGTATGTTTATCCGTTGTCTAGTACCCATAGTACAGGCTTTGCCTAGTTTGGGACTAGGTCAATTGGTGTCAAATTGTCCCGTGATATTTATTTATTTATTTATATCTGAACTGGAGTCCATTAGCGGACCTAACTCGTCCAGTCCAGTCAAATTGATATAGGTATTATATTATTAAGGTAGTAAAAGTGAACGACCTTCATGTCCTGCATATGATCTAGCCAGCCTCACATTAGGTATGCATTATCGGGATAAACCTAAGAGACAAATTGATACTGAAATCGATGAATTTTAAAAGCTCAAATTCAAATTCAAAAGGGTTTGAAACATTGGGTCCATGGGGTCCCGGTGCTTCAAGCTTATTTCAGAATTGAAAAAGCGCTTAGTCGATGCAACTTGTGACCAAAGGGCTGGCAGTTTTCTCTATATTTAGGTTTAATTTAGTTTTAAGTTTTAGTTCATTTAGTTTTAGCTTAGATTTAATGTCATTGTAAATTGCTTTTATTAAATTCAAAATGGCATGTAAACGGTCTTTTGGCCTTCATTTTTAGGGTTCCGTACCTCGAAAGGTAAAACGGAACCCTTATTGGATCACTTTGTTGTCCGTGTCCGTCTGTCTGTGTTCAAATTTCTAACGCAAATAAACAATCATTATTTTATCCTAACCAACTTGGAAAAGTTAAAAAAAACCCCGACATTGTCATTTCAAAAACGGGTAAATCGGTTTTAATAACAAAACTTGGCTAAGAGCCATCTCGATTGAACTAGATAGCTTTCGATTGAAAAAAATCGCATCGAAATCGGTCCATCCGTTTAAGAGCTATGATGCCACAGACAGATACACAGATACACATGGCAAACTTATAACAATTTATTGAATAATTTGTTGAATCAGGCGTTACTTTGCGGAGGTCCATATTTATGAACTAAAAAACAATTACTTTGCTCACCCGCGACCACTAATGACAAATAGTTATATCTGTGCGGCAAATGTATGTTTCCATGCAACACCTCCGCCTCCACTGCTACACGAATCAACACATGCCACACAGACCAAACTATCACCACCACCACTATACTAAACGCTGACGCGTTTCGGCACTCTCCACGAGGCCATTTACGAAGCACAACAACAACCGCTCAACATGCCACCACTTCCACTACTGACATATGTAAACCATGTACTCAACTTAGTTAATGACAAAACCAACGTACCCACTAATATTTTATAAATTCCAAACTACCCTTTTATGTAAGTCCTAAACTACCCTTTTTTAAGAAATGAATTCCAAACTACCCTTTTTATTTTTAATTTACGCCAGGTACCCCGTTATTTTTAACCGAGTACGGTAAAAAGAGAAGTCATGTTCTCATTATTACTATGACACATTATTAAAATTAGAACCAAGTCGTAACAAAGGCGAAGAAACCAAATTAACTTGTTCATTAATAATAGACCCCATGTTGTTGTACCTAATTATTTCCAATTGTTCTAAAACCGATAGCCGCAAACCCTTATCACAATAATGTAAAATTTCGTACGTATCTGAGTCTAACAACGAATGATTCGTTTCTAATAAATGCTTGGCAAAGTTTGATTTCTCTGGATGATTTGTCTGACAAGATTTATAATATTTTAAAATCAAATAACATCAATGTTGCCTTTAAGACTACTAATTCTTTACGTTCTAGACTTTGTAATAACAAAGAAAAGGTGGATAAAGGGAACAGGTCGGGCGTATATAAACTCACTTGTGGCGACTGTAATCAAGTATACATTGGACAAACCGGTCGAAGCTTTGATACTAGATTTAAAGAGCATGTCTCGTCATATAGGCATGATCATCCAGAGAAATCAAACTTTGCCAAGCATTTATTAGAAACGAATCATTCGTTGTTAGACTCAGATACGTACGAAATTTTACATTATTGTGATAAGGGTTTGCGGCTATCGGTTTTAGAACAATTGGAAATAATTAGGTACAACAACATGGTGTCTATTATTAATGAACAAGTTAATTTGGTTTCTTCGCCTTTGTTACGACTTGGTTCTAATTTTAATAATGTGTCATAGTAATAATGAGAACATGACTTCTCTTTTTACCGTACTCGGTTAAAAATAACGGGGTACCTGGCGTAAATTAAAAATAAAAATAAAAAGGGTAGTTTGGAATTCATTTCTTAAAAAAGGGTAGTTTAGGACTTACATAAAAGGGTAGTTTGGAATTTATAAAATATTAGTGGATACGTTGGTTTTGTCATTAACTAAGTTGAGTACATGGTTTACATATGTCAGTAGTGGAAGTGGTGGCATGTTGAGCGGTTGTTGTTGTGCTTCGTAAATGGCCTCGTGGAGAGTGCCGAAACGCGTCAGCGTTTAGTATAGTGGTGGTGGTGATAGTTGGGTCTGTGTGGCATGTGTTGATTCGTGTAGCAGTGGAGGCGGAGGTGTTGCATGGAAACATACATTTGCCGCACAGATATTTGTCATTAGTGGTCGCGGGTGAGCAAAGTAATTGTTTTTTAGTTCATAAACTTATAACACCCCTCTTTTTCATCTTGATTAAAAAAGGGTGTTACCATAAAAATTGCCTTGGTATCAAAACCTACGAATAGGTAAGTCAGTTGTCCCTAGAAACCTGAAATTTGGTATGAAGCTTAACCAATCAAATAAGTTTGAAAATCTTAAATTGCTTTGTCTGTTTACATAAACGTCACAGACCAATTTTCTTTAATTTGGGACTAGGTCATCATCATCATCACCAGCCTATTTTACGTCCCACTGCTGGACACAGGCCTCCTCTCAGAGTGAGAGGGCTTGGGATAGTTCCCACGCGGGCCCAGTGCGGATTGGGAACTTCACACACATCATTAAATTGCTTCGCAGGTGTGTGCCGGTTTCCTCACGATGTTTTCCTTCGCCGAAAAGCTCATGATAAATTACAAATGTAATTCCGCACATAAATCCCGAAAAACTCAGAGGTGCAAGCCGGAGTTTGAACCCACGACACTCTTGCTTGAGAGGCCATAGGTCAAACCACTAGGCTATCACGGCTTATTTATGGGACTAGGTCGATTGGTGTCAATTATCCCACGATATTTATTTGTAGGTATTATTATCATAGGCCTTTCTCTTTCGAATAAGATTTATATTAATGATCAAGTAATGATGGTGGTAGCTATTAGCTAAGTGATGCTTTTTGATACAAGAGCGGAAAATATGTCAATTTGTACGAGTCCCGATGTGTCTAGGCTCGAGCTGAGACGAGTGGATAAAATGTCACTTCCACACGTGTACCAAACGACGTTTTTTAATAAATTTGCGAATAACCTAACCAACTTAGAAAAGTTGAAAAACCCCCGACATTCATTCCAAAGTATAATATTATTAAAACAGCTTTCGACTGAAAAAAACTGCATCGAAATCGGTCCAACCGTTTGGGAGCTATGATGCCACAGACAGATACACAGACACACAGATACACAGGTCAAACTTATAACACCCCTCTTTTTCGTCGGGGGTTAAAAATAAAATAATAATTGTATAAATAGTAAACACCCCATTGTGAGATATTGTACCCCTAATGTGCCGGGTGGCAGGTGGGACGTAGAACCAGTAGGTAGGGTCAGCGTCAAAATATGCTTGTCACTTTTGTACCTTTTCGCTCTACAGCCAGATACAGCGCGTCATACGTGATTGACAAGTGTGTTATTGCGACAAGGTACAAAAGTGATGAGCGACTTTTGACGCAGACTGTAATGCCGGTTGTCCCAGAAACTTGAAATTTGGTATGAAGGTAGCTCTTATAGCTTATAGCACAACTTATCAGATAAATCCGAAAAACGTAAATTGTTGTATTTTACTTGATCTCAATGGACTGTCTTTTTTAGTATTTTTTTCTCAATTTTTTTTATTTTTACGGTTATCCCGTTAATATTAGTTATTATATTTATTATACTTTATTAAATACTTACTCACCGAAACATGAATACACATAAAACAAACAGAAAAATTATAGCTAACCCCTGAAATCGAACCCGGATCCTTCACAATCTGTGTCACATGCTTGCTACGAATTAATGATGATGGCCAGAATTTCGAATTTTTAACGAGCTGATATTTGAATACTTACATAGAAAAAAACCGGCCAAGTGCGAGTCGGACTCGCGCACGAGGGTTCCGTAGAAAGGTTTTAACGCTTTTCACCAGTGTTCTAAGAGTCCAGTGTTAGCAGAGCCCTGCTCCTAATCAAAATGTACGCAGTGTGGGGTCAACTTATATTGGTCTGCGAAATCTACAGACAGACATAAAAAAATCAGATTTTGAGACTTTTTTGAGTGGTTGTGCTATAAGATACCTTCATACCTTACCATACCTTCATACCAAGTTTCTAGGAAAACTGTAAGTACCCTTTAGGTTTTCGGATTTCGGCAAGTTGTATGGAAATAGCCTTTTTAATGACTGTCCTTTTGATTGCGTTGACTTAGAAGGTTGATTGTTTCACAGCTTCAAGTGACCGCAGGTTTGAGTATTCGGTATTAATTTCAGCATGCTACCTCCACGCGTTCCAGAGAAAAAGGGTCTTGACAGACAGACGGACAACAAAGTGATCCTAAGTATAAGGGTTCCGTTTTTTCCTTTTGAGGTACGGAACCCTAAAAACCGATACCTACACCTACTATTATAACGCTATCCTCTAATAAAATATCGCTACAAAATTTTATTATACATGTATTTTTTTCCTCGTTTGTCTTCGAAGTGCCGAAAAACGTGTGTGTGATAGTTAGGCCGTTATTTCAAATTTCAAATCTTAAAAAAACAAATGGAGCACTCTTTGTTTCCTGTTCGGAGTAGGTAAAAGACATCGTGACGACACCAGAACTTACCAGTTAAACAAAATCTACACAGACATTAGCAGATCCCTTTACGACATGCGTTGAAACCTCAGACAGCTAAGGGATTGCTTAACAGTGCTTCAACACAAAGAGCGTTTGATGACACGAAGTGGGTACCAAGTGTATACTAATAAGCACCATGAAGCAGACAGACGGGAGGCGCCTTAGCTTATCTATATATGCACTACAAATTTCCTGCCACGTTTTGAGGGGGACGAAGTAATTAAGTAGAGTTGCATGAGAGTTGCATACATTACTTTATCTACACAGATATTTATAAGTACTAAGAAGCCGAATTATACATATTTATCACGAATCTGACAGTTTTTATCTATTAAAAGCACGCTTCGTATAGAATGTTTTTTTTTTTTAATTTTAAATTACGTTGGTTTTTGAAGATGACTCAAATTGGAAACTCATAACGACATCGAATTCATTATCTTCATCGAAGTCATTTTCTACACTTTCTGAACGCATTAATAGAGGGCTTTATGGTATGTGTGTAGATAAAATTTGTTATGTTCCTACAAACCCATAGTAAAACAAAACTGTCACACAAATGCATTTGACACAGGCCTAATGTAACATTTTTGGCGGAAGGGAAACCGCGCGTTAACATCTCCTTTATTTTCCTGCTCTAAGCTAAGCACCGTTTATGTAATACAGGCAACAAAGCACTCGCATCGGCTGTCATCGACAAGATAATACACTTAAAGTCAGCACAAAAGTAGCTTATGTACTTTTGTGCCTTGTTGCAATATAGTCCATTTTGCAACAAGTGTATAAAACGCGCAATTTTACCACAGACGTTTATATATCTCTTCGAATTGCAAGCGAGGGTGGATAGTTGAAAAAGTCGAGGGTAAAATGGGTTTTATGAACGTGTCTGCTCTTCTTTTCGCTTTAATTGGGAGGAAATTAAGCAACAGCTTAATTTTCGCGTCAAAAATGACAAACTGTAAATGTCAATGATCTATTCTATGAACTCACCGCAGCTAAAATACATAAAATCGATACCCATAACTTTTTTTTTCTGATTAAAAAATGTCAAAAAAATAATGTCATATTCAAGCTCACTGCAGCCAAATCGCTCGTAGATGAAAAACGTCTCGGGTAAAATAGCGTGTTTTACGTTCGGAACAATGAATTATTACGAGGTTTTATGCAGTATGAAATGATACATGATGATGATGGTACATGAAATGATGTTTTGTGACAAACTGTAGAACGATAAGATAAAAATATGATAAACCATCTTAGATGTTTATCTACACACATATCATAAGTCCATTATAATGCGTACAGAAACCGTAGAAAATGACCCGCATTGCAGCACGACGTCGCCTTCTCGCCGACAGCGCTATCCAACTACCACCAGCAGTAAAGTACTAGTCATTACGACATCGATCGATGTCGTAATGACTATTCGATATCGAATTAGATGTTTCAAAATTGAAAACCAACGTAATTTACAATAAATTTGTAATAAATCGGATCACTCACGTATATAAGTCGAGTTCAGTCCGACATGTGTAAATAATAATGTGAACCCATCTTAGAGTACTTATACCAAGGACCATAAAGAATTCTATGGTCCTTGCTTATACTTAATATGTGTGTAGATAAGGTAATGTACTTATGCAACTCCACATTATTAGGCCTTAAAACACTCGTTATTTAGCAGTTGCATAAACTACTATTGTCTATAATAGTTAATAGGTACACAAAGAGCTCTAAAAATGTAGGCATTGAGCAATTTGACAATTGACAACATTCGTATTTTTCACACCTGGAAATCAATAGGTATCGAAAGGGCTTTGCCTCCTGAACACACCACTATGTTTATAAAAAAATTATATTACTTATTTTTTTAAATACAAGAGAATAAAATAAAATTACGAATTCTACCAAAACTAAGTACGCAAGAATGGGTGTAATACATTTGCCTTTTTCAAACAAACCACAAGCACAACAATAATTTGAAATGACACATTATGTTTGACAACGTCAGATTTGACATCTTGGGTTTTGTTTTTTTGATCGTGACAAGACAAAGGCAATTGATCCATCCTAGCGTAGTTTCGGAGTTACGTCCTTTTGGAATAAGTACCTTTTAATAAATTAATTACAAATCCTAATGAAAATTTAAAATCGTAGGTTTGCTCCTCTTTCAAAGTAGATTGCAGACAATTAATCAAATTATAGTTTCAAAAATATGAAATGTTGTCAATTGATGGCGTGTCAAAAGAGGATTGTCATTTATCGCGATAATTTCGAAAGTTAGGTAGCTAAGTTAAAGTTTTCAAAGGGGGTTTCTCACATTTCCATACAAAAAACGTCGCGTGTCAAGCTTCAAACCTTGGGTTGATTTTATCGATTCCGATGAATAGCAGGAAAATCAAACAAAAGATAAGTTTTTTCTCGCGCTCCTTTTGTAGGTAAAGAAGTAAACCCACGAGAAAAATAATGAAAACATTTCAATAGATGATTAACGTAAGTATAAAGTATAAGACCCACAAGTCGGATTCATTACTTTTATTAAGCCGGACTTAATTTTGACAGTTTTTGTATGGGAGCGGCTCACCTGACAATTTTAATGATATCGGAAACAGCTAGCTGTCACAGTCATACAAAAGCTCTCATTACAATCCGATAACGAGTGTCAAAATAGAGTAATTACCATGCGGGTGTTTTTGCTGTGTTTTTTGTGTTTTCAAACATGTAACATGTAATTTCTGACTGACATGGTTTTTATGTCAAAATGACACGTAGAATCTTGGAAAACACAGAAAACATGGTGCAGAAGAGTCGGCTTTTGTTAGCATAAACTAAAGTCAGTCTTATGACTAAGTGCGAAAATATGTCAAGCAAATATGTACTGATTGTTTATGACCATGCGTAGCATGCTAGCATGGAATGGCTGCCCTACGAGCTATAAAATAAATAGAAGCAAGAAACACTGAGCAGTAACTTACACATTTTAGCATCGAAGCGAACACTTGCATGTTCTCTGGTTTCAGACTACCACTTACAATGTGTTCAAGCAGGCAATTTAATTCCAATTTTCACCTTACTGTTACACCTAGTCAACATCAAAAGTAACTTGTTATTGCCACTAGGTAGTTACAAATTTGATAATAGGTAAAGCGACTTTGATTGCCGCCGACTGCAGGTACTTACCTACAAATCGGACACTCAAATAAGAAGGGGCTCTATATTTTACACAGGGTGTGTTTTAATGCGTCAAGAAATCAGTCGGGGGTTGCTAAGTCTAACACGTGAAAACCCCTGTAGACTTTCTATTTAGAAAAAAAATATATAAAATCGTTCTCCCATACAAATCGTCAACCAGCAGAGGCGCTTTAGACATTCAACCCCTGGTTAAATTCTTGACGGTTCAGTAAAACGCAAACAAGAGGGGAATCACATAGGTGCGTTGTCAGCCCTTTAAGGAATAGGTTTAGGCTCGATTTTTAAAGATCATTAAGCTGTATTGCTCCGGAAATGGGGTCGCAGGAAGCTGATTCCACCGATATAGTGTGTATGCCAAAGAAAAAAGTACCTACCATAGGGTAGAAGTTCCGCTTAGCGAACATTGATATTATTATCATAATTTTTTATTTGAAGTTCTAAGTACCTATTTAATTTTGATTGATTTTTGAGGTCATAATTTCAGGATAGCGATGTCCTTGCAATAGAAAGGAAATAAAAAATAGATAAGAATGAAATAAAATGAAAATCACTTATTATCAGATCATTATAAATCCATAGATTATTAGTGATTTGACTTAGAAAATTACTCACAGCCTATTGCTCAATACTTTATTTATACTTAGCATTAAATATTAACTAGCCCAGTGACAACTTAACAAGTTCCGGAAACTAAACTAACCTAGCAAACCATAACATCAATAATAAAATCAAGAATGTAAATATGTAATTTAACTCACCCGCCCAAGGTCCAAATCGCTGTGACAGAGACTTAACTTCCGTGGGAAGGAAGAACGGCATCAAATACGAGGATATTAATTCCAAAGGGCTCCATAACATATCAAGTAAAGATAGGAAAAGCACGACAGCTCCGAATATCGCTAATAAAATAACTAATGACATGGCTAACTTCGTAAATGCACTTCGGCGTTAAACAAAAAATTAAAAAAAAACAAGTTTGGTCTATCGCCTAAACGAAGCCTAAACGCAACGTAAAATTTCTTTAGAAATTTCGAATAAGGAATGTTTTGGAGTTCGTTTACGAAGAGCGCGAGTGACCGCGTCACTTTGGCATCGCAGATCGATGCGTACTGAATGAACGAATGGATGGATGATATTCTCGGTCTTTTTATTTTAAGCATAAGCGCCTACGGTTAAACTAAAGTTCATTTTGCAAGTGATTGATTACTTGCTATCTTGATATGTAGGTAAAGTTCTGTTCAGCTTCTAGGTGAAGTTTTATTGTCTCCTCCAGGCACTCCGGTGAGGGTCTCTTGCTTGTCGCAGGCATCATGAAAAAAACTCCTACTAGACTTCAATGAAAATAATCGATTTATTGATTATTTTTGTTTTTATTTTTATGAAACATTCATAGAATGAAATTCAACATACAATGACAATGCAAAGAAAAATTCGTTAAGCAGCTGGACATGAACCAGCAACCTCGGTAATCCGTACCACGCTCCACCAATTAAGCTATACTTAACGTTGGTGTATTTAACGAATTTTTCAATGCCTTGTGTCATATTTTATTTGGAAGATCTCTCCTCAGCGCCATCTATGAGTAGCTTAATCAAGCAGCTCACCCACTACGGAACTTCTACAGTTACGCATTAGTGGCAAGAGATGGAGCTATTTTTCTGAATCAATGAAAATAATCGATTTATTGATTGTCCAGCTGCTTAACGAATTTTTCTTTGCATTGTCATTGTATGTTCCTACTAGACTTGTTCCGTGAATTTTATTGGGTGTACTGCCCAATAATTTTTGGTCAAATTTCATTTTCCAAAAAACTTATTGCAACAGTTTCATTTCCCAAATGAATCTTTTGGCTACATTTGCTAGGTAGGTATGCCTTTCGCATTCTATTTATTTGGTCAAATTATTGTTTGGCATCTTTTCACTTCGTCAAGTTTTAAGTTAAACGTTTATTAAGCATTCATTTCATTTTGTCAAATAATATGTTCAAAAGGAATGTTTTTCCAAATTGTCACTTCGCACACTCAACTTATAACATAGGTATTTACCCAAAAAGTTGGGCAAATGGTAAGTTATTTTTACTGAATACAGGAATACAGACGTAAACAAACAAATGGCACAAAAACGAACTGTTACCAGAAAAGTGGGTTCGGTTTGGTTAGAAGTTAGAACTGCGACCCCAACAGCGCGAGCCGAGCGAGCGAAGCGAGCGCGCCGCGGCAGCGGCCGGCGAAACGCCAGAAACGAATGCTGTGGCTTGTGGTTTTAAACTCTTATGGAAATTCTTACCTGTAAATTATTTGTTCAAGGTGAAACAAACATCCATGCAGTAGGTATTATATTTTCGAAATTATGCAATAAAGCATGTTTTGCCAAACGACACATTTGACTAAATTAACATGGTAAAATGTAACATGACCAAGCATTTTTTTAGTTAAACAATGACTTGTCAAAAAAGGCTTTTGGTTACTGCAAAATTGCTATAAGTTGTTGTGTGAAATGTTTTTTTGGCAAATGAAAATTTGGGTAGGTAAAATAGTTTGGGATGTGATACTTTGGGGATTGATTTTTGACCAAACATTTAGTAAACCATTTTATTGGTACGACCCTGCTCTAGGGAGCCGCGTAACTACGCACGCCGTATAGAATGCCGGATACAATAATATTCATATGTACTGATGGGCCAAAACTCAAAGGGAACAAGACCATCTTGTTGCTCTCCTGTCTTGTCAGTCTGGTCTCAGAATTGCCATGTATCCAACCTCGTAGATTATCCAACTTCGCCTTGAATGCATGGCAATTCGCCACAAAGTAAAATCTTCAGAACCATGCTACTTATTCCTACAAGAGAATCTGTTTTGAACTTTTTAATGCAGTTGTTCAAAAGTGGTGTTTAAGTGGCGCCGGAAGCTCGCACCTGCATGGCTCACCGACTTGGTTACATTGTCATTTTTTAACCCTCGACGAAAAAGAGGGGTGTCCTAAGTTTGACCTGTGTATCTGCTGTGGCAGTGGCATCATAGCTCCTAAACGGATGGACCGATTTAGATGCGCTGTACCGTTTTTTTAATAGAAAGCTAATTTATTCGAGATGGATCTTAGCTAAACTTTCATTAAAATCGTTTCTCCCGTTTTTGAAATATTGAACTTTGAAATGACAATGTCTGAGGTTTTTCAACTTTTCTAAGCTTGTTAAGTTATTCGCAAATGTATTAAAAAACGTCGTTTGGTACACGTGTGAAAGTGACATTTTATCCACTCGTCTCAGCTCGAGCCTAGACACATCGGGACTCGTACAAATTGACATATTTTCCGCTCTTGTATCAAAAAGTATTATTACTTACGGACTCTTTAAAATGTTGCACAATGAGTAAACGATAAAGTAATGTAGACCGCTGCAGTGTGCGTCTCTCTGCAGCTAAGTCGTGCGCTCCCAGAGGAAGTCCTACGAGTTAGTCCGAAACAGGGGGACGACTACGAAATTCGAAAATCGAAGTTCGTATCGTATCGTCCCGCTCGCTCTCGTATTAAATCATATTAGCGTGAGCGGGACGGCACGACACGAAGTTCGAATTTTGCACTTCGTAGTTTAGGGCCAGGCCGTGCTACACTCAACTTATAAAGTTAACGTCTCAAAGTTTGAAGCGCACTTTAATCTTTACATTTAGTTTATAAATATAACGTAAACTGTATGACAACCTACTATTAATATGTATTCTGTGACAGCATCCAGTCAGTGGGAAAATAAATTGATACATTTGATTCAAGACACAAACCCGCATGCTTATTGTCTAACTCGCTTGCAAGTCGCAATCAACATCATGTTCGTTCTGTATCATCATCATCATGTCAGCCAAAAGACGTCCACTGCTGGACATAGGCCTCCCCCAAGGCTCTCCGCTCAGACCGTTCCATTTCGTTCTGTATGGGCTGACGTAATTATTGGGATCAGATACAGGGTCGAGCACCCCTTTACGAATGCTGCGTAACGTTACGGTTATCGTATCGAGATCGAGAAACCTCATAATAATTTTAGTTCCAAATACGCTCACGGGCGAGCGCTGTTCCAAACGTCATACAAACTTAACAACGTTTTACTATTAGATTTTACGTGACGCAGGTTTCGAAAAGTCGTGCTCGATCCACTGTCACAGTCGTATAAAAACTGACATTTCAATCCGATGACGAGTGTCAAAATAATCACCTACGCAATCACCCTGCAGACTTGATGACGCACGTGTTAGAAAATATTTTTTACAACTTCAAATTTTTAGTAACTAAATAGGTACCTATCGGAAAATCAATAACAAATTAACATAATTATGCTGTCAGTTGAGTATCTTTTGTGTTTTTCTCCAATTGTTTATTTGCACGGTTTTCCCATTAAGATTTATTAAGCGTTTACATTAAAATTTGTAATTGTCCTGCAGACTTGATGACGCACATTTTAGAGAATATTTAGCTCCATGTCATGATTAATATTGCACTGTCATTGTGAGGAAAGCAATGCTTCTTGTCTTACGGTTTTATTATTCCTGACATTGTCATTAAAAGAACAATATATTAAAAAATACAATTCAAATCTTAAAGATAACAGGTCGCCAGTGTTTGCGACAGTCATTACACGTCATTGTTACACCACGCGTAACAGTTTTAAATCATTCGCGGTTAATTGTAATTGTAGCACGGGCTATTTTCCGCAACTCGACGACTAGTTTGCGCCTATTTTGCGTGATGGGCTGACCACACTATTCATGCCAGCCCAGCCCCCCGACTGGGAAGTGCAAAATTCGAACTTCGTATCGTGCCGTCCCTCTCACGCTAATATTGTTTAACACGATGCCTGAGGGTACCACGTGGCCCTATGCCAACATAAGCATAATAGTAATATCCTCTCACCAGAGCGTCAGCTGACGAGATAAGCTAATAATAATATATAATATTCTCCCACCAGAGCGTCAGCTGACGAGATGCGGACGTCGGCAGCTAACATCGAGGCGGGCGTGAGCGCAGCGCCGCGCGCCGGCCTCGTCACCAACGAGCAGCCCGTCTCGTTCACCGGCGCGCCCGTCAAATAGCCCCCGTCCCACTCGTGCTGCCCTGATACTCCTCACCCCCGACTACGAAGTGCAAAATTCGAACTTCGTATCGTGCCGTCCCTCTCAAGCTAATATTATTTAATAACACGAGAGTGAGCGGGACGATACGATACGAACTTCGATTTTCGAATTTCGTAGTCGGGGGGCAGCTCCTGGAGGAAGCAAAGCAGACTCTTCACGTTGCTGGCGACCTCCTGGAGCGAGCCCTCCGCGGTTAATTGCATTAGACATAATGAAAACGGGATATTGACCCGCGATTACCTACTCGTACCCGTTTTCATTATGTCTTACATCATGAGTACAATACTTCAGCTCAATCGGAAACAGGTAACTAAGTAGGTTAAAAACTTGGAAGATTTGACCCATACCAGCCCATACAAACATTCGTACATACCAGGGGTGTTGTGGATATTCGCATCCGCATCCGGAAAATCTTTTTGCTGAAAAGGGTCGAGCTCAACTTTACGAATGCTGCGTCACGGAAAATCGAATAGTAAACGTTGTCGAGTTTGTATGACGTTTGGAACAGCGCCCGCCCGTGAACTAAAATTTAGTATGACGTTTCTCGATCTCGATACGATAACCGTAACGTTACGTAGCATTCCTAAAGTCGTGCTCGACCCTCAAGAGAACATAACACATTTTTAAAAATAGTACAATTTATTTAATTTACCAATATTTTGTAACAAATAAAATCTATGTTCTTGCTCTCTTCATTCATCCGTTGTCCAAAGTCATTTATCCGTAATTAAGTTCAGTCTCTCGAAAAGCAACTCGGGGCCTCTTATATTAGCCATCACATCATCCTGAGGTAATCATACTGTCTGTATGTTACTGCTGCTTACGTCTTCCGTCGGTTCTTCTTTTAAATTCTTTATTCCTCTTAGCTTATTCTTCAAAGTCGTCAGTGATGCTAAAATACAAAAAAATATTTGCTTAAAATAATATAACCAACTTAGAAAAGTTGAAAAACCCCCGACATTGTCATTTCAAAGTTCAATATCTCAAAAACGGGGGAACCGATTTTAATGAAACTTAGCTAAGAACCATCTCGATTAAGTTAGTTTTCGATTTAAAAAAACCGCATTGAAATTGGTCCACCCGTTTGGGAGCTATGATGCCACAGACAGATACACAGATACACAGCTACTCATGTCAAACTTATAACACCCCTCTTTTTCGTTGGGGGTTAAAAACAATAAAATATCAGTGAGTAGGTGCTTAACCTATCACAACTCCGAAAAAACGTTTCACTTTCGCTTCGTTACACCTTTTTTTCGTTTGTCCGAATACATATTTTTCTGAAACTGTACTTAAATAATTTCAGGATTTATTTCAGGACCATCGTGTTAAGTTAATAGGTTTGTCAGGACCTTTAGGTTAAGTTAGATTTGTTTTATAAAAATCCTGAAATACTGACAGTTTCAGAAAAAAAATGCGTTCGTACCTAGCTGAGTACAAAACGGAAAAAAGTGAAACGAGAAAATGGTGTAACGTTTTTTTCGGACAAACCCCCTTCAATAGGTAATTATTTTAAAAACCGGCCAAGTGCGAGTCGGACTCGCGCACGAGGATTCCGTAGAAAGATTCTAACGCTTTTCCCCAGTGTTTTAAGAAGTCCAGTGGAGAAAAGCGTTAAAATCTTTCTACGGAACCCTCGTGTGCGAGTCCGACTCGCACTTGGCCGGTTTTTTAATACGTAGGTACATCAATAACCGGATACGAGGTTATATTAGCGGTTATTTGCATCCATACCAGACTGCATTAATTCCCTAAATGGGTTCGCCAAATTATATAAAAACCCGTTAATATTTTTTTACCTAGTGAAAAACAGATGCCTAATGTATCAGTTTTGCATTTCTAAATTTAGAATAGCTATTATTGACGTAAATGCCACAAAAAAAAACACGCCTCTCATGTACAAAAACAATTATTAGGTAAGTAAATAAAACCTTAATAATGAACTTTGCTTCACACGCTGCCACGTATTACCGAAACAAGGAAATATAAACATACGTATGTACAATAGCTACAGGGGGACGACTACGAAATTCGAAAATCGAAGTTCGTAACGTATCGTCCCGCTCGCTCTCGTATTAAATCATATTAGCGTGAGCGGGACGGCACGACACGAAGTTCGAATTTTGCACTTCATAGTTTAGGGCCAGATCTTTATGTATTATCCTCATTCTGCGGTATTATCACTTATCAACCGCTTATAGCCGACGACCTTCGCGGTTGTCAAGTTAGTTATGTACCTACCTAAACAAACGGGTCAACTAAGTAGTAAGTATTTAAGGTTCTACGACTTTGAGGTTCGACGATTCATTTTACCTATTGTTTCAATCTTCAATACAAAGCCAATCAAAGACAGTACTTAGGTGGGTAGGTACCCAGTTAGTTGCATTGCGATAATTATAATTGTGAATAGGGCCCGGATTAACATGTAAATACGTATTTTTATTTTAAATGGTTTTGTGGTTATTTATTATTTTCTACGTAAATTACAATATTTGGGTCAAGAAAATCAAATTTTTACTTTCCATATTTTTCCGTATTTCAAGTACATGTCCATTTTTTACAATAAAAATTAACAGTTATTCATATTTTCGTCATTTCACATTATTGGCGTCTAAATAACGTGTTTTTTGCATGTCATTGTGTTTTCTATAACTTCGTATTATAAAAATGCCCAAATACAAGAAACCATTGCTGTTTAAATTGGAAAAATATATCTAAGATTTCCCAAACTAATCGTTGAGTAGGTAAATATGGGAAAATATTATTTCGCAGTGCTTGTGAAAAATCTGTATCGACCGAGAAATATTTTTTAATGTCACAATACGTGTCTACCTACTGCTAAACATAAGGTAAATATATCAAGAAAGAATAAAGTTAAGCAGCAACTCTTTTCTGATGCAATGACAAAATAATTATGTTATGCTATGGCGTGTGCAGATATACCTTTAAGGAAATTAAGTAATGTAACTTTTAAAAAGTTCCTAAAAAAGTACTCTGGCAAAACCTATTATGACTATTTCTGGTGAATTTACACTTCGAAAAAATATTGTACCTACATTTATATTTTCGCAATAAAAAGTAATTTTCTTTGAAAGTTTTGTTACTTTTGACTACATATTTTTCCCATATTTTGGGCTTTTCAGTCCATATTTTTGTACATATTTTGCAATTTTTAGTACATATCTATCCGAGCCCTAATTATGAAAATATCCAAGAGGCTAGGTATCCGATATCACAGGGGACCGAAGAGCTATAATCGTCCCACGATAACTCTGCATAAGATATTAATTGACAACCCAGAAAAATCACGCTGTGGTAATACTTTTTTCATGATATTCAGACATTTCTTTAATTATAAATAATAATGATAGTAGTAATCAAAAGTCGCTGTTTTTTGGAGGACAATTTTGCCACCGTTTAGTAGGTTTTGTCGTTGTACGGTAAAAAATATATAAAACGAAATCTGAGAGGTATTTTAATGGTGGATGGTGCATGAACGATGACCTGTTTAAGTTTAAATCTAATCAAAAGTTCAAAACGTGTTGTTTGACTATAAATCAGTGTTGCCGTAAACAAACTTTCGATTTCTACTGTTGTCAGTTCGTTGCAGAGTTATCGTGGGACAACTATAGCAGGCTTTCTGGGACAAAGGTTAAGTAGGCCTAGCCACCCAAAGAGAGAACGCTGCCGGCATCTTTTGCACCATAAAGCAGACAGACGGAAGGCGCCTTTGTCTTTTCTATGCACTACAATTTTTCTGCTACTTTTTGAGGGGGACCAGGAATACACACGTACACACGTCTGCGCTCATGTCAAAATTTCTTACGTTCTCATAAACTCACACTAAAACAAAACTGTCACACAAATGCCAAAAACACGCACGCAATCAACAGACCCTGATCATTTTGGTCAGACTTAATGTTAGAGTTTTGGTAGAGAGGGAAATCGCACGTTAACATCTCCATTCCTTTCCTGCTCTAAGTTTTGCACCAATGCCCAAAGGGACTTCTTTTATTATAATTTTTTGACCGAGCGAACCAATGGGCGAAGAGTCTCCGATTCAGCTTGGACAAAAATGATTTCGTATGTTCGCCGTCTGTCCGGCTGTTCTCTACAGGACGCATTTCTCAACCAACTATCATGAAATTTTGTGAGCAGGTTCGCTAATTAGTTATCCCTTTAGTTGGCAAAAGCCCGCTGCGGGTGTCCACGCCAAGTGGCGCTTTTTTTTGCAAAAAAAGCTGTCTACTGCGGGCTAAGTATAATTATACGGCTTTGTGAGCTAGACCTATAGGCCTATTTATACATTTTCCGATTTTTGTTTTTACTTCAAAAAAATTAAATTTAATCTACAAAAAATTATACCTAATACACATACTAATTATTGAACCTGGTCACAAAATTTCACGAAGTTCGGGTAATTTTTAAACATTTTTCGATGATTTTTCGTTTTTTTTAAAGAAACAAAAAAAAACTTATCGACTAAAATTATAACTTATTTACCTTAAAAACCGAGACGTTAATTAGCGCTCACTTCGTTCGCTCGGTCAATTAGCTACATTTTTTTTGTCGATTTTTTTTTTTATAAAAAAAGTTTTTATTTAGGATAAGTACCTATATAAAAAGCTAAGTAGCTACCTACTCATTGTTCGGCAAAATATTAACATCGACCTGCGGACGGTACATAATTAGGTTATTTTCTAAGTCCTATGGTTAAATCGTAGTAAAAATAAAAGCCACAAGTTCCTAATAATTACTACCTACCAACTAGGATAGGATAATACGTTACGTATACATACCCATCTGTAATAGCCTGGATTGAGAACTTTTATTCGTAAATAAATACAATAATTCCAAAACGGAAATCGCCATCAGCACAAACAAAACACCAACAATAACAACAGTTATCATTTCGTTAAAGTACTTGCTAATTTACTGTAGCAAAAATAAAGTCGGCAAAATATGGCGCGTTATCTTCACTCGAGCGACGAATGTCGTGTAAACATTTCAAGACATGTGCGTAAAAAGAAGGTTACTTAAACGAGCAATTACCTGTTTCGCACTGTGACTAGGTAACTACAATGTATTATTTTTTATTTTATTGTGGTTCTGCCCACAGAACTATTTCAGGTTAGAAGGAAAAAGCGACTTAGGTATAATGTATCACGCGCTCGTGTGCCGAAAAGAAAGCCTCAATACGGGTTCCAGTTCCCGGCCGCCTTTCCTCGTTGTACTTAAATACTTACCTTGTTGCTCAACAGTTAACTGTTTAAACACCACCAAAAAAGTTGGAGCTGTTAATTGAGGTATTTCCTCTCTAAATTACGCTCGTGACGTCAAAATACCTAAGCCAAATGTTACACGCTCGGTTCTTATGCAAATCGATGAGCTCTTTCCTTCTATCTCTGTATAGTTCTGTGGGTCAGCCAGTGTAAAGGTAGTGAAAATGTCATTATTAGCTTATAACTGTTAAAGTAGGTATAGGTAAGCTTAATTTTTCTGGTAAGATTTCACTAGAAATTCAAAGTCGTAAAAAATACTTACATACTTACAATATTTGTATCGGGTACCTAGTTAGTTTCGTATTGTATATCAATCAATCAAGTCAATGCTTCACAGTCGTAAACTGCCATGGTTAACCGCCGCGGGATATTGCCAAATTTAATTGAATAGGGACTGTCAGTTGTGATAAGGTCTAATTTATCAAAAGTTCTTTCCAGTGATCATTGGTTCCTAGGGATCTCTAGTTTATATCCCATAGGACACCATAATAAGGATAAGCTGCGACGTTACGTTACTAAGAAAAAATTGTTAGTGAGATAATCATAAACAACCCCATGATTCATGAGGTATGAGCAAAAAATAAACGATTAAGCTTTTTTTGACTTTATGTTATACAGCCTATTTGAAGCATTTTTTCCGAACGAAAACAAATTATGTTTCCTGAACTAAAGGTATGTGTCAGAAACGTCAAAATCGAAATCAAACGTCAATGTCATTGTCATCCGTCCGTCATCCCATTCCCATCCCCAGTTCCGCCTTTATTTCTTGTTTTTGTTCAATAAATCATTCATCCTTTACGCGTTATAATTTCAAGTAAAATTATTAAAAATGGAGAAGGAACTGGACCGCGTTATTGAGGAAATCATGTCAACGTCTAACGTCAACGGATGTTTAGTCGCAGACCACCAAGGACTGTGTTTGGCTTCTCAGGGCACGGCGCACGTCGACTCTGCAGGCATAATTGTTGCTATTTCGGAGCAGGCTTGTAAAATTCAACCGAACTTGAAGCCTCCTACTGTCTGCTTGGAGACTGACACGAAACAGTGCTTAATACAGCGACACGGAACGATTACTGGGGCGATATTTAAGCAGAAGTCTTAGTGAGTGATACTTTATATAATTTAATATTTTAAAGGTATTTTACGTAGCAACTAATAGCAAGATAGTGCATTATAAAAGAGTACCTATTTATATCTACTACTGCTTTATCTGCTCATAACATATTACTACAAGTTTAGTCACCAATGAAAGTTGTTTTGTGCATTACATGACTGAAAATCTTCACCAAAATTTTACTTGTATTGTTGCAGAATATGAAGACTGACATTTGAACACTCATTTACTTAGTAAAGTCCTTTAAGTTATGTTTGTAATCAAGATAAGAAACAAATGTGATGAATCTATAGTTCGATTTTATTGTTTATTCCTATGCTAGTGGAGGACAAAACTAAGCATCATATGAACGGTTAACATTCTCATTGGTCATTGCATTATACAGGGAAAAGAAGATGCTGAAATAATCATATTTTGTCAAGGTTTACGTTTGCATTATTTTTGTATTATAATAAAAGCTAAATAGGTATACTGGGAATAAAAAAGGTCCCCGCCAGAGTCTTTATCAATTCCACAATATGGCCCAGCCAGTGGTCACGGTTTGTTTAAAAAATATACAAGTATTTCATGTAAGTATATACTTACACTACTGTGAAAAAGCAAAATTAATGTTTCTTTAGCTCTTTTCATATTTTATGTAGTTTCGTACATGGTTACAAACAAACGCTATATTCAATGTGGGATTGCAGGTATTTTTTTGTAATAATGGCCGAATGAAACTAGATGCCATACTAATTCTAATGTTACATAGCTATCCTCTGTAAAATAATTAACTTTTAATAAAGATTATTTAATTTAAGCTCATGTTATTGTAAATTATTTCTTTGGATAAATGTGAAAATAAGTACATACACTAGAATAATGGTAAACATTTGCATGTTTTGTAAAAGCCCTAAATCTAGGAAACCAATTTTGAATTAACCTGGTTATGTTAACCTAACCAACTTAAAAAACCAGTTTGAGAAACGAATTAACAAAGATTGGTTTACTCTCTGCATCTCTTCACCTTGCACTCGACATTTGCAGTCCATCGCATGCAGAGATGGGCAAAATTTATATGAATGACGTATAAGAAAATTATCGAATGATTGTTCTTATTTGAATAAATGATGACTGCACGGCAGAATAAGCTAAGGAACAAAACTTCAAACTTAGTCAAAGTAGGGTAAAGGGAGCTTGAAATAAAAACCAAACTCCAATATACACACATTTAGTACAGATATGCTGTCCTAACAGTAACATATAGCTACACGAGAAACAACTGTGTAACTTACTATACAATACAACCATAATATCTAAACAGTGTACAGGACGCGACAGTGGCGGAAACAATATACTATGTCGCTTGACAATAAAAAATCTATATCAAAAGAAATTCGTGTCGCTAGGTGCCTACAAAGCACCGCTGTAGGTACTCAAGACATTAATTTATTTTATTATTGCCACCGGCCTGTCTTTCTGTACGTAGAATAACATAACATCAAGAACAATTGATTCAATATTAAATTTACACGTGTTCTTAATCATTAATAAGTTAAATAAATGACTTAATCAAACAGAGTAAATGATAAGATAAATAAATAATAATTTAAAATTACAATCATAATAAAAGGAAGCACACAAAAAAACCATTCGTCAGTCAGACGTGTGTTGCCACTAAAATGCGTTGCAACCTCTTTTCAGTTATTAAAATCTTAACAATGCATGGCAACACCGCAAGCATAAACTTACAATCACAAAATTGGCGGTGTGAGCAAAATTTAACCTAATTTAACTAATGCGAGACTTGATGAGTGAGCGGTGTGAAGTTAGCTACCGGTTTGATACAGCCAATCTATTGGCCGTTCGCTGCTCCCTGATTGGTTAACGCAAATGACGCAGGGAATACGGGCAGGGTATTGGCCCAAAAACCTTCACGCAATACACTCAAGTTCGCCTGGGATTATAAACAATCCCTACCTAAAGACTAGAGTCTTAACCAAGATAATACGTCGGCCTTTACCTAAATATATTACAAAAATATCTGCAAATACAGTAACAGTGATATTCGTTTACGATACAACGTGTGGAACAATTATCTAGGGGTCATACGTGTTATTGTACATCTATTTATATATTTGTATGATATGAGCGCGCCATATACAGCAAACTAGTCGATCGGCCAGTGGGATGGCTGTTTGGAAAAGGCGATGCTATTAACCTTTTCTCAAAGATTAAATTTGATAAATTCGGCACATTCGAACATCTTAAAAGTCAGGCTAAGTTGATGGTTCCAACTCCACATTGGCGATCAAGTTTTGCTTTGCGCATCTAATATACATAAACGAGCTACTGCTACGAATCGCAAATTTTAACGTGGTGGACCTACCTACTATACCATATATTCTTCTACCCACGAAACGAATCACCTTTAGTTTCGACACCCGACACTATTAAGTCACCAACTGTAAAAAAAGTTGTATTCAAGTTTTTAACCCTTTTCCAGGCATAGTACAGTAAGCAACCACTCGTGTAGTTACAATTTCAACCCTAACACCGAGACTTTAAAATTCAAATCAAATTTAATTTCCTACAATAGTTACTTGTCCTAAAATTATTGCGAAATATATTATGTGAATAAACATTTAGTTTTTTGCTCAGCCGCCTAGATTGGTGCAGCCTGGAAAAGGGTTAATCATAAGTAGCAAGACAGCGCCACATTATCCATTAGGCAACATGCGTAGGGCTCCTAGTCCTGATAAACTTACGGGCCATCACAGACGGCTTGCATTCCGACTGCAATGCAACTGGCTGACTGCTCATTCATTTTCCATTGAAGCCAGCAAAATTGCACACTAACTGCAAATAAATTATGTTCAGTCAACAGTTTGCAGTTACATTGCAGTCGTAATGCAGCCCGTTTGTAATGGCCCTAAGGCGCCAAAAGGCTTAGCTAAGGCGCTCTGACGTGGTAAAACCGGCCATAAAAATAGTTAGTGTATTTTAATAGTGGATAAACTATTAAAATACATAAATAGATGATTCGTTTCGTTTCATTAATACATCTCTAACGTACACACAGGCCTGTAACATATTGATTTCGCTGCTATAAAATGAACACTTATCACTACAACTACGCGGAAGAAAGAATAGAAATAATTTTTTCGAAAATTGCACAGCAAACGGAATAGTATGGAAGGCACGGTTAGGAAAAAAACATCTAAATGAGACCTAGTTTCAGTACTCGGAATGTATATACTCCTAATTTAGGAAGTCTTTAACACTTCAAGTCAATTCGTTGAAAGGTAGAATGCGTTGATCTTGAATTACATTACTTGAACCTTGAATGCCTTTCAATAAAAAAATTAATATTCAGAGTTGTCGTTTATCTGTTTGGATGACCCATCTACCTCGCTCTGGTACCAGGGGGGGGGCAGCGGCAGCTTCAAGGAGCGCCAAAATGTCTCTAATTAATATAATATGGTTGAATTATATATTTGTGATTTTTTTTTAAACGATTTATCTCAAGCGCTCGAGAGGGGCCACTATCAAGTTTTTGTTCCAGATCGTTAAAATCCGGAGCTGCATCTACCTGTTCTGTTCTTCTGTCATTGTTATTCATAAGATATGCGTTACATGGATAAGCCTAGAAATAAGCTAACTCAATCACATCAATGTCCAGATTCTTCTAGCTAACGACAGATATAAGTGGAATCACTTGCTATATTCACCGTGATCATAAAAACGAAGGTTACGTTTACGATTATTTAACCGCCTCAAGGTCACGTCAAATTCAAGTTTTTTGACGTGCGAAGTTGCATCTTACTAATCCTTTTATGCCGGGTACTCTGTAGCGAACTGTGTCTGTAACCGTAGCAGTTACAGCAACGAGCTACTAGAGAACTGGCTCGCGAACCTCGTCCACATCACATGCAACAGTTGCAGTAACAGCTCGCGAGGCAGTACTCGGCTTTACAGTGTACGGTAGCTAGACGGCACGTTACACGTTACACCTCGAGTACAATTTACTCTACAAAGCCACAAAAATCAACGTTCATTTCGCTATGTTCAACACATTGAGTTGACAAAAGGTGTAACATAATTTTATGAATAAAATACGATATAAACATTAGTTAGACTATTAACAGCCCTTGATTAATTAGTTTAGCTTGATTGTTTTTTTTTAGACAATTGCACATGAAATACTTAACTGTACATCAAGTCTGTTATAGACTTATCTTGCGAGCTTTAGTCTTTGCCTTGTATAATTCATACAACAAATGAGCATCAAATTCAATCATTAGCTCAATGATAATATTCGATACCATAATTATAATATTTATTAAATTTGTAAACCTTCGATACAATATTGTTGGCAAAATTGTAACAATGTCTCGCTATTTGGTCCGTCTTGAAAATTGCGAACGTCTCGAAATTAATACGATTTCACATAGAATTATGTGATTACCAAAATACTAGAAGCGACATTTCACTTCAGGACAGTTCAAAACTTTGTTCCGCGGACTTGCGGCTAAATCACCGCAACTTGCTAGAAATGCTAGCAATTTTGTCGCTTGTCGCTCAGTGCATCTTCTATCTAACGAAGTATGAGCACGCACTTGTTTTGCTACACCAGCAAAAATAGGCGATATGCTTATAAAATGTTGTCAAATTATTGCCGTCTGAAGTAAGTTCGATATTATCTAGTATATTAGTCACCGACATACTTAATTACATAGGCTACTAAAATTATTATTCTATTAGTTTACATTACTGTAATTCAATTGCAACTCTCCTATAGTATTTGAATTTCCTAGGTATATATTTACTCTATCATTATTTAATTATTTATTTTGACAAATGTTACGTCATACCAAAAACATACATCAAAATTCTAACACGTTTGAAACAATCTCATCCATGTGTATATTGTTTATCTACAAGCGAAGTGGGGAAGGCGACCAAAACACATGTCAACCAATTGACCACCAAGCGTGTTTTGAAAAAAAAAAATCGCTAATACTTGCTCGACTCAGCTCCGAAAGTAACTCGTATATGAACTTTGACGAAATTGGAATAACCACTCTAGACGTGTGACCCTAAGGTGGTTATTCAAATTTCGTCAAAGTTTATATACGATGTTCAGTCAGAGTTCCGTCGATAATGCTTCGCCATAATAACAAAAAACACTGACATTTTAGAAAAAGCGGAAACGCACACAAGTCTGCAGCTACTTCAAAAGTTGAAGGTTTCATTCAGTCGCGATTAAACACGAGATTGGTGCTCCAGATTAAATAGGTGTTACAACACTCATCTCGGCAACCTTCCTCTTTTTTCATTTTGGCAACACTTTGTTGGAGGACAGTGTTCTGGCAACCCCAAAATGTAAAGGGCTATCGGAAAATGTTGCAATTATGTAAATAACTTAATAAAATACGTTCAGCCCCCTCTTTAAGAACTTAAAGAGGCCGTAATAGACATTAAAAAGATTACAAACTTAGCTTGGTAACATTATTTTAAAATTAATGGATTTTTTAATGAGTCTGCGATCTTAAACAGCTAGTCAGATATTGAGCTAGGATTATTCGTCAGTATAATGCAAAATAAATTGGTAAGTACCAATATGAAACTTACTGGGAGCGCATAAATCTTGAAGAGAAGCGCTTATCGGCCTATACCTTATTGAGGAAGACCTATTTAGCATAGTATTACCACTTCAAATTTCAATCATACAATTACTTGAACAGTTCATGCCGATAGATATCAAAATTATTTTACAGCATATACAGTGTTTTAAGCGGTTAAGATCGCAAAAGTACCAGGAGCGCATAAGAACCGAGGCTACAATTGGATATAAGCCATAGGAAGAAACTGACCTCTCATAGTGAATAGTCTATTTTGTTAGAAAGAGGCTTCCACTTGTATATTGTAACTTGTAGCTTTATAAAACGCGGCACTGCTTGTAAATAGTCATACAGAGTTAATAACTAATGTAAACCGAAGTAGTGTGTGTATCCTAAAATGAATCCTCAAGCAAATAAATGTCTTAACTATCACGGGCGCAGCTTGAGATCGCGAAGCAAGGGCCCGCCGTAGTAACTGACTGCAGTTATAGTAGTTTATGCAACTGCTACATAATGAGTGTTTTAAGGGCTAATTATGTGGAGTTGCATACATTACTTTATCTACACACATATTATAAGTACTCTAAGATGGGTTCAGAAGCCGAAGGCATATATCATACCCATACTTGTCACGAATTTGACTGTTTTTTTTTAATCATAGACAAACATACTGAGCTGACGTTTCGTGAACTGTTTTTTTTTTTGTAAAAAATATATATATATATATCACATTATTAATTATACATGTCGGACTGAACTCGACTTATATACGTGAGTGATCCGTTTTATTTCACTATGATTGTAAATTACGTTGGTTGTCAAATTCGATACATCGAATTCGATGTCGTAATGACTATAACTTGACTGCTGGACCTGCTGGTCGTGGTGGTTGGCGGCGGAGGCGACGATGTACTGCAATGCTGGTCATTTTCTACGGTTTCTGAACGCATTATAGAGGACTTATGATATGTGTGCAGATAAACATAAATACGCATCAAATATCTATTAACGTAACGAGATCGTACAAAGGCAAACGCAGTACTGTCAAGGACTAATGGGTACATACAGGGTGCGTTTTAATGAACCGTCAAGAATTCAGCCAGAGGGACTACTACGAAATTCGAAAATCGAAGTTCGTATCATATCGTCCCGCTCACTCTCGTATTAAATAATATTAGCTTGAGCGAGACGGCACGATACGAAGTTCGTATTTTGCACTTCGTAGTCGGGGATCAAGGGTTGAGTTAGTTTAAGTGAGCACCCCCGTAATGTTTTTTTGGAAAAAATAACATTCTCCCATACATTATTGTCAATAAGCAGAGGCAATGAGAGTATGGGAGAATTGTTTATTTTTTCATGACCGAATCAACACACAACTGACGCGTTTCGGAACTCCACCACCCAATATAATAAAAACCCGTTACGAAATAATCCTTAAAAATTACAGGGTTAGGATTTGCATATTGCATGAAAAAAAATATATTATTTTTTGTTTCACACAGTGATTCAAATATTGTAAATGAACTCTTTTGGGCTTTACGGGTATTTTTGTAACATCCTATATAATAGACCAAATAAGGAGGAGAGGAGGCCCGTGTGGAATAAATGGTAGCACGTTGGACGGTGGTTTCGGTGTTTTGAAAATGGGCCCGGGGATTTCCGAAACGGCCGGCGTATAGTGTTGTGATGATGGCATCTCTGACCTTCAGATGAAAAACGAAAGAGAGGCGACACGAAATTTTGTCAACTAAGTGAAGGGCCAGCTTGAAGTTATTCATATCTGTTCCAGGGTTGAAGTGTCAAATCGGTTGTCTGTCATTTATTTTTTCTACCTAAATGTTTTAGTAGTACTAACGTTTGAAGCTGCAAGCGTGGCTAGAAAATAACAGTCGAGTTAAGCACGAATGTTTAGGACCAATTCGTAGTCCGTTTTCGCTTCGCTCCCTAGCGTGTGCTCCCAGAGGAAAGACTACTCGTCCGAAACATGTCGGGCTATACTAGACTGACATACGTGAGCGATCCGTTAATTTAACTATGATCGAAACTCAGTGAGTTTCGATCATAGTTAAATTAACAGATTTTCATATTAAAAAAAAGAGGTCACAGTGAGGGCTATCGCGAGTTAAATATCCGCTAGGATCACTAGTGTCGGGTGAGGTCTATCTGTAATTCTCCGCCAATGAGAGACAAGCTACTGGCCTATGATTGCTGGAAATTGACTGATAGACCTCGCTTGATATAATTCGTTTATTTTAGCATTACAAAGAAGGAAACGAGGGTCCTTAAAACACGAGTGTGGTTTTATGAAACGAGGCGAAGCTGGGTTTCATAATAGGATCACACGAGTGTTTTAAGGCCTTATTATGTACAGTTGCATACTACTTTATCTACACACATATTATAAGTACTCTAAGATGGGTTCAGAAGCCGAAGGCATATCATACCCATACCTGTCACGAATTTGACTGTTTTTTTTTAATCATAGACAAACATACCTAGCTGACGTTTCGTAAACTGTTTTTTTTTATTGTAAATTATCACATTATTATTTATACATGTCGGACTGAACTCGACTTATGTACGTGAGTGATCCGTTTTATTTCACTATGATTGTAAACTACGTTGGTTTTCAAATTTGAAACATCGAATTCGATATCGAAAAGTCATTACGACATCGAATTCGACTATTACTTTACTGCTGGGGTGGTGGTGCTGGGGCTGGCGGCGAAGGCGTCGTCGTGCTGTAATGCTGGTCATTTTCTACGGTTTCTGACTCATTATAAAGGACTTATGATATGTGTGTAGATAAACTACTATTTCATTATGTCTAATGCAAATTCATTTAAAACTGTTACATTAACTGGAGTCAACTACGGGCGAGCTCCCAAACTACGAAATTCGAAAATCGAAGTTCGTATCGTATCGTCCCGCTCACTCTCGTGTTATTAAATAATATTAGCTTGAGAGGGACGGCACGATACGAAGTTCGAATTTTGCACTTCGTAGTCGGGGGTGAGGAGTATCAGGGCAGCACGAGTGGGACGGGGGCTATTTGACGGGCGCGCCGGTGAACGAGACGGGCTGCTCGTTGGTGACGAGGCCGGCGCGCGGCGCTGCGCTCACGCCCGCCTCGATGTTAGCTGCCGACGTCCGCATCTCGTCAGCTGACGCTCTGGTGGGAGAATATTATATATTATTATTAGCTTATCTCGTCAGCTGACGCTCTGGTGAGAGGATATTACTATTATGCTTATGTTGGCATGGGGCCACGTGGTACCCTCAGGCATGGCTCCTAACCTTTTTAAACCCCGAAGCAATAACCTAATCAACTTATAATCTATACCTATAAAACAGTACCGTGACTGACTGACTGACAGACAGCGCACACTGTAAACCACTGCACCTAAAGAATTGAAATGTGGCAAACTTATACCTCGAGTATCCTAGAGGTGCACTAAGAAGGGTTTTTTCGAAATTCCCACGGGATAGTTAATAACTAGGTTATTTTTAAATATTTCACGGGGGCAAAGCCGCGGGCCATTAGCTAATTAAAAACAGAAAACCCGACTGCAATTCTGGGAAACTATACACTATGTAACTCCCACAACTGAGACGAATCCAATGACACCTCATGTTTAACCGTGGCTTTTTTTAATCAAAAGCTAGTTTAATCGCGATGGTTCTAAGCTATGTTTCATCAAAATCGATTCAGCCGTTTTTGAGATATTGAAGTCATAAATGAGAAAGTCGGGGGTTTTTCAGCTATTCTAATCTATGTTGGTAAGGTTATTTGGTCTACGCTTTGGTAACTACCAAAGGTTCGGAACCACTGCTGTTTCTAAAACATAGTCTACATCAAGGAAAATTAAATGAAGAGGACTGCAAATCTCTATACAATGTCTCGTTCCATTAAAATAATAAGTCTGATGTAGCCACCTTTAGTTTCACTATAGACAGGTATCTATACCACTCATTTCGTGTTTATTTACTTTTTTTTTAAAACCTGATGGTAAGCGATCACCGCCACCCATGAGAACTAGCAACTCCAAGACAGACACTAGTCCGTTGCCGGCCTTTAAGGACACAAACACAGGAGGTTTTTTGCATGGCACTTAGACCTCTACTTAACATAACACCGAAATCTACGGACCCCACGAAAAAGCTCCTTTAAAGGCTCCTTTAGCAGGCTCGTTTTAAATAGCGAAACGAGACATATAATAACATTGGCGGTCCTCTTGCTTAAATCGTCCTCGGTCTACATATAACAAGACAAATTAAAGATAAAAAGCTGGTATGTTCGGAGTACCTATTCCTAACACTGGAAATACTGATATGATAATACATGAAAAGCTTCGACTCGTGGAAAACATTACACATATATTCTTTTGTCTTTTGGAAGAGGGCAAATCTATCTGTTTCGTTGTATGCATCCTTATGACATCATTTCAATGTATGTATGTACTGTTGACATAACTATAGCATAAAAAAAAACTTTATATTGTGCATGTACAGTGTGCAAAACATGCCATCATGTGCAAAATAAGTATATTGAATTCAACTCAAAAATTTAATTCATTCAGAGAGTGCTCTTTCCTGTGTGTGTGTGTGTGTGTGTGTGTGTTCGTTCGTTTATTCCATCGAATAGCTTAGTGTAGTGCTGCGTTACCTAGGAATAACTTAAAAAATGAAAAAACAAGCAATATAAAAACATATAAAAGACATTA
Source organism: Clepsis dumicolana (assembly GCA_963691665.1). NCBI lineage: Eukaryota > Metazoa > Arthropoda > Insecta > Lepidoptera > Tortricidae > Clepsis > Clepsis dumicolana. The sequence goes on along the minus strand of OY829507.1, from coordinate 18,380,014 downwards.
AATTATTTACTAATTCCTGCCTGAAAAACAACAAAAATACCTAACAAAAAATCGTAATCTGAAAACAGAATTGCATATACAACATAGCACATGCGAGAAAAAAACCGGTCCTTCGAGCCGGATAATACATAAAACTAAGTGTTAATTAAAAAAAGCCTGTTATTCAGCTAGCACCAAACACAGAGCGCGCATGCTTTGTGCTAACTACAGTTTTCTAGTCACTAAAGCACGCTATCATAATTCGCCATATCCGGGAAGAACTTCAATATATTTTTTTCTACTATTAAATTGGAAATTTAGATTTGGTTAATTTGAAACACAGCAAAATCTACTATGAAATTGGTAATTTAATAAGTAGTAGACTTTGCTGTGTTTCAGACGAACTTTGACGTTCTTCGGCAAATTACAAAAGCGCTCACAACTATTGAACGGAAAAATCGTGGAAGATATTCACCGTCGATTGAGCCTCTTGCATTCACACAAACACAGTGTTACAAGGTATGGGATCGTCCATGAATCGCGTGAGACTCGAAAGGTATTCGGAAAAAGTCACGAAATATCACATGGCGGGGAGGGGGGGCTGAGATATCACGTGAATTTATTACACCTTTCCTTTATTATTCTTATGTCAGTCAGAAAGGGCATATGGTCCACTAGGATCACCTATTTTGATCTCCCCTCATACTAAATTTGAACTGGGGAGATCGAAATAGGTGATCCTAGTGGACATCACGGTCAGAGACAACCTACAACCTTAAGAGTCTGTCAGGTCATTGTTACAAGGTCCTTAATTTTCCAGAATTAAATTAGATTATACCAGTACTTTAAAATAACATTGCGAAAAATGATAAGAGACTTCGTTTCATGTTGTTTGCTTTTCGTTTCGCTGCAGCCGAAGCGTGTGCTCTCAGAGAAAGCACTACGGATTACTTCAAAATATGTCAGTCTGTACTCAACTGACCCGTTTATTTCACTAAGATACTTTGTATTATAAAAGCACGTCATTTTGGGTAGGGGGTGAGGGGGATTAATGTAAAACCTGACCTCATATCATATCACCAAGGGGAGGGGGGACGGGGGGAGGGGGGGTGAAAAAATTTCCAAAAAACCTCACGTGATTAATGTGTCAAATACAAGTCGGCATGTCGGAAAGAATGCAACCGGCCATTATTATTAAAAACCCTTCCACGCGTTTCCCGTTCACTGCCCTCAAGTTAGTGCGGCGGCTAGCTGCAGCTCTACAAAAGTCAGTTGCCTCGTTTAGTTAGGGCGCCAGACGTCGGGGTCCTCCATGAGGGTTGCGTGGTGGTCCTGCGGCAGCGGGCCGGGGGGCGTGGCGCCGCCCGCGGCCATCGCGGCCATGTCGTCGCGGCTGCCTCTGCGGCGCGACCACCGCGTTACCACCGACCGACGGGTGCCCTTACCCTTACCATGCCCTTGCCCTTACCCCCGAATCAGACTGCCTTCATACGAGAATACGCGGCCCAAATATTCTAGCCTTGCCTTTCGTGTGCTTCAATTTCAAAACATTAAAACATTCTAATGGTGCCCCTCGTGAAGCAATAGTTTAATTTGCTAATGGGCTATTCCGGTACTGTGTATAAAATTACTAATAATCGGCGACCGGTAGCATTTTATGTCGCTTTGACGTGCAACGTAATGACTAGTATGGATAAGTCTGTATTGTTAAAAATAAAACCATATATTGTTAAAAACTCACTGAATTTAATTTATTATAGTAAATTGCCATATTTTTTTTCTATATTTGATATTGCAAATAGATTCCTTAGACATGGAGGATCCATTTATACTCGTATCAAGAGAATGACAGTTCTACATCTAAGTACAAAATTTGTACTTAGATGTGATGACATTTAATGTGAGAGGGGCGTAGTTGTAAACCCTCGACAGTAAAACTGCATATATTTTTTTAATACATAAATTGTGCACGAAAAAATAAATAGAATCATATCCTTACAAAATGTTGAAAAATTACTACCGGTCGCCGATCACTAAAAATTACTAACAGACAACGTACAGCCAGTGCAATGGAGCTATTGACTTGAAATTTGGTACGGATATGTAAGTTGGGTGACAATGTACATATATTTCGGCCACGGCGACTGCTTCAGATCCGCTATTTGTGGCGCTCGTGTGCTCTTGTGTGACTCACATAGCCAATTTTGTTTATGATTTGTGGATGACATTACACCTACCTACAGTCGGCAAAAAAAATACAGAAAACTTATTAGTTTTTCCCTTTACATGTCCACGTTTTCTCTTATGAAGGCAGCAGATGCGGTGGCAAAGGCGTCGATTTCTTTTAGATAATTAATCCAATTTAAAAATTGGCTCCGATCGCACCTGGATCTCTCGTCATCGGGTTTTACCACGCGAATGACATCGCTTGTTGCAAATTTGCAATTGGTCGGATACTTGGTTTTACCGGCACCGCGTCGGTCGGTGGATGTGGCAACAAACTGAGCCACTCGTGACTATCGAGAACCATAGACTTGTATTAAGAAAAAAACATGGGACAATTTTATTGATAAGACTCTGCTCGCCTTTATTCTCTGAAGTTTAAAAAATTAGTTCGAATTCGAAAACGGCACATAGATTTTACAAAACGCACCTGCGTAAATGGGCGTTATCAGAAAACCGTGTACCCTTTTTTGCAAAAAAAGCCCAAATTTTTTTCATACATAATTTATTTGTCAGTTTTGTGACGGTCCATATAGAATGTATGTAAAAACTCGTCACAAAAGTGACAAAAAAATGCGGGACACTTTTTTTTTATTATTTAAATGGATAGTCCTCGTGATTCTGAGCAGAAATAATCCAAAATTTGTTAGGTTATTCAAAAAAAGTAAAAGGTACAGTTTTCTGAAAATGCCCAAATATCCTTCGAAATTGGTGGAAATCTGTGTATTAAATTTTCGACTGGTTAAGGATAATCAGTAAACACGAGGTCCACAGATTTGTGCAGTACAAATCTGAATTATGTAGGAATTTCTCCAATTCATGAATTCGTCGCATTTTTCTCCATTTTCAAGTTTTTTTTTTCACGCGTGTGATCTGTAAAAATCCAACACCTAGACATTAGCCGTTCATGAGTTCACTACCTAAAATCTTTGCACATACGAGATATTTATTTGGCGAATCTAGTAAACCCATTAGAGGTCAATGATTACTTTTTATCAGTCGACAATAACAAAAAGTATAAATAGCTCCACAAAAACGGCTCGAGGAAGTCTCCATAATGCCTAATAGAGCGTAGCCAACAAAAAGTACCGGAAATGGCGAGTGCCGTCTAGATTACAACCCACGGCAACAACAGTCCTACTTATATTATAAACGCTAGTTTGTGAAGATCATCCATATACAAAACATTAAAGATAGGCCACGCACCTGTTCAGCGCTGACAAAATGCGGCCCTCACGTCATTAGCTGTCGTTAGACTGACATGATGTCAAACATCTACATTACTAAGTCACCTAATCACCTATTTAATTGCTTGTCCGCGCGCGATGAAGCGGTGGCGTATCTGCCTATTTTTGTATATTAATGGTGAAGATGGATGTATAGTGGAAATTTTATAAGCTGGCCGTTCACCACTTAACGAGCTTATCTTGCGAACAATATCTATGTCCTCTTTTTTTAAGGCTACCGCTAATAACAATTAATAGCAAGTAACAAAAAATGCACACAAATCGCTACCATGTTTTCTAAATCAAAAGGTTGAAATTGCAATAGCACAGCACATTCTATAATGTGTCTCTGTTTTAACTTCAACCTTGCCTCTGTTTTAACTTAGCCAAAAATGCTTTTGTACGTCCGTTCGGCTGTTCGCGGCAGTTCTCCTCTTAAATTCGCATTTCTCAACCAAATTTTCAATCCAAGTCGATTCGGTTTTTGAAATTTAAAAAAAAATGTTTTTTTTTTACAAAAATTTGCTCGCGAGGTCTACAGCTCACACTAGTATTAGAAGGAATAATTAAAATTATTAAGTCTATAGTTCTCACAAAACCACAGTGTTATTTACATAATGTAGATTATAAAAACAATTACAAAGCCATTATTATTACCACTAACCCACAATCGTTAGTTGGCAAACTGTTAATGTTTAATACACAAATGTTAAGATATAATCAAACCCACATACAAAAATGTAAATCAAAATCGTTCTTATCATTAGTACATCTGGACCGTGTTTTATAAAGCTACAAGTTACAATTTACAAGCGGAAGTCTCAATCTATCACCTTTTGTTAGAAAGAGACTTCCACTTGTAAATTACAACTTGTAGCTTTATAGTAAAACACGACCCAGGTCCCCATTTCACCAACGTCACAAATGTTTTAACATGAAACTACCGTGAGACTCAATCATAGTCACAAATGTTTTACAATTACAACTCGATCTATAAAGTGTCATTCTATTGAACTTGCTAACTATGTGAACAAACCGCCATAGTAAATTCATCATTCAGAGACAATTACAATATCGGTTTGTTTACATAGTTAGCAAGTTCCATAGAATGATACTATACATTCCACTGTCAATATCAAGGACGATAAAACCAAGAGGACTGCCAATGTCACGTTCCTGTAAAATAATGAGCCTGCTGTAGCTAGTTTCACTATAGAGAGGTCTCTGTACCATTAATTTTGTATGACACTTAGACCTCTGGCTAACACAATAGCGTCATCTATGAACTGAAAGAAAAAACTAATTCAGATGGCGCTATTGTGTTAGCCAGAGGTCTAAATGTCATACCAAATGAATGGTACACAGACCCCTCCGCTGTAGTTAGTTTTACTACGGAGCGGAGGGGTATCTGTACTCTGTACTCTGTACAGCAGGCTTATTGTTTCAAAGGAACGCGACATCGTATAGACACTGGCAGTCCTCTTGGTTTTATGGTCCTTGGTCAATATGAAGCGCGCTAAAACAAAAGCGCTTCATGTCAGCAATTTACACCGAATTGACATTGTAACATGAACACGACATTTGTATAGTTAATGAAATGGGGGCAGGAAAAGCCGTCGCTTCTAATTAAGACGTCTAGAACAATGTAATGTAATGTAATGTGGCCATTGACTTGCCAACACCATGGACTTCGGGTTGGCGCTTGAAAACGTCCGTTGTTTTCTAATGATACAGTGAGAATTCTTTGTGTAATTCATCTGTGGTTACACCGTATTGTAAGAGCTAATGTAACTTGTTTTTTGAAAAAATGACTTTGTGCCAAGTTTCTTGCGGCGCATTCTTCTTGGCAATCATGGTCTTTCGTCGCCGTAAACACAAAAAAATTACGTGTAAAAGAGCATTCAACTGCCTATTTGCTGAATAAAATTTTGAATTTTGAACCAAAATACCACTAATTCGCAAAAAAGACTTGATTTGATTTTAAATCGAGCGTCCGGTCGAACAACAGCGCTATGGTATGGCTGTCATCGAAAAATGCCGTGTTGTACTGGGACACATTTTTCTAAAAATTTTGTTCTACACCCAAAGTCCATGGCTACAGTAAGTCAATGAAAGTGTCTTTAAAAGTGTAAGTGATATAATAAAATGGCGACTCACTTCTTTCCGAGCGCCATCATGCCGTATATGACTCCGGTCGCGAAGATCAGCCCCGAGCCGAACCACGTGCTCAGACTGAGGAAGCACAGGAAGAACGGCGGCAGCGCCAGCCTGCAACCAATCATATCACATGTAAACAACCGGCTCTCGAATGAAGGCTCTCGAATGGCGTCCACGTACCGGGAGACGAGCTGTCGGTAGGCCTCCAACAAGATGGAGCGACGACCTAGTAAAGATTGCTGGACCGCGATAGATGCGGAAAGCACAAGACCGGTCTGAGTGGAGAGCCGCGGGGGAGGCCTACGTCCAACAGTGGACGTCTTTCGGATGACATGATGATGATGATGATGATGATGATGATGACAAACAACCGAACAAGTGCCAGTCGGACTCGCGCACGAGAGTTCCGTATAAGATCTCCCCGCTTTTCCCCAGTGTTTTAAGTTGTCTAGTTATCTGAGCCCAGCTCCTAAGCAAAATGTACACAGCGCGGGGTCGTTTTATATTGGTCTGTGGCATACAAACAGAGATAAAAATTTAACACTGAGATTTTTCTGAGTGGTAACATATCTGACTAAAGTGCTAAACTGGACTTATTTCACTATGACACAGTTTGATCACTGAAAATACTAATAGAAAAGTCAAATAGGTAAAAGCTTGTTAAAAATACTAATAGAAAAGTCAAATAGGTAAAAGCTTGTTAAAAATACTAATAGAAAAGTCAAATAGGTAAAAGCTTGTTAAAAATACTAATAGAAAAGTCAAATAGGTAAAAGCTTGTGAAAAATACTAATAGAAAAGTCAAATAGGTAAAAGCTTGTTAAAAATGACGTCCCGCGTCAGCAGTCAACATTTGTTTTAGTGCGGCGTGACGTGCCTCGGCGCCTTAGAGTAAGAAAGGAATGGAGATGTTAACGCGCGATTTCCCCTCTGCCAAAACTCTAACATTTAGTCTGACCAAAATGATCAGGGTCTGTTGATTGTGTGCGTGTTTTTGGCATATTTGCGTGACAGTTTTGTTTTAGTGTGAGTTTGTAGGAACGTAACAAATTTTGATATGAGCGCAGATGTATTGTGTGCTGTACGTATTGTGTTCCTCGTCCCCCTCAAAAATTGGCGGAAAAAATGTAGTGCATAGATAAGCCAAGGGCGCTTCCCGTCTGTCTGCTTTATGCTCGGCGCTGATAAAGCGATGTCACGGCTAATAGTAATTACTCCGCATTGTGTTGTTAATTCTTTTGATAATGCTAACGACACGCCAATTGGGGGGCGGGGCCGGTGGCCGCGGCATTTTATTGTGTTATTTATTTGCATGTTAGTAAACAAGCCGTTGAGTATGGGGCCATAAGTATAGGCCGCGCGATGGATTAAGATCGCTCGGCGAAACTGGTGGGGGCAATTTGGCGCATCTGTACAATTGCACACAAAATTGTTAAGTTCTGAGTGTATTTCTTTGAAATATATTTTTCTTATTTCGCATTTTTTGTACCTTTAGTCACCTAACATAATAACACCCGCTTTTGCTTGTGACTTATTTTGCTAGTATGTTTATTCAGAGTCTTGGTAGTATTTTTACCTGCTTTAAATTACCCATGATGTAATTAGTTTCCTTTTTAACATAACAATTCACGTCGTCAACCGTTTTACTGGCTTGCCGTGTACAAACTTTAAATTTGGGAATGTTTTTCAACAACTACGACATCATAACGCACTTACTACTAATAGTAAAACAATCCGTACGCAACAGTACCCAAGAAACACGTGACACGTGAACGAAGCGAGGGAGGGGAAGAACGACTTGATCTACCAATAACGTTTCGGCGCCAGCGTGGACCTGAGAATTGACTTCTGCGCATGCCCCTTCCACTTTTGGCCAGCGATCTTAATTCGCCGCGCGACCTATAAGACGATTTAGGGGGTAGGGGAGGGGGGCAATCGTGTTGTATTTTTTCTTACAAGGAGGTGGGATGGGAGTATTGATAGTTCTTTACGTGGGATCAAAAAAAATGCAGTTAAGATTACACTTTGTAAAATGAATGTGGAGGTGTTCACTCGGCTGCATATCAAATTATAAAGAAAAACTTTAAAACAAAACCAAAGTTAAATAAAACAAAAAAAATTACAAAACAATCACTGCTAAAAAATCCTGTTTTTTATTAAAAATTAAAACAAACCAAACTTGTACATATTCATGTTTTCACTTACGTAATAAAAATTAAATCCGATGAAATCATTTTGACATTTCAAAAAAAGTTGCTGATTTGACCAAGAGGCAACATCACTATCGTGTCGGTACCAAGCGACACTATTGTCAGCACATGTAGCACGGCGCGCCTTTTTGTCGCGAGTCCCTTTCACAGTGAAGGACGCACTGAGCCACAAGCGACAAATGGCACGCGTGCTAGCCCCCCTGTTATAGACTCACCCGACATAAGCCGCTGCCTTGTTCCAGTAGGGACGCGACTCCACCTTGTCCGACAGCGTCTGGACGTAGTCTATGAAGAAGCAGCAGCACGGCGCCTCGCACACTATCACTATGAAGCCGGCCAACATTTGCCAGATGCCGGCGATGAGGCACTGCACGTCCAGCAGGATGATGCCCAGGCAGTTGAACAGGCCGAGGATTATGGCGACTGGAAACGAGGGGCTCTTTTAACGCACTACAATAACCTAACAGAGTTAGAAAAGTTGAAAAACCCCCGACATTGTCATTTCAACGTTCGACATTTCAATAACGGGTGAACCAATTTTGTTTTAAATGTTTTAATGTTTATTTGGGCACAAGCGGTACAATACTACTTATATTATAATTAATTACATGAATCATCAACCAACAAAGTTACCACAGATTACTAATTCATACTAATAAAAACCTAATTTTAATGAAACTTAGTAAAGAACCATTTCGATTAAACTAGCTTTTGATTTAAAAACCCGTATCGAAATAGGTCTATCTGCTTGAGAGCTATGATGCCACAGACAGATACACAGTCCAGAAACACAAAGACACACAGATACACAGATTAAACTTATAACACCCCTCGTTTTCGTCGGGCGTTAAAAAAAGTTCTCAATCAGGTCTATCGCTATATCAGCTCTTTTTACGTCCCACTGCTGGGCACAAGCCTCCTCTCAGAATCCTCAGGGCCCAGTGTGCATTGGGTACTTCACACACACCATTGAATTGCTTTGGAGGAGTTTGCCGGTTTCCTCACTATGTTCTTCTTCACCGAAAAGCTCGTGATAAATTTAAATACAAATACAAAAACAACGATTTCCACCAATCATAGGCTTAGTAGCTTGTCTCTCATTGGTGGAGAATGACAGAGACCTCACTCGACACTAGTGACCCTGGCGGATATTTGACTTGCGATTGAACTGTTTTTTTTTTTATTTGATTCAGGGACAATATTGCGAAATATTTAGGTTTTTTTATGCCAAGGCATAAAGCAGAGACGGGAGGCCCCTTTGGCTTATCTATGCACTACAATTTTTCTGCCACTTTTTGAGAGGGACGAGGAACACATATACAGCAATGTTTGCGCTCATGTCGAAATTTGTTACGTTCCTACAAACTCACACTAAAACAAAACTGTCACACAAATGTCAAAAACACGCACACAACCAACAGACCCTGATCATTTCGGTCAGACTTAATGGTAGAGTTTTGGCAGAGGGGAAATCGCGCGTTAACATCTCCATTCCCTTCCTGCTCTAAGTGCCAAGGCAACAACACTTTTTCTGTCTGTCATAATCATAAGCTTAAATTGAATAGTTATTTTGACTATGATTAAAAGAGTAAACAAAGGTACTTTAGGTACTGAACTTGATTAAATACACAATGTGTTATCTCTTACATTGGACAGTTGATGATTCATCCAACAATGATAACAAAAGTTGATAGTGATATGAAGAAAACCAGAAGTGTAAACTACTTTTTTGTTTGATTTGAACCTTATTTACAAGCTTCTATTTAGTTTCACATGTCCAGGTGCCTGTCTGTGTAATCAAACCTTGAAATTTAAGTTTGAGGCGCTTCTAGTGCCTTTTCAGATTGACTGGAAACATGGTATGTATATGACAATGCCAGTACAGCCAGCAAGAAAAAACTTGTATCAAAAATGACTTTTTTTTTTTATAAAAAGCCAGTTAAGTGACATCCAGTCCCAAACTGAAATCTGACTAATATTATAAATGCAAAAGTTTATGAGTATGGACATTTGGATGTTTGTTACTTTTTCAAGCGAAAATTACTAATAGATTTTGATGAAGCTTCACAGTAATATGTATAACTATATCTCAGAACAACACATAGAGTACTTTTTATTCTGGAAAATTGCATACCTAGTACCCCTGCGGGATAGTGATTTATAAACAATTTCTTGGGTAACAGCTACTCAAATGTATGGGAAACTAAGACAATTATTTTAAAACAGTACATTTGGGTGAAATCAATTTAACATAATATGAAATTTACTATGGGTTCAACTTCTACAGATTACATATTTGTATTACATTAATAGTAACAGATTGTCTTTCCTTCCTGATTATTTTGAATGATTATTTTTACTTCAAATTTATTGTTTTGTTCTAACTTAAATCCTATTTAAGCCTAGTAGATAAGATTTAATTTAATTCTGAAAAACAGAGGCTTTTATCGATTAATGGAGATACATAGTTTGTTTATTGACCTTATCAGGTCCTATGACACCAAAGGGGTTAAGGGGTAGCCGCTGACTATCCCAACGAGCACCGTTTGCAAGACTTACGGGTCGCTGATAAGATAATGAGAAACAATTAAAACTCGTTATTCTCATTGCTCAGTGCGCGTGAAAGATATTGAACGGGCCTAATTATACAAGTTACTAGTAATATATTACGTACTGAAACTGCCAACTGTGCCCAAGCCTCGGCCAGCGTATCGCATCCACCAAGACACATCGTCCTTCTGGACGTTGTCGCCGCCCGGCCGGGCCATAAGCATCGTAATCTTGTCTGTCAGCGACTGCAATCAAAATGCACATTGTTCACAGTTCTTCGAAACACTTGTGAATTGATTATTATATAAATTACGCTTAATTTCTTTCTTACCATTTTCGAAAAATCAATTCACTGTCTCACTGCCTTGTCACCTGTCACTCAAGGATACAGATAACAAATATAACAATAAACTAAATCATTATATTCTCTTTGACTAAATCAAGCAAAGACAACTAACAGTGCGTTCTCGTTTAACATGTCAAATGCTTAATAATTTTAAATCAGTATTTTTTTAATGTCGAAGCTTAACAGCTTAATTAATGCATCTGAATCTAAAATGACTCTTATCAAAAAACCTGTATTGTGAGCATTGTTGTTAGCTTAAAATAAAATAATAAAAATTGTAATTTATTTGCTGAAGTACCAAGGGAAACAATTATTGCGTTTTGATCACAATAAAAGTCATAATTTAACGAAAATAAATCTTCTACATGAAATATCATTCAAATCAGTTGACACACTTCGATGATTTCAATAAATGCAAATATTTCTATTCTGCACATGAAATATGTATTAATAAAATATTGATAATAATTTTGTACATTAAATTTTTTTGATAAACTAAACAAAACGCTTTTAAAAAAAAGTTTAATGTCGGTCGGTCGGCTTTAGCGGATGTCGTTTGTAATTTTGCAAATTACTAATTTTCTATAAAAGTAACAGTTGCCTTGTAATTTAGGAACTCTATTACGAATTCATGAGGGACTTTGATTAAGGTCAATATGCAACCCACGACAATGCTTCCAAAGCTAACAGATTCAACGCAAACTATGTAAGTGTACTCTTGAATTTTTTCCTTGGACGAGTGTGGCACATAAAACTTATTGCATTTCCTAATAGGAATAACTAATTAGCACACACAATGGTATCCTTGTGGAATAGTCTACACTTCCCCTCGTATTTGGTATCTGTTTGATAACCTGTTGAATATAGATGGAAAAGAAAAAAAGCTTGTTTCACTAAGTACCTACTTCAAATGCGCAAACTTGCCTGTGTAGCAAAACTGTCCAATAGGCATCTGCAACTTTGTGTGAACTATTTTTGATAAGAAAGCTCAACAGCACCATACTTGCATCTTTAGGAGTCATGATAATACTATTGATGGCTATGGGTCGATTTTGCAATCCCCAGATAAGCTCTTAACCCACAGCTAGTGAATGGGTATCTATGGAATAAGAGCTTTTCTGAGGATTGAAAAAACGGCTATATTATAACAGCTATAATATATGTAGGAATGAAATGTTTTTTGTCACCATTATTTTTCTATAATTGAAACACAGTATTATGCTTTCTGACAGCCTTTTTTTCCTTCAGATCATTTTCTGAGGGAGATGGGGTCTGCAGCTCAGAAGTGTTTGCCAGCGATGTGGTGGTCACCACTAACGCTGGCAACCACAACCATGGCAGCTCCAAGGTGAAACTGAAGAACTTGGTTGACTACAACTGGGAACCCAAGTTCTACTCGGGAAACCTCCTTGCTGTTCATATGAGTGGAAAATACCTGGCTTATTGCATTAAAGGTCTTTAAGTTTTTTATCCTTTCATAGCTGTATTAAGCATATTACACACACAGAATGGTAGTGCCTGATCTGTGGCCACAGTCCATGTGATCATTCTGGTTGTCATAAAGCAATAAGCGAACTGACCCAATGTCTGTTCTGTCCTGTTTGTGTTTTGGACTTTAATGGTTGAATGTTATATTGTCTTATAAATGAAAAATGGTAAACAGCAGATTGCTAATTTTAGTCTAATTTTACAGCTCCAAATACAATGAACCCGGGGACTTGGACTGGTATGGTGCGAGTGGTGTACAATCCAGAAATGGGCAATGATCGACGAGCCCTGATCAAGGGAATGAAAGGAGAGGTACCAAATCAAAAAATTACTAAAATCACTACCTAACCTAATTTCCCAGTGTTCTAAATTTATGTATGAAATTTTATGTAAGTTATTTAAGATCTTTATGTGCTATGTACTAACCTATGTTGAACAAACAAAGAAATTTGTATTTGTATTAGTAAATTTTTCCCAGCTTTAAACAGAAACAATTTACAGATTTTAATGTTTTGAGGAGTGTCTCAGTTGTCTTGGTTAACAAATTAGATGTAAAAAGTTTATGTAGGTGTATGAAAACTGAGGTAAGGATGCTTTCGTGAAAATAGCACAAAATATTCTGCTTAGAGATTCTTGACATGATGCCTACAAGAACTTAAAACACATGAATGCAGCATGCCAAAACACTTGAACTTAGAAAGGCTAATGTATTTGTGTTCATGCAGTGATTTTGTACTTTTTTTTTCAGGTGCAAGATCTAGCCTTTGCCCACATTCACAACCAAGTGGTGCTGGCCTGCATTGATGAACATGGCAACTTCTATGTCCATGGCATTGAACTGACTGACAGTGGCCTGAGGTAATTTTAGTGCTATTTTAACCATTGAAGCAAAACAGAATGGTCACCTGTGTATTTGGCTAGATCAGGCGGGCTGTTGATCGTGTTGAGCATTCATCCAGCCTAATTCCCTGTGGTCTGTCCCAACAGTTACTGCCCCAGTGGAGCTCCCATGCGCCATCTCCTCAAATCTCCTTGTTCTCCTGCTGAACATAAACACATCCTTTAGTTCATCCTCTCCTTGCTCATCACTCCCAAATGCATCACGACAATGTGTTTAATCGTCTCCTCCATCCCACAGTGTGAGCACGAGGAGTCTCTTTTAGTGCCTATGACTCAATGACACTCAGGTGTCTATTTAGTGTGTTATGGCCAGTCATAATGCCTGTCAGTGTTTTGGTGTGAACATTTTGTCGCTCAGCGACACAAGCGGCAGAATTTTCATGATGAAGAACATTCGCTTCTCGCTACTCGCCGGCGATAGGACAAGTGCCGTATGTACATAAAAGCGCAAAGTTATTGCGAAGTGGTTTTGGATAAGATCCACAAATTTTGCATGTTTTTAGCATAGCATTGAACCTATTGTCATATGCAGGTGCACCCTAGCGTGTGAGATTCGTGAAGACACAATGGCGGGGGGCTCGCACCGCGTAGTGTGGTGCCCCTACATCCCCGACGACCACGACGCAGACCCCGACGACGTGGCGCGACTGCTGCTCACCACGCACGGCAACAAAGGTGGGTTATGTTGCATATGATGGTGAACGTAGGAGGTCCTGGTATGCTCGTTTGGCGAAAATGTTCTGAAAGCTGTGTCTCCATCTCGTGCATTTTTTGAGTGGGGCGGACGATTCCACTAGTGACGCTTACCTATGTGCGGTGAGCTTTGCATTCGTGCAATAAACAGAAAAATCGGTCGCCGCCGCGCTCGCTGCGGCGCCGGTTGCTGGCGTTGAGATTATGGCCTTATGCTTGCTATATTTAACAGGATATGGGCGTAATTAAATATCTTGAAAGTTAAAATCGATCCGTCTATTTATTTATTCCAGAAGCTCTCTGTTGCCATTCAATGTGGTAATAATTTTCGGTGTTTTCTTTGTTTCTTGGCATGATTTATTTTGTTGGGTTTTGTAAATTTTTGACCTGAAAAGGCGTCTTGGAAGCCAGGGTTGGGTTATGTATTTATTGTTGCATTGTTTTAGTTAAGTAATTTAAATTTTTGTGATGGATTTATAATGTAATTTTGTTTTATTATTTACTGAATAAATGTGTAATTATTTAAAAAAATTATGTTTGTGTTGCCAGCTCGCATGTGGAGCATCAGCACGGTGGTGGCAGCGCTGGCGGGCAGCGCGGGGCGCGGCGCGGCGAGCCGGCTGGCGGCGGGCGCGGGCGCCGTGGCGGCGGGCGAGCACGCCGCGGCCATCGTGGACGCCGCCTTCTCGCCCGACGGCACCGCGCTCGCCACCGCCGCCGCCGACGGACAGGTCATGTTCTACCAGGTCGGTGACCCCGCCGGCAGCGCAGCGCGGCGCGGCGCGGCGAGCCGGCTGGCCGCGGGCGCTGGCAGCATGGGGCATGTGCAACACGGGGTGAATGACCCCAAACATTGTGCTAATATGGATATGCCCTGGGATTCCAGGACTTATAAAATGTTGTTGAATGTTCCTGATTTTATTACATCAAATGAATATTATCAATAAGTAAGTGTACTTATTGACGGCCGGATAGCCTAGTGGTTAGAGACCCTGACTACGAAGCTTGAGGTCCCGGGTTCGAATCCCGGTTGGGGCAGATGTTTGTATGATGAATATGAATGTTTGTTCTCGGGTCTTGGATGTTTAATATGTATATAAGTATGTATTTATCTATATAAGTATGTTTATCCGTTGTCTAGTACCCATAGTACAGGCTTTGCCTAGTTTGGGACTAGGTCAATTGGTGTCAAATTGTCCCATGATATTTATTTATTATTATTATTTATTTATTTATGTATAAAACTAAAAAAACTTAGTTTTAATTAACTACTCCGTTTATAACTGATCAGCCTAAGCCAAGGAATGGAGATGTTAACGCGCGATATCCCCTCTGCCAAATCTCTAACATTAAGTCTGATCAAAATGATCAAGGTCTATTGATTGTGTGCGTGTTTTTGGCGTTTGTATGATAATTTTGTTTCAGTGTGCGTTTTTAGGAACGTGACAAATTTTTACAGCAGCATAGACGTGTGCTGTATGTGTGTGTTCCTCGTCCCCCTGAAAAAGTGGCAGAAAAATTGTAGTGCATAGATAAGTCAAAGGCGCCTACCGTCTGTCTGCTTTATGGCGTGGGGTCAGTGGTTGTGTACGGCGCTTGTTGCAGGTGTACACGCACAGCGAGAGCAGCCCGCGCTGCCTGCACAAGTGGCAGCCGCACGGCGGCGCGCCGCTCTCCTGCCTCGCCTTCCTGGACAACCACAACAACACTGACACCGAGTGAGTCACAATTGTCTGTACTTTTGTACCTGAAATTCACTACATATTGGTCAGTTTGACCTGTGTATCTGTGTATCTTCCTGTGGCATCGTAGCTCGCAAGCGGATGGACCGATTTGGTTCTTAGCTGAGTTTCATTAAAATCGGTTCACCTGTTTTTGAAATATTGAACTTTGAAATGACAATGTCGGGGGTTTCTCAACTTTTCTAAGTTGGTTATTTTACAAAGTTTTGACACAAATGTCAGGTTACATTGAAAATAAGATCTATGTTTCATTAATTTATTGAATCAGGCGTTACTTTACGGAGCTCCATATTTCTTATCCATATTTATTACCACACTTTCTTTTCTACATTTCATTGCTAATATGAAGTGAGCTAAAACAGAGGCTGTTCAAATCAGCAATTGACGCTAAATTGTCATTGTAATCTGACATGTGTAAAGTTGGTGAAATAAGGGCCGAAACGTGAAGTGACCATGTAGCTTAGATGAAGCTAAAGCTTCAAAAATTTGGTCACGAAATCGTTATCCTAACTAATATTATAAATGCGAAAGTAACTTCGTCTCTCTGTCTGTTTGTTACCTCTTCACGGAAAAACCGTTGCACCAATCTAGATGAAATTTGGTAAGAAGATAGTTTGAATATTTAGGAATAACATGGGCTGCTTTTTATTTGGGAAAATTGTGCAGTTTCCGCGGGATAACGATAACTGAAATCTACACGGACGAAGCTGCGGGCAACAGCTAGTAAGCAATAAACAAAGACAAACATAAAACTCAACCTAAAGTTAGAAAAATATATAAAATTGTCTTACGAATTTATTGCAGTGCCTTTGTTTGAGATCTTTCAATAGATTCTAATTGGTTCTTTGACTTCATCGCAATCATGAGTATTGTTTGTAACTGTCGAATAAAAATGTTTTGACTTAAATTAAATGGGCAACATTTTTCTGCAATATGTGGCCCGCAACTATTGCTGTCTGTCTCTTATTATGATAGCTAAACAAAGACTTCTATAGTTGTCGGCCACATATTGCAGCAAAAATATAGCCAGTTTTTCTAACCTTCTGCCCCTTAAATCACAATTGGATAAAGAGCATCACAAATATAAGTCGACCTTATATGTCTTTATGTATCCCCTTACGAGATAATACTCAGCAGACCCTCGGCGATACTGCCGCGTCAGCGTGTTCCTAGCTTCAGTGAGTGCGTTCCTTTACCAAATTAATTAATTTACTCAATGTTACAGCATTCAATTCTGGAAGTTCGCCGTAACAGGTGCCGAGAGCAACACCATAATCAAGATTTGGTCCTGCAAATCCTGGAGCTGTCTCCAGACCATCACCTTTTCCCCTGGCCTGGGCTCAGAGCCCAGCGCGTTTGGCCTCAAAGCCATGCTGGACTCCAGTGCTAATTACCTGCTACTGTCGGACTTTAAAACGAGAAGCCTTTACGTGCTGAACATGGCGCGAGACAAGGATGACACCATGGCTTATTGTAATAGTATATCTGAGTTTCTGCTTCCGTATCCGGTACTGAGCTTCTACATATTTGATGCTGGTGAGTGATTACATTAAAATTTGTCTGTCTATATTAGAACTTATACGTAATGGTAAACTTTGTGGTTGTGTCCCAAAAATGTGCTAAAGGAAACTGTGTTGCTGATTAACGTATAGGCTAGTTTTTATCTCGAGATTGTGCGAAATTCCTATTTGACATTTTTTGTTCATGAAGATATCATAAACCTAACACCTAGCACCAGCCACGCCTAGGTTACTCGCATCGAAAGTTACGTTAAATTTACTAAGGACAACTAATGGGTGCAGAGCGCCATCAATGCGACCATCTCTAAACTAGGAAAGCAGGGTAGGAACGTATCCTGGCACGTGACACAAAATGTCAAAGTACTAGGTTCGATTCCCTGTCCATGCTGTCTGTTTCAGTAAGTATTTTGAAATTTAATTTAGAATAACTAAGTAAGTAATAAATATAAATAACCATCGATATCCAAAAATAGGCAGATACGCCACCGCTTCACCACGCGCAGACAAGCAATTATAGGTGATTAGGTGATTCGGTGACTTAGTATCCCTTGATGTTTGACATCATGTCACTCTAATGACAGCTAATGAGTGAGGGCCGCATTTTGTCAGCGCTGAACAGGTGCGTGGCCTATCTTTAATGTTTTATGTATTGATGTAAATAACTGTTTTTGACATATTTTGTGTACTTGCAGAAGAGGTGCAGGCCAAATGCGAATCAAGTTGCGACGACCCGTTCCACAGAAATGGTTCGGCCGGCGACGGCGCCAACTCGCCTGACGAGTTCGACTTGCATCACGACGTAAGTATAGCAAACTAAGTTTAGAGATCATCTTGGCATATGGCATTATGATGACACTAGCTGGGCCGGCGAACTTCGTATTGCCAATAGTCAATGTATGGGTGACGTTAGTTGTCAATTGTGGAATATGGCGGAGTTCGAAATTTTAATCCGTGAATTTTTCCGATATTTATTCTGCTATTCGGGCGGGAGAGAAATCCAACAAATCGAAGATCATAAATATCGGTTCTGCCGTTCTTGAGTTTGTTCTAACTAAATTGTGACTTTATCGTAAATTTTGCTTTATAAAATACGGTCCAGGTGACCCGCTTGCTGAGTTTATCTCCCTCTTTCAATTAAAAAACCGGCCAAGTGCGAGTCGGACTCGCGCACGAAGGTTTCCGTATCTATAAAAACTGCAAAAAAAACATGTCTGTTGTATGGGAGCCCCACTTAAATATTTATTGTATTCTGTTTTTAGTATTTGTTGTTATAGTGTTCAAGCGCCATCTAACGAACGCTCTCACAATTAATAAGTAACATAATGTCCCTAATTTAACTTAAGCTAGAAAGCAATCGATATAGTGCAAGGCACGATCCACAGAGGGTGTTATAATAAATATTATGTAGTTTGTAAGTAATATAGAGGGCGCTGCTTAAGGTTATATAAGCTCTGGCACAGCGCAGCCCCGGCCTCTTCTTTTACACCACCACGATGCAGAAAATACATTACTAACAGAAAGCACGCTGTTTGACTCCCCACCACTCTGCATCGGCTCGAACATATAGCGGCGACAGAAATACATCATCTATGAAAATTTCAACTGTCTAACTATTACGGTTCATAAGATACAGCCTGGTGACAGACGGACAGACAGACAGATGGACGGACGGACAGCGGAGTCTTAGTAATAGGGTCCCGTTTTTTACCCTCTGGGTACGGAACCCTAAAAAAGATATGGTTGGTATTGATGGCTTCAGTTTTATGCGCGCTCGTGGGTGCTGGTTTTACCAATTATGTATTCTTCGAGTTATGTGTAAGGGTTAATGTAGTCTGTTGTCCCCAGGAGGCGGAGGGCGGCGGCTGCGGCGGCGGGCGGCGCGCGCGGCTGCGGCTGTACGTGGTGCAGCCCAAGGGGCTCCAGGAGGCCGAGCTGGCGTACGAGCCGCCGCCGCGCCCGCTGCAGCCACCCAGCCCCGAGCACGGTCGAGGCGCCCGCTCTAACCTAACCTAACCCTAGTGGGATAAACTGATCACTCGCGAACAGCTCGATTAACATCACCTGGCACGAATGGAAAGAACGGGACTAATGTCACTTGGACATTTTTATAGGGAAATGACTGAAGCCTGGTCATTTGCATGTGTGTGCAGCGTATCCAAATAGGTGACACATAGATAGTTTCATTCACTCATTCAATCCATTCGTGCCAGCGCTTGTAAGTCGACCTGTGTGTCAGTCGAGTATAGCTCGTCTGTCATTTTGGGGAGACCTTGTGCGATTTCCGTCCGGATCGATACCACTATCTTACTCGCTAATCCTGCCGCTAAGCAGCAATGCTTGCACTGTTGTGTTCCGGTGTGGAGAGTAAGACAGCCGGTGTAATTACGGGCACAAGAGGCATTTCATCTTAGCTCTCTAGGTTGGCATCGCATTTGCAAACCCTCCGGGGTTGCGGGTGTCTATGGGCAGTGGTTATCGCTTACCATCAGGCGACCCACTTGCACGTTTGCCTTCCTCGTCGTATAATAAAGTGTCGTTCTATGGAACTTGCTAACTATGTAAACAAACCGCCATAGTAAATCCATCATTCAGAGACAATTTCAGCATGTCGTTTTGTTTACATAGTTAGCGAGTTCCATAGAATGACACTGAACGCAGACGAAGTCGCGGGCAAAAGCTCTATGTTCAATAGCAGTTGTATTACAGGTGTTTCTGAGCTGGTTTTGGAGGAGGAGTCTGCCGCGCCGGCGCTCGCGTCGAGCATCCTGCAGCAGCAGAGCCAGCAGCTCAAAAACCTGCTCATGCGCAGCCAGGTACGCACTCGGCGCGAATACTACGATCTTGAGTAACTCTCGCATAGTGAAATAGAACCAACCACTCACGTATATAAGGACTACGAATTAGTCCGAAACATGTCGGGCTAAACTCAACTTGTATACGTGAGTGATACGTTTTATTTCACTACTAGCCCGCGACTTCATCCGCGTAGATTTCGGTTATAGCTATCCCGCGGGAACTACATAATTTTCCCAAATAAAAAGTAGCCTATGTTATTCCTCAATATTCAAACTATCTTCTTACCAAATTTCATCTAGATTAGGTAACAAACAGACAGACAGAGAGACAGAAAGACAGAGTTACTTTCGCATTTATAATATTAGTTAGGATTATAAATGCGAAAGTAACTCTGTCTCTCTGTCTGTCTCTTTGTTACCTCTTCACGGGAAAACCGCTGTACCAATCTAGATGAAATATGGCAAGAAGATAGTTCAAACATTGATGAATAATATAGGCTATTTTTTACACGCACAACTGAATAGGCTCCTATTGACATGGAGCGGTGCGTGAGGAATAAAATCCACCAATTGGATTTTCCTATCCTCGTTCAGTGCAGCTACCTTCCTATCTTATTGGTTGATTATCCTATCATCGCCAAGCGCAGCTATCCTATTTGTTCACTTCCGTATCCTCGACCAGCACAGCTATCTTAAGTCATTTATTTGCAGAAAATAGTGTACTTTATGATACTTACCTCGTACCCTTTCGAATTAAAACAAAACGAAAATACCATACCTAATTAACGAATTAATAATGTTATTATTATTTGTCTATTTGATTATCTGTCATTCTCTATCGCTAAGAGAGAAGCTACTGGCCTATGACTGGTGGCAATTGACAGATAAACCTCACTCGAAACTGGCAATCCTAGCGGATTTTTGACTCGCAATAACCCTTGTTTCACGATATTTATATGTGTTTGTCAGACGCAACCCGGGAGCCTGATCAGCCAGCGGCCCGAGTCGCCGCCCTCGATCCCGCAGCCGCTCAATCTCATGACTCCAGATGCGTTCAGGTTGGTGAAATTTACCCATTTTTGAGCACTGGCATCCCTGACGCAATGAAAATAATCGATTTATTGATTATTTTTGTTTTTATTTTTTATGAAACATTTATAGTATGAAATTCAACATACAATGACAATGCAAAAAAAACTTTTGCATTGTCATTGTATGTTGAATCCCTGACGCAGTCCCCAGCTCCAATAAAAAACCAGCCAAGTGCGAGTCGGAGTCGCGCACGAAGGGTTCCGAAAAGGGTTCCATTGTCCGTCGGGATCTATAAAAACTGAAAAAAATCATGTTTGTTGTATGGAAGCCCCACTTAAATATTAATTTTATACTGTTTTTAGTATTTGTTGTTATAGCGGCAATAGAAATACATCATCTGTGAAAATTTCAACTGTCTAGCTATCACATTTCATGAGATACAACCTGGTGACAGACGGACAAACAGACAGACAGACGGACGGACGGACAGCGGAGTCTTAGTAATAGGGTCCCGTTTTACCATTTGGGTACAGAACCCTAAAAACGTATGACGGGTTACCTGGAATTAAAAGTGGCAACGAGAACTTTTTTTTTCCGGGGGAAATCTGCTATCAGATACCCCAATACCAAGGGGAGGCGGTGGGGTTATGTGGAGATCTTTAACTTGTAGCAAGGACGATAAAACCAAGAGGACTGCCAATGGCTAAACAATGTCGCGTTCCTGTAAAATAATGAGCCTGCTGTAGCTAATTTCACTATAGGAGAGGTCTCTGTACCATTAATTTTGTATGACACTTAGACCTCTGGCTAACACAATAGCGCCATCTATGAACTGAAAGAAAAAACTAATTTAGATGGCGCTATTGAGTTGCCAGAAGTCTAAATGTCATACCAAATGAATGGTACAGAGACCCCTCCGTAGTAAAACTAGCTACAGCAGACTTATTATTTCAAAGGAACGCGACATCGTATAGACACTGGCAGTCCTCTTGGTTTTATGGTCCTTGCTTGTAGGCTAGTTTGTATGCTTTTGCATTCACCGTCTTGTTAGAGTGGCATGGAGATGGAATTGAACAGTTAGCACGCGTTAGTTATACAACTAGAATTCTAGTATAGGCCGCGCGATGGATTAAGATCGCTCGGCGAAACTGGTGGGGACAATTTGAACAATTGCGATCTGTACAATTGCGCACAAAATTGTTAAGTTCTGAGTGTATTTCTTTGAAATATGTTTTTCTTATTTCGTATTTTTTTGTACCTTTAGTCACCTAACATATAACACTCGTTTTTGCTTGTGACTTATTTTGCTAGTATGTTTATTCAGAATCTTGGTAGTATTTTTTACGTGCTTTTAATTACCCATGATTTAATTAGTTTCCTTTTTAACATAACAATTCACGTCGTAAACCATTTTTTCTGGCTTGCCATGTTCAAACTTTATATTTGGGCATTTTTATCACTAACTACGACATCATAACGTACTTACTACTAATACAGTAAAACACCGACTTTTAAACATAAGACTGGCCACGCACCTATTCAAAATGCGGCCTTCACTCATTAGCTGTCATTACACTGACATGTCAAACTTCAACCACAGACAAATATACCATCTGGATAATGTACGACTACCGTACCGACCTGGTAATTCATGTCCACAAAATAACAAGTAGTCGCATGATAACAATGACCTGCTAATTTACGAACATAAAATAACAGGTCGTTCTTTATTGACCGAGCGAGCGAAGCATGAACGTTTCAAATGGGACAAAAATGCTTTTGTATGTCTGTCCAGCTGTTCTCCTCTACAGTGTAAAATTTTGTAAGCAGGCTCGATAATTATAGTTTTTTGGGAAAAAAAATTAGCTCACGAGGTCTACAGCTGTCAGAGCCACTATTGATAATATTTTAGGTATAAAAAACGAGAAAGCTCACAGAGTGGCAAATGGAATGGAAGGCAAGTCTTTCGTAACTGCTCCAAAGGTAAAAATATAAAATAATGGAAAAATTACAAAAAAGGTATTTCAGTGTCGTCATTGGACAGATAATGCACAGTCTAAATCGGTAGATCTAAAAACTGGAAAATCAGTAGAAATAGGAACGAACAAAGCTATAGTAAAATAAAAATAAAAAACCGGGAGTTTTTCTTTCCGAATTTCTACTCTGGTCGGGATTTATCAGGTCGGGAAATTAATGGTCCTATGTTATTTGGCCATAATATTAGATGTAGGAATTTATCAGGTGGGGAATTAAATTGTTGGCCCTGCATTATTTGGCTGTAATATTATAATTTTAAATGCGTGGTTTTCTTTACATATAATGAGTATATTATTTATTTACATATTGAATGTGATTCCTTGTGCTTTGTTTTTATTTTTCGTGTTGTTTGTACAGTTCAAAAATGTGTGGAACTGTTGTAATTGGGCAAGTCAAGGAGATGTCACCCGCGCGGCGGCCGTTGGCGACTAAGTCACCGAGTAACCTAATCACCTATATTGCTTGTCCGCGCGCGGTGAAGGGGTGGCGTATCCGTCACTATTTGGTACATCAATGCAGTAAAACAATCCGTGCGCAACAGTACTCAAGAGACACGTGACGCGTGAACGAAGCGAGGGAGGGGAAGAGCGACTTGATCTACCAATAACGTGTCGGCGCCAGCGCGCACCCTCCCCTCACCC
This sequence comes from Clepsis dumicolana, assembly GCA_963691665.1. Taxonomy (NCBI): domain Eukaryota; kingdom Metazoa; phylum Arthropoda; class Insecta; order Lepidoptera; family Tortricidae; genus Clepsis; species Clepsis dumicolana. The sequence continues at coordinate 18,356,475 of OY829507.1, read as the reverse complement.
CTCTGCGCAACCAAATAGACCTAAGAATTGACTTCTGCGCATCCCCCTTCCACTTTTGACAAGCGATCTTAATTCGCCGCGCGACCTATAGGACTACAGCTACAAAATACTACTTTCTCTCCGTCAACAATGGTTTTTTTTTCTGTAGCTCACCAGGCAAGAGAGACGAAGATGACCCACCTCTCTCAGCGACACCGGATGTCAGCGGCAAACCGCGCATGTCCACCGGAAGTAAGATTCCAAACCCATTGACTCGTCCTTTTTTTATCATTACGTTTTTTTATTTTGCCAGGCTATGATTTTAGGCTCCTATTACACCAACTTTACAATTGTCACATTAAAATGACAATTCGAACTACATTTCAGTGTCAATATGAAGCGCGCTAAAACAAAAGCTCATCAAGTCAGCAATTGACACTGAATTGTCATTGAAAACTGACATTTGTTAAGTTGGTGAAATAGGAGACGGAAGATAATTGGCCTAATCTCGCGGATAATGATGACCCAGTGACATCTTTTCAGTTAGGCCATTTCTCTACTGACCGCATCGTTATGTGTTCTTATTTTAAAACTGGTTTTCGGTACCTACCTACAACAAGCGGACGCAACTAATTGTTGTGACATTTATAAAACAAACTCAGTCACAACATTTATTGACATAAATAAAATGTGTAAATGTGGGTAGTTTTCGAGGGTAGTTCAATCTGTGATTTTAAGTGTCATGGACGAGTGCATGTTAAATTAAGAAAGTTATTTATTTTTTTGTTAAATGTTTGTGTGCAACTGATTGAAAAATATTATAACGTTTTACCATTTCTTTTTTTTTCGAATTCTTGAATCTATCTACGTAAATTCTTTGAAGTTTTGAGTCAATGCCGATTTTAGGTTATTAAATAGACATGCAGTCGAATTGAGAACCTCCTCCTTTTTTGAAGGCAATAAAATAGGTATGTATCGCAGGTATTTAGGTAATAAGCTATTGTTATATTTTTTGTTAGTTACAGTTAGTAGACGAGTCATGATTATGTTAATGTGCTTCCTAATATAAATAAATAAAAATAATATTTTACGTCGGGCGAAAAAAGAGGGGTGTTATAAGTTTGACATTGTGTGTCTGTTATTCGGTGTGCTTGTGTTTCTGTGGCTGTGACCCGGTTTTTTTTATAGAAAGATAGTTTATGAATTGGACTTTGAAATAATAATGTTGTAGATTTTCGATTTTTAAGTCGATGTATTTAACTTTCAACGTGTTTGTTAGTTTCGGTTAAATACAGCCGGTGTAATTACAGGCACAAGAGGCATTTCATCTTAGCTCTCTGGGTTGGCAACGCATCTGCAAACCCTCCGGGGTTTCGGGTGTCTATGGGCAGTGGTGATCACTTACCATCAGGTGACCCACTTGCTCGTTTGCCTTCCTCGTGGTATTAAAAAAAAACCCGGCAAGTGCGAGTCGGACTCGCGAACGAGGGTTCCGTAGAACGATTTTAACGCTTTTCCCCAGTGTCTTAATAAGTCCAGTGTTAGCAGAGCCCTGCTTCTAAGCAAAATATACGCAGTGTGGGGTCAACTTATATTGGTCTGCGAAATCTACAGACAGACATAAAAATTGAAAATTTTGAGACTTTTCTGAGTGGTTGTGCTGTAAGAGCAACCTTTATACCAAATTCCAAGTTTCTAGGACAACTGGAAGTACCCTTTAGGTTTTTGGATTTCAGCAATTTGTATGGAAATAGCCTTTTTAATTACTGTACTTTTGATTGCGTTAACTTAGAAGGTTGATTTTTTCCTTTTGAGGTACGGAACCCTAAAAAAAAATGCAAGTCAAATTTGAAATCTGTTATGGATATGTAAATTGGATCGCAATGCAAATAACGAAAATTACAGTCAGCATAAAAAGCTTTTGATGTCTGTTAATTATAATTAACGACTTTCATTTAGAAGCCTTCGTCATAAATCGTCATCACTCATCAGATCACCTCACAGGCATTGTAAACAAGAAACTAGTTGAATCGTGCGGAGAGTCACAAAATAAAAAAAGTTTTTTTTTTTACTACAGGCATGTCGGCGGAGGGCGGCGCCGCGGAGGCCGGCGCCAAGTTCACTTCGGGAGGCTCCAGTCCCAGTCGCGAGGTAAATACATTGATCAGTGAGGGCTATCCTTGTTGTGCTTACCATGTGGCGCCATTGTCGAGTGAGGTCTTGAAGAATTTCTGTCAGAGTTTATTGTTATTACGGGCGTGAAAATGGAGTTTGCATTTAAATCTTATTTGATACCGTAGAACTGTACCATAAAAATATCGAGCACGCTACAGTGTTGCGCTGTCCCGTTTTGTTTGGAAAAAAGGGAGTACAGTACAATACAATACAAATATTCTTTATTGAAAACCACAAAACTGTCCAAGGAGATTACAGAAAAACAGGTATGGTAGACAATAGACGGTCTTATCGCTTAAAAGCGATCTCTTACAGACAACCGAAATACAGAAACCAAGATGAAGAGGCTAATTTAGGTTGCAGAACAGAGAGATGACGCTTAAAATTAACAACAATTTAAATGAAATTAATAACTACAACCGACGACCGAATAGCCTAGTGGTTAGAGATCCTGACTATGAAGCTTGAGGTCCCGGGTTCAAATCCCGGTCGGGGCAGATGTTTGTATGATGAATATGAATGTTTTAGTTTTAAATTATTCGTGGTTAATTGCATTAGACATAATGAAAACGGGATACTGACCGCGATTACCTTATAGGTTTGATGAGCCCCCGATATTTCGATGCAGTTGCATGCATCATGATCACGGGCAAACTGACGAAACGCGGGTAGACTGTAATGTTGTACAGACCGGGCTCTGTCTACCCGCATTTTTGCGCGCCGACTGTGCGCACTGCCACTACTATCGGTCGCGTTCTCACTTGTTACTCGATTTAAGCACACAACACTTACGGTGTCACTACGCGTACCCGAAACTGATTCTGGACAAGTCTTGCATAACGAAATCACCGGATTCCAGACCTTTGACAACTTAAACCCATCCTCACGGTTAAAACTTTTATGTTTCTTAATCTCAACCGCTTCTCTCACCAGTCTTGGTATATAATGGCGTTCTGTCGAAATGATCTTAGGGCTGTGCAACTCAATCCAGTGATTTGTCCCGACTCAATGAGGTGTTCAGCAATGGCGGATTTGCGAGTGTCGTTATTTTTAACTGCGGCTATGTGCTCCTTAACCCTGCAGGCGATCGTACGTTTGGTCTGCCCTGTGTACGAGCTGCCACAGCTACAGTCAACCCTGTACACACCAGGTTTTTCCAGTGGAAAATTGTCCTTGGGTGACACACACATTGACATTGGGTGAACATCTTGGACAGGAATTGAATCATGTAGGGAGAGTCCTGAGGATGAATGGTTATAGCATAAACTCACGTAAACGTGGCTGTTAAACCAAACGTCTTACTCATTATGTTGCGAGACAGCCAGCGTTTATGCCATATGTGAAAGGGGTGACGGATAAGGTTTCAAGAATACTGGATAAGTATTCTGTTAAGACTATTTTCACCCCTCACAGGAAAATTTCACAGCTTCTGAGATCACCCAAGGACAATTTTCCACTGGAAAAACCTGGTGTGTACAGGGTTGACTGTAGCTGTGGCAGCTCGTACACAGGGCAGACCAAACGTACGATCGCCTGCAGGGTTAAGGAGCACATAGCCGCAGTTAAAAATAACGACACTCGCAAATCCGCCATTGCTGAACACCTCATTGAGTCGGGACAAATCACTGGATTGAGTTGCACAGCCCTAAGATCATTTCGACAGAACGCTATTATATACCAAGACTGGTGAGAGAAGCGAAAATATCGGGAGCTCATCAAACCTATAAGGTAATCGCAGTCAATATCCCGTTTTCATTATGTCTAATATGAATGTTTGTTCTCGGGTCTTGGATGTTTAATATGTATATAAGTATGTATTTATGTATATAAGTATGTTTATCTGTTGTCTAGTACCCATAGTACAGGCTTTGCCTAGTTTGGGACTAGGTCAATTGGTGTCAAATTGTCCCGTGATATTATCTTTATTTATTTTATTTTACAAATAAATATACTACATAAATAAACATATACATTTACAATACACACACTACTTATACAAAACATGAGTGAAAATATGAGTGAAAACATGAGTCTGAGTACATGAGTTTTCGAAACATAAAATTGTCTCAAAACAGAGGTTATTGACCCCTTACTCATATTTGCCATAACTAATCTTTTTACAACAATTACTTAGTTCAAACCGTGAAAAAGCGCCGGCAAGTATTTGACATTTCATCAGACCTCACTCTACACTATAGGCCTCTAGCAGCGAATTCACACACGATAACCTTCATTAGATCGTTCCATGGCCTTTTATAAAGGGGGGTAGGGGGGGGGGGGGGGGTTAGGGACTCGGACATAAATAACCATGAACCCTAGGAACAGTGCACTTGTTTAAAAGACGATCGTGCATTATCACGGGAAGATTAACATCACTTTTATTTCAGGTGCAGGAGATCATGTCTCACAATGATGATGATACTTACTACAAGGAAGCAATGGTGAGTGTACCATATTCGCTTAGACAATGGGTCGACCCTGATTCGTGTACCACCTTATTTTCTGTACCTATAAAACGTAGAACGTAAAAAAAGGATGATGGACATGTAAATTGGATGACAGTAATAAATAAAAATCATGGGACAATTCAGACCAATTGACCTAGTCTCAAACTAGGCAAAGCCTATGGGTACTAGACAACGGATAAACATACTTATATACATAACAGTTTTAATCAGTTGGGTCTAATACTTATATACATATTAAACATCCAAGACCCGAGAACAAACATTCGTATTCATCATACAAACATCTGCCCCGACCGGGGTCCGAACCCGGGACCTCGAGCTTCATAGTCAGGGTCTCTAACCACTAGGCTATCCGGTCGTCAATGCTAGTGATATTGTGTTTAAAATATGTTTTTATTTGTCCCAGGAGGAAGAGGAGGAGGAGGCGTCCTCGCGGACGGCGGCGGTGGACAGCGAGCCCGGCCCGGAGCCCTACCCCGAGCTGCCGGCGCCGCCCGCGCTGCCCGAGCTGCCCGCGCTGCCCACGCTGCCGCCGCTGCCCAGTAAGCATCACCATCGGCATCGTTACCTTTTCAGCCTTTGAAGGTTTTTGGTCAGGCGTGGTTTCGAAAAAATAATTCGCGACCAGTTTCAATCGGCGGTTTAGTTTATTACAAGCTTTCACTTAACTTGCACTGTTCGCATGTAATATATAAGTAAGTATGTATGTAAGTTGTAAGTCAAATCTTGGAACTGAATTTGAAAGCAGTTGAGATGAAATTTGGAATAATTATTTAAATCTGGTGACAATACAATAATCTGAGGGTCGAGCACGACTTTTCGAGACGCAGACGTAAAATCGAATAGTAAACGTTGTCGTGTTTGTATGACGTTTGGAACAGCGCCCGCCCGTGAGCGTATTTGGAACTAAAATTTAGTATGAGGTTTCTCGATCTCGATACGATAACCGTAACGTTACGCAGCATTCGTAAAGTCGTGCTCGACCCTCTGGTAGTGAAATCTTGATGGAGCAGCCAGGATCGTATCCACAAGAGGGAACTCTTCAACGGTTAATAGCATCGACTTGAAATTTGGTATGGATGTGTAAGTTGGATGATAATACAAGTACAAACAACAGAAGCCGTGCCGTGCAAGCCGTGATAGCCTAGTGGTTTGACCTGTCGAAGCCGTGATAGCGTAGTGGTTTGACCTGTCGCCTCTGAAGCAGAGGGTCGAGGGTTCAAACCCCGGCTCGCACCTCTGAGTTTTTCGGAGTTTATGTGCGAAATTATATTTGTAATTTATCATCAGCTTTTCGGTGAAGGAAAACATCGTGAGGAAACCTGCACACTCCTGCGAAGCAATTCAATGGTGTGTGTGAAGTTCCCAATCCGCACTGGGCCAGCGTGGGAACTGTAGCCCAAGCCCTCTCATTCTGAGAGGCCTGTGCCCAGCAGTGGGACGTAAATAGGCTGATGATGATGATGATGATGATGAAACACCAAAAAGTACAGTTGGCAAAAAAGCTTGTATTAAAAATGAAATTTTTAACAGAAAAAACTTATTCATTAACGTGCATCAGGCCACCTGTTGACTGAAGCGGCCACTAGCTACAATAACTTTTTGACAGCTCCAATTTTATTTTTCTCGTTCCGCAGCCAACGAAACGACATGGCCTCAGATATCGCTCGCTCAAATAACCGAAGCCAACCAGCGTAAGGCGTCGTCCGACAAGTCGGGCAGCCAGTCGCTCAACAACTCGGGCGCCGAGCGCGCCGCCAGCGTGTCGCCGCCGCGGCGGGAGGCGCTCGAGCTGAAGCTGGACCTGCTGACCGGTGAGTGCGCCAGCTGCCTCGCCCGGGCTGCGCGGCGACAGCCCGCCTGATGTACAGGGTGGAAACTTGAGATGGAGCAGGAAGGGCAGTTACTGCCTTACTAACTTTTTAAGTGATGACAATCGACATTCACAGATTTTTGATAAAATGTACAGTCATAGTGAAATAAACGAATCACTCACGTATGTCAGTCGAGTAGTTCGGCATGTTTCGGACTAATCCGTAGTCCATCCTCTGGGAGCACACGTTAAAAAAAATGTACAGTCAGCGAGGAAGTCGACCGATTTGACTTTTTTTTTTAATCCCAATCGATCCCATTTATATCAAGGATTAAAATACTCTTTGAGACCAACTAAGGTTAGAGTACTAGAACACCCACAAATCCAAGAAAACTTTTTCCATACAGTTCATAGGGTTATCACGTTGTACCGTTACACCGCCATCAAGATGGCGCGAAAGGGACATCCCGGGGATTTTACTGGGTAAGATCCCAACATATCCCCATCGTCTCCCCGTGGTGATGGGGCATCTGACAGCAGATTTCCTCTGGTGACAAAAAAAAGGTCCGTCCAGATCGCTACCACCATCTCACTCGCTAATCCTGCCGCTAAGCAGCAGTGCTTGCACTGTTGTGTTCCGGTGTGGAGAGTAAGATAGCCGGTGTGATTACGCGCACAAGAGGCATTTCATCTTAACTCTAGGTGGGCAATACGAAAACCGCTACCCCGGGGGGTTGCAACAACCGACAAGCGACCCGGCCGGCGCGCGACTAGCTGGGCGTGCGACGGCCATGTGAATTTAGTCCGCCGGGGCGGACCCGCCGCGTACTTGTAAAATGTTACCTAAACGCCCTGGTGTTGCAGAGCAAGTGGCGGCGCTGTCGCGCGCGGTCGGCGGGCTGCGCGGCGCGCTGGCGGGCGCGCTGCCGGGGCTGCTGCGCGCCGCCGCCGACGACGCGCTGCAGGCGCACGCGCCCGCCGCCGCCGCCGCCCTCGAGACGGCGCTCACGCACGGGTAACACGCACACACATCATTAGCTTAGTTGCAGTAACAGCAGGGCTAGCACGACTGGCCGCGACTTTGTTTGTCGCGCGAGAGAGAAAGGACGGACGGTTCTCGCGTGAGATAGAATCGCACTGTGGGTTGTGCTAGACCTATAGGCTGAGCTCGGAAAAGGTGAGCTGTTAGCTGTCAGAATAGCTCACCCTTACCGAGCTCTGGTAATAGGTCAGTAGCTTGTCTCTCATTGGTACAAATCTTTGTTGAGTTGGTTGTACAGACAGCGTCAGAGAAAATGATTTTATTTTTGTTTTCATTATTTAATCATTGACTATTATTTAAGAGCTCTTTGCTGAAGTAGGTATGAAGTATACAATACAAGAAAAGATAGGCATGTTTCAAACACAATATTTGTTTATTTATTTACATTTGTAGGACTTTAATCCATGGATTCCTGGTTCAGTATACAGTTTTCTATATGTGTTAAAATATGGCCATTTACTTAGGTTTTCAACCGAACTAAATTTACTAACATCACAAATGGATACATGAGTCACGTTTCGCTTATAGTTATTTCCAGAAATATAGTTACAACATTTATTTAAGCTGCTAACATTAGCTAATTGTGCCTGTGAATCACTGAGAAAGAACCAACATGCTAAACTATTATAGTATAGCAATTTATATCTTTCTCTTTTATCACAATTTCACAACACTTCTAGCACAACATTAAAAACCATACCTATGTGCACATGGTTCATCATTAACACATGAATACTCGTAAACAAGGGTAGTCTGATTGATAATATTAATAAGGGTTTGTCTATTATTGATGAAAAATTTGTAAATATGACTATTTCGTTTCTCCCGTCGAAATTTAAATAACGATTTTTATTTTTTTTCTGTAGGTTTATAATTAAGTATGGATGTTCGCCGCGTGTAGATGCCGTCGAATCGTGCTAAGAGGCACCCCAAAAGTTTCAGCGCTCGAGCGTATAGATTTGAAGGGACTTGCACTTCCACTGAGTGAACTTGCACTATATTACAGTGTGAGCTCTTCTTCGTCGGTGTAAGCCATAGCGAGGGACAAGGGCCTTTTGGCGATCACATTACATATCACCCGTCGCTTGATAGCTTATTGTATCCATCTACGAACTGTTTTTCTCTGTAAATAAGAAAATAATGGCATGAATAGTGCAATTTTTAAGAAATTTTGCAATTTTAATATAAATATTAAGTATATAAAGTAAATCTTACCGTTATGCCCATTACATAATTATCTCGTGCTTATTTTCTTTACAGATTGTTCTTATTCCCAGAGAACAATAATTTTAGTCTTCAAGAAAGTTGTTAATCGAATTATAATAATAAAAATCGAGAACTTAACAAATTGGATAATATTACGACGTGAAGATTTACACTAGGAGATCGACACGAAACGTAACGACTTGTAGTCATTATAAACATTACCTACCCTCAGTTTAGTAAATGAGACTTAGTAAGTGCTAGAATCGGCAATAAACACAATCTAACTATCTATATCTACGCATTAGCTGGCCAAGGATGCAAAGATTAAGGAAATATCTGCCATAAGTATTTACCCTCAAAGTCTCAATATGAAAAACAAAGTTAAAACTTAGCAATATCTCAGTCGTTGCTTCTTTGGAAGTCGCTATTTGATGTGCAATAAGATTGCATTTGCTTTGCCGCCTGGCGTATACTGAATAGTTATGGCACGCAACAAGCAACTATTAAATTTGCAACCAATGTCAAGTGTTCAAATGGCCCGCGGCCGATTGAATCATACGACATGACACTTGCTGCAGTGAATCGAGTTCGATTCCAACCCAATAAAAAAAAAAGAGACATTTGGTAAAAATATATTTTTGTAAGCTGTCACGGACCGCTTGGCGAAGACTGTGAATGTGACTTGCAATGCGAGTATTGAATCAAAAAAGAGTTACTAATGTAAGTTGCCCGTTCGTGGAATAACAATAAAACGCAGTCGGGTAACAAAAAATACAATTTGGATATTATTACTAAGGTTCTCTTGTCTCACTCAAACCTACGAAGATTGTATTGTATCAATTCTAGTGTGGCTAAAAAAATATTATCAATGAGCAAAACTTTTTTTATTTATTTTTTACTTACCTAACTAAATGGTCAGAAAAATGCTACGAAAAATTAAAACAAAAAGTCTTCGTAGAAGTGGATTTGAACCCGCGATACCTCCGATTCACTTGTCTCGAGAGGGGGGGGGGGGGGGGGGGGGGTCGTTTTCTCTGCAGCTTACTGTACATGACGCTTACTTAATTCTGCTAATTTCACGAACTGCCTCGCGTGAACTCTTACCTCCCCTTTGAAGTTACCGACTCGCGGCGACCCGCAGTGAACTCGCCCGCCTTCCGCAGGCGATAATCTGTCAACGTGGCGTCACTTCGGGGCGGCCGCGACCGTCCGCAACGTCACTGGGATGCCACCTTGACTGCTCCTACTATAAGTGGACTTGGCCTCTAACGCCGAAGAATCTTATCTTATTAACAGCGCAAGTTAAATTTCACAGGTGGGAGCGTATAGCCCGCGTCGGGGAGACGGCCAGCGCCCGCGCCGCGCAGGCTGCCGGCGTCGGCGCCGCGCGCGCACTGGAGCCCCTCGCCGCCGCGCTGCAGCACGAGCTGGCCGCCAAGCTCAGCGCCACCGATGCGCTGCTGCAGGACAACATACAGAAGCTCGTCACCAGCAAGGTATGCCGCGGGGCGTCACCAGTCACCAGCGCCAGCGCCACCGACAATACAACAGACAAACATGCGTTACGTCATCTTAATTTTCGATGTTTTGTGAAATTAGGTCTGATTAAACATCGAAAATTAAGATCACTTGCTGATATATTTCGGATTAATAATAAACCCTCGACGCAAAAAGAGGCGGTTGTTGCAAGTTTTATCTATCTATGGCATTACAGCGCCTAAATACCTACTGCAGCATAATGCTGAGTCAAATTCCTTTTCGACATCATCATTTAAGTATAATTTTTGTATTGGTTTAAGAGTCAATGTATTTTTTGAAGTCGAATAAAGTTATGTCTATGTAAATAAATAGACCGACGAACGCCAGTTTAATCAAAATTTCTTAGTTAACTTTCATAAGAATCGACTCAATCGTTTTTGAAATATTGTAATGAAATCGTGGAGGGTTTTTCAAGTTTTCTATGGGCGACTTGCATCGACAGTAACCCGTGGTCGACCCCCAGGCGGTGACGGAGCGGCTGGGCGCGGCGGCGGGCGCGGCGGTGGCGGCGGCGGCGCGCGAGGCGCTGCGCGACACGCTGCGCGACACGGTGCGCGACGCCGTGCTGCCGGCGCTGGAGCGCGCGCACAAGGACATGTTCCGCCAGCTCAGCCACGCCTACCACCAGGGCCTGCGAGAGTGTCAGTACCCTTGTTTAGCGACGACCGGGTAGCCTAGTTGGTTACGTATTGTGAGAGCTAATGTTACTTGTTTTTAGAAAATATTACCTTTTGCCAAGTTTCTTGGGTCGCATTCTTCTTGGCAATCATGGTCTTTCCGAAAGCGCTGGTAGAGTCAAAAAAGTTAAGTGTAAAAGAGCATTTAACTGCCTATTTGCTGAATAAAATTTTGAATTGGAATTTTTTGAGTTAGAAACCCGGATTGTGGAGCTTGAGGTCCCGGACTTGATCCCCGGTTGGGGCGGATGTTTGTATGATGAATACGAATGTTTGTTCTCGGGTCTTAGATGTTTATTATGTATTTATTAAATTGACAATGTAGGTCAATGATATTACATATAAATAGGATATAGATTGTGTTACTCCCGCGCCCGAGTTAGAGATTAATAAAAGTTCCAATTGACCCCTCTTTCTGATAGTTCATTTCAAAAAAAAATTCGGCAATGACATGTGATTTCGAACTGCAAATGGTTATTTTTTCCGAAACATTTCAATTTATATCTTACAACTGAATAATAAGATTATAACGTATGTTGTCATCGACAGTCGCGGCAAACACCGAGGCGGCCGCGCACGCGGCGGTTGAGCGCGGCAGCGCCAGCGCGGCCAACTCGCTGCGCGCGGCGCTCACGCGGCACGCCGAGGCGCTGTGCGCCGCGCCGCCGCCGCTCGACCAGCAGCAGCTCGCCGCCATGCTGCGGGACACCGTGCGCCCGTGAGTTTCCGTTTCAGCTTGGGCGAAAATTCTTTCGTTTGTCCATCCGGCTGTCCGACTGTTCTCTTCTACAGGTCGCATTTCTTAACTGATTCTCGTAAAATTTTGTGAGCAGGTTCTATGTGTTTTGGGTTGTAATTATAGGAATTATGAATTATTCATAAGGCGCGAGACTATGTTCGTGGTTTTGTCGCACCAAATAGAGGCATGGTTTTACAAGGCCTCGGAGCAACACTTAAAACATTCCACGTAGTAACATCAGAAATGTATGGCCATTCACAGGGTGCTGGAGAAAGAAGTGGAGTGGTTTGCGCGGCAAGCGCGCAGCGTGCAGATGTCGCGCGCGCACTCGCCCGCCACGCCCGCCGCCTCGCACAGCTCCGCGCACGAGCGGCAGGTCAGGCCCCTACCATAAGAATATATAATAACATAGTAGAACGGAAACTCCCGCTCCAGACGGGCTCAAGGTCACGACATTAGAGTATTCGTTAAACAGACTACTCAGTCAGGCTGTCACGGCCGGCGTCGCCGCACGCGCTTTTGGTTGTTTATAATTTGGTTGTAATAGTTTCACGTAAGCCTGTACGTATTTTATTTTATATTTGTAGGTAAGTAATACTTACTTAAATCACCTTAAATGGCTTCATTTGGTATGGCACTCATAATAGGCCTTTTGGACTCTGTCAAAAGAGATTCCGTTCTACTATGTTATTATTTATTCTTATGCCCCTACCCCGAAGTCCGAAGTTAGTGTGCGACCGTCCCTCTCGCTTTCGTGCTAACTTATGTTGGCGTGAGCGGGACGGTCAGACGCGAACTTCGAATTTCAGACTTTGGAGTGGCCCCTCAGTATTATCTCGCCTGCGATAGCGACCGGCACGGCTGGTACTCTGCTCATTGCGCGACCGAGACTCTCACGGTGTAGCTGTTGGTTGACACCACGCGCAATGTATTAGCAAACGCCAGCCACGCCCGCCGCCTCGCGCGTTACCAATAGAATTAAAGTGTTAATGTTCATCAAGGACGATAAAACCAAGTACCATTAATTTTGTGTGACACTTAGACCTCTGGCTAACATAATAGCGCCATCTATGAACTGAAAGAAAAAACGAATTTAGACGACGCTATTCTGTTAGCCAGAGGTCTAAATGTACAGAATGAATGGTACAGAGACCCCTCCGTAGTAAAACTAGCTACAGCAGGCTTATTATTTCAAAGGAACGCGACATCGTACAGACACTGGCAGTCCTCTTGGTTTTATGGTCCTTCATGTTTATTGATTTGTATGGGAACCGAGCGTGTGAACGTGTATGTGTGTCACGTGTGTAATTTACTATCTGCACCTTTACCACTTTTTCAGAAGCCCCAACGACACATGACAAGAAACTGTGTGCAAGAGTCCTTACCCTTCCTAGTACAAGTACCATGTCCTCATTTCCATTCCTTTTTTTTTGTGCTTACCAGCTAAACTTAGTTTTCATGTAAGCAAGCAATCTCGTCACTACTTTAAAAAAATATCGCTTATCTCGAATCCATTTGTAAATCTATATATATAAAAAAATGAATCCCTATTTCCCTTGGTCACGGCATCACGCCTGAACGGCTGGACCGATTTCGCTAATTCTTTTTTTGTTCTGTTCGTTATTATCAGGAGAAGGTTCTTATGAAAGAAAAAATTAAGGAAATTGCGCGGAAAATTAGAAAATTTAAAACTTAATAAAATCAAAAATCTTCTCATTTATGGCGTCTAAGGCGGAACAAAGTTCGCCGGGTCAGCTATTAAGTAAATAAATGTCATGGGACAATTAACACCAATTGCCCCAGTCCTAAACTAAGCAAAGCCTGTACTATGGGTACTAGACAACGGATAAACATACTTATATTAAAGATAAATGCATACTTATGTATAATATCAAACATTCAAGACCTGAGAACAAAAAAAAATAAAGTTCACTTAAAGATATTTCGAGATACTGGCTTTTTTAAAAGTTGTGACGGTGTATCTTAAAAGTTGGGTAGTCATATTTAACTAGGTAATTATCTCCTCGTTCTGTTTTTAAACCTAGCGTATTGTGCATTTTTGTAACATCGTACATTTTGTAATAGCAATGGGTATTATGTACCGTATTGACATTTGTAGAAGTATAGAAGTGAAGTGTGACACAGGCTTTCTAATCACTAGGCCAAGGGCCATTCGGTCGCTAAAGTTGTAATTTGTAATTGTAGCACGGGCTACTTTCCGTAAGTCGACAGCTAGTTAAGACTATTTTGCGTGAGGTATTTGGTCGTTAAAGTGTAATCGTACAGAGGCCCGAGTACAAATGTTGGAATGCTGCGTAACGTTATCTAGAAATTTGTATGACGTTTGGAACAGCGCTCGCCCGTGAGCGTATTTTCAACTAAAATTCAGTATGACGTTTCTCGATTTCGATACGATAACGTAACGTTACGCGGGGTTCGAATACTCGTGCTCGGGCTACAGTACTGAGCGCCTGGTGTAATCGCCGACCAGGCCAAGAATTACGTCTCGATCGCGTTCGCGTTAAACAATTCTCATACTATTTTTAACGCAATCGTGATCGAGACGTATTTTGTTCTTTTTAATTACACTGAGAGGGCACAGGATTCACCACCCCCCTTGAATGCACAGATGCAAGTGGCGCAGATCCAGTCGCTGATGAGCAGCGGCGACGTGAACGGCGCGTTTCAGCTGGCGCTGTCGGCGTCCGACCTGGCGCTGGTGATGGCGGCGTGCCGCGCGGCCGACCCCGCGCGCGTGTTCGCGCCGCCCTGCCAGCTGCGCCAGCACGTGCTGCTGTCGCTCGTGCAGCAGCTGGCCGCCGACATGCCGCGCGACACCGCCCTCAAGCACAGGTCAGCCGCGGCCGCAACTACTGCCGACATGAGTTGCGTCACTGAGGCTCTCCACTCATACCGGTTTTGTGCATTCCGCAACGACCGCGGTCCCGCGATCCTTACTAGGTCGTCGCTCCATCTTGTTGGAGGCCTACCGACAGGTCGTCTCCTGGTCCGTGGACGCCATTCGAGGACCTTCTGATTTGACCCTATCGGCCATCAGTTCTGCGAGCAATGTGCGCCGCCTACTGCCACTTAAGTACTGCCAACTGCAACCAGCAAAAAAAGATGTGTTGTTGTTATGATATTCGAAAAATAACTGAATAAATATCATTTACGGGTGTTAGGACCTTGTGCGAGGTCCGTCCGGATCGCTACCACCATCATACTCGTTAATCCCACCGCTAAGCAGCAGTGCTTGCACTAACAGTTTTAAATGATTCGCGGTTAACCTATATGGTAATCGCGGTCAATATCCTGTTTTCATTATGTCTAGTGCTTGCACTGTTGTGTTCCGGTGTAGAGAGTAAGACAGCCGGTGTAATTACGGGCACAAGAGGCATTTCCTCTTAGCTCTCTAGGTTGGCAACGCGTCTGCAAACCTCCCGGGGGAGTCTATGGGCAGTGGTGGTCACTTACTATCAGGTGACTCACTTGCTAGTTTTTTCTTGTTGCTGTTTTCGTATTATTTAACGCGCATTAATACAAACACTCAGCCAGCAATAGAGTTGTTGACTGATGTCAAAATAAAATAATTTTACGTTTTCACTTAGCAAGCTTTCGAAAATACTCATAAAAAAACCGATGCCTCACTTATTACTGCAATTGAAACGATTTTTAATTTAACAATAACTAATGAAATGAAATGAAATATTTTTATTCCGGAAATGGCTTCCATAGTTAATTGATTACAAAATATAATAAAATAAAATAAAACAACGAGTAGGTGTGACTATTTCGGGCACCCTGGTCCTGTGATGACTGGCTTATGGTAGCCCCTCCAGCGCTCGTGTATCGGGCTCGCGTCCCACTCTCTCGCCGCCATGAGCAGTGAGTTGGAAGAGGCATACACTGCCTTTCTGGCGGTAGCGCTCCGCGCGCGCAGCAGCGCGGGCCAGCCCGGCGCGCGCCCCTCCGCAAACATATCGCTCGCGCTGCACTAGCACGGCAGTCGGAACATGGCGCGCCACGCGTCGTTGTACTGCACCTGCATATCCTTCGCCACAGCGCAGGTATAACTCGACCATAATTCTACTGTGTAGACGCTAGTGCAGAAACTTAGAAAAAGTTGCCTTTTGACGCCCTCACTGCATTTGGCAAACCTTCTGGCAAGCATGTTTGCTCTCATCGCTATGGCCCGTCTCTGCTTCTGAATATCGCTGTGATCTCTCATGCTTGACAGCAGAATATGGCCGAGATACTTCACCTCATGCACTTGACGCAGCGGTTTACCATTCAGCCTCAACGGAGGCACCTGTGATGGCATGTTTGCAGCCTCCATGAGCATAAACTCTGACTTGTCAGGATTATAAGTCATGTTGTGCTGGCTGGCGTATTTCTCGCATTCCGTCAGCAATTCCCTCATCGCTGCTACTGAAGGGGCAAGCAAGACCATATCGTCCGCATACGACAAGTGGTTTGCCATAGTGCCGTTGATGGAGCAGCCGACTTCGGCCCGAGTCAGCCTGCGACAGTCCGTCCATGTACACGTTGAACACCGCCGGCGACATGCAGCCTCCCTGCCTTACTCCACAGTTCAGGCGGCCAGGTGAAGGGAGTGCTCCTTTTCATTTCCAGAGGAGTTGATGATCGACTCTGTCGAAAGCTTTGCTCAAGTCCAGGAAGCAGGCGTACACGGAGGTTTTTCTGCTTCTATAATAGCCTACAATCTCCTTAAATGTATAGATAGCCGACGTTGTTAATACATTACTCTTAAAACCAAACTGGCTATCGGCACTTACTAAAGACGGCGCAGCGAGATTATGAAGTACCCTGGCTATCAGATTCGCAAGTGCAATAGGACGGTAATTGCTAGAACTTGCGACGTTTTTCCTTCTGTTTTACATATAGGTACTATTACTGTATCTGTTAACTCGCGCGGCAAATGACCAGTCCGAAGCATTGCCGTGAACAGCTGGGCAATCATGTGTAACGCAGCAGTGCCACCGTATTTGAGATGCTCAACAGTTAGTCCATCCAACCCAGGAGACAAAAAAGAAAAAAAAATAAAAGAAAAAAGAGAAAGAGAGAGAAGGAATAAAAGGGGGCAGTTTGTTTACTGAAAATTATAACGTCATAGATCTGTAATTCAATACAAACTTCATACTAACGGATCCGATCAAATCGTTTTGACTTTCCATAAAAAGGTACTGATTTGACCGAGAGGCAACATCCCTATCGCCTACTGTACTGCTGCAGCAGCGTGTTTCATAAAACTGAAACCCTTCCACAATTGCGCAGGTACTTGGAGGAAGCGATAATGAACCTGGACACGTCGAACGCGGTGACGCGCGAGCACCTACCCGTGGTGGTGCGCGAGCTCCACAAGCAGCTGTTGGCGTTCCTGGCGGCTAACCCGGGCCACGCGCTCGCCAGGAGGTTCCGCATGCTGCTCATCGTGGCCGACTCGCTGGCCAACACGCAGGTACGCTCGCCGAACAGACCTCGGACCAGGGACCGGAAAACCCTATCATTCGGCTAAGCCGTTCGAAACGGTAGCCCGATGAAGGGGCTACCGCATCGATACGGTAGCCCCTTCAACGGGCTACCCTAATACCCGTATAACCCGTACATATTCGGGTAACCCTAATCGTGACAAGAGGTAACCGCTTACCTGTATTTATTAGGTTTGGGTTAATCATATGCTAAGCGGTTACCTTCGGCTTAGGGTAGCCCTTTCACCCCGCTCCGCCGCGCGCCCGTGTTTTCGCGAAGCGAAACTGTACATTAGAATAAAAACGGAAAGGAACTATGTACGAAGAGAACAATCAATTTATATTTTAATCTTTCCGTACTTATATATCTACTTAAAGTTTCTATTAATCGACTTCCAAAAAGGAGGAGGTTCTCAATTCGTCGGTTTTTTAAGTAAGATATGGGTCTTTTAACATGAAACTACCATGAGACTCAATCATAATCATAAATAAAAACGGATCACTCACGTATATAAGTCGAGTTTAGCCCGACTTGTTTCGGACTAATTCGTAGTCCTTCCTCTGGGGTTCGTAGTCGCGCGAGCTGAGCCGCGGCACGCAATGTGCGTCTCGCCGCCGCTGGGTCATGCGGTCCCAGAGGAAGGACTACGAATTAGTCCGAAACATGTCGGGCTAAGCTCGACTTATATACGTGAGTGATCCGTTTTTATTTCATTATAAGATATGGGTGTCTTTTTCTAGTTTTCCGGGGATGTTGATTACGAAAATGACACCCATTTTCAAATCCAAGATGGCGGACATATTTTTTTGTTGAAAATCGATATGGGTGTCATTTTCTATATTTTCAGGGTCGCGGATTCTGAAAATGACATCCATTTTCAAATCCAAGATGGCGGACATATTTTTTTGTTGTAAATCGATATGGGTGTCATTTTCTATGTTTTCAGGGATGCTGATTATGAAAATGACATCCGTTTTCAAATCCAAGATGGCGGACACATTTTTTTGTTTAAAATCGATTTGGGTGTCATTTTCTGTTTTCAGAGGGTGCTGATTACGAAAATGAATTTTTAAGAAAAAATTATGTCCGTCACCTTGGATTTGAAAATGGGTATCATTTTCGTAATCAGCATCCCCGGAAAACTAGAAAATGACACCCATATCAATTTTCAACAAAAAATGTGTCCGCCATCTTGGATTTTAAAATGGATGCCATTTTCAGAATCCGCACCCGTGAAAACATAGAAAATGACACCCATATCGATTTTGCACAAAAAAAATGTGTCCGCCATCTTGGATTTGAAAACGGATGTCATTTTCGTTATCAGCATCCCCAGAAAACTAGAAAATGACACCCATATCTATTTTCAATAAAAAAATGTGTCCGCCATCTTGGATTTGAAAATAGATGTCATTTTCATAATCAGCATCCCTGAAAACATAGAAAATGACACCCATATCGATTTACAACAAAAAAAATGTGTCCGCCATCTTGGATTTGAAAATGGATGTCATTTTCATAATGAGCACCCCAGAAAACATAGAAAATGACACCCGTATCGATTTTCAACAAAAAAATGTGTCCGCCATCTTGGATTTGAAAATGGATACCATTTTCAGAATCCGCACCCCTGAAAACATAGAAAATGACACCCATATCGATTTTTCACAAAAAATGTGTTCGCCATCTTGGATTTGAATACGGATGTCATTTTCGTAATCAGCATCCCCAGAAAACTAGAAAATGACACCCATATCGATTTTCAACAAAAAAACTGTGTCCGCCATCTTGGATTTGAAAATGGATGTCATTTTCAAAATCAGCACCCCTCAAAACATAGAAAATGACACCCATGTTGACTTTTAGAAAAAATTATGTCCGCCATCTTGGAATTGAAAATGGATGTTATTTTCCTAGTTATCTAATAACAAATACCTAGTTCGCGCCGAAACTAACAATCCGACCACAACATTATTAAAAATGAGTTTTAAAAGGTTTGCAGTTGACTTGAGGTCTTATTTTGTTTTAATAGTCGGCGACTTACAAAGTCTTTGACAAATGCCGCCTCCTCCGTGTTAGGGTTTTTAAATAGGCGAAACAATATAAGCCTTATGCGCTGGAAGTAAGATTCAAAATAACCTGCACGCACAATCAGCGCTTTAAGCGGCTACCCAATCCTGGGGTTTCGATACGCTATGCGGTAGCCCGGGTTAACCCATTGCAAGTGGTTAATGTATTAACCGGTAAGCCGTTTAAAGGGCTACCGTAATATACGGGTTTTTAATACCCAGCGTTATAAGAAACCCGTTCAAAACCCTTGGGCTACCGGGTATTAAGGTAACCGGTTCCGGTCCCTGCCTCGGACAAGCAAAAACATACGGAAATATGCTATAGTCTTAGGCCAACTTCCACCGTTCTGATCTAGACACTTAACTCAGGGTTAAAGTATCGTCAGACAATATCCGATTGAGCTGAAAGAAGAATGGGCAAATTGACCTAATTTCGGCCGCTGATGAAATTGGTATCATTTGAAAGCCTTAATATATTAAGGAACACTTATTTGCTTATTTCTCAGTCAGTCACGGTAATAAAACTGTCACCAAGCAATAGTAGAACTATGAAAAAACGTTAGATACCTATTAAAATTATCCCTGACCGCTCATACACCATACAAATTTGCCCATTCTCCTTTGGCATACTTATGTAAGTAGCCAGGGTTGTCTCCACAGGAGTAAACTCTTTAACCCTATACTTGGCAACGTATCTAAGAAAGAAGATATGTAGGCAGTACATAGCACAAACGTCATTTATGATTTTTTCTGCTGTTCAAAATTATGTCATAAACCAAAGTATCTGAATGTCAAATATCATTAGCAATAGAGCTTTTACTTAAAACGTCTTTAGTATTTTTATTTTATTACACATTTTTAATAGATATGAAGCCAGAAGAGACTAGAATTCAGGTTTTCTCTTTTCAGTTCTGCCAAGTATAGGGTCGATTAACAGCATCGACTTGAAATTTTGCATGGTTATAGTTGGTTGACAATACAACTACAGTCAACACAAGCAGTAGACATCATGAAAACGGAATATTGATCGCCATTACCTTGTAGGTTTTTTACCAGTTTCATCACGTCTAATGCAACTAACCGCATATCATTTGAAACTGTCAACACAAGTGTGTATTAAAAGTGATATTTTGAAAGGATTTTTTTTTTCTTCAGGGCTGACGCTGCGCATGCCACTGCCGCGGCTGCGAGCTCCGGACCTGTCGCTAGATCCGTGAGATAGCTTTACCACTAATACACTACGAACTTTTATATGACTGTGACGATGACGACACTTACATATGGGACGTACAGAATTGTCTCGTCACTATAACCACTATCGTCGTGACTGCCGTGACTATGTCTATGCTGACACTCCACTTGGCCGTATTCGACAAATATTAGTGTCGTCCTCTTTCGATTTACACCTGTAGGGCTAGCACGACTGGCCGCGACTTTATTTGTCGCGCGAGATTATATTACCCGACCCGTTGCATTCTGAGTGGCAGAAAAGGACGGGCAGTTGTTCTCGCGCGAGATGGAAGTCGCACTGTGAGTTGTGATAGACCTACTGTATGACAGAGATGGAATGGCAAACGTTTGGCATATACGGCAAAGTGAAGTGCCAGCAGTACTAAAGTCCAGGGTATATTCGGCGAGAAATAAATTGTTTATTCCAAAGGGTAATTGTAAATCTATTTTTTTTTTACATTGATCTCTAGAATTGAACAAGCTAGTGAATATGGGTCAATCAACTTTTCTTTGCCACTCGTTACCATGGAGATATCCCCTGGGTCACTTGTCTAAAACAATATTTTCTAAGGCACCGCTCCATCAAACGTTAAGAGTTTCGACAGCTATATGCGAATTACTTCAAGCTTCATCTCCTAAGCATGCAAATCCTGACATTCGGAGGAGTGGGGTCTTAGAAAATCATATTTTTGACGAGTTACCCAGGGGACATCTCCATGGCAACGAGTGGCAATGAAAAGTTGATTGACCCATATTATCTCTAGTACCAATGCCAACATACTGTAAATTTTAAGCCGGATCTGCAGCAATTTAAAATGAAACATTTTTAAAAAGACTGAAGCATCAATCATCAGGCAATGTTTTTTTTATTTTTACGAGTTCAGCAAATACTGCAACCACCTTCCGCTATCCCTGTTTTTAGAGACTCCCTCTGAGACGTTATACTTGACTCTGACCCAATGGTCTGTGATGTACATAGCTATAGTTAATTATCACAGCGAGCTAGAAAAATTATTAGTTTATGTATGTTTTATTTAATTGACTAAGACCCGTGTGATTCAAGCTTTACACGCATTCTAAACGCTAATGTTTGTCTGTTGAGCCAAAAACATCAATCTGAAGCGAAGCCACAAAGCTTAACTTAAATAAAATCCCAGTGACATTTTTGATGCTTCCAGAGGTATATCACTGAAGCCATATTGTCAAACGCGCTCGCGATCACAATTGCATTCACCGTCTCTTTCTACCTCCATTTAATACCGTTCGTCAGATATAAATGGCGATAGTGATTGTGCGCGCGTTAAACAATAAGCCAGCCCTCTAGGCCTGCTGTCGTTATAAACGCTTTGTAAATAATGATATTGCTTTTAAAATGAAACTACCGTGAGATTCAATCATAGTGAAATAAAGGGATCACTCACATATGTCAGACAAGTATAGCCCGAGATGTGTCCGACTAATCCGTAGTTCTTCCTCTGGGAGCAGCCGCTACGCGCACTACTACTCGACGCACCTAACAGCGGCTCACAACTACTTTCGTTTTTATCGTCATACATGTCGGGCTGTACTCGACTGACATACTTGAGTGATCTGTTTATCTCACAACGACATTGCTATTGAAGATACTGCCTATACGCGTAAGTCTTAGCTCTAGGACAGTTTTGTACTCTAAAATAAATAAGTCTGGATAAATATTTAAGCAAAATTATTTAGATTATGCCTGACTTGACGCATACACAACCTCAAACGCATATACGCGTTCCCTGCACTTTCACCTAATCAGTAAGCAAACTGTAGCGTTAATACGACGCGTGTATCCGTTTTTGGCGCATAAGAGACTGGCAGCAGAAGTTTGTATATGTTCCTTGTGCTTAAAAGACTGGGCGTTAGTATAAATAGGTAGGTATTTAAACATATAGAATACAATTTATATTATACTTAACCACATTAAAATAGATAGTTGACCATATGAAGAATGACATAGAATGAATGTTTTCTGACAGACAAAATATTGCTAGAGCCATCTAGAGATTGTCTGTCAGAAAATGTTCATTGTAAACATCATTGTTGATAAGCTGCGGAAAACTGGACCTTATTGTGCCTGGAGCCTTACCTAAATCACATTCTATTTGCTAAGAAAAGAACACCGCCAAGCACCATATGGCCTCCTTTTCTTTTTAACTATAAGGTGAATTTCAAAACGTTAATTGATTTAATACAATACAGGACATGCGTAATATGTCGTGTTAATTTCAAGTATGTACCTAACGCATAGGTTTCGAGAACTTTCATGGGTCACACGACTGCAGTAGTTTGAAACAGGTCTAGGTCTATTTGTGAAAATTCTGAACGAAGTAGCATCGAATGTGTTAACGATGTGTGGGTAAAGTCGAGTGTCATTCAAAATTAGTGCCATCTAACAAATTGAACCGTGAACCCCTGTAGAACCTTTTCACAGTGTCATTATGACACCGGCCTGACAAATAAAATGAATGTGACGTGACATTCACAGTGAAAGCGTTCTATGCTGGGTCAGGAATCAAATTGTTTGACTGCACACTTCTGGCTGTTACCCAATCGAAGACTGACAGTAACACCGTACAACGAGACAAGAGTCTACTGGCCGTGTCTTATCCAACCTCGACATTAGTAGAATCATCAAAAGCTTGATGGGGCCAAGGTTCCCTAAAAATTTGATTGAAAAAAAATTACTGCACACTTTTGTCACTTGACAGTCACAACACTAAGTGTAACAAGATTGTTATTTGTGTGTAAGACCGTACAAAAGTAAAGTTTTAAAATCATTAAATGACTGAATCTCAATATCAAAGTCATTCGATTTTGTTGTACAGGTTATGTATCTAAATATTCTCGAGCAGTTTGATAGGCTAACACATTCGCACATTTCAACGGCTAGCACGCGCACCGCGTTCTTTCTTGTCGCACTAAGGTCGACAAGCGACAAAATGACGCCCGTGCTAGCCTCCCTGATGTATGTACCATAGAATATTATTTGTGTCATGTTGATTTTACTGGTCAGCTATAATTTGTGGCTATAATTTTTTTTTTTTTTTTTACTGAGATTTGAATATTGTTAACGTTTCCTTTTTTAGCTGTCTTAAAAGATAGCGTTTTTTTTGTAATTTGTTACTCTTAACATGATTATTGTTAAGTACTTGTCATTACTGTACTGTAGGTTAGTATTGTAAATTATAAGAAATGTAAAAATAAAAGATATTTGATTTATACTTCATGTTTTATTTACCCGCATTACCGCAAAAGACATACCATTGAAATAGCAAAGGGTACGCTGCTTGTGGTCTAAGCGAATGGCGAAGTCTTGCATTTTTATGCAAGTTAGTAAGTAAGTAAGTAAGTAAACACTTTATTGTACAAAAAACAGGATAAAACACAAGTTACAACAATAACAAATAACAAGTAATAATAGTACAAGTCGAAATTTTCACATTCTGCTTGGCAATCATGGTCTTTCCGATCCGATCCGAACTGCCTCTTTTCTGAATAAAAGTATTGGATAACCTAACCTAACCAACGAAAAGTTGAAAAACCCCCGACATTGTCATTTCAAAAATGGGTGAACCGGTTTTAATGAAACTTAGCTAAGGACCATCTCGATTAAAATAGCTTTCGACTGAAAAAAACCGCATCGAAATCGGTCCACCCGTTTGGGACCCTATGATGCCACAGACAGATACACATGTCAAACTTAACACCCCTCTTTTTTGTCGGTGGTTAAAAATAGACTTTCGCTTGTGTCGTTGTGTAATAGGCCCCATTACTAGTTGATCTAAATTGTGGGTAGATTCACCCGCAGTGCCGCCAATCATTTCTAAAGCGGGTAGGAGTGAAAAAATTACAAGTCTGCCGCCCGACGCGTCGCTCAGTTCTCCAAAATGGATTCATTCACCGGTATTCATATAAACAAAATGAAGCGGTCAAAATCTCTCAACTCTTTGCCGGATGTGATAATTGATATGAGGCTTTATAAGAATGGTGGTAGTGAGGAGTGGGAAGAAACGAAGAGTTTGGTGGATGACAGCGGGTTGCAGTCCAGCCACGGTTTGAGCTTGACCAGTTTGGAGAGGAAAGTCGATAGGTTGAGTGGTAAGAGGATTTCATTTAAATACATGCAGTCAAGGTCACCAATATGTATACACCACAAGAGTCCCAAAAATATGTATGTATGCAGACCTTATTACTCTGACGATAAGGTAGATGTGTACGGTTTTTTGCAACTTTGCGCGGATCCATGTCTTGGACTTTGACTGTCCAAATAAGAAGTAAGTATGAAAATTGGTTTACTTTGGTTTTTTGTGTAGTAATGTGCGTAGATTTTGTTTTCAGAAAGCCATGCGAATGTGTCACTAGTTTCGCTTCTGGGAAATTTAAAGCCGCCTAGTTCCCTATCCCGTGGGAATTAATCAAAATCCCATCTTAGTGTATCTTTTATGATACTGTGTCTGCCGTATTTCAAGTCTAGCTCCAGTGGTTAAGCTGTGTGTTGTCTGAATCCGTTATATTACGGTTTTATGGATATACTAGCCGTCGCTCGCGATTTCATCTTCCTAGAATTGGGTTATCCCGCGGGAACTATACAATTTACTTAGAACCTTATACAAAGTATTATTAAACTTGAAAAAAAAGATGAATGAAATTGGTAGGTATAATCATTCTCAAGTTATGGCGTGACCAAGGGAATCATTCACCTATATACTTGCATAGATTTAAAATTCGTTGATTAGGTAGGTATGTACTCGAATATTTTGAGGGGGGGGGGGGGTTAACACCCCGCGACCCTCCCCCCTCTTAACTTCTCTGCATCATCCAAAGAAGGGGGGCGATTGACACCCGCGACCCTCCCCCCTCTTAACTTCTCTTCATCATTGAAAGGACACTTGTTAGCATAATTTAGGTCCATGGGCTTACTTAGGAGTCAGCAATTCTCAACATTCCATAGAAATGTGCATGGAGCAAAGCCGGGTTCTGTCCGAGCTGACGGAGCAGCTCCGGAGCACCCGCGGCCCCTCGTCTCTGGACGACGAACAGCTGTTCGATGTCCTTGGAGAACTGCTGCAGAAGCTCGTGCAACAAAGGTTTGGACAGCACATGATTTTTGGGGCTTTTTGATTTTTATCAAGTTTTGTTGCACGAAAAGGTAGGGTCAGCGTCAAAAATTGCTTGTCACTTTTGTACCTTTTCGCTCTACGGCCAGATACAGCGCGTCATACGTGATTGACAAGTGTGTTATTGCGACAAGGTACAAAAGTGATGAGCGACTTTTGACGCTGACTGTACATGAATTAAATGTTTAATAGGATTTAAAAAAATAAGGTAAACTAGCCTTAGTTCAAATAAGTTTTTTGTTTAGAAATTTAAAAGTTAGCCTTAGAAAATATATGAAACACATAATACGAGCCTATAAAATTGAGGGTTGCCCTCGATTTCCCTGAGATCCCATAATCAGATCATGATTTGGTGTCAATGGGACCACCTCAGGAGTATACCCTTTCAAATATATATTTTTTTAACTCTGTCTACAATTGACGGAGTAATCGATGTACAATGTACATACATAAAAAAAACATACATTCAGTGGAACGTAGAACCTCCTCCTTTTTTGAAATCGGTTAAAATGTGTTACGCGGATAGCTTTGTGCACTGTCGGCCGGTGAGACTCCTCTTGTCCCTTCCCTTCCCAAGTGGAGGCCTACCCACTAAAAACCCGTCAGTCTTGGCTTTGCTAGGTGGACCGTGACATGCGGATGTCACGCCTGCGGAAGCCTGCCCCAGCTTAGCATCAACACTTGATGTAGCTGCCTCGACCCTCAACCACTTTAAAGACCAACTTGTCTACCAGGGAAAACAGCGAGGGGTTAGAAGGGGGCGCACAGAGTCTGCTGAGCGTCATCGAAGCCCGGCCCTCCCTGGAGCGCCGGATCTGCGCCGCCGTCTCTGACCTGCTGCAGAGCGAGGTAAAGTCTCATCATCAGCCACGTCCCACTGCTGGGCATAGGCTTCCTTGCAGTATGAGAGGGCTTGGGTTATAGTTTCCACGCGGGCCCATCCGGGCGGGAAGTTCATACACACCTTTGAATTGCTTCGCTGGAGTGTGCTAGTTTCTTCACAATGTTATCCACGATAAATTCCGAACTATTCAGAGGTGCGAGGCGGGGCTCGAACCCACGGCCCTCTGCTTGAGAGGCCGTACGTTAAACCGCAAGTTCCCAAAGTGTTTTGGAAACAGAATATCATTTAGAATATTTTTATTGCATTGGAGTCTTAAAATTTCAAAGTGGGGTTACTTAGGTTAAGTGGGGATTACAGGAAAGGGCTCCGTTTGCATACTCTAAAATATTTTTTTCTTTTTTAACCCCCGACGCCAAAAGAGGGCTGTTATAAGTTCGACCGCTATTTTGTGTCTATGTCTGTCTGTGGCACCGTAGCTCCTAAACGGTGGAACCGATTTCAATGCGATTTTTTTTATTTGAAAGCAGGCTTTCTAGCGATGGTTCTTTTATCAAAATCAGTTCAGCCGTTTTTGAGGTATTACATTTTGTAATGAAAATGTTGGGGAGGGGGGTTTCAAGTTCAAATCATTAAGTCTCATAGTTTTCGAATTATAATGAAAATAAAAAAAAAAACTTGTGTTGCTTCCATAGATAGACATATGTATATTATTATAGCGTATGGACGGGCCCGTCGGTACTTCGTTTTTATTTCCAATTCAGTGACACTACAAGTAGTCTCAGTGATTATGAGCCGCCAGCACGTCCGCATGGGCGCCGCCGGCCGGCGGGCTCGGCAACACCGTTCCTATTTCAAAACGTTCCAAAGGGCATATCCTGATGTTTATATCAATGGTTGCTGCTTATCCCAGGAGTTGAAGCAGAGCGTGGTATCAGCAACGGCGGCGTCCATGAAGGAGGTGATCCGCTCGCTGTTCACCGCCGAGGTTTCGGCGCTGTACGTGCCCATTATGGAGCGCGCGCACCGCCAGCTGCTCAAGCATGTCACTAAGCTGGTAGCCACGGCTTTCAGCGACCGTAAGACAACAATCGGAATGTTCACTTTACCCTACTCCCCAAGGAGGGTCGTTTTTCGAGCGTATGCATGAGGGTCAATCAACTTTTCATTGCCACTCGTTGCCATGGAGATGTCCCCTGGGTAACTCGTCTAAAATAAGATTTTCTAAGGCACCATTCCCCTGAAAGTCAGAATTTGCAGTGAAGGAATGGATATATAACTGTTGAAAATCCTGACGTTTGATGGAGTGGTGCCTTAGAAAATCTTATTTTAGACGAGTTACCCAGGGCACATCTGGCGCTGCTAATGTGCCCATAGTAATTCAGACGTAAACGCGAACGCGATCGAGGCATTTCTTTAGCCGTTGATTACACTAAAGGCTCTTCGAAACGACGGATCGAAAGTTTATGTCAATATCGCACCATGTACTTTCGATCCATCATTACGATCCATCGCTGGTCGAAATCTATCGATTCGAAAATCGATCGTACCGTGTGTGGGGCCTTTCGTGCAGCAATTTAAGTTCAACTACAGCATACCGTTAACCGATTTCTCATTATACCGACCATCATGCATCACCACCACCATATCGCAGTGGAAGAAAACACAGCGTGCACTGCGGAAGCCCTGCACCAGACCTCGCAGGACTTGCAAGAGGCGCTGCACCGCCACCAGACCCTGCTGCAAGAGGCGTGCATCAACGCGGAGCAAGTGCTGGACGTGGTGGCCTCCACCACGGAGAAGTAAGTGGAACCACTCAGGATACAGCGAACCAGAAGCGTTCAGTCATAACCACACGCCACGCACTGTGTTCATTTTTAGGGTTCGTGGCCAAAATGGCAAACACTAAACCCGTTTTTTTTGTCATATCCGTCTGTCTGTCCGCCAGTCTGTCAGCGGCTTAGCTCAAAGACTATTTGGTCTAGGAAGCTGTAATTTAGCATGGAATTTGCCGACAAAGTAATAGAATAAAATCGTGAAAATATTTTTTTTTTGTGGGTTAGGTACCTCCCCTACAAGTAAAGTGCGGATGTTTTTTTTTTCAGTCTACCCCATAGCATGGGCGGTATCGTTAGATAGGTCTTTTAAAAATATTGGGGGTGTTCAAAGATAATTTTTCGATTCAGGGATTCGTTTGCAAAATATACCTATTTAGCTTTGAAGTGCTCATTTTTGTTGGAGTTAAGTGTAAACCCCCCTACTGAAACTATTTTATTTGGAAATGTGAAATAAATCAGACCAGTAACCGATGTCAGGAACCGATACAAAATGACCCAACACTTCGCACAGTTTGCTTAGGAGTAATTAATTTTAAGCACTCGGGAAAAGCGGGTAAAATATTCCAGAACCACTTTGGGAAAGATGTCATGCTACCGGTTCGTGACAAAACTGCAAGTCTCGGCAAGATGTGCTAGCCCCGCAGGTGACATGAGCTAAAACCGCGCCCTCCCCCATCTCTCCCTAAACTAAATCCTGGATCCGCGCCTGAATGTCCTCAGGGTGCTCGAGCGCGAGATGAAGAACTGGCGCGAGGAGTTCACCAGCGCGCTGCCGCCGGAGCCCGACGGCGCGGCGGGCCCGCCCTGCCCCGCCGCGCCCGCGTGCTCCAGCCCCGAGAGCGCTGACAGCTCGAATATCTCCAGCAGCACTGTGACCAACGCCACCGTGTCCCCGATTTCCGCTGTGGACCGCATGGTAACATCCGGAGCCTAAGTATATGGTTTATGATACAGTATAATGACACTACACAGACCTCATTTCACGTAAACCAACTTTTTAACCCCCAACTAAAAAGAGAGGTGTTATAAGTTTCACCTGTGTATCTGTGTGTTTGAGTATCTGTGTAGGTATCTGTCTGTGGTATCATAGTTCCCAAACTGATGAAGCGATTTCGATGCGGCTTTTTTTAATCACCCGTTTTTGAAATATTGAACTTTGAAATGACAATGTCGGGGGTTTTTCAACTTTAATAAGTTAGGTTATTGTATTTTTTTTTGCTTGGTTAGCGCGTGACCACGGTTTGGTGTATAGACATTGGTAGTCCTCTAGTTTTTATCATCACCAGCCTTTTTTAAGTCCCACTGCTGGGTACAAGCCTACTCTCATATTGAGAGGGCGTTGTAATTCGTGATTTATAATTAAAAGATTACTTGCACAGCACAGTTTTATTATTGATTCACCCATCCACCACCAGTGACCACCAGTCTACGCCAGAGTCTATACATAAACATAAGCGCGCCTCACACACGACATCTAGTTAAGGCCGCGCTATATTAAAAATAATAATATAATAATAATAAATGTTTTATTGCAGGCAAAGTACACCCATACATCTTAAAAATAAATTTAGTACAGTCATTAAACATTTAGTAGGTACAATAGTACATACTTAGTCACAAAATATTACATACAAACAAACAAACAAGTGTAAACATAAACGGCATAAAAAAATATAATACAAACTTTGGACATTTACATTTCACTTTCATTGTCACTTTATGTTTCGATTTTGGTGCGCAGATAGCCAATACCCATATATAGGACTCGTTAGGTCCTGGGACACGGCTTTGAGGATTCTGTTCCGCGAACAACACAGTCGCTTCCAAGAGGAGGCAATACGCATCCGCATTACCGCAAAGAAATCCGGAACTCCCGCCTCAGCGAACATAGTTGAGGCACTGCAGAATCTCAGCAACTTCATCAGAGTACGAAATATATCATTATACTGAACTCTGATGGTGCTATAAGACTTTCTGCAGTGCCTCACCCAGAGCTGGCAGGTATAGAACGAGAGGCAATAGGCATTGAACAAAGTCAGACGTACCTGTCTGCTACAGCCGGCAAACCTACGAGCTAATATTATCTGCCTGCCTGTCAGGCAGGCTAGTTTTTTATCGTACTACCCTAACTAACATCTCAATCTTAACGCAGATGATAACAGCAGAAATAAACAAGCTCGTCAAAGATGGCGACTTGAACGCGGCCTTCACCAAAGCTCTATTAGCCATGGACCTCTCTCTCGTGGTGGCCGCGTGCCGGGCGGCGGCGCCGGCGCTGGCCGCGCGGGGCGCCCTGGCGCAGCCGGTGCTGCTGTCGCTGCTGCAGCAGCTGGCCACCGACCTGCTGATGGAGACGCCGCTAAAGTGCAGGTTGGGTCACCCACGACGAACAAATAGCATAGACAAAAGATCATGGCAAACTAGAATTATAATTTCCAAGCAAACGGACGGGAGGCGCCTTTGGCTTATCTATGCACTACAATTTTTCTGCTACTTTTTTAGGGGGACGAGGAACGCACGTACAGTACAGCACACGTCTGCCCTCATGTCAAAATTTGTTACGTTCCTACAAACTTGCACTAAAGCAAAACTGTCACACAAATGCCAAAAACTCGCACACAATCGACAGACTGTGCATTTTGCACAGATTTTTGGCTGAGGGGAAATCGCGCGTTAACATCCGAAAAAGCGGTGCGACCCTGGGCTCGAACCCACGACCCTCTGCTTGAGAGGCCAGCCCCTCTAGCACGGTAAGGTTTATCTACTAATGAGCGATAAACGGTTTTATGTCGCGTTATCTTTTCCACACTTGACCATACTGCAAAAAGGTTCCATGATGGGTCAGGAATCGATTTGTTCGGCGGTTTAGTTTTGCAGCTTTATTGTATGTTTGGGTCAGTCAATTTTTCATTGCCACTCGTTACCATTGAGATGTCCCCTGGGTAACTCGTCTAAAATGACATTTTCTAAGGCACTATCCATCAAACGTTAGGAGTTTTGACAGTTATTTATGCCAATTCCTTCATGTTTCATCTCCTAAAAATGCAAATCCTGACTTTCGGGGAGTGTTGCCTTAGAAAATCTTATTTTAGACGAGTTACCCAGGGGACATCTCCATGGCAACGAATGGCAATGAAAAATTGATTGACCTAAATAGACTTTTTTTTCTACAGCTACATAGAATACGCCCTCCAGAACCTGAACCCCCATGACCGGGTGACCAGAGTCCACCTGCCTTTCCTCATCGGGGAACTAAATACGTACCTCACAAAGTTCTGCCTGAACTACCCACACCACGCGCTCTTCCACAGGATAACGAAGATAATCGTTACTGCACGTAATTTATTGTAAATATTGTGCTTATATTTTTTTGCCTGTTAATAATATATTTTCATGTTGAACTTTTATTTTTATGCATCTTGATTTTTTTCTTTTTATTTTAATGTCTATTAAAGTTATTAAAGAAAATTTGTGTTTTATTTTTTGTTGTTTAAAAACATCTTAAAAGGCAATGATATTAGATACACCTAAATAAAAAGAGGTACCTACTTAGCCTACTAGCAAAGAAACTACAAAATAAAGTCATTCATAGGTTTATGGTAAGTAAAAGTTATTGGCGTCATGTCAACTTTACTATTGATTGATATGTATTCAAGATTAACGAATCTTGTACAACGGTATAAGCATAAATCTATGAGTTTACCACATCATGAACCTCGTATTTTCTGAAGTCGGTTAAAATTAATTTGGATTCATGGTTTCACTTCACGGTCAATTTAAAGTTAAGACAAAATCGTGAAGCCACCATTAGCCATTACGTCCGAAATGTTCGCCTGGCCAATGACAGACAAGAACCCGTAGGAGTTATTATAGCTGTAACCAATCGTAAATCATTATCTCTCCCGAATGAAAACCCACCCACGAGTCCTCGGCTGTCAAGCGGACAGTCAACCCGTCTCGTGCCCGTGTCAGCGGACCATTTCATATTTTGCCTCACTCAATGACGAAACGCTATTTCTGAAAATAAACCTATTATAATGAGATTTGCATAATAAAGCAAAGACGTTGGGGAACTAATCAAAAAACCGGAAATCGGGTCGTGACAAAATGGCTTCGGCGTACATCCTGTTGTTTATGTTCCTGCTGACACAGAATTTGCTACTGAACTGTGCGTCTGCTGCGGTGCACTCCCACAGCGTGGACACCCAGGAGCGGGAAGGCGACGGTAGCTACCGGGCGCGGGACTTCGAGCACTACGGTGACTCGGGACACAACTCGGAGTTCGATCACGAGGCCATCTTAGGTGCATTGTTTACTTTTTTCTTTGCGTCGGGCGGTATGCCGCTAGATTTTCCAATGTTTTGGGTTTAATAGCCTGATAAGCCAGTCGCGATGTCGATGAGACGAGCGCTAGTGGTTTTCGTACCTATTGTGCTGGTTGTGACTTATTATTATTCAATAGGAAGTGTAAAGGAAGCTGAGGAGTATGACAAGCTTAGTCCCGAAGAGTCTAAGAGGCGGCTGGCGCTGCTGCTGCCGAAAATGGACGTGAATGGTGATCAGTTCATTGACAGGATTGAACTTAAAGAGTGGATACTAAATTCTTTTCGGTGAGTTCATTTGGACCTTACAAGTACTCCTTACAAGTACTCTTACTCTTAGTTGAAGATTTGACGCTTAAAATAATGCAGATTAAAATTTTATGTGGTAAAAGGTATGTGTACAGAATGGGTTACTGAGAAATGTTGATAAGCAAGTGATAAACAGATGTTGAAGCTTATTGAGAAATTTTACACATTGGTAGTTTAGTAATATGATTTGTTTAAAGGTGTTTGTTTATAAAAATGATAATGTATTGCAGAACAAAAGTTAAAACACTGATAATTTTGCACAGAAAAATGAGTTAAGCAGCAGTTCTTTTTCTTGATTCTCTCCAATTTGAATAAAACAAAATGGTTGATGGGAGGCGACCGTTGAGCCTATGCAACAAAGATTGCCCCAGTAATTTTGAGAAAATCGGTTTTGTTATAAAGATGTATGTCCCAATTTTCAAATAACTATCTTAACTAAGTACCTAACTTAAAATAACATTTAAAATAACATTCATGCGCAAACACACACATTCACGCTAACATACACACATAACACACTAACACACACACACACACACACACACACTTTCATTCGTGAACATTCATAATCATAACCCAGATAATTAATTTTATTAGATAGGCAGTAGTAGCCTTTATTTTCTTTTCACTTTTTATTCTCACCTGTTTGGCTTCTCGCTTGATTCGTAACTAATATGAGTACCATTAACAATGTTTTCTGCTTGTAAGTTGCAAGGCGTAGAATCATCAGGTGTTTTTCTTCTTTTTTACTTATAGTTACTAAACTCAATAGTTGCTATGTTACATCATGATTTTGATACGGGGAGGAGCACTTGTTTATCCTATAATACAGGTTTTACCTATTTAGGAAACAGTCTCTAATTTTGAAGAACTTTTGTATACAATGTTTTATGGCTTAATAAATTATTATTATTATTATTATTACCTACACAATGCCATTGACGCAGAAAATAATCAGAAACTTCATAGCTGTGCAATGTGTCAGGATTGATGTCATAGCAACGGGACACTATAGGGATTAATTTAGGAACCAAAGTCAGGGGAAAAATAGGCACATTTCAATATAAAAATATTAATTGCTTTACTATGCATTATGCTTTGTGCAATGATGGTTTTGAAATGTGCAACAAGTGGCAGATAACACTTTATCTAAAAGAAACTGTCTTGATTTCTTCATTGTAGTTTTTTTAATAGCCGTGTAAGTAGTGTAACTAATATTGAACAATGCTGTTTACTTATTTTTGGGAAGAAGACTGTGTCAGGTATTTAAAAAATCTTATAAAAGAAAAACTGTTAGGATAGTAGGATAGCATTGGTTAATCACACGAATTTTTAATTTATTATTCAGTAACTACAAGGACTATAAAACCGTTCAAGTTAACTTCGTCCACATTCCCATTTCGTCAATTTCCTAGCTCGTTAACAATCCCATTTTGTCCACATTCAATTCCCAAAGTAATAAACCATAATAAAAACAGATAACCTAAACTTGAATAATAAATATCTAAACATAAATAACAATTTTAAATAAATAAAACACCCCGCAACATTCTTGGCGCAAAGGTGCCCAACACGCTTGCCGTCCAAATCATCCACTTCCTATCTTGTCAACATTCCCCAGTCGTCTACATTCCCAATTCGTCCACTACATGAACTACATCTAACATTTTAATTGACCAAGTTTGACATGTCAGTGAGACACCGTGACAAACATGCTAAAGTAACATAAACAAAATATAAGAAAAAAAATTATACACAGTTTATTATATGTTTTGTCTCTATCCAGCAAGCTGTCGCGCGAGGAAGCCGAAGAGCGAATGGGCGAGGCGGACGACAATCGTGACGGCGTCGTGACGTGGTCGGAGTACCTGCAGGACGCGTTCGGGGTTGACGACGAGGACGAGATCGCGCCGGAGGACACCGGGGACACCGGCATGGTATGTCACTTGGTCAACAAGCATTTATTTATAACAGTTTTAAATGATTCGCGGTTAATTACTACTTACAGGCATATTCCGATATATTATATTAATTCTTATATTTTTGACATATAGTATTTATATAATGTAATTTTAATGTTGAGTAAATAAATAAATCTAAAATCTAAATCTATTTGGGCATTTTCAAAAAACTGTGTACCCTTTTTGACAAAAAAGTCCTAAATTTTTTTATAGAAAATGTATTTGTCAGTTCTGTGACGGTTCATGTAGAATGTATGTAAAAACGCGTCACAAAACTGAAAAAAAAAATGCGGGACACTTTTTTTATTATTTAAATGGATTGTCCTCGTGATTCTGAGCAGAAATAATCTAAAATTTGTTAGGTTATTCAGATAAAGTTTTCTGAAAATGCCCATTTATTACAGGCTAGGTAGGTTAAGTAATCGCGGTCTATATCCCGTATTAAATATGTCTGACAAACATATATTATATCGACGACTGGAGGGAGACTCGAGAAGACACATTGTATTCATCATACAGACCCCCCCCCACCCGATTTTGTGTTTCTATTGGAATCAGTACAATCCTAATCCTAATGCGAAAGTAACTCCATATCTCTGTCTGTCTGTTTTTTACCTCTTCACGGAAAAACCGCTGCACCAATCTAGATGATTTTTTTTCAAGAAGATAGTTTGAATATTGAGGAATAACATAGGCTACTTTTTATTCGGGAAAATTGTATAGTTCCCCCGGAATAGCGATGACCGAAATCTACGCGGACGAAGTCGCGGGCAACAGCTGGTTCAGGTATATTTGTCAAAATAAACGGGACAAGAATACAGTATTTATTTCAAACATTACACAGAGAGAAACCCAAAATCTCATGTACTGACCGTTTGTTGTGACGTTTCACATAATATGACGCGCTTTCAATTACGCTTTTATTAAAACAATTCATGTTGCCACATTCCCTCCGCATTGTTATTGGAAATAAACTGCGCGTTTATTACAGAAAACTGTAATTTTAACATGACCCTTTTTAATTCATCAACACTTTCCGTAATCTCGATTAGAATTATCTCAAACAGTGTAAACAAAATTGGACCACATTGCATGTGGTGTGCCTGATTATGAGATTTACGAGAACGCGCCAGCCAGATGGTCGCTCCCACCGGATAGCGGATAGATACATGTGTGGGGAGGACCACAATAGAGAGATCTCTCTCCAGGCAGATGTTATGCCTGGGGACCGAAGTTCAATAGAACAGAGTTGGAAGTTGTATTTATGCAATCGACTTCAGAAACTTCGTCAGCGTGATGTAGCGCCGGAAACTGCGAAGAACGTTCGATGACTAGATGGCGCTAGGAGTCGTTAGAATGTCGTAAGTTGGTACTCCTATTGGTTGACAGATGGCGCACATGTATTTATTGCACAGAGTACTTGACTATTCATGCATTGCATGTTTCGCGTTGCGCCGCCTGGCCCGAGTTGTGCCGCGACACGCGGTGCGCACGTGCTGCTTCGCGACGGTCCGCCCGCTCCTCCAGTACGGCGTGGAGCTATGGGGGCGTGCGACTACAAAAAAGGGCTGTGCGAGCAATCGTACAGGTGAAGCAGGATGTGTGCGAGACCGCATTTTAAGGAATTGGGCATACTCACACTGCCCTCGCTTGTCGTATTCCAAGTGGCTGTATACGTGAATAGTAGCCTGTGCGAGTATAGAAAGCGCGCGGATGTAGCAATCCACTCACTGCGGAACCCCCACAGACTCTGCCCAGTCAGGCGACGCCTTGCTAAGTCCGGCAAGCTGACTCATGTTATGGGCCCGGCAGTATACAACCAGTTACCCGAGACAGTTACTACGGCCCCGTCTTTAAATATTTTCAAGAGGAGACTCAGGAGTTGGCTTCTCGAGCACACGTTCTACACCTTTGACGAGCTCCTTAACTTTAAGCCCAAAACCCACTAGTTATTAGGTGGTATAATTAGTGATGAATAATGATAATAGCATAATGACAACTTATTTTTTATTTTATTAACTTAATTCTAATTGTAATTAATCTATGGACGTAATAATCTATTTTGTATTGCTTTGCAGCGAATTAACGCACTAATTTAAATGACATGTGATAATACCTTATTACGAATAAATGAGTATGAGTATGAGTAATATGTATTAGATGTCAGAGTGAGTCCAGAGGCCTGTTTCATAACAACTTATAACTTGTATTAAGTACAAGCCGAAGCTGAAACCTCTTTTCAACTCCTTGTATCAGAAAGAGACGTCAGCTTGTATTACAAGTTACAGTTCGTTATGGAACAGGGCCCATACTATCTTTTTACCACTTTGACAAATCAGATGCAGAGATTGCCGGTTGGCACGACAAAGACCATGAGTCTTCTAGTTTACCGATGTGACGTGACAGGCGACAGTGATGTTTGATCGATAATGATAGAGAAATGCTATTATTCAATAAAGGAATACTTAGAAGATAAATTATAAAGTTAAAATAGAAATAAGTAAAGAGATATTAGAACAACAATAGTCTGTGCATAATTATTATAAATGTATAAAATGTTATTTTCATTTATTCACATAGTTATATGTTAGATATAATTAATATGTGCAATTATTATGTAAAAGTTGTCCTCTCATCAAAATATTGCTGCGCCCAACAGAGTCCATGATGATCACATTATACCTTACAAAACAACTTGTACTTTACATTGTGGAAGAGCAATAAAAAATTGAGTATTGAGTATTAACTCGCAAAAATGCAAAACCCAATGAAATAAATCACACTGCACACATGTATTTTTCTGGCTGAAAATAAAATAAAGTTTTTGTTAATAAAGTATAAAATTTAAAACCCTATTTAATAGGGTCAATGGTACATGTAAAAATAGGTAGATATCATCAGCACGCCGAAAATGAAGCGCAGAAAAGGCTACAATTGCAGCCTCTTTGGCCTCAGTCGCCCTCGAATATGGTCTAAACTTGCGCGCAAATGTCAACATGTTCGGAACATGTTTTTCTATTGTTTTGTGAGCATATGACGTGTCTTTAGGTACTTGCAATATCATTGATAAGGGTACGCTAACGTGGCACCATTGTCCGCAGCTGGTGCAGGAAGAGAAAGTGATGTGGCAAGCGGCAGACGTCAACGGCGACGGGAGACTCGATCTGGCCGAGTTCGAGGTGAGTTTTGACACAAATTGACAAGGTTGACGGTTAATGGTTTTGTGTAGTACCTGATTAGGACCTAGAGCTGGTTGTCGCACACGTAACTGCTCGGTAGGTACCGTATCGGCGCCGTCAACGAAACAAAAGCAAGGCGAGGCGATGCTGTTCCGATGCCCATATTGTGTGCGTTGTGGCCCTTCTACACGGTTGGCAACAGAGCTTCCACCACCGTGACCTTGATGGATGGTTTGTTGCTCGGTCGCGACGACGGTCGCATCCACGGTTGCATCCACGGTTGCAAACACCGTCTGTAACTTGCGCTATATGGTTGGCAACAGAACTTCCACCAACGTGACCTTGGTCTCTGGTTTGTTGCTCGGTCGGAACGACGGTTGCAAACACGGTCTCAAACCCTGCTTGCTACAACTTCAGTGCGTCGCGAACTAGAATTCGTGAAGAAAACATAGAAAATGGTTCCTTACCTTTCAAAACTTCAAAAAGTTGATGTCGCTTTAGCACTTTAGACATAAACATAACTGAAGTAACGGTTGACAACGCGGTTTGCAACACGCTCGTGCGGTTGCCAACAAGCCTTCCACCGTCTTTCACGGTGGAGCGAACGCGTTGCCAACGCACGCCCATAAACCAAGGGCGTTGCAAGGTTGTTTATACAAACGGTTGGAAACCGACCAAGGTCACTGTGTTGGAAGCTCTGTTGCCAACCGTGTAGCAGGCCCTTTACAGTATGGAGATTCATACAGTGAATACTGAACGGCTCGGGTTGAGGCGGTGCAGATCCGGTGCGGAGCGGTTACGTATGCGACAATCTTTATAAGTGGATGGTCTAGAATAGATTTTAGTCAAGTGTTATTTCAAATACATTTCAGACAATCCTTCGAAGATTTTTTGACCCCCGACGCAAAAAGTGGTGTTATAAGTTTTAACCTGTGTATGGTGTTATCTGTATCTGTCTGTGGCATCGTAGCTCCTAAACGGATGCCCGGATTTGGACGCGGCATTTTAAATCGAAATCTACTTTAATCGAGATGATTCTTAGCTAACGTTTCATAAACTTGAGCTGTTTTTGAGATACTGGACTTTGAAGGGGTTTTTCAACATGTCTAAGTTAGTTAGTTTATAATTTTTACAGACTATGGCTTTATACAGTAATAATCAAACTCGCGCTTCTAGAAATCAAGCCAGTGTGACTAATCAACTTTATGGGCCCGGGTTGTAATTTCATAATTGCTTTTCACCCGAAAAAAACGTGTGACTAACGTGATTAGTACGTGATTAATATTAACATGATTGTGATTTATTAAAAAACTTAAATATACAAGTGGGTTAGCAGCTTCGATCAATTATTTTACGAGATGTCAGAGGGTCGAGCACGACTCTACGAATGCTGCGTAACGTAAAGTCAAATAGTAAACGTTGTCGAGTTTGTATGACGTTTGGAACAGCGCCCGCCCGTGAGCGTAATTGGGACTAAAATTTAGTATGAGGTTTTTCGATCTCGATACGATAACCGTAACGTTACGCAGCATTAGTAAAGTCGTGCTCGACCCTCAGGTCAGCGCGTCGAAAACGGCACGGTAAATAACTACTCACTTGCATTGTGGGATCTTATTTATTGCACGCTATTGTAACCGCTTAACACTTAAAGATAATATGATATGAATCAAGATAATTAATAGTAAACTGACACTACAATGCCATGTTGTTGCTTCGTTTTTGTTCGTGAACCGTTACCTGAGTACAATAACCTAGAAATAACTTAGAAAAGTTGAAAACCCATCGACATTGTCATTTCAAAAACATGTTAACCGATTTTAATGAAACTTCACTAAGAACCATCTGGATTAAACTAGCTTTCGATAAAAAAAAAACCGCATCGAAATCGGTCCATCCGGTTGGGAGCTATAATGCCACAGACAGATACACAGACACAGATACACATGTCAAACTTATAACACCCCTCTTTTTCGTCGCGTGTTAAAAAGGATCCTTGTAACATTTTCGTATTTTTTATTTTATTTGTGTCTTGAAGAGTCCCTACTCACTACGAGTATTCATATACATTTAATATTCCTTCCTGACCTTGAATGCAGTGGGAACCTTTAAGACCTCAGGCCCCTGTTTCACCAACTTTACATTTGTCCGTTCTCAATGACAGTTTGGTGTCAACTGCTGACTTGAAGAGCTTTTGTTTTAGCGCGCTTCATATTGTCAAAGAAATGTAGTTTGTATTGTCATATAACACTGACAATTGTAAAGATGGCGAAATAGGGGCGTAACGCAATATCTACACATGTAGTAGTGCCTGTTATGTTGTATGTTTGCGTGTGTGGCAGGTGTTCTCGAACCCCGAGGAGCACGAGCAGATGCACGGGTTCCTGCTGAACCAGACGCTGCGCGAGAAGGACCAGAACCAGGACGGGTTCGTTGACTTCAACGAGTTCATCGGCGACAGGGGTGAGTCTTGACTTGGGGAAGAAAAGGGATGGAGATGTTAACAGTTCTGTCGCGTATGGACCCGTTCGCAATTCGTCCCGTTAGCAAGTCGTCCCGCATTCGCACCTTGTCCCTTTCGCAACTCGTCCCGTTAGCAAGTCGTCCCGCAGTCTCACGTCGTCCCTTTCGCAACTCGTCCCTTTAGCAACTCTTCCCGCTCTTTCTATCCGTCCCTTTTGCAAGCTACTCATTAGTGAAAACCACATCTGAATCGGTCAAGGAGTTTTAATTGAGTATAGAGTATTTTAATAACTACATCTAAATTATGTTTAGCTACGGGACGAATTGCGAACGGGACGAGTTGCGAAAGGGACGAGTCGCGAAAGGGACGAAGTGCGAATGCGGGACGACTTGCTAACGGGACGAATTGCGAACGGGTCCACACGCGACAGAACCATGTTAACGCGCAATTTCCCCTCTGTTGTGTACTCCCGTGTTCACACACACACTGGCTCGGTAACACACTATTATGTGCAAGCTAAGACGTATGCTCTCGCCCGTGGCTCGTTGCGTATGTATAGAATAGCATTGGGAATTTTAAATTAAAATTATAGTCTACAATGAGTCTACACGAAACGCCAACCACATTTCTTGACATCAAGCAAACAAGGTCTCAATTCATTAATCTACATTTAAATTCATCATAGCAACACGTTTTAAATGACAAAGGCAATTAAAGCTCCTTCATACAGTCAGCACGGTTTATTGTTATAGACATAAGAGCTTGTGTAGACTATTGGGACCGCTTCGGCTGCTTAGCAACTTTTGCTGCTGACTGTACATAACAGAGACTGCGACCCGCCGTCACGGTCAATCGGTCCGAGGGTCACCTTCATTTGAATAATAAATGTTAATATAGACGCCTGTTGCGTCACAAAGGCTCCTTTAATTCACTACCTGGGCTATCCATTTTAGATTCTAATGGCCTTATTCATAAAGGTCACTTAAGCCTCCATTAGGTGAAATAGGTTTTGTCTTCTTCTTACTAACAGAAATGTCAATGTGACAAAAAAGGACAACCGAACTTTAACGGCATTTTAGTTAAAATAGGTTTATAAATAACAGGGTTAATATCTCTTTCAATATTTTAAATCATCATTAGCCGTTTTTTACGTCCCACTGCTGGGGCACAGGCCTCGTCTCACAATGAATGTTTGAAACTATTTACGCCCCGCAGCTTTGCCCCAGTGAAATATTTCAAAATGGGCTAGTTCCTTATCCCGTGGGAATTTCGAAGAATCTCTTCTTAGTGCACCTCTAGGATACTCAAGGTACATGTTTGTCAGATTTCAAGGCCCTAGGTCCAGTCTTTAAGGCTGTGCGTTGTCTGTCAGTCAGTCAGTAGTAGTAGTAATACTCACAGGCATTCTGTTTTTAATATTTAAATTGTAAAAGTATTCTTTATTTAAATAACAGTTTTTACATTAATCGAGGAAAAAATGGTGACATGGTGATATAATTTAAGACAAAATTACACGTTTATGTCGTTGATCTTTTGGAGTACATGAAAACATTGTTGTAAAGAAAATCGACGCTATAATAATTGTTGCAACGGCACTTTTATAGTTTCTGAAGCGGAATGAGACGGAATTTTGTAATTGCGATTAAACGAAAAGAAATATTATTACTTTTTTTTTTTTATATACATCCAAAAACATGTTAATAAAAGCAAAGACGTCGAGCCGGCGCGCGCGGCCCTATCTTCACCCTTGGAAAAGTAAAAATCCGACTTCCCTCACGATACATACTTAATTACGAAAAGAAAAACTTTGTGAGCAACTGTATTTTGTTTTATTAACCCCCGACGTTATAACCCCCGGTGTTATAAGTCTGACCTGTGCATCTGTGTGCCTGTGTATCTGTCTGTGGCATCATAGCTCTCAAACGGATAGACCTATTTCGATGCGGTTTTTTTTTTATCGAAAGCTAGTCTAATCGAGATGGTTCTTAGCTAAGTTTCAATAAAATTGGTTCACCCGTTTTTGAAATATTGAACTTTGAAATGAAAATGTCGGGGGTTTTCAACTTTTCTAATTAATTTGTCAGGCATGCAGCAAGAGCAGTCGTGGCTGGTGGCGGAGCGCGACAAGTTCGACCACGAGCTCGACGCGGACCGCGACGGCCGCCTCGACGCCGCCGAGCTGCGGCGCTGGGTGCTCCCCGACAACGAGTGAGTGCGTCCCACGCCCCACTGCCATAGCCAGAGCGCCCAGAACAGTGGTTCTTAACTTTTTAGAGTTCCGAAGCCAAAGTGGCAAAAAGGAACCCTTATAGTTTCGTCATGTCCGTCTGTCTGTCTGTCTGTCCGCTGCATAGCTCAGAGACTATTGGTACTAGAAAGCTGTAATTTTGCATAGACACATATTTGTGAAATATTTAGCTTTGAAGTACTCGTTTTTGTTGGAATCCAGTGTCCCCCCCCCCCCCCCCCCGCCTCTACCAGAGAAATATTTGCTTTGTCGTAATGGCTTAGAAGCCCTATCCTGGGCGTGTCCGACACGCTCTTGCCCAGTTTTTAGTGATCCGGGATCATTTGACAAAATTTCTCTCTTGCCATCGACCTCCAGCTATTTGAAGATAACACAGTAATGCAACGCCGTGTAGTTTGGACTTGTTTAATATTTTTAGGATGGCTTCGTGGACCGATTCAGATACTTCCAGGGGCCACCAGTGAATTTAAATTGAAAGTTAAATTGACCCTAGAGACTATACATCTGTAAGCCATTTAGATTAAGTATTATATTATAGTATTAATTCTGGGACTCTATACATCCTATACTCTATAATTTTAATTTTCACAGATATTTGATCTGGAGACCCTATACATATTCAGATACTTCCAGGGGCCACCAGTGAATTTAAATTGAAAGTTAAATTGACCCTAGAGACTATACATCTGTAAGCCATTTAGATTAAGTATTATATTATAGTATTAATTCTGGGACTCTATACATCCTATACTCTATAATTTAAATTTTCACAGATATTTGGGTGAGCAGGAGATGTATAGATATCTCCTGCTCAATTAAAACGTGCCAGTAAAGTAAAGTGTTCTGGTTTTGCTGTTCTAATAATTACTTTTTAAACTTGTTTCTAAAATACGGTTTTTTTTTCTCTCTTAATTTTTTAATGACAGAGTGAGGTTTCTTTGCGTAATTTATCTGTGGTTACGTATTGTAAGAGCTAATGTAACTTGTTTTTAGAAAAAATGACTTTGTGCCAAGTTTCTTGCGGCGCATTTTTCTTGGCAATCATGGTCTTTCCGAAAGCGCTGGTAGACTCAAAAAAAAATTACGTGTAAAACCGGTTAAGAACCACTGGCCTAGAATATTATCCCTAGATATTATCCTTAGTGCCATGGTTGCAACTGCATGTTTATTGTCTAACTCGCTCGCAAATCAGCATCGTGTTCATTTTGTATGGGCTGACAATTAGTATCGGAAACAGCTAGCTGTCACA
This sequence comes from Clepsis dumicolana, assembly GCA_963691665.1. NCBI lineage: Eukaryota > Metazoa > Arthropoda > Insecta > Lepidoptera > Tortricidae > Clepsis > Clepsis dumicolana. Next base: position 18,312,496 of record OY829507.1, on the reverse strand, counting down.
GTCGTACCAGAACTGACCTTTCAATCCGATGACGAGTGTCACAATATTTATGGAATAGAGCCTTTGATTGTCCCTAGAGCAAATAATATATATACTAACGTATAAAGAAACGGCGCTGGCACATGTGTGCAGTAAACAATGACAATGAATGACTAAGAAGAAAATTAAATTAAGACTTTATTGAATTTTAGGAATTGTAGCGACACGAAGGTACGAAAATAACACATACCTATTAAGGAAAGATTTTTTTACATAAATTTATTAAGCCCAGATAAAACGCAGAAACATTTCAATGTATAAACGCAAGTTACTTCTGTATAGACATAGTGGAAAAACCTTTCCCACGGGCCAGGCAAAAATCAATCTTATGGCAATGTCATAATTCATAAACATTTTGACGGGGGAAAACTTTTCTCATTTTAACTATACGCTCCATACAGCTTGGCGAGTCTTGTATACTGAGCGGCTTCGCGTGTCTTATGTGTTCCGTTTTTTTTTCGCACAAATGTCCAAAATAATAGCCTCGATGCAACGAACGACTTTAACGAATACAGTTTTTTATAAGTCATTTAATGTAAAACAGAACCAAAATCTAAATACTACCCAGTTACACAAAACAGAACAATACAACAATACGACCGGATAGCCTAGTGGTTAGAGACCCTGACTATGAAGCTTGAGGTCCCGGGTTCGATCTCCGGTCGGGGTAATTTGTTTGTATGATGGATACGAATGTTTGTTTTGGGGTCTTGGATGTTTAATATGCATTTATCTATAAAAGTATGTTTATCCGTTGTCTAGCACCCTAGTACAGGCTTTGCCTAGTTCGGGACTAGGTCAATTGGTGTCAATTGTTCCACGATATTTATCTATACCTATAAAACAGTACCGTGACTGACTGACTGACTGATTGACAAACAACGCACAGCCTAAACCACTGACTTGAAATATGGCAAACATACCTTGAGTATCCTAAGTAAAGTAAAGTAAAGGTGCAGGGATTTTTCGAAATTCCCACGGGATAGGGAACTAGGACCATTTTGTAATATTTGACGGGGGCAAAGCCGCGGGGCATAAGCTAGTATTAATATAAACAGCAAGTCAGCGAACCACCCGCCCCGTGATATGGCAAACATACCTTGAGTATCCTAAGTAAAGTAAAGTTAAGGTGCAGGGATTTTTCGAAATTCCCACGGGATAGGGAACTAGGACCATTTTGTAATATTTCACGGGGGCAAAGCCGCGGGGCATAAGCTAGTATTAATATAAAAAGCAAGTCAGCGAACCACCCGCCCCGTGATATGGCAAACATACCTTGAGTATCCTAAGTAAAGTAAAGTAAAGGTGCAGGGATTTTTCGAAATTCCCAAGGAATAGGGAACTAGGACCATTTTGTAATATTTCACGGGGGCAAAGCCGCGGGGCATAAGCTAGTATTAATATAAAAAGCAAGTCAGCGAACCACCCGCCCCGTGATATGGCAAACATACCTTGAGTATCCTAAGTAAAGTAAAGTAAAGGTGCAGGGATTTTTCGAAATTCCCACGGGATAGGGAACTAGGACCATTTTGTAATATTTCACGGGGGCAAAGCCGCGGGGCATAAGCTAGTATTAATATAAAAAGCAAGTCAGCGAACCACCCGCCCCGTGATATGGCAAACATACCTTGAGTATCCTAAGTAAAGTAAAGTAAAGGTGCAGGGATTTTTCGAAATTCCCAAGGAATAGGGAACTAGGACCATTTTGTAATATTTCACGGGGGCAAAGCCGCGGGGCATAAGCTAGTATTAATATAAAAAGCAAGTCAGCGAACCACCCGCCCCGTGATATGGCAAACATACCTTGAGTATCCTAAGTAAAGTAAAGTAAAGGTGCAGGGATTTTTCGAAATTCCCACGGGATAGGGAACTAGGACCATTTTGTAATATTTCACGGGGGCAAAGCCGCGGGGCATAAGCTAGTATTAATATAAAAAGCAAGTCAGCGAACCACCCGCCCCGTGATATGGCAAACATACCTTGAGTATCCTAAGTAAAGTAAAGTAAAGGTGCAGGGATTTTTCGAAATTCCCACGGAATAGGGAACTAGGACCATTTTGTAATATTTCACGGGGGCAAAGCCGCGGGGCATAAGCTAGTATTAATATAAAAAGCAAGTCAGCGAACCACCCGCCCCGTGATATGGCAAACATACCTTGAGTATCCTAAGTAAAGTAAAGTAAAGGTGCAGGGATTTTTCGAAATTCCCACGGAATAGGGAACTAGGACCATTTTGTAATATTTCACGGGGGCAAAGCCGCGGGGCATAAGCTAGTATTAATATAAAAAGCAAGTCAGCGAACCACCCGCCCCGTGTCATTATCGAAAGTGCGGACACTTTGCAATCCTAGATCCGGAGCGAGGGTTAACACCCCTCTTACGAAGACGGCGCCCCACCTCATTGTTGTATTGTTCTGTTTTATGTAATTTAAAAAACCGGCCAAGTGCGAGTCGGACTCGCGCACGAGGGTTCCGTAGAAAGGTTTTAACGCTTTTCCCCAGTGTTTTAAGAAGTCCAGTGTTAGCATAGCCCTGCTCTTAAGCAAAATGTACGCAGTGTGGGGTCAACTTATATTGGTCTGTGAAATCTACAGACAGACATAAAATTTTAAGGTTTTGAGACTTTTCGGAATGGTTGTGCTGTATAAGAGCTACCTTCATACCAAATTTCAAGTTTCTAGGACAGCTGGAAGTACCCTTTAGGTTTTCCGATTTCGGCAATTTGTATGGAAATAGATTTTAATGACTGTATCTTTTGATTGCGTTGACTTAGAAGGTTGATTTTTTTCACGGCTTCAAGGGACCGCAGGCTTGAGTATTTGATATTTATTTCAGCGTGCTACCTCCACGCGTTCCAGAGAAAAAGGATCTTGACAGACAGACAGACAGACGGACAACAAAGTGATCATATAAGGGTTCCGTTTTTTCCTTTTGAGGTACGGAACCCTAAAAATGATCTTGGGCCGTACTCGTACCCCCAAAGCAAGCGGTTTTTTAATTCTTGATACAAATTTGTTACAGTAGATTAGTCTCATCGTTTTTCGCGTCAGTTTTCAAACGTCAAGCAAACGGAATAAAAAAAAAATGTATTTTTTTTACTCCCCCTCAGCGAGATCGCGACCGAGGAGGTAGAGCACCTGTTCGCTTCGGCGGACGACGACGGCGACGGGCGGCTCGCGCCCGCGGAGGTGCTGGCTCACCACCGGCTGTTCGTCGGCTCCGAGGCCACCGCCTACGGACACGACCTCATGGGCGGACACTTCGACGATGAGCTGTGAGCGCTGCGACGCGCTGCCGGACGGAACCTGCATGCTAGCAAGGACCATAAAACCCAGAGAACTGCCAGTGTCTATACGATGTCGCGTTCCTTTGAAATAATAAGCCTGCTGTAGCTAGTTTTACTACGGAGGGGTCTCTGTACCATTCATTTGGTATGACATTTAGACCTCTGGCTGACACAATAGCGCCATCTAAATTCGTTTTTTCTTTCAGTTCATAGATGGCACTATTGTGTTAGTCTAAGTGTCATACAAAATTAATGGTACAGAGACCTCTCTATAGTGAAACTAGCTACAGCAGGTTCATTATTTTACAGGAACGCGACATTGTATAGCCATTGGCAGTCCTCTTGGTTTTATCGTCCTTGATGCTAGTCACGGACTAACCACCCTTTGGACACCAACTGTCAGGGCGAACATTTCCGAAATGCATATGCTCATTTACACCTATAAATATCTCTAACCTCGAATCGCGGCTCGCTTTCGACCAGATGACAAGCTATGAACCAATCACGACGCATTCCCCCGGCCCGATCTTTTCGTAATGACTTTCCAAGTAAATTATAGAAGATGCGGTGTCCAGAGGGAGGCTGGTCTGTGATGCTAGGCAACGGCTAAGGGTAAGGCCCGGCGGTAGCGGGTTGCGTTTCGCTACCAAAGCGTGTGCTCCCAAAGGAAGGACTACGCATTGGTCCGAAACGAGTCGGGCTGTACTCAACAGACATGCGTGAGTGATCCGTTTGTTTCATTATAATTGAATCTGACGGTAGTTTCATGTTAAAAGTTCAACTTGCATACAATTTGCGTCCTGGCCTTGTGCCGTGGCATGCCTGCAGCTGTCGCGTACGTTCGCGGTTCGCAGCCCCCGCGTCCTGAGCGTCTAGTGTAATTTAACGGTCAAAAAAAAGTTCTCGATCGCGTTCGCGTTTACGTCTGAATTACTATGGACACATTAGCAGCGCCACTAGTGGCACGTATCGACAACAAACAATTCTCATGCTATTTGACACTTCGCAACGGCGATCGAGACGTTTTTTTTGGCAGTCGATTACACTAGTCTCTGATCTGATTAGGTAAAAACTACTTTCCTAAAAGTCTGCAAGTAGTAGATAAGTGTGTATTTAGCGAATTACTAATGCCAAAGTTACTTAAAACCGATGAGTCAATCAACTTTTCATTGCCACTCGTTGCCATGGAGATGTCCCCTGGGTAACTCGCCTGAAATAAGATTTACTAAAGCGCCATTAAATCAAACGCTAGGAGTTTCGACAGTTATATGCCAATTCAATTCATGCTTCATCTCCTAAGCATGCAAATCCTGAATTTCGTGGGAGTGGGGTCTTAGAAAATCTTATTTTAGACGAGTTACCCAGGGAACATCTCCATGGCAACGAGCGGCACTTAAAAGTTGATTGACCCAGATATACAACTAAATTGAAATCTTACCTCCCAGCTCTTATTTGGTACGGAAATGAACTATATCTAAATAGGGACATTGAACTATATCTACATAGGAACATTGAACTATATCTACATAGGGACATTGAACTATATCTTCATAGGGACATTGAACTATATCTACATAGGGACATTGAACTATATCTACATAGGGACATTGAACTCTTCTTGGCGGTGGCGTAGCTAGCCCGGGCGACGCCCGGTGCGGGCAACTCTAGCTTCGCCACTGTTGGTGTCGACGCACAAAGAGGATGCTCAGTCTAGCGATGCAGCCATTGCCAGCGTTTGTGACTAGATAATTTGATGAAAAAATGCGTTTCTTGGCTTGAAGCTTGTGTTCGACCTTTATTTTGAGTGTTACCATTCTCAGTTCCATCATCATGTTAGCCGAAAGACGTCCACTGCTGAACATAGGCCTCCCTCTTGCTTTTCGCAACCACCGCGGTCCCGCGATCTTTATTAGGTCCATCTTGTTGGAGGCCTACCGACAGCTCGTCTCCCGGTCCGCGAACGCCATTCGAGAACCTTCTGGCCCCATCGGCCATCAGTCCTGTGAGCAATGTGCCCCGCCCTCCGCCACTTAAGTTTCGTAATCCTTCGAGCTATGTCGGTAACCGGAATTCTCGGTTTACACCGCTCTATTCTGTCAAGTAATGAATGGCCCGACCAAAGAATCGGATAAAAAAGGAACTAAAATTTATCTTATAAAATTGTTATCATACTAAAAGAACCTTGGATTATAATCAGATCTTAAAAAAACAGTGTCAGCCATAAAACATTGTGGTGGCTGAGTATCCCTCCCCATATTTATTTATATGAGGGTTAAAAATAAAAACGTGATTTTGTCACATAGATAAGGAAATTAGAATAAAAAAAGTATGATAGCAATGTTTTTGTCAACTATTTAAAATTGAATTTTAATTTTTGTGCTTAAACAGGTTTTGTCGTTTAGTTTCGTTTTAGATATATAGTAAGTCATCAATTTGTAAATTCAATGTTTTACGAGTAATTTAGCTACTACTCTGTTTGATTTATGACACATCTATCTCGGGTGCAGTCTTCAGCACTATTAGCTGACCATTCGTACCCTTTATTATATGTATATACATACCGTATTGGCGTTTATGCTTTTTAGTACAGTGGTTCTTAACCTTTTCCCATTTTAACCCCTGGAAACTGCAAGAATTTTGCCGACAACCCCTTTAAAGTGACCCGTCACACTGTCCATCCCCATGTTTGATGGTATCTTGTTCATTAAATTACCCTTCAAGAAAAACAGCTTTACCCCTTTTGAGGGTAATCACCCTCAGGGTCGGAACCACTATCTTGGTATTTTATTGAATACATTGGAAGTAGTCTTATTCACAAACAACAGCAACCAGCTGACTAGTCATAGTAGCTACTTTACGACAAACGTATACAAGTAAATTTAATAAAGCGAAAATTATAAAATGTGTAGTATACTTGAATGTGGAAATACCAACGCAAACTGCGCACAACCAACTATTATTTACTTCGTAGTTACAGTATTTTTTTAACCCTTTCAACGCCAAAGACGCATACAAAAGTTGTCATCCGCACGCCAAGTTGGCATAACGTCAAAGCGGACTTAAACTTTAAGCATACGTTCGTAGGTCGCATTTGCACTTTGCAGCCGGACGCCTATAAGCGTTGGTGGCGTCGTAGGCACGTCGGCTCATGACGCTTTTTAGCGTCCTTGGCGTTGAAAAGGTTATAGATAACGCAAAGAAAAATTCACTAGTAGACTAGTCTTTAACCGACGACTTGGGCCGTTTTTCACAAAGCTACAGTTTACAAGCCGAAGTCTCTTTCTAACAGAAGATGATAGAATTAGTGATAAATTGTAACTTGTAGCTTTATAAAACGCTGCCTTGGTATTACTTAATTGACTAAGTTTTTCAATGCGTTAAATCTACTTATCCGTTTTGAGTTTTACTATTGTATGTAAGCCAGTTTAAATTATGTTAGCACGTATATTTAGACCGTATAAAATTTTTTGGGCATTGAAAGTAGCGAAATATGGTATCTGTAAGATTGTTTATTTAGTGCCATTAGCTGCGTTGTTTGTACTTATTGTCGCTATATTTTATCGTTGTGAGAGTCCTTGGATAAAAAATAAATTCATATTTACTATACATTGTTTCTTTTGTAAACAACCCGTTAAACTAAAACTAAGCAACTATTTTTTCACCACTTAGCTTCAGTACACCTCAGAGCACTAAAAACAGGGTGTTCAAATAAAACACTCCATACATTTACATTTTTTTTTTATTCAATATAATAATCTTAATAAATCCAAAATATTTACACAATACAAAAACATACAGTTTGACCTGGATGCCAGCGTCCGTCCGTCCCGCCACAACTGACCCTGGTCGCGGTCGCGGCTCAACGCTAGATTATATTGAATTTTCAAAATGACCGCTTCCTGCCTCGCGGGTTAAAGGTACGCATTTACATTACTTGGACATGTAAAGATCGACTGTACATTTTTGAGGGAGCAACCAACTGTCAGCTTGTTTGACCTTTTCAACGCCAAGGACGCTTAAAAGCGTCATGAGCCGACGTGTCTACGACGCCACCAACGCTTATAGGCGTCCGGCTGCACAGTGCAAATGCGACCTACGAACGTATGCTTAAGGTGGCGTTGACGTTTTGCCAACTTGGCGTGTGGATGACAACTTTTGTATGCGTCGTTGGCGTTGAAAGTGTTGAGGTGAATTCCAGGGTATTTGAACCGTTCGAGAAAAACTTTATCGGTGGTCGGTTAAATACTACTGAAGAGAATCAAGGACATTTAATCATTATGAAAGTGTCTTGTTAATCGAATCCTAATAAGTTTCTTCAGTTGCAACAATTATCTTATACCTTAGTGTAGGTGTAACGTAAAGCCTTATCGATGGATGTCCGCGGGCGAGGAAGCGGCGCTACTGGAGCGCAGCCGCGAGGTTAAACTTAAACAATTTTATAAAAAACAACATAGATTGCGTCATACGACATACATAAATAAAAAATATGTAATATAATTTAGATCTCGCGCTCGGCTGGCACCGCGAACGTTACTGCAGACGCCCCGCGCGGGCGGCGTGACCGCAGGCGGGGGCGCGCCGCCCGCGCGCCGGCGGGCCCACTAACAAGCGGTACGGTTACATACGCGCAAACTCCACATATGTATTACATTTATATTATAACCTATGTATAATTATTATACCGGGACTCGACTATACAAATCTGGATCGATATTTTTAATAACAAATATTGCTTCACGTAAAGCACGAATCCTACTCGCGGCGGTTCGGGTTATATCACAAATAAACTCGGCAATAGCTTGGAGGCGTACCATCGGCCTGTTCACACGGGAGCGTAACGGCACTTCGCAATCTGCTCAGCTTAATATCGTGCCGCTCTGGCGAAGGAGTGAAACGGCACAGATACCTTTAAACAAATGTCGTCCGTGTTTCGTCCTTGACACTTTGGAGCTTTTCGATCTTAGTGATAAGTCGACATTCACCGCGTAGACTAATCGTCAGGGACGAGTGCAGCCGTCCGAAAGGTCATGTCATTATCCCGTACGCGTCACAAGCGTCGTGCCCTGTTGTTACTGCGACCAGGACATCGTGTCAGTTGGTCCTCCGCCTGAGACGGGCGCGAGGGCCGACGCGAACCCAAGCGAGTGGAATGGTTCAACGAAAAAGTTATTTCACATAACCTCCATCATTACCTTTAAAACTGCCACAGTTACATACGACCCAATCTAGATACACTTCTCTTAAAAATATATAATCATACAGAAAATATACTAATACAATTAATATAAGTAGAACAAATTTGTCCAATGATTATTTTATTAGGTATATAAAATAAGTTCCTAACCGAGATATACGTCTAGTTTAACATAATTATGCACATGCTGGATGAGTGGACGAGTCGCCCTACGCGACCGAGCGGCTGCTTCGCTGCGCCGGTACTACTGGTAACAGCCTCCAAAGATTTCGTTATAACTACAGAACTTCTGCACACCGGAGCATGTTTCATCAATAAAACGGTTTTGCACTTTCTTCAACCGTACTTATGGTAGGTTGAATCTTCGCGCAAAGAACATTTATGACCAAGTACCGTCACAGGAAATTTTGTAGCAATAATTTCTTTTTTTGGCATATTTAATTGTAAAGCTGTAGCGTATCTACTAAGTGTTAATATATCACTTAATTGTAGTCCTTCATGGGAACGGTTCGTGTAGGGCGGGACGAGAATGGAGAAATTATTCTAAAATATGGAGCAATGAACCCGGCCACTGGGTCGTCTAGCTTAGTGGCAGAAACCATATTCTTCGTTTAATCTCATCTTGCATTTCACGGTTGGCCTCGCTACAAGACTCGTCTAGCTGCGATCATAATTTATTACACTAATTTAATTATGCGCATAGTTGAAATACAAATCACAATTTAATTATTTTTAGAGTAATTTATTTTTAATTTCACTAATTGAAATTTACGCTTTTCCAGTGTTTTTTTATTAGTTCACCATTTTAGTGTAGTAGATATGTGCCACTAAGCTATCGGAAATCTAGAAATGCTTTAATCCCTATGCCGTTGGCTGTGTGTAGAATCCAGCTGATAAAGTATTATATATACTTTTCGAACGAATAACTAGTCTACCACTATCTCTGTCACCAAATGTAACTTTGGACAGAGACAGAAGTGTTTTACTGAGTCTGCAGTGCCAAGTGGATATTTGAACATAGTGAGCTGTCACTTAAAAGTATTGATGATGAATGAATGAATGAATGAACGGGTGAGTAAGTGAATGGAGAACGAATGTAAATGCACCTTCACCACGATGTTGACAGTAATGAAGTAGAGTAAACTATATTTTGGGGACACCAAAAACAAGCGTTTAAAAATAATTTTTCGTGGTTAAAATATAACGTAAGTGTAGTTTGAGAACCGTGAATAGTTTTCTAAACAAAGTAATTGCGTAAACTGTAGATTAGACTAAACCATGGGGCGAGTGCGGTCGCGGTAGCCGAATAACGCTGCGCCGCAAAAATACGGGGTCTCTCAATCTATTAAAAGTCAAATCTAAATTTCAGTTCTTTCCAAACACCACAATAACCCTAGTGTATTCGCGGCCGCGCTGCACTCTCTTGATACCTGGCAGAAACTATTTATACTTATCTATTTAAGGTGCTAGTTATCGCTGAAATATTTGTTCGAATCACAATAATATACAATGCATTTTAACTTTTTTAATACCTAACTATTTATCGCAACTTTCCAATGCTCGATCAAATATTTCAGTGGTGTCACTACGAGGCGCAAGAAAGATGTCTACTCCTATATCTTAAGACGCGTCCCCACCGCAGTTTTATCTATTAGACGAGCAATTACAATACACCTACTTAGATACTTTCAAGTATGTAGATGTAAGTTTTTTCATAAAGTCTCATATTTCGGGGTTAGTTTACACACATCCAAGTGCAGCCATTTTTCATGAGCTTTTTCGGCAATCTTATTAGAGATAAACTTTCACACGCGTTCGTAGCACTGTTCGTTGAATTTGAAAGCTATAAGCCAATAACGTAACGACTGGTGTGTCACTCGTTTGCAAGTCACTAGATCCCCATCGACTCGAAGCGAGTCAAGTCAAATGAGAATCTGGGTTATAAAAACTCATTAAAACCGCACAACGTAAACCCCAGTTTACACATGAAGTAAACCCTGAGTGGAACCAAGCGATGGCAACAACCCAATGTGACACGGAGTAAAAACCAGGGGGACTACAACGAAAATCAAAGTTCGTATCGTATCGTCCCGCTTACTCTCGTATTGATTGAATAATATTAGCGTGAGCGGGACGGCACGACACGACGTTCGTATTTCGCACTTCGTAGTATAAGGCCAGGCTACAGTCGACTCCGGTGGGGACGTCGTAAAGGCGGCCGCACACGCCCCGTAAGCCGACTCTCCCTAACGTGCCAACCGCCTAAACTTGAACCAAATTAAATATATCTTTAATAATTACATCTCGTACGTGTATTTATAGCTAGGTGTAGGCGCGGCGCTCACGCCGCCGACGCGCTCGCGCCGGGATGCGAATTCATCTGAAATTTGAAAAAAAAAAAAAGTTTTAATTTTTTTTTTAATACAAACTTATTTGCTGACTGTATTTTTGTTGTTATCCAATTTTCATATCCATACCATAATTTGACAATGTACACCACAATTACTATGGATCTAAACAAATTTTGTAGGACGCCCAAGTAACGATTAGGCTTGCATTGTCTTTTTTAAAAAAATTCCAAATTAACGGTCTCGCAAGATTTTACCTAATCAAACAAACAAACAAGCATTGCAAAAATTTCGTCGCCTGTTCATACATAACTAACAATGTATTTTACTTATAGGTATGTTTGTGGTGTGTCTCTGTGTGTGTGTGTGTGTGTGTGTGTGTGTGTGTGTGTGTGTGTGTGTGTGTGTGTCCGTGTGCGCCGCACCTGTGTCGTGTATCACTTGCAGCAGGAGGAGGCGCGCGGCTGCTCGCCGTCCCCCAGGCGCCGCGCGCCGCCCGCCGCCGCCGCGCCACCGCCCTCGCTCTTTGGTAACTTGTTCGCTGGAACACAACCAGACAGGCCACGCTTACATTTGAACCATTATTGAATTTTTTTGTTAGTCATTATCATGATACTCGGGACTTAATCGCGTAAAAAATATTTAAATTTGAATTTAAATACTAATACACTTTGTGTCGATCCCCAGTGAACTATTCCTCTCCACCCACTCAAATGTTAACTGGCAGAGATCCCTTAAAGGGATAAGTCCGCCTTTGTACTCAAATGTTATTGTTGTAACTTGTGTTTTATCCTGTTTTTTGTACAATAAAGTGTTTACTTACTTACTTAAATACCTCGACGTTTCGGACGCGACGTTGCGTCCATGGTCTCGAAGGAACTGACTTATTTGTTAATGTTTTGAGTGTAAAAAAAACCTAGTGCACTGTAAACTGTACCCAACCAGCAGAAACGAACGGCTAAACGAATTTGCTGGAGGCTGTAACGAGGTCAGAGAACGGCTGAGAACTTTTGGCAACGCATTTGCAAACCCGCTCGGGGTAGCGGTTGTCTATAGGCAGTGGTGATCACTTACCATCAGGTGACTCACTTGCTCGTTTGCCTCCTTTGTTGTATAAAAAAAACCGTACGAATACCGGATAGTTGCGTAGTATCTAGTAGAAAATCTGAGTATAACATAAATATCAAACCACAAAGTAATCAAAAAATTGCCTACAACGATTACAACATGCCCCTACAACAGCTACAACATGCCTACAAGTAGAAACACGTTGCAACCTGCACTTGGGTATTTTAATTTAATCCATTTAGGTATTTTAGGTAAAAAATAAGTTTTGGCCGGATATCCGGTGTCCGGCCGAACCACTATCCGTCGTCTCTATTAAAAAGGGAAGCCACTCACCGATCGCTAGGAATATGTCGTTGACGTTCATGGCGGTCTTGGCGGAGGTCTCCATGAAGAGCAGGCCGTTCTCGTCGGCGTAGGCCTGCGCCTCCTCGAACTCCACCATGCGCTTGGCGGCCAGGTCGGACTTGTTGCCGGCCAGCGCGATCACGATCGACGGCGACGCCTGCCGCTGCAGCTCCTTCACCCAGTTGCGCGCGCGCCCGAACGTGTCCTGGGGACGAGGACCGGACAGATGTTATAAATTAATTAATTAAATATCAATTTTTATTCACAAAAAATAATGTAAATTAACAAGTACTTAACAACAGATGTTCCGTACTTTCCTATATTCTAACTTTCTTTATTTCTTTCGCATCGTCTAGCACATACAATTTTATTTGTCATTTCGAAACGTTATTCTCAAATTGTAACTGGAATGGTGCATATCTGATTTCCGAACGAAGCGACGCGACAGTGCTGCCCACCTACGACAGCTTTCAGAACTTTTTTTTCGCAACTTCGAATGGCGGCACGCACGTTACTAGAAATCAATCCCTATTTTTCGATATAATTTCACCTGAAAACCTTTCATTAGCACCACTTTCTATTTTCTTCCTTACATAAAAGTTGGTCCTTCGAGCCGGATTGGCTCAATAAAATTGTATGTGCTAGACGATGCGAAAGAAATAAAGAAAGTTAAAATATAGGAAAGTACGGAACAACTGATGAAAAACCAACGAATGTATTTATAGTGTATCCTATTTCTTATCCAAATAATGTTATTACTTGTATGTGACCAAATTGAATTTTAATTACTATTCCAATCAATTAGCTAAATTAATTAATAATACGTCGTAACGTACAGTCGAGGAAATTAATTCCTGACCCACCATAGAACATTCTCATAGTAAACGTCATAACGATTTTCCTTGTCAAGCTATGCGATGTCACTATGACGTTTACTGTGAAAAGGTTCCATGGTGGGTCAGGAATTAATTTCCTCGACCGTATAAAATAGTGTTTATTTTTACTGACAGTGTAACATGGTGACTTAAAAATTACAATGTAGTCATTATAATAATTGTTATTTAAATTCATCTACACCTATAAAACAGTACCGTGATTGACTGACTGACAGACAACGCACAGCCTAAACCACTGGACCTAGAGACTTGAAATTCGGCAATTTCACGGGGGCAAAGCCGCGGTAAGCTAGTATTTTATTTAGTACTAGCTTATGCCCCGCAGCTTTGCCCTCGTGAAATATTTCAAAATGGGCTCGTTCCCTATCCCGTGGGAATTTCGAAAAATCCCTTCTTAGTGCACCTCTAGGATACTCAAGGTATATGTTTGCCAAATTTCAAGTCTCTAGGTCCAGTGGTTTAGGCTGTGCGTTGTCTGTCAGTCAGTCATTCAGTCAGTCACGGTACTGTTTTATAGGTATAGATTAAGTTTAAATATTGTACCGCCTCACTGAGGCAGGACATGACGAATTGTAAACCAAACTTATTAACCTTTTCAACGCCAAGAGCCACTAAAGTGGTCGAGTGCTGTCGTGCCCACCACGCCAACAACCCATAAAAATGTCGGAATAAAGTTGTACTTTGATCATGAATAAAATCTATTATGACCTGCTTTGCTTTAATTTTACTGGCTTAAATTGTAAATGGCTTAAACTGGCAATGGTACACCAAAAGGTACCCAATGCCTAATATGAAGTCTCGACCACCGTGTATTTACCGCCTAAGTTTGAATGAGATAAAGAATTGTCTCTATAGCTACCTTGACGCCATCTGTCATACCATAAAGCAGATAGACGGGATGCGCCTTTGGCTTATCTATGCATCTATGCACTACAATTTTTTCTGCCACTTTTTGAAGGGGACGAGGAACACGCGTAACGTCTCTACACTCATGTCAAAATTTGTTACGTTCCTACAAACTCACACTACAACAAAACTGTCACACAAATGCCAACAACAAGCACACAATCAACAGACCCTGTCCATTTTGCACAGACTTAATGTTATTCCTTTGGCATCTCCATTCCTATCCTGCTCTAAGACTTAAATGCATCCCATGCACAGTATTTTGAAAGGTTCAAGTTTATATTGTTTATGCACTCGTAATTCACGAAGTCGCGAGTAAGAACGTAAGAATGTATGTGCAGGTTAAAAAACATTATACAGTATGATGTATCCCTGTGGGCTCCAATTGTACATTCCTTGCTTGAGGGCGGGTGTCGCATGTAAGCGACGAATACCTCGACATTGCGAGTATGGTAATTAAACAACAGCGACGACTAAGAAAGCAACCAACCACAGTTTTTAAACCCCGACGCAAAAAGGGGAGTGTTACAGGTAATTATAAGTATGACCTGTGTGTGGGTGTATCTGTGTATCTGTCTGTAGCATTACAGCTCCCAAACGGACGGACCGATTCGGACTACATACTTTAATCGAGATGGTTCTAAGCTAAGTTTTTGCAAAATCCATTAAGCCGTTTTCGGGTTATTGTACTTTTAAATTAAAATGTCGGAGTTTTGCAACTTTTCCAAGTTGGTTACATCATTTAATAAGTTAGGTCTAGTCAGCGTCAAAAGTAGCTCATCACTTTTGTACCTTGTCGCAATAACACACTTGTCAATCACGTATGACGCGCCGTATCTGGCTTTAGAGCGAAAAGGTACAAAAGTGATGAGCCATTTTTGACGCTGACCCTAATAGTAATCGGTACTTACAACAGCAGCATGAAAAAAAAACTGGTAACGTGCTAATTATTGATACGTGGACTAGTCTTTAAATATCATAACGAAAACTCAAAACGAACCGAGAAACAACGAAAAATAAACAAAACTATAAAAATTACACAGAACGAGGCAAAATTATATCACCAACATAAATAGTACTTTATTTAACTGCTACATAATGAGTGTTTTAAGGCCTAATGATGTGGAGTTGCATACATTACTTTATCTACACACATATTATAAGTACTCTAAGATGGGTTCAGAAGCCGAAGGCATAATATCATACCCATACCTGTCACGAATTTGATTGTTTTTTTTAAATCATAGACAAACATACCGAGCTGACGTTTCGTAAACTGTTTTTTGTTATTGTAAAAAAAAATCACATTATTATTTATACATGTCTGACCGAACATGACTTATATACGTGAGTGATCGGTTTTATTTCACTATGATTGTAAATTACGTTGGTTGTCAAATTCGAAAAATCGAATTCGATATCAAAAAGTCATTATGACATCGAATTCGATGTCGTAATGACTATTACTTTACTGCTGGACCTGCTGGTCGTGGTGGTTGGCGGCGGAGGCGACGATGTACTGCAATGCTGGTCATTTTCTACGGTTTCTGAACGCATTATAGAGGACTTATGATATGTGTGTAGATAAAAGTAATAAAAACTCTTCATAAACGCACAATAGGTTCATATGCAAATGGCGCAGTGTTTTATCGAAGTACGCATAAAGTTCATTGTAACCGTCGCATAGGGCTGCCCTTGAACTCGACTGAAGACTTACGAGCTAAGTCGGTAGTCAATAACGTGGCGCGACACTAGTGGGCGGCAAACTAAAATATACACTGGTTAATAACTAAACAGTTACTTAGATTGGTTTATAGATTTACTATCCTCAAATAGGTTCTTACTTCAGTTCAGAAACATTGTAAATACCAATCTACCTGTCACGCCGAATCAACACTCAAAAATTCGTTCAAGGTGAGCGTCATTTGCGACCAAGGACGATAGAACCAAGATGACTGACAAAGTCTATACAGTGTCGCGTTCCTTTAAAATAAGAAGCATATTGTAGCTAGTTCCACTAGCCTAGCTGTTGGTGGAAGCTCGATAGAGCTCAAAGAACGAATTACATCATGCAGCAGCTCACATTTTTCATGCTAGTATAAATTCGTGGTAACGGCGACGGGGCTCCTAAAAATGCATGTAAAGGCTTAGAGGCTGGCTTGCAAGTCATGCCTCGCAATCCTTAGAGGTTCCTAACTATGAATTGACGGCTTGCCAGGCTTTGGCAGCCTTTTTACTAAAAAAAAAACGTTAAGTTGAAACGCCGCAGTGCGACGCCGAAATCTAACGCTGAAGCGAGTCCAGTGGTCAATATTTAAAAGCAAAATCCATAGCCGTCCGTGTTCTGAGAGCAAAAACATTGTTTTGCTCGTTCTTGGGAGCATTTGGCTAATGTTATTGGTATGGGAGCGCTACGGAAATAATTACCGCATTTCAGAAGCATGCGAAGCGATGTTGCCGCTCTGCGGGTGACAAAGTGGCTGGAAGACCGCCTGCGTAGAGACAGCGGGAAGGATCTAATGTACATCATACTATAATTGCTCGTTTTTGTTTCATATCATTCGAGGGGCTACGAAACGAGTTCTTAATTAAGTACTAAGTCTTGTGCTTTCCGCATCCACCGCGGTCCCGCGATCTTTACCAGGTCGTCGCTCTATCTTGTCGGAGGCCTACCGACAGCTCGTATCCCGGTCCGTGGACGCCATTCGAGGACCTTCTAACCCCATCGGCCATCAGTCCTGCGAGCAATGTGTCCCGCCCCCTGCCACTTACCTGTCTGAGTGGAGAGGCTTGGGTGAGGCCTATGTCCAGCAGTGGACGTCTTTCGAATGACATGATGAAGTACAAAGTCTTGAAATTCAATTCACCGTACCATGAGTCACTGTAATTACCCACAAAAACACTAACTCATCAGCAGTGCTAGCGTATAGATAAGAAAATTATCCGTCAGCGAAAACCCACAAGCTTCGTTAATAGACAAACAATTGTCGACGCGCCTACCTATCGATCGACTTAAGTTTTTAACCGACTTCAAAAAAGGAGGAGGTTCTACGTTCCACTGTATGTATTATATTTGTTATTTTTTTTTAATATATGTACATCGATTACTCCGCCAATTGTAGACCGATTTTCAAAATTCTTTTTCTATTCGAAAGGGTATACTTCTGAAGTGGTCCCACTGTCACCAAATCATGATCTGATGATGGGATCTCGGGGAAATCGAGGGCAACCCTCAAATTTTATAGGCACGTATCATGTGTTTCATATATATTTTTAAGGCTATTCAAGTATTTGCGTCCAGTAGTCATCATCTCATGTTGATGAGCTGATGATGGAAGGTACAACTCCTTAACGGTTAGGAGTTGGAGGATAATTCTGAAAATGTTAAATCAACGTAAAATTGTGAAATAAAAATCTTTTAACAAAAAAGTAAAACCGCCTTCAAAAAAAAACCTTAGAAAACAAACGTAAAATAATCCTCTAAAATAATGATAAATAAATTAAATAAAATAAAATGCGTTTATTTCGGACAACAGAAACTAAAGCCTAAAGTTTTATGGCCTAGCACTAAGCAGCAGAAATATGAAGTCGGTGCTTCGTTCAAAGAATATTCCGCTCGCACCGCACCGACTTCATATTTCTGCTGCTTAGTGCTAGGCCATAAAACTTTAGACTTTAGTTTCTGTTGTCCGAAATAAACGCATTTTGTTTTATTTAATTTATTTATCATTATTTTAGAGGATTATTTTACGTTTTTTTTCTAAGGTTTTTCTTTTGTAAATTTGTATGGGCTGGCAATTGGTGTCGGAAACAATTAGCTGTCACAGTCGCAGAAAATCTGACATTTCAATCCGATGACGAGCGTCAAAATAGTTTCGCTATTACGCTGCAGGTACCCTGAACTAGGGTCTCCGGTAGCCTATATCTATAACTGATTTTTACGACCACATCCGTAAACAATAGGTCCGCGTATTCTCAATCAAACCTAATTAGTGACCATGACCAACGAACTATCGAATCTAATACAAGACGAAGGGGGTTTCCTTGCGGGCTCTCGTGACTCAGCCGCTATCAATTGCCCTTGAACTCGCCGGACACCGATATTGCTGATAACATAGAACATGGCTACATTCTAAAATTCCCGAGTGTTGTAATACTCGGAGTCAGGAAGTCACTTTACTGCCAGATTGGAGTACTTGCCATGTACTGAGCTGATCAGTTTCGCGAATCAGTTTTAATGATAAAGTTACAGTGAAAAATTATTATTTTTTGTTTATTTTACAGATTCGTCGGTTTCAGTCGTAAAACTAAAACTGAGGATAAAACAATTTGCATGCTTAGGAAATGAAGCATGAAGGAATTGGCATACAACTATCGAAACTCCTAACGTTTGATGGAGTGGTGCCTTAGAAAATCTTATTTTAGACGAGTTACCCGGGGGACATCTCCATGGCAACTGTGGCAATGAAAAGTTGATTGACCCAGTGTTGCTGTAGCAACATCTCCGATGTCTAAATTAGATTGGGAATCTTTTTACAACAGCAATTAAAGAGATGCACAAATAGAACCAGAAGTTACTAATCTGTGTCTACTGGTGGTATCTAACCTTCAAGGTCCATCGATACCGTCGCAGCGTTATCAGATAGCTGTTAATTGTTGCTCTGGCTTTCTACTTTATAAAATAAACCTGAGCACGTGTCACGCGCACTGATGCAGACCCGTACGTCATGTCGTAGTCGTACGAGATGTTGAAAGAAAGAAAGAAAACTCGAACATTAAGTCTGACCAAAACAATCAGGGTCTGTTGATTGTGTGCGTGTTTTTGGCACTTGTGTGACACTTTTGTTTTAGTGTGAGTTTGTAGGAACGACAAATTTTGACATGAGCGCAGACGTGTGCTGTACGTGTGTTCCTCGTCCCTCTCAAAAAGTGGCAGAAAAATTGTAGTGCATCATAAATAAGCCAAAGGCGCCTCCCGTCTGTCTGCTTTATGTACGGATGCCTTCTTAGACGACTGCCGGATGATAATTGTTATTTATAGCTTGCAATTGTGATTCCTGTCTGATAGTCGAACGACATAAATTGATTACGAGCTAACAAATTGTCTATGGAGGCACTATCTTCGAGTCAACGATAGACAAAGGACAAACATGGCATTTGATTTGGTTTAAAATATAAAGTTAAAGGATGATCAACAACGGGTGTTGTTGCGACTCAAACAAAATAATCAAGGTTCCGTAGACAACAAGGAACTCTTCTATGTCCGTCTGTCTGTCTGTCTGTTGTGTGGGGTGTTGTCGGATAGGTCTTTAAAAAAATTGAGGGTGTGCGTAGACCATTTCGATTCACTTTCTTTTTCATTACACCCAGTTAGATCAGAGGTTCTCAAACTTATTTCTCCTACCATCATAATTCATATAGTTATTTTTTAACGCTACCACATTTTAAACAACAAAATCATTAAGTACTTAGCGCCCACATAGGAGGGGCGTTATTGCCCACTTTGTGAAAAACTAATTTTGATGGTCTGCTCATGATGTACAGTCAACAGCAATAATTGCTAAGCAACCGAAGCGCTCACAATGATCTGCACACGCTCTTATGTCTATAACAATAGAGCCGTGCTTAGATCGTTGTGAGCGCTTCGGTTGCTTAGCAACTATTGCTTGACTGTACGCTGTGCGGAAGTCATGTCATGCCGTTGTCATGTCCGCATGGCACATGGAATGCGTTTATCACTGGCCGTGCGATAACTTAGGCATGCGCGTGATTCTGAATGAACCCGACACCGCGTTCATTTAGCGTGTGTGACAATGACAACGTACTAGAACTATGCAGCTTTGCATTCCAATTCCAAGGCATCACTTAAACATTGCAATGAGATAACCTAACCAACTTAGAAAAGTTGAAAACCCCCGACATTGTCATTTCAAAGTTCAATATTTCAAAAATAGGTGAACCGATTTTAATTATCCGATATTAACCATCTCGATTAAACAAGCTTTCGATTAAAAAAACCGCACCGAAATCGGTTCATCCGTTTGGGAGCTATGATGCCACAGACAGATACACAGGTCAAACATATAGCACCTCTCTTTTTCGTCGGGGGTTCAAAAGAAAATGATGGCACAGCTTGTTTTGCCTCAGGCGGTTTATAATCACACCACGCGAAGCAAGCTCAGAGGGTCGTGCACGACTTTACGAATGCTGCGTTTTTTTAAACATTCTTCATTACAATTCGAAAACGAAGAAATATTTTAGAATGTACAAACAGAGCCCCATTTTGAAAATTTAAGATCCCCTTTTCGACGCTTTTGCAAGTAAAACAAATATATTTTTAATAAGTTAACCATTATCTGCAACCATTCCAAATTTCAAGTCGATAGCATTATTAGTAGTTCCTAAGATAATCAGCTGAGACTGTCATTGTTTTTAATTTACATTATTATTTGATTTTAATTTGTGAAATTTCGCATGCCAGATAGCTACTCGTGAAATATTATGAGCTCTCTAACATATTGTATTCCGTCTTCTGTACCATATTTCAGGCCAAATAAAGTTATTTGTATTTGACGGTGTCACACCAAAGGGTCCCTTTTACCATTTCGGTTCGTAACCCTAAAAACAAACGTTATTCTTACCAAGAATTGCTTAAAATGTTCTTTCATTTATTTTGTAAGTTAGTGGGCATTAGCAGGCATGCCTCGTCACGGCCTTGAAGCTGTCACCCAGAAACAGTGTGAAAGTGGTTTGCTCAAGCCCGAAGCCAAATTAGAATAAGCGATGGAAATGAGTACTTCACGAGTGCGTAATGTAAGTATACAGGGTGATCAACCCAAATGGGTTAGTAGGGAGAAGTCAGAACCTATAAGAGATAGGGAAATCTTAAGCATGCATACAGGCTCACGTAAAACTATTACAACCAAATTATAAACAACCAAACGCGCATGCGGCGACGCCGGCCGTAACAGCCTGACTGAGTAGTTCGTTTAACGAATACTCTAATATCGTGACCTGGAGCCCGTACGGAGCGGGAGTTTCCGTTCTACTATGTTATTATTTATTTTTATGGCATGGCGTCGATTTTAAATTGAATAAAAATGTTCATTCGTTGTTATTGTTGATGATAACGTATGAGTTAAAAAAATGAATGCCATTTATATTAAGTCTCAAATCGACGCCATGGTTGCTAAGAAGAGATTTCCCCATGTTTTATATAGTTTCTGACCTCTCCCTACCCATTTGGATTGATCACCCTGTATACATATTGTGGCCTGGGCGTGGACTGAAGTACTGAATTGACATAATATTGCTGTTAGTTATATTGCTATAACGTTTGAAAGTTCATAATTGACAATATTTCATTATTTCATTGTTACATAATGTGGGCCCTTAAAACACGAATGTGTTTTTATTAAACGAGCGAAGCTGAGTTTCAACTATTATGAAACTGTGTTTTAAGGGCTAATTATGTGGAGTTAGTAATACGAAATTTTGTCAATTCTGTCGTCGTAGTCATAGATAATTATGAACGTACCTGATTGGTGATGTCGTAAACGACGATAGCCGCCTGCGCTCCCCGGTAGTACATGGGCGCTAAGCTGTGGTACCTGAGAACAACACAATACAGTTTAAAAATAAGGCGATACTTTTGGGAGCAGAGTTTAGAAAGAGGGCTAGTCGCAATGCGCTCAAAACACATGGCGTAAGCGCTAAAGCGTTTAAAATTTCTCTGTGTAAGGAATTAAAGTATTGATTTGATTGTGTAAACAAAATTAAGCAATTATTTAATTACTTTTCTTCTCGTTCAATCACAATTGCAATATTTCATTCATGGGTTGAAATACATTGACTTAGGTACCAACACCATGCGCCATGGACAATAATGGACATAGGGTTAGTGCTTGAAAACGTTCGAACCAAAAGACCACTAATTTGCAAAAAAGAGCACTAATCGAGCGTCAGTAAGTCGAATCTTAGTTAGATACTCCTACTGAGATCATGAATCTTAGTTTGGTCGAACGACAGAGCCTTGATGTATGGCTATCAACGAAAAATCCCGTATTGTACTGAGACACATTTTTCGTGCATTTTGTACTAGACCCAAAGTCCATGGCGTTAGCAAGTCAATGTTGAAATATGAAAGTTTTATTCGAAATATTGAACGAGATATTTAGAACTAAAAACGAGCATGGATATCCCAGGTAGGATTAATACTAGCGACCCGCCCTAGCTTCGCACGGTTTTCTCAGCTACTTCTAAATTTAATTAGAATATTTTAAACCATTCAAGACAAGATCCGTGTCAACAATATTTTAACTACTTCATCAATGAGGCTGATATGTGCACCCAAGGTGTTCTAAGCCTCAATAAAAATTAGATAAAAAAACTACTTTATCAATTAATTCTCCCGAAGCAACTACAGGATTAAAAATTAACGATAACGATTGATTAAATTAATCTGTATATATAAAATTCTAAACTGACTGATATTTGATATATATTTGACAGGAAACAAATATTAACTTTACAATGTCGCACTCAATAAACAATAAAATAAAAAAGAATAAATTAAGTTTAAATTCTAACGTAGCGTGTCGTACGTAATACTAACGAGCCCGTGTTTACAAGCTCTTGGTCTCGAACAACTGTATGGACTTGACCTAGTCGGATCACAAACAGGTATGCCTCACAAAACAAACGAGTCCTCGTTATTCTTTAATGGCATTATACAAGTGTTGCGTTTTAATGCGTTTTAACGACGGCCGAATAGCCTAGTGGTTAGAGACCCTGACTATGAAGCTTGAGGTCCCGGGTTCAAATCCCGGTCGGGGCAGATGTTTGTATGATGAATATGAATGTTTGTTCTCGGGTCTTGAGTGTTTAATATGTATATAAGTATGTATTTATCCATATAAGTATGTTTATCCGTTGTCTGGTACCCATAGTACAGGCTTTGCCTAGTTTGGGACTAGGTCAATTGGTGTCAAATTCTCCCATGATATTTACTTATTTATTTAATAGAAAAAGTGTTGTGTTAAAGAATACCTGGAGCCAAAGTAATTAGTAAATTGAAATATACCCTGAGGCAAAATTAATTGCCCACCTTGATTAATGTAAAAACTGTTATTTAAATAAAGAATACTTTACAATAAATAGTAAAAATAGGGTGGGCACGGGGTGGGCGATTAATTATGCCGCTGAGTATAATTCGTTAGTAGTTTCAATCAGTCTACCGCTCACTATCCCGTTCTCGTTATCAAGAAAACATCAAGAATTCTGTGCCTTTAGTGTAATCAAAAAGCACAAAATACGTCTCGATCGCGTTTGCGTTAAAGTGCCAAATAGTATGAGAATTGTTTAACGCGAACGCGATCGAGACGTATTTCTTGGCCTGGTCGGCGATTTTGACGTATTTTGTGCTTTTTGATTACACTAAGGGCACTGGTAGGCAAGTAAGTCCCACGTTACAAGTTTAACATACGAGTTACAGCAGTAATTGCAAGTAATTTCATGATCATGCGGGTTTGTAAACAGCCAGTTATTAAAGCAAAACCGATTGAGGCCACTACATAATTTACCTTTTGATTAAGGCAGTTTCTACTCTGAACTAAGAGTACAAGCGTAGTATTATATTATCTGGAACACTGGAGTATTCGAACATAGCATTTGTTATGTTTACAAATTGTCGCTGCAAGTGAATGACATCTTAAATACCATATTCAGATGGAAGAACATTGGCGGTATTCAATTCAAACCTCAACGATTTCCCCAGTTGATTGGCTATATTGTTGACTGTTTGATAATTTAACTTGACTCAGCTGTTCACATTATTACAAGTATCGTAATTCAGTACCATTCTTGAGGAGTTACGGGAGCAGCCTTTAGCTCAAGGGTGCAGACTTTTATTTGACATTTGAAATATTACAGAGACATCTTGCCTGCCTGCCTGTCTGTCTGTCTGTCTGTCGGTCTGTCTGTCTGCCGGATACCCTCAATTTGTCGTGCGTTTGACGTGAAATTTGGCTGACTTAATGCCTGCAAAACTGGCGCTGAAGTTTGGAGCCCAAGCGGTTTGAATATAATATTTTGATCAGTTGCAAACTCTATCATAGACGCCGAATACTGTTAAAAAAAATCATTTATTTCTCTTGCGGCAGCGACAAAATTTCTGCCGTTGTCACAGAATATTTCTCTGGGCTTGCCTCTGCGTGAAATGAAACGGCGCAGAGACAGTATGAAGGCGTCCTTTGATAACTCGCTCACAGCTTCTAAATGGACACCCTTAAATCCAAGACATACAAAAAGGGGTGTTACAAAAATCATAACATCATAGTTAGTTAGTTGGTCGTCATAGTTTGGCGAAATTATTGATGTAACATAAACTATGTACCTTTTGAGAATAAACAAATAAATAAGTAATAATAATAATTTAGGCCTATGTATGAGTGTATACTGTTTATCTGTCTGGGGCTTCGTACCTCCTAAATGGATAAACGATTTTTTTAAACGAAAGCTAGTTTAATCGAGATGGTTCTTAGCTAAGTCTCATAAAAATCGCTTAGCCGTATTTGAGATATCGAGAATTACGGGGGTACTTCAATTTTTCTAAGTGGTTAGGTTAATGTCAGTGCCCCGTTAAAGTATTGGTAAGTGTAAAACAAATAAAATCTAGTAAAACATAAAACTCAATTTCTCGTAACAAAGAGGTGTTATTAACAAGAGATTGAGTCTTAATGCTACGCTGGGTGCGCGTAGGGTTACTGTACCTCCGGATTTGACCGGAGATCTCAGGTGGTTTATGCTCGTCTCAGGATTGCGGCCGGCTTTTGTAAATCTGAGGATATCTCAGGGTTTTTAGAATCTTCAATAAGATAGAGAGTAGCTTAGATAGCCTTCTTTACCCTACTTTTCATAAAATCAATATTTATTGATTAAAAAAAAATAGCCTTTATCCTACCCGTGTCCGAGTAGGTATAGTACCTAGTATAGAGCAGCCTGTCACCAACCCCCCCCCCCCCCTTAATGGGTGCACTAAATCAATAATTACACGACTGCCCGAAGAAAAAGAGTGTATTGTTTGACTTTTTTTCCACAAAATTACGTTTGGGGGAAATCTGCAAAATCTCGGGTTTTTTCTCAGGACTTTTACATTTTCCATCTGGTAACCCTAGTCGTGCGGTCACAAACGCAAGAGTAGCGAGACAAAGCGCCTGCGCAATAAAAACGGCATGCAAATAGAGTGCGGGTGTAATGTACTGATAACGGCTGATAAACATGCTAATTTCACTGTTATCGCGCCTCTTCCGACTTTTGTTTATTGGAGTACTACTTATTTTCCATAAGTCAAATAATAGGTTGATAACCTAATCAACTTAGAAAAATTGAAAAACCGATGACATTGTCATTTCAGTTCTATATCGCAAATATACGGCTGACAGAATCTAGCTTTCGATTAAAAAAACTACACCAAAAGCGGCCCATCCGTTTGCGAGCTATGATGCCACAAACTGATACACAGATACACCCACAACCCCTCTTTTTGGGTCGGAGGTTAACAAATTATTTGTACCAGGTATTCTGTAACTGCGTCGAGCTAGACAATCGGTGACAGAGACAAAAGATCTACATCTACAGACGGTACATCGATAAACATAACCGACCCGCCAACTGAACACGTCAAAATCGAAGACTTATAAACTTTGGTATACTTAACCGCTTCACGACTTGACTAAACCAAGCAGAGGTAAAAAAAATTGCCAAACATGAAAATAACATAAGTTAGTGAAATAAACGGATCACTCACGTATGTCAGTCGAGTATAGCTCACCGTTTATTTCACTATGATTGAGTCTCACGGTAGTTTTATGTTAAAAACATAACTTAGCTTAGGTATGTTGTTCTGCCGACAAGCGGGTGGAGGATGGATGCAGATGTCAATGGATCGTCAGGCGTGTGCTAGCGTGCGTCTCGCCGCCGATGGGTCGTGCGCTCCCAGAGGAAGGACTACGAATTAGTCCGAAACAAGTCGGGCTAAACTCGACTTATATACGTGAGTCATCCGTTTTTTTTTTTCACTATAATTTCAATATTAATCACATTTCCAGATGAAACGTACCAACCTATTGCTTTTATGGCATGCTTACGAACCATTCCCGCAATTATTAAACTACGTGGCAAGTACATGTGACAATTTATATTTGTGTAAGTTGACATCCAAGGTTTTCTAATAGTTTACAAGTTAGATCCGACAAAAACGTAGGAAAGACTGAAGCCCTATCAAAGTAGCTTTGTTGTGCGTCATTCGCTATGAACGAAACATCACAGTACTTCCAGTCAAGGTCAGAAATATATACAGGGTTTGTTTTAATGTACTGCCAAGAGTTTCAGCCAGGGTTGAGTGAGGCTAAGTGTCGTAATGAGCAGCCCTGTGAGTTTTTTTTTAAGAAATTAAAAAAAAACATTCTCTCCCATATAAATTGTCAACCAGCAGAGGCAACGAATGTATGAGAGAATGTTGTTTTTTTTTTCAAAGTCAAAACCTTACAGGGGTGTTCATTTTCGGCAAACATATACCTTCAGTATCCTAGAAGTGCAAGAAGTGATTTGTCGAAATTCCCACGGGATAGGGAACTAGCCCATTTTGAAATATTTCACGGGGATGTGAACAATCTTTGACCTCGACTGCACAGTCAGCCTCAGAAGTGAACACAATACTACTTTGTAACAATAACCAACTGTACAGTTAAGGGCACCAATATGTATACACCACAAAGTCCCAAAAATATGTATACAGACCTTATTACTGCGACGGTAAGGTTGATGTATACATATTTTTGCAACTTTGCGCGGATGCATGTCTTTGACTGTACAGTGAATTTTGAAACCGAATCCTCTAAGGACTTTACTATTATTATTTTCCACGAAATATTTGTCCTGTGAATAAGAATTCGTCAAAACGTCGCGGTCACATTCCTCGCCAGTCAAGTTGGTAAACAGTGACTCATCACGAATGATCTCTGTTCAATGAGAGATAAGATAACTCGGGAAAAGTAATACTATTGCGGCTCGTGTAGCGCTTGTAATAAGGACTCAATTCCTTTGGTCGCTTCGCATGATTAGCGTGCATTAGTATATATATACAATAAGAATTGTACAAAGAAAATACTCAAGATGGATGGCAAGATTCTATTTGTTAAGGCTCGCTTGCACCTCGCTCGTAAAACTGATTGGTACTTGGGTGTCACAATTAATTAACTCGTTTCATCTTAAGATGTTTTCTGTTCATTGAAATAATTACTCAACCATTGGAATTATTTTAGTGTACGAGGGCTGTTTGATAAGTACCCGTTTATGAAAAAAAAACTTTTTTTTTGTATATATGCATTTATTTTTCTACGTAGTCACCTTTTAACTATACATTTGTTCCACCTATACTCAAGCTTCAATAAATCATCCAAAAAGTATGATTTTGGAAAGTCATTAAAATAGGCCTCTGTGGCGACAATGACTTCGTCATTTGATCCAAATCGCTTGCCACCGAGCCATTTTTTTAGGTTGGGAAACAAAAAGAAATCGCATGGGGCCAAATCTGGAGAATACAGGGGGTGAGACAATAGTTCGTAGCGTAACTGTGCTAATTTAGCCGTCACAACTCTGGACGAATGAGCCGGGGCGTTGTCGTGATGAAACAGTACTTTTTTCTTTTTTAAATGGGGTCGTTTGTCCTTCAACACGGCGTCAAATTCATCCAATAAATTGGCATAATACTGCCCTGTTATTGTTTTTCCCTTTTCTAAATAGTCAATATGTATAATACCCTGCGAATCCCAAAAAACGGTCGCCATGACCTTTCCAGCCGATGGGACGGTTTTTGCTTTCTTTGGAGCAGGTTCACCCGGTAAAATCCACTGCTTCGACTGCTCTTTCATTACCGGGGTGTAGTGGTGGACCCACGTTTAGTCCACGGTCACGAAACGACGCAGAAACTCCTTCGGGTTACGTTTGAACACGGCCAAACACTGCTCCGAAGTAGTCAGTCGGTTCCGTTTTTGCTCCTCCGTGAGTAAACGCGGCACCCACCTCGCCGATACTTTCTTCATACCCAATTTTTCTTCTAATATGTGTTGTACCCTCTCGATCGAAACGTTTACAGCATCAACGATTTCTCGAAGTTTAATTTGGCGGTCGGCTAAAACGATATTTTCAATTTTCTTAACCATATCGTCTGTAGTCACCTCAACTGGCCGGCCTGGGCGATCCTCATCAAAGACGGTTGTTCTCCCCCGCTGAAACTCGTTATACCAATATCTGACGGTTGTCATAGAATGGCACATTCATGGTAAACCGCTTGCATTCTTACTTTTATTTCATCACATGTTTTTCCTTCCAAAAATAAGAATCTAATTACAGACCGATACTGTTCTTTCTCCATTTTAACAATTTTAAGTTCACGCCTTCACTGAATCGTTGTCAAATGAGAAAAAAAAACAAAAGAATGCCATTTTTTTTTAATTTTTCCGCCTCTGAAAAATGGCTTAAAAAGGTGGTATACTTATTTGCGGCCAGTGATATTAATATATTTAGACAACAGGTCCTTATCAAACAGCCCTCGTACGGGCCATAAATACTTTACAGCTGAAGTGCTGCATATTCAAATACCAGTATAGGGCTTCAAATATCAGTATTTTCGAATACCGGTACCAGCAGTACCCGTCGGCTATCGGTACCATGGAACCGAAATGGATAATCTAACCAAGCAATATCACAACTATTGAACCGATTTTGATGAAACTTAGCTAAGAACAATCTCCATTAAACTAGCTTTCGATTTGAAGAAGCAGTGTCGTAATCGTTCCATCTGTTTAGGAGCTAGGTATCATGCCACATACAGACACCCAGACACGCGTCATTTATTGGGTCTCTGGTGACAGCTTTAATTTGTAAATATATGTATTGTAGTATTAATAACAAGTTCATCTGTTGGCTTCCAGTTTCCACTGGAGTTGACAGAACTTTTCGTCGTTGGCTTTCGAGCTATGTCACGGTTATTTGGCGCTCCGGTGTATGCTTATTTTGTATACAATTTTAGTATAAATAAATAGTGTACAAGTGTTTTTCTACAGTACTTTGAACGTATCCCACAGGTCGTTCCATATCCAGATCCGAAATTTTCATATCCTTAACATCTCTAGACAGCACTGACCTCTCCTGTCCCGCGGTGTCCCATATCTCGAACTTGACAGTGGTGTCATCGAGGCAGACCGTCTGCGTGAGGAAGGCGGCGCCGATGGTGCTCTCCTGGTACTCGTGGAACTGTCCCTTGACGAACCGCAGCACCAGCGATGACTTCCCCACGGCGCTCTCGCCCAGCAGCACCAGCTTGAACTGGCAGACCTTCGTCTGCGGCGCGCCGTTGCCCCGCGCCCCACCGCTCCTGTTTGTCGCCATCGCCTGCAGCAAAATTTACAATTAGACAACGTCGAAAACTGTTTCTTTTTAGGGTTCCGTACACAAAGGGTAAAACGGGACCCTATTAGTAAGACTCCGCTGTCCGTCTGTTTGTCTGACAGTCTGTCACCAGGCTGTATCTCATGAACCGTGATAGTTAGACAGTTGAAATTTTCACAGATGATGTACCTATTTCTGTTGTCGCTATAACAAATACTAAAAACAGAACATACAACAACAGACATGATTTATTTTGCCGTTTTTATAGGTATGGACCCCTTCGTGCGCGAGTCCGACTCGCACTTGGCCGGCTTTTATACAACCATATAGCCTAGTGGGTTGACATATTTGTATGATGAATAAAAATGTTTGTTCTAAAAGTCTTGTATGTTTATTATGTATGAATCTTTATCCATTGTCTAGTAGGTAGGTACCATTGGTACAGACTGTGCCTATTATGCCTATAAAAAAAATTATTATATGAAAAATGCCAGGTTTTAACTGTAAGGCAATTGTATGTATTGTTGTTAGTAATCAGGCAGCACAAGATTACCCCCTACGATAAGGAAAAATGTGCCTCTAAGCGTGTACTGACCAACGTTTGCTTATCTTTTAAATGCAGACGGTCAACTACAAAAAGACAGCGAAAGTTCATGTCCATCTATTTGTATAATAAAATTAATAAAAATAAAATCATAAATATGTATTCTCTATCTGCCTATGAATGTAAACATAAACTAAAAGCATGGTTACTGACACTGAGTTATGAAGAATCTGAAGCGCTGTTACCTTAAGATTAGTTGTTGTAACACACACACTCACACATACACACATACACACACACACACACACACATACACACATACACACATACACACATACACACACACATCTAGTATATAAGGCAAAATGTATCGCATTGTTGGGAGAGGACACTGACTTCTGTAACACAGGTTTATTCCTAGCTCAGAAGTCAGGGACTTCAATTTGATTTTGTTCTATATTGTCAATAAAACTTTATTATTATTATTATTATTATTATTATTATTATTATGGGACTAGGTCAATAATTGGTGTCAACTGTCCCATGACAATTTTATGATTTTCTTTGCAGAACCATGTTGACACATTTTTAATTTACACTGATGTCACCGTACCACGTAACATACATCCTGAATCATTTGGTCGCTTGAGAAACCATAAGTACTTAGTTATGTCATTTTGTGTTCGAATTGAGACTAAATAAGATTAAATTTACTGTTATACCTTATTAATAGTTTTTATTAATAGCAATCAGACAACAGACAAGGGCAACAACGCTCACGAAGGGGCCAGACACAACAGCAAGAATGACCTATATTATGAACTCAAGATAACAATGATACGGTGATAACAATGTACTTAGAGCAGGAATGGAATGGAGATGTTAACGCGCGGTTTCCCCTCTGCCAAATCTCTAACATTAAGTCTGATCAAAATGATCAGGGTCTGTTGATTGTGTGCGAGTTTTTGGTATTTGTGTGACAGTTTTGTTTTAGTGTGCGTTTGTAGGAACGTAACAAATTTTGACAGGAGCGTAGTCGTGTGCTGTATATATGTGTTCCTTATCCCCCTCAAAAAGTGGCAGAAAAATTGTAGTGCATAGATAACCCAAAGGTGCCTCCCATCTGTCTGCTTTATGGCAATGTAGGTTAGAAACTACATGTAGAAGTAACTGGTACTGTCACTGATCGATAATAATAATAAAAAATAGATGCGTTTTAACGACGGCCGAATAGCCTAGTGGTTAGAGACCCTGACTATGAAGCTTGAGGTCCCAGGTTCAAATCCCGGTCGGGGCAGATGTTTGTATGATGAATATGAATGTTTGTTCTCGGGTCTTGGATGTTTAATATGTATATAAGTATGTATTTATCTATATAAGTATGTTTATCTATTGTCTAGTGCCCATAGTACAGGCTTTGCCTAGTTTGGGACTAGGTCAATTGGTGTCAATTTGTCCCATGATATTTACTTATTTATTTATTATTTACTGTAAAAACCCATCTTTGAAAAATACCTACATTAGCTAAGTTGTTGAAAAGTTTCAAAGTAGTTAATAAAGTAAAGGGAAGGTAGGCATAGAAAATATGTGTATAGGTATATTCCGATTCTCGAATATGGTTGCCATGTGGCAGGCCTAACCTCGTGTGGAACAAGTGGTGAACACATTACTTTCAAATAACCATTTTTTTTTGTTATTGAATTAAAGATAGACATAAAAGAGCACAGAAGGCCACAGAGCACAGAATGCACAAGGCTATCCCTCACCATACAAATTACAAAAGCCTTAACAAGCTAAAAAGGTGAATGAATATTATGTTTTAAAAAAACGAAATACATTGAGCACAGTGTAACATACCTATTTCCAGACCAAAACAAATGAGTTAGGTACCTGTTATTGTGTTAATTATGATTAATTACAGGTGTAAAAGTAGGTATACTCAGAGGCAAAATTAATCGCCCATCCTATTTTCACTATTTATTGTAAAAGTATTCTCTATTTGAATAACAGTTTACATTAGTCAAGGAAAAAGGAAATTTGCCTCTGAGTATAGTTAAAACTAGTCACCAAAATGGTATTTTAAAAACTCACATAATGGCAAGAATATAATCACATTACTGGAATATTAAGGAAAAGATACAACCATTCTGATAAGACAATGAATAGTTATACTGGTTTTAGTGTTCATAAAAATTATCTAAAATTATCTTGTTTTTTATTTTCCTAGACATTAAATTTTTATTTCATATTGGATAAAAAGTTATGGGAAAAATTCCATGAAGGTGAATCTAAGAAGACGCTTGTAAGGTTGTAATAAGAAAAATACCAGTTTTAAACAATGATTTAGTGATAATTCACTTGTTAGTGGCCTTCAACACTAGTAGGTGCCTTTACGAGAAAATATAAATCATGAGGAAATTAACTCAATGAAGCACTTAGGTAGGTACCTATATGGTGATGACTTACGTTTGAATAACATCTTCATGTAAACTTGTCATTTGAAAGTTAAGCTCACCAAACAATCTAAATAAATGTAGGTAACTAGGTATATACAGGACAGGATGTCATCAAGCCCTGTGAGAATACTGGCTTATTTTAGCACTAGTAGTGGTGTAAATTCAGTGAGTTTCTTTTTTATTGCTTTGTTACCTATATAATTAGTTAATTGTGTGCTAATTTTACTCGCACCAACCTAGGATTGAAAGTAACCCAGGGTTAACTTGACATATTTGTATCATCTATAGTTAAGTGTCTAGTTCAAGTTGGAGATTCAGTCAATTTTATATTTTCAGACAAATGAGTCTTGTTTTTTCTGAACAGATACCCTCTACTTAAAACTACAGATTGCAAACAGATTTGAAGCAATTCCAATGAATTAGTGTCTGCAGTGAGTTATTAATTATTATTTGCTTTTTCATGAATCTCATCTCATCATTGTAAAATAAGTCCGAAAAAGTTAGATAACTGTTTTTTAGGATAGCAAGTAAATCAAAAGGGCAATGATGCATAATAGTCCAATTAAAACTCAACTGCTAGCAATCCAACAAAAACACAATTAGAAACCATTGACAAGTTCCCAATCACACTGCTGCCACACAAACATCCAATAAGAACCTCTTAATGTAATTAATTAAAAAAATATGGCTGAATGATCACTTCCTTAGCATGAAAAGAACAGACAGGTGACTAAAAAAAACAATCTGATCAAACAAACAAGAGCAGAGCCTGTGTGCTCAGGATTACAATGTGAACTGGAATAAAAGAACGGTAAACAAGCTCATTATCTAGCGCCGTATCGTCACACTCGACACAAAGAAACAAAAGGGATTTGACACTTTATCACAGATTATTTGGCACATTTTTCCACATCACAAACCAAGACTTCGCAGTTTTATTATCGGGCACACACGAAAACGTGTCTGTTATGATGATGACTAACCGTATCTGGCCGTATCAATACGTATCCTACTCGGCTCGACACCAATTGCCCCGAGTGACGCCCTCGGCCGAATCAGCTGGAGCCTTCAAGAACACTGCACCTGGTTTTCCAAGACTCAAAACCATCCAACTCGACCACGAAATCAAAATATAAGCCTATTTCCACTGCCACAAACCTCGTCTAGGCAAAATTCGATAAAATGACGCATTTACTAGATTATGAGGACATAGAATAAGACGTACCCTCCCTGTTATTATATCGCCGATATGCGCTTTTTGTTGGGCGACAAGTCCTCACGAGGTCGCCGTGATGCCACAAATTTCATTAATTACACAGTTACACGAATAAAATCATCAATTAAATGCTAATCTGGAAAATCTAGCACTGAAATGCAAAATTACCACGAACAAACATGGAAGCGAGAGAGCGAGACGTTTCACAAAAAACTTGTCTATGGATCCGATACGTCACTTTAAAAAACTGACATCTTTAGCTTATGATTCGCCATTCTAGTTTAAGCGGCTTTTGCACGATGACAGAAGACACCAATAGCCTAGAGTCCATTTTCTTTTTTCTTTAAATTTAAAAAAATAACTGACAGCGATAGATTGTGATTGTCTATTCTTTATAAATTTTTTTTTGGCGGGAAACCGATGAGAGTGGATCGTATCGTTATTTGAATTTTAGTTTCTGTGCTAAATGTTGTTTGGTGGATAATAAAGATAGATACAACAAAATAACGTGAAAGTGCCCAGCAAATGAAGATTTCAAGTGAAAACGCGTATTCCCTCTGTTTGTGACCCCCAAATATCCGCCGGCTGCTGCTCGCCTTAGCTCGCCGTAAAGTACACTATCGCTTTACGGAAGGCATGAGCAGCTGACAGGACGTGACTAGGACAGACTGACACAACTCTGACGGTGACAGGACTTTAATATACAGAAATTTACAAAACATCAGACGTGGCTGTATGGACTCAGTTCCTTTGCCTATCCCTTATGGGATGAATAAAAAATAAAAAAATAAAATCTATTCTTTACATCGTGGTGTGGTGGTATTTTGCTTGTTTTGGGTCTAGTTTCTACGAAAACCAGGTTTGTAAAACATCAAAATGAAGATAACGCGATACAAAAAAGTCCAGAAATACCTTAAATTCTACTACAATAACTTTAGTTTCCACCAGCCGTACCAAGTGTTGATTGACGGGACGTTTTGTTTTGCTGCTTTCACCGTGAGTTGTAAACCTTTGAAAATCTGGTTTAGATTATTGCTCCGTCTCCCTTAACTGTATGACGCCCTAAGCGAGTCATTCAGGCATTTTATGTACCATTTGTTCGTTTTGATAATCCTTCAGAATGGACAGTAAATACCGTCGTAATGGTCGTCTTCTCGACATCGTGGACGAGGAGTGGCGTCTGGAGAAGCTCCCTGACGAAGACATCGCGGTGCCGCCAGAGGAGCTGCCGGACCCCGAGGCCGATAGCGCCGACTCGCACCTGACACTCAAAGAGCAGAGCATGCGCTGGCAGGAAAACTATCCCGAGCCCCCCGCGAACACGGAGCAGTAATCTAGGCTAGGTATATTTACTTATAATTCAGTTAAGTTTAAGATTTGGTCTATATAAACAATCATAGTCTAATTGACAAATCAACAACCACATTTGAGCATTTCATCAAAGCTCCAATAATTAACACAGCAGCAGGTAGTTGTGGGAATTGAATTGGCTTGAAATCCATTTTAGCACTGTATGATTATGAACTAATCCACTTTACATATTTCAGGAACACATCAATATAAAAGAACAAATCCCAAAATATCTCAATAGCCAAGTGAAACTGTTAACAACAAGGTGTATCATAATTGAGACAGAGAAGATAGCAAAGAAGACTCATGGAGCCCTAACTATTCTTAAACAATTTGGCATTCATGAGTGTGGGCACAAAGATGCCATATCGGGAGCTAATTGTATCTTGTCTATGGTTGGTCAGAAGAATTTAAAACACTACATACTGGCAACACAGGATCGGGACTTGCAAGAAAAGGTTAGACTTAAGCCTGGCATGCCACTTTTATATCTCCACAATAAGTCACCCACATTAGAAAAACCATCAAAAGCCAGCTATGACAAGGCAGAACAATCTCTGGAAACAAACCCTTTGATAAGCGAGCCACAAAATGAAACTCTTAAGAAGATGAAGGAAGTTTTGGGAATCAAAGAAAATGAATCCAAAGTTGTATTTAAAAGGAAAAAGCCCCACAACCCAAACCCCTTGTCTTGTAAACAGAAGAAAAAGAAACAGGCAAATAAGCCAGAAGCTAAACCCGAGGGAGTGAGCGAGGGCAAAGTCAGAAAGAGAAAGAAAAAGAAGTTGCCTAAACACTTGAAGAAACAACTGAAAAGTGCTGTGAATGTTTAATTATAGTTATTGTTAAGAGATCTTTGGTTTTATTAAATAAAGCAAACATTACCTACCCCTACTGTCATTGTTGAAATCGGAAGGCTGGATTGGGGCAGTAATTAAATAAAACAATTGTTTCCAATCTTATATATTTCACAATTATTGAGAGGGGAATTATGGCTTGGGGGGGGGGGGGAGAGCAAAAACTACAGTACTTATTGCTATTACCATGTGTGGACCTTGCACCAATTTCACCAACTTTAAAATTTTGAATTTTCAATGACAATTTAGTTGAAGAGCTTTTGTTTTAGCGCACTTCATATTGGCAAAGCCAAGTTTTAGCAGACTTTATTTTATGTACTTAATGATTTAAAAATTTAAATTGTATATAACATGTACATTTTTTCATGCTATCTATTAATTTCTTTTTATTTCCCAAATTCCGTTCCATGTCCGATTATTTTATGATTTTATCCGTTTCCCCGTTGTTACTCTAGGCCCTGTCTAGGCCACAATGCAAAAAAAAATGTAGTTCGAATTGTCATTGTAAAGTTGGCGAAATGGGGCCTTATCTCTTAGAGCGCGCCGTCCCCGGCTCTATAATAATTTGTAGGCATGTTATCTTATGCCTTAGGCTTAAAAGGCCACATGAACTTGAGTCGGTGAGCGCGGAAGGTGACCAGATGCACGAGCGGCAAGTTGCTCAGGTACGTCGTGTGGAAGTGAGTCAGTATGTCGTAGCATTCTTCGGGCTCGAACACCTCCTCGCCGTCTGGCGTGTCCTGGACAATGGCAATGTGATTTATTAATAGGCGGGGGCAGCTACCGAAGCACTTGTAGCGATCTTAGCGCCATCTGTCACCCAGCGACTCCCAGCGCCATCTAGTTATCGAACATAATAGCTAGTTATGCCGAAGTCCGAAGGAAGACAGTCTGAAGTTGTATTTATGCAACGGACTTTAGAAACTTCATCAGCGTGATTTGGAACGGCTCTTAGAAGTTATTATGTTCGATGACTAGATGGCGCTGGGAGTCGCTACATGTTCTCCTACTGGATAACAGATGGCGCTAAGATCGCAACAAGTGCTTCGGTAGCTGCCTCCGCCGTTGTTTTAGGGGCCAGTATAAACCATACCTTCTACTCTAGAAATAACAGACTCCCTTAGTCGCGCGGCATTGCAGGTAGGACTGGGACATAGTGGGACGCGGCCACGTGTGCTAGTCTTGCAAAAAAGATAACAAGACGCACTTAGCGCAATCTATATTTACCTCTATCGTGTGCCGTATCATCAATTCCTTAAAATACGCCCACACAGCCGCCGGTGGCGACCAGAAGTAATACTTGAAGTACAAATGCGTGTCCAAGTAGATAGTAAGCAGCGCTGCCAGTTTGAACGCACTGAAGTCCCGCTGCGCTGCGTAGTCTATCGCCTCCGTTAGAAAACTGATCAGGAACTGCTTTTCGGAGATATTGTAATTTTCTGTTATTTTTTTGTCAACCAGGAATCCACCTTTTTATGACAAAAGAAACGTTTAAGGTTTTATATGAATCGATAGTACACAAATTCGAATAGTATGTAGGTAGGTACTCAATGTCTGCAGATTGATCACAATTCGCCC
Source organism: Clepsis dumicolana (assembly GCA_963691665.1). NCBI lineage: Eukaryota > Metazoa > Arthropoda > Insecta > Lepidoptera > Tortricidae > Clepsis > Clepsis dumicolana. The sequence continues at coordinate 18,274,963 of OY829507.1, read as the reverse complement.
CTAACCGGCAAGCAATGATTAAGTTTACTTTGAGGACTGCTAATATTGGACAACACTGATGTAAACACATTGGCGAATAAAAGTACTTTTTGACATAAGTGCGGAAAGTATGTCATTACGCACGAGTACTGGGGTGTCTAGGCCCGAGCCGTGAGGCGAGGGTCGAGACTCAGGACGAGTGAAAATAACACTTCCGCACGTGTACCAAACGATGTTTTTTAATACATTTGCGAGAAAATTACAATGAAACTTAAGTCGGTGAGCCGGCGGGGGCTGCCCTGTCGTGGAGGAGGAAGGTGTAGACGCCCGGTACCGCCGGCGCCTTAGAAAAGTAAAAAGCACTAGTACGAAAAATCCAACTTTCCGCATGAAACGTACCCCGAAAATGGTCTCGTAATACGGGTACCGGTTGCCATGTATGGGGAACATAGTTTCCCCGATAAGAAGAAGTCATACAGACGGTACTCTGACTCAACCTCGTTTATAAACTTTGACGAAATTAGAATAACCACCTTAATTTCGCGGTTTAGAGTGGTTATTCCAATTTCGTCAAAGTTTATATACGAGATACAATGACAATGCAAAGAAAAATTCGCTCCATCTCTTGCCACTAATGCGTAACTGTAGAAGTTCCGTAGTGGGTGAGCTGCTTGATTAAGCTACTCATAGATGGCGCTGAGGAGAGATCTTCCAAATAAAATATGACACAAGGCATTGAAAAATTCGTTAGGTACACCAACGTTAAGTATAGCTTAATTGGTGGAGCGTGGTACGGATTACCGAGGTTGCTGGTTCAAGTCCAGCTGCTTAACGAATTTTTCTTTGCATTGTCATTGTATGTTGAATTTCATTCTATGAATGTTTCATAAAAATAAAAACAAAAATAATCAATAAATCGATTATTTTCATTTATATACGAGGTTGAATCAGAGTACCGTCGATATATTGATAATACCTATTCAATGACACAAACGCATCCTTCCACACTTACCTATGAACTTCCTCAACCCGTTCGTCTCAGAGTCGGCCGCAGCGATCATCTCTATAACCTCAGCCTCGGTCAAGATCGTCCCAATCAAAATGTGAGGCCGGGCCTCCTTCCCCGGCTTTCTGAACGGCGGGGCGTCGTTCTCCTTCAACGAGAACAAATAACTGGGGGCTGAGGTCTGGGTCTTGACTTGGACTTCTTCGGACACTCTTGGGGGTGCCAGAGGCGCTGATGCGGCGAAAATGTGCGTGGATGTTGGAGACTCCAACGGCGGGGAACCTGATCCTGAGTCTACCGTTGTGTGCGTAGTGTCAATTAACTTTTTTTTGCTGTCTGGCTTTTCGCATGGCAAACAGGGCTCCATGGCTTTAAGATGACTACAAGCGTAAATAATAATTAAGCAAGTAAATAGTAATTAAGTACGCGTATTGTTTACGTGCCAAATAATGTCAGTGTCAGTAAATGTCTATTAGAGGACAAACAACCCTGATGACAACAATTTTGTAAAGAGTTTGTTAATCTACTGCGGCGAAAGTTCAAATTATGGTTTATAGAAAAAAAAATATTTCAAACAAATTAGCTAAATGGTTGCCAAATCTAAAAACACAAAGTTGTTCACATTCATTTATTTCATAATTTACACTAATAAGACCATTTCTCACAAAGCGCCAAAACGCAAAAAAGTATCTTGTTGTTTCTGGCGCCTTTTGAACAACTTATTACTTAAGATTACAGTTATGTACTAGCCCTGTACAAAATGTTTTGCTCCTAGCGATCCCTTCTCCTGTCACTTCTGGATGATCTGTTCTCCGAGTCAGCCCTCGCATCGACTTTGTGACAGTCCCAGTAGCGATCAGGAATTTCTTTCCTAACACTACTGGCTCTCCTTATATCCCAACCCTCTTCATCATCCCTATCTCTTCTCCTAGAACTTCTCTCATCTTCAGATTCAGAATCACTATCATCTCTCCTCTTATCGCGCCTCTTCCGTGATTCTTTCTCTATATTCTCTTTCTCGTATTTACTGTGTTTGTCTTTCTTTTTCCGCCTGCGATCCTCTTCTTCGCTGGAGTCTTCTTTGTTCTTTTTACGATCTTTCTTCTTTTGCTTTCTACTGTCCTCCTCAGAGTCACTACCTTTCTCACGTCTACCTGATTCGTCCTCCCTATTACTTCTGTCACGGTCACCAGCATCGTCCCTATTCCTTCTGTCTTTATCATTGTCCTTCCTGCTACGGTAACTATCTTCTTTATCACCATTTCTGCCTCTATCATCATTTTTGCGTCGTTCACTATCAGCGTTACTTTCACCGCGACGGTCTTCCATTTCACTTCTTCTCTCATCATCTCTATTGCGTCGTCTGTCCACGTCAGCTTCATTATCTCTGTTCCTTCTCTCTCTACCATCATCTCTATCATTTATTTTGCGTCTGTCATCCTGGTATCGTCTCGAGTCCTCATCTCTGCCACTTTTCCTATCACTGTCTTCCCGTTCTCCTTGATGCCTTCGGGGTTCGTCTCGATCTCTTCGTCTGTCAGTGTCATCTCGTCCACTTCGTCTTCCGTCGTCGCGTCTCTCTTGGTGTCTCGTGTCTTCACGTCTGTCTCTGTCGTTTCTTCTGTCTTCGCCTCGATAGTCCCCATTTCGTTGGCTGGCTCTATCATTGCCGCGGGGCACATCCCTTGGTCTGGCGAAGTGTCCGTCCCGCGGGTGGGCCTCCCGCCGCGCGTCCCGGCCGTAAGTATCGTAGAACCCGTCGTGGCCCCACCGCTCTACAGGCTTGTCCTTATCCGTCTCGTCTGGAGTCTTTGGCGTTTTGTCGTTTGTCTTATCCTTTTCGGACTTCTTGCGTTTCTCTTTGTTGCCTTTTTCTTCATCTGTAATTAAAAAGTTGGGTAATTTAACAGAGATGTCACTGCGTAATTTGAATTTGAAGACGTAGAACACTTTATAGACCATTTAATTCCTGACCTACCATAGAATGCTTCCACAGTAAACGTAATCGCACACAAATCTATACACCTATATAATCTGCATTGTAACGATATCGATCGCCTCCTCTTGTTTTGGTTTGGTTGATGGTGGCGATACGTTGACGACCCAATACAGCATTGACATGTCTATTTGTCTATGAGAACATAAGGGCACCCACCAACCAATGGCGGAGTTGAAACTGAAGGGAGTTCGTCGTCATTAACGCTTTGAACGCCAGGGACGCTTAAAAGCGTCATGAGCCGACGTGAATACGACGCCACCAACGCTTATAGGCGTCCGGCTGCACAGTGCAAATGCGACCTACGAACGTATGCTTAACGCTTAAGTCCGCGTTGACGTTATGTCATCTTGGCGTGTGGATGACAACTTTTGTATGCGTTCGAAGGGTTAATATGTTTGCAATAACCTTTAACCTCTAGGTTTAGCTAGTCTATAATTATAGTGAAATAAAAACGGATCACTCACGTATATAAGTCGAGTTTTAGTTGTAGTTCCGTTTTTATTTCACTATGATTGAGTCTCCCGGTAGTTTCATGTTTAAAGTAGTCTATAATTATGTTATTATTATTACCTAAAAATTCTAAATCGCACCACCTGCTTTAAATCTGTTCTTACCTTTATTCTGTTATGGTTGCCTGGTAGACATCGCTATGTGGCGATAAGGCCGCCCATTACTACCTTGCATTTTCTTTGTACCTTTTTTTCTGTTTTGTTTATTATGTGGTGTTCAATAAAGAGTTCTTGTATTGTATTGTATTGTACTTACTGCTGGAACTACTAGAGTCACTTGAGCTGGAATCCGACTCAGAGTCTGAACTACTGGAACTGGATGAGCTGGACACGTTGATTTCCGTTATCGGAGGTGGTACATTCTGCCAATCAAATGATATATTTCAGGTAAATTAAAAAATACTCCCATTTTCGGCCAAAGACCTCCCCTTTCTCCTTCCACTTGTCTCTGGCTTCACTAATCAAGCAGTATCAAGATTGTGTTTTTATCGTTTTTTTTTTCGTACAGTGAAGTGTTTACTCACTTTACTAAAACATATGATTACGAACTAAAAACAATTACTTTGCTCACCCGCGACCACGACGCGGTGGTCGCGGGTGAGCAGAGTAATTGCTTTTAGTTCATAAATATGGATCTCCGCAAAGTAACGCCTGATTCAATAAACTACATACCTTCGGCATTTGCTTCAGGTGCTCCCTCAACTCATCAGTCAGGCCGCCCAAGCCGATGCTCGTGAAGAAATTAATGGAAAACCTGGTGTTTTTGGGGTTGTCTCTCGGGAACACTCCGGAGAACGCCTCCTGCAATGTCCTGGAAAAAAAAAAGCAACATTGAAACAAATTAAAGGACCAGTTAATAAGATCATGTAACGTTAAAAGTATTGGTATTGTGAAAAAGCTTTCTCCACGGGCCAGGCAAAAATCAAAGTTTTATGACAATGTCATAAAGATTTTAACATGGAAAAACTTCTAACACCACCCCATTTTCTTCGCCTTTGTACATTTGCTTTTGTTCTGTTATCTGTATTTTTTTGTTTTATGTGCAATAAAGAGATATACATACATACATACATACATACTTCTCACTTTCACTATAATCTCCTGTTGCAGCTTTAAATTCTAATTAATCTGCAAAATTTTAAGGCTTGTTGGTGTGGACCTTTGATCAGTATTTACCAAAAACGAAGTAAAATTGGTGTTACAATTGCTATTAATTAATCTGGTAACGCGCTAATTATTGATACGTGGACTAATCTTTAAACATCATAACGAAAACTCAAAACGAACCGAGAAACAACGAAAAATAAACAAAACTATAAAAATTACACAGAATGAGGCAAAATTATATCACCAACATAAATAGTAGTTTATGCAACTGCTACATAATGAGGGTCCTTAAAACACGAGTGTATTTTTATGAAACGAGGCGAAGCTGAGTTTCATAATAGGATCACACGAGTGTTTTAAGGTTTAATTATGTGGAGTTGCATACATTACTTTATCTACACACATATTATAAGTACTCTAAGATGAGTTCAGAAACCGAAAGCATATATGTATCATACCCATAACTGTCACGAATTTGACTGTTTTTTTTAAATCATAGACAAACATACCGAGCTGACATTTCGTAAACTGTTTTTTTTTTTTATATCACATTATTAATTATGCATGTCGGACTGAACTCGACTTATATATGTGAGTGATACGTTTTATTTCACTATGATTGTAAATTACGTTGGTTGTCAAATTCGAAAAACCGAATTCGATATCGAAAAGTCATTACGACATCGAATTCGATGTCGTAATGACTATTACTTTACTGCTGGACCTGCTGGTGGTGGTGGTTGGCGGGGGGAGGCGTCGTCGTGCTGCAATGCTGGTAATGGTACTAATTATACCTAATAAAAAAAAAATAGAGGTGCCACCATGCTAAGGTTGCTAAGTTTACTATAAGTAAAATATTCTTTCCTGACTGCCTAATGTAAAAAGGAAAGTTATGTTAAAGCAACAAGCATGGTAGCACCTCCTGGTCGGAACTCACGGGTCTTTCAATCGGTCATTCAGCTTCTTCAGTCCCATGTATTCTGCCAACTCTTGGAAGAGAATCTTGATGTAAATACGACTGGAGCTGGTCGTATCCTCCTCGTTGAGTCTAACACATTCCAAGATCTCCCAAGATATGGAATCTGTGAACAGGAGGTGTGCAAAAAACTTGCTCACATTCCTTAGCCTATTCGTGTCTAATCTGTGAGCTGTAGAGTACGAGTCTTTGAATATTTCTTCAAAGGGGCCGATGTAAATTCTGTTTATGTTACAAAAGCGCTGCGCCAGGAGCCCGTAAAACTTTTCGTATGTTCTCTGCTCCGCACAGCAGTCGAGGAACATGTGGCAGAGCTCGACTTCTTGTCCTGGCTTCAGCTGCATTTTCATTAGTTTGTGAGCACATTCCTCAAAGTCCAAACTAGAGTTTATGGTCAAGTATATTGTCCTCCGTAATGCTACTAAGTTAGTTTCTGTGTTATCAATAATCGTCACTTCTTTCTGTTCATCATTTTCCTCTTCCTCATCGGTTTCTTCACCACTTTCGCCAGAACCATCTTCTTCGCCAGATTCAGCATCAGAGCCCAGGATTTCCTTACTCAGTGTTTTATATTTCTGCTCATTTTCCTCATATTTCTCATCATGTTTGAAGACATCTGTAATTTTTACAAGGTTTTATATAACTTCACACTTACTTCTTGTATTTTTAAATTTGTTATTTCAATGAGAATAGAGTACACCAATTAAGTAAACCAATAGAGCTTGCATCAGAAATGGAACCTTTAACAAACTACAACGAGGTAGGTGAAAAAGACAGAAAAATTTAAATTTGCTTACTCAGGATATCCTGTGAGTCCGTAGCGTCATCCAGCATCAGGAGATGGGTAAACTGCTCTTCTTCAGGCACCAGCTCAAGGTCGTCAATCAAGGCCGGGTGGTCCTTGAACCCGTCCTTCCACACTTGGAACATAACCTCAATCATGTACTGGACTCTCTTGTCCAACTGCCCTTCATGGAGAATGTTACGCAACATCTCAAAAATAGCATTAACACCTTTAGAAGAAACCTCAGTCAACTTTTGACCACACTCTTTCAAAAAAGAAATGGCCACCTCAACCGAGTCATCTGTCGGAGTCTCCACTAACAATGTTAGCAGTTCCAAGGCAAGAATCTCGTGCGCTACTCGCTGGTTAACTAAATGCGCTATAAACGAAGCTGATGAAATGCAAGTGGGTTTGTCGTTTCGTTTGAACCCCCTTTTGAATTGAATGACTAATCTTTTCAACAGTAATTCACCTATGTTTGGGAAACGTGAGTTCACGGCTGATACTAAGGCCGCATAGACATTAGTAAAAGTCGGTGAGGCTGCTTGGGCCTGTATCACAGAGCGACACAACAATCCACGCCCCCGCACGATATTTTCCTTTAACAACTCTTTGATTATTATGCCTATGTTGCCCACGTTGATTTTGTTAATGTGACCATGGATAGATTTCTTCAGAGCCTCCCAAGCCAAACGTTGGTAAGCCATGGATGACTTATCTGTGATCTGCGCTTGCATCATTCGCAGGCGCGCGGGGGGAATGTAAGCGCCACCAGTTCTGGTGTTCAACATATCTGTATCTTTAGCTTTCCTTACGGGAACATCTTTTTTCACTTGGGCGTCCTTAGGCGCCTCGCGCTTTCGGTCGTCTTTCTCGCGCTTAACCTCGGGTGACCGTGACTTGGAATGTCTTCGCTTGCGTCTCGAATCCTTATCTTGAACGACGCCTGGCTCCCGGGACCTAGAACGGGCTCTTTTAGACTTCTTTTCCTTACGACCATCGTCGTCACGATTCTTGTCCTTCTTTCGTTTACGATCTTTATCTGTATCCATTACGTGTTTCAAAAACTCACTTATAATTACTATAATGTTCACTTATAATGTATTTTTTATTGATTAGTCAATCGTCAGACGAAATTATAATCAAAACTCAAACTCAAAACGCACATTCGGGGAACCCGTGGCCATTTTATATTTTGACAGTTAGTTTTTTTTTAGGATGTTGGAAAGCTAGTCTACAGATTCATGGTTATTAAGCCTGGATTTCGGCACATTTATAAGATATTTATCAGAATTTATTTCCCTCAGAAGAGAAGCATCTATTTATATAGCCTGTTTTGTCCGGAAAATGCATACAACGTATAGCAAATTCCTTGAATACTTTACGGACATTTCCGATAAAAATGTGCGCCGCCCCGATATTATTTAATAATAAGTTGATTAGAAAAAAAAATGTAAAGAAGGCAGTTTTAGCGGGAAGCAGTCAAAACGTTAGCAATCGGGAGGAATTTGGCGGGAAACCGATGAGAGTGGATCGTGTCGTTAATTGAATTTTAGTTTCTGTGCTTAATGCTGTTTGATGGATAATAAAGATAGTGTATTATACAACAAATTGACGTGAAAGTGCCCAGCAAATGAAGAATTCAAGTGAAAACGCGTATTCCCTCTGTTTGTGACCCCCAAATATCCGTCGGCTGCTGCTCGCCGTAGCTCGCCGTAAAGTACACTATCGCTTTACGGAAGGCAAGAGCAGTTGACAGGACGTGACTAGGACAGACTGACACAACTCTGACGATGACAGGACTTTAATATACAGAAATTTACAAAACACATCAGACGTGGCTGTATGGACTCAGTTCCTTTGCCTATCCCTTATGGGATGAATTAAAAAAAAAGCAAGCAATCGGGAGGAATTTGGCGGGAAACCGATGAGAGTGGATCGTATCGTTATTTGAATTTTAGTTTCTGTTCTGAATGTTGTTTGGTGGATAATAAAGATAGTGTATTATACAACAAAATAACGTGAAAGTGCCCAGCAAATGAAGAATTCAAGTGAAAACGCGTATTCCCTCTTTTTGTGACCCCCAAATATCCGCGGGCTGCTGCTCGCCGTAGCTCGCCGTAAAGTACTTACGGCGTCAATTTCGCAGCGACAGATTTCTTTTCCGTTGTGCTCAAGTAAATAATCATCAGCTTTGGTCAATCTTGCCCCAACTAACTCTACAGATATCTTGTTCAAGTTACTGGAAACACAAGAATTCTTCTTGTTTAATTAAAAGCTTCCAAAGATTTAAATCTATTCTGGCTCCCACTTTTAACTCTTCAACTCTCCCCATTTTTCAATACAAATATGAATCATTAACTCTGGTTTTTTCTGTGGCTTTAAATATTGGTATTTTCAAGTATGACCTCGAGCATAATTGTCAGTTTTTGAGTTTCATTGAAACCGAAGCTCATGATGCCCATCATGTGTACACTGACGCTTCAAAGGTCTCTCCCAATGGTTGTGTGGGTGTTGGTGTACTGCACTCTCAATATGACATAGTTCAAAAAATAAAGCTGCCACCAGAATTTTCGGTGTATACTGGGGAGTGTTATGGCATCTTGAAAGCAGTAGAATATTGTGTTTTAATGAAGCTTAGAAACTCTATCATATTCACAGATTCGATGAGCTCATTGCAGTCTATTTCTAAATTTCCATTCAAAGCAAAATCTAACAATCCATATATTTACAAAATTCGAAGTCTTCTATTTAAATGTTACCAGAATGGATATGTAATTTCCTTTGCTTGGATTCCGGGACATAGGGGTATCAAAGGTAATGAGCGCGTAGACCGGTTGGCTCACGAAGTTATCGATTGTGGGGATCTCAACCCGTACAAAAATATTGCTGAGGATCTTTTAGCACTGCCAAAGATATACCTAATGGATGCTTGGAGTCAACTCTTAATCGCTCCGGATGTAAGGACTGGTTTGCGGTATCGTAACATCCAACCCCTGTCAAACCTTGGTTTTCAAAAATCTTACTTTCTAGAAAGGCTTCAAGCATGATATCACGCATGAGATTGGGACATGTTTGTACACCTGAGCATTTAGCAAGATTACGAATAGTGGACAGTTTTACATGCGAATGTGGAGCTGTGGCTGACCTTAATCACATATTTTTCGCTTGTCCATTATATGATCGTTCCTCCCTTCTAAATCAGCTGTCACTACTTGGCGTTCCGTTTCCTTTATCCGTTCCTCCCCTTCTTATCATAAATAATAAATCTACGTATATATTTAAAGTCTTGTATTCATTTCTATCCGCTAACAATATAAAATTGTAAGTAATCTATTTATTTTAACCTTCTGATCTTGTCCGTCCTATTTTCTAAATTCCGATCCCTTCGCATTTTCCATTCCTAATTCCGTTTCCCCGTTTGGCTAAGTGCGCCAAGAGCGCGAAGCTAAAAAAAAACTTCGCAGCCATAGATTTTCGCCACGTATTTTAACGTCAATAACCACCACACATTGACTGGTAGAGATATCTTATAGGGATAAGTGCGCCTATGTACTTTTATCTCATAGGTAGTCTGTAACTAGTCTTTATTTCTTTATTTTCTGTACAATAAAGCATTTAAGTACTTACTAACATTGCATGTTTGATTATGATTATGTTTGAGAAAAAATATATGTAATTATAATGGTAATTATCATGTAATTATACATTATTTAAAACTTCAGTTTACCTGCTGATATTTTCTGTGCACTACGGAAGTCAGGAATAACGGGAAGCATTTAATTAAAAGACAAATTTATTAGTATTTATGACTTTATTCAATACGACAATGAAACTACAAAAGTTGCCTGCACTTCGAACAGCATTTCCATATACCTCACAAACTGAAGCACATTTAAGGACATAAAATATAAAATAAACGACGATAACACCGTAAGAGTTAGCTACGGGAACGTGACTAACGTTACGCAGAAACCAAAAAACATAATATTACGAAAAGCTATACGATTCATCGCTATACATGATTCGTGTCGATCTTGAGATTGTAAAAGGCGTCACAATACCCAAGGCAATTGGTCAGAGGTTTTCACGTCTTTACCGAGAAAGCTAGTAACTTACAACCTAGTCTTTTCCTCCATACTGTGGGGTACACCGAGCGAAGCAAGCCCGAAGCTCCACGCCAAGCGAGATACCGATTACATTATATACAATTATTATCATATCATATCCCACGTAAAGACCGACGCTAAAATAACGGCAAAATAGTTCATGCCTAACCCAAGATACGATACGTATATCACTAGAGCAAAAACATCACAGAAGCGTGCCCTAAGCACGACTTGTCGAATCCTGCGTAACGTTACGGTTATCGTATCGAGATCGAGAAATCTCATACTAAATTTTAGTTCCAAATACGCTCACGGGCGGGTGCTGTTCCAAACGTCATACAAACTCGTTATAGTTTACTATTCGATTTTACGTGACGCAGGATTCGACAAGTCGTGCTTAGGGCACTGTTTGTATCCAACACATAGCTAGAGTCGCAGCCTACGCTACCCATCGCGGGGCTTGCCATAAATGACGCCAGAGCCCCTCCTCCGTTCGAATCGAAATTCGAAGTTCGTATCGGACCATCCATAGGGACACGAACTTCGAATTTCGGACTTCGGAGTAGGGGCGGCTGGCATATTTCCATTAAGAAAATTAACCGCACGCGTTGAGTATGCCAAGCCTGAAACGCGTCTCTAGCTCATCTCGCCGCGGCACGTCGCACGCCCTACGTTTAAAAAAATATAAAACGCTATGAAAGGCAGTTTATGTTACACTCTATTGATATCCGAGCCGGTTACGAAATACTGAGGCACTTTCGTCTATTCGTACTGTTTGTATTGATTTTTTTTTGAGATCATAAAGCGAGTTTTATCGTGGAAGAAATGTGACAATGTTAACCGTCTGACAGAAGAGCGTAAAACGAAATTATTAGGTACCTAAGCCACTTAAATAATAAGGCGTGTTAAACTAATTGGTGTAGTTAACTTTCTACTCCACAGGTTAGATCTTCTCTTTCACCTCCCAACTGGTTATAATACAAAACTGTGTTTCTGTGTCGTTCTAAAGTAAAACGTGTGACAATCTTGTCACTCTTGTAACTATTCTGTTCTATTGTCAGGTGGTTACAGTAGTATTGCCAGCCCGACTCGAGCCGAAGTTTCCCGAACGCGGCCCGAGCAGGCGGTAGCGGCCAACCCGCGACTCGCCGAGTAACCGTTTCATACAGACAGTCAGCGCAATGCATTATCGACGATACGAACGTGAGAAACTTAAATTACATTACCGATATTATACTTTCCTAAAAATACTGATGCGTATGATAAACATTTAAAATAATGATATAAGTCTATAACTAACTAGGGATAGTTCATTTCCCGAGCTCCGCCCGCTTATAAAAACTCGTCCAACTTTTAAATACTCAGAGATGAATTAAGATGTGTTAGTAAGACCTAGTTAAAATACTAAAAGTTGGCTACGAGTGAGATCACGTCTATAGGCCTTCGACTGGCAGCAATGTTGCCATGATGGAAAAATAAAATTGAGTAAATCATTTTCATTGTAAGCGTGACCACGAGAGAATTATTGGTGTGGTAATATTAAGCGGGATGCACCGAACATAACGCGACGCCTTGCCGAGACACCACAACACTCAACACATTTAAATAATCTATCCGTACAGCCTGTTCTAAAGGCGAGAGTGAATACGTCCCTGGATAAACATGAACCAAGTTATTTATAAAGATACGACCAGCATTGATATATCACAGTACACAAGCCTTTCGAGATACACACTGACGCCAGTTGGTATAGCGTGGGTGCTATGCAGACTCGTATTGTACGCCTTATTAATACTAGCAAGACTTTCAGCGGCAGAAAGGAACCGTAGTACTGCAGAACACCCACTTCTAATCAAACCAAACACAGTTGTTAATGTACGTACTCATACATGTAAACTATACCAAGTTTTTGAGCACGACATCGTCATCAGATAAAAGCAATACATTTTAGACATTCCACATTTCATATTAGATTTTCCGACTGTGATAATGATAAGTGATAAATTACAGTTAGATCGAACCTAAAACAAATAGTTTATTATCATGGCAGTTCTATAACATAATTTGTGCGTTTAAAATTAACCAGGGACTGACTGTAACCCAACGATTAGTACTTATTAAAAATATTTCAACATATCTTTACTTAGCAGTTAAAACCGAAAATATGAAGTCTATTTCATTTGAAAAACTGTTCATTACATATTACTGTTTAAAATCGGTTGACACTAATTTAATGGTAATAATTTGATTTTTCGTTACTGGCAATGCTTAGTAACACAAAATCATCGAAAACTTCACACTTCATTTGACCTGTCAGTCCCTGGTGGTCGTAGACATACAAATAAACAGATAGCGCAAGTCCATTTGGGTAATCATCACGCCTTACCCTCTGCTACCATACCAATATCACTTTGGCGAGGGCTCTGGCTTGCGTTATCATATTGACTTGTATGTCTTTGCTGGTGTGGTGCGGTCACTCTCGCGGCGTGTTGAGTGCGGTGCGCGCGGCTCTTAGCCGCAGGTGGGCGCGACATCGGTGTCGGCGCGTGCGCACTTGTTCTGTCGCACGAGCTCTGCGCGTCGCTCCTGAAAAAAAAAATCTTAAAATTGTGAGCTGTTTGTAATCCTTCCTTGAGCTCGTCGAACTGTTTAGACAGCGCGATGGATCACAATGTAAAAAAAAACACCACAATTGGGTTGATAACTGATGTCAAAATAATATCATCATTGAACTTTCGAAAAACCGAGGCCTCACTTATTAGGGCAATTTAAACTATTTTTAATTTAACAAAAGCTAATTAAAGGACACAGTTTGATCACTGAAAAATATGATATACTTAGTGAAGTAATTTGGCCAACTACCTAACCTAACCTAATTATCTTTAGTAGGTACAGTCGAGGAAATTAATTCCTAACCCACCAAGAACATTTTCATAGTAAACGTCACAACGATTTTCCTTGTCAAGCTATGCGATGTCACTATGGCGTTTACTGTGAAAAGGTTCCATGGTGGGTCAGGAATTAATTTCCTCGACCGTACGTAAAATTCCTTGCATCGAGAATCAAGTCTAAGATATAACATCTTGGAAGAGGTTAGGGGCGTGTAAGACCCTAGTTAACGATAGAGGCCTTCAAAAGGTTAGTCCAATAAGAATTCTCTAGTTACTGAAAAGTAAAGAAATTACACAATAACAATTTTTTTTCGAAATTTTTCACTATAAAAATAACAACGCAAGACCTGAAAAATCTTGCACCCAAGTATTCAGTTAAAAAGTCTGTAGTAGGTACAAAAATGCGTTGAACACAAGTGAAACCACGTCACACTAGCCGTGCGAAAGAGCATATGGACGGAATCCCATTGCAGCGCACGGTACCAGCGCTCCATAAAGTGTGTGGAACGTGCGTAGCGTGCGCTGCAATGAGGTATCGCCACAGAACTTTTAAAAAGAGGGTAGAAGTCGCATGGTCGCGCGACTTTTTCGCCGCGTTTGTGACGCGTGAAATTTGATTCAGTATTGCTAGGCCGCGTTTGTGACGCGTACGCCGCAAGTCCGTGAAATTTCATTCAGTATAGCTAGTGATTCATATGTCGTGTTCTAAAAGCAGAAACACATCCACACTGTGTAATTACACATGTTATTGTGTGCGTGACTGCGTGTGCATTAATAGCAAGTGGAGGGGCGGCGGCTTCTGGAAGAAAACGAACGACAGCATTTCTATCCCCTTTTGACTAGTTCCGTGGATCGCCCAACTTCAACACAGCGTAAAGCTTCAGCCAAGACATTACCTCCTTCTTGACGAAGTCGAGTTTTTTCTGGAGCTCCTGTTCCCTTTTCTGCTCGGCGGCGGTCAGTTTGGTCTCGATGTCTTTAGTGATCTCCTCCACTTTGGCCGTGACTGTCGAGCGCGCTTCCGCCAGCTTTTGGCTCTGATGGGGTGATGAAATAAAAAAAAAATAAACAAAAGGATGCGATGACGGCTCGTGAAATAAGTGGGATCATAAAAATGGCTATGTATATGAGTAACTAAATTAAATTGTACTTGTTGAAAAATAAAAAATAAAAAAATGATCACACCACAACCCAGAGGTAGCTCCTGGCTCTCAGCATCTTCGATAATAGCTCACCATCTGAATACAACTATAAACTCACGACACAACTTCGCAGCCTCTGTCGCCCTGGTAACGCGTCTTAACGCCAGCGGCCGGCCTGTTCTAGAACCAATGTGTTCCGGGGGCGCTGGCAGATGACTCACGTGGTTGAGCAGCTTCTCACGCTGCTCGGTATATCACTGTCGCCCTGGTCCTCGCTGTGGTCCGTCTGCTCTAGAACCAGTTCGTCCCGGCCGTGGTGAGGGCTGACTCACGTGGTTGCGTAGAGCCTCAGTAGTCTGCCTGTTCTAGAACCATGTTAGTCACGGCTGCTGAGGCATGACTCACGTGGTTACGTGGTTGCGCAGAGCCCCAATGATCTGCCTGTGCTAGAACCAGCTTGTCCGGTGCTGAGGGCTGACTCACGTGGTTGCGCAGCTTCTCGCGCTGCTCGGCCTCGCGCTGCAGCCGGCGCTCGTCGGCCTGCGCGAGCTTGTCCTGGATGGAGGCCTCGAGCTGCTGGTAGCGCTCCTGGTTCCCGGAGCGCACCTTGCGCACCTGCTCTTCCTGGCCACGCACAAGCCACGACATTCACACACTGGCGGCGACAGGGGGGAGGCATAGCAGAACCGTAACCGTCAGTGGCGGAGCTATACATGGCTATACTTAGTTTTGTTTTGCATTAGTAAAAAGGTGAACAATCTTGACCTGACATGTTATGGAAAACTACTTGTACGAAATAAGCAACAGTAAATAACGATCAGTGGTTTTATGCATAACTGCTACTTATTTTTAAAAAGCGTTTTTTCAATAAAAATACATGTCAAGACCCTCATTCTAATGAAAAAAAAAAAACGAAGTCGACGGCGTGGGCGAAGCAGGCCCTCGGCCTCGCGCGAGGCCCCTTGCGTGTGACTCGAGACAGACTAACGTAAAAATTTAATGTTTATGGAAATATTACTGAAAGAAAAGGGGTCTCGTGTGAAATTTGGCTCACGCCTAGATTAGTCCACTCCGCGCTACGCCACTGATAACGAATTTACTACTTTGATTTATAAATGACTCTTGAAAAAATCTAGTTATACTTGAATTATAAAGGGGCTTCTATAAGCGGGCTATA
Organism: Clepsis dumicolana; assembly: GCA_963691665.1. NCBI lineage: Eukaryota > Metazoa > Arthropoda > Insecta > Lepidoptera > Tortricidae > Clepsis > Clepsis dumicolana. The sequence continues at coordinate 18,259,284 of OY829507.1, read as the reverse complement.
TTTTTGCTGCAATATGTGGCCGGCAACTATAGGAGTCTTTGTCTAGCTTTCATAAGAGTCAGACAGCAATAGTTGCCGGCCACATATCGACGGCACTCTGACTCAACCTCGTATATAAACATTGACAAAATTGGAATAACCACCTTAGGTTCGCGGTGTAGAATGGTTATTCCAATTTCGTCAACGTTTCTATACGAGGTTGAGTCAGAATACCGTCGATATTCTGTTCTGCTCTGTCTCCGGATGATAGAATGTAAGTGACAGTACATTAAACATTGCTCTCGGCCGCCTAGAAGCGAGGTTCTCCCAAATTTTAGGGATAATTAATTGCATCGGAAATCAGTGCCCGGAAAATTATTGCTCGGTACATTAACTTGATAATTTAATTTGGGCAAGAACGCGGCGCGGAGAACTTCGCTTATAGGCAGACGCCGGTAAAATTGGGTGCCGAAATTGCCAGAGCGCTTCTAACATTGACATCCATACTAATATTATAAAAGCGAAAGTTGCTGTCCCTCTGTCTGTCTGTTTGTTACCAATTCACGTCGACGTAGGGATTTGGATGAAATTTGGAATAAAGGTGACCTGGTACCAAAATATAGGCTACATTTTATCCCGGAAAATCGAACAGTTCCCGCGGTTTGATATCTCTTACTCGGGACCCAAAAATGAATGGTTGGAAATGGAAACCACTTGTACCAATTGATTTAAACTTGCGATTTTCACACATTATCATGATTCATGATACTCCGGACTTAATCACGTAAAAATATTTAAATACCTCGACGTTGCGTCCATGGTCTCGAAAAAACTCAAACCCTGTCTGAGGTATTTAAATATTTTTACGTGATTAAGTCCCGGGTATCATGATAATGTTGAAACCACTTTTCCAAAACTGCCCGTGGCTGTCTTACTCTCCACACCGGAACACAACCGTGCAAGCACTGCTGCTTGACGGCAAGATGGTGGTCCGGACGGACCTCGCATAAGGTCCTACCACCCGCAAGTAATAGTCGTTAACACGATCGCGATCAAGTTTTTTTTTTTTTTTTTTTTAATTTATTTAACTCAAAATAAGAAAATAAAAGTACAAAAACTTGACTTGCAAACTGTCAGCGATCTCGCCGTGAATCTGTTAACTACGTAGTTGGAAACTCGTGTTGCGATAAGCAATGATCTAGCTTAGTACTGACATGTTCGCGCAGGCGCTCGAGCATCTTCTTGATGTTGCCGTCGCGCTGCGCGGCCGCCGTGGTCATCTTCTCCTCGATGGCCTTGTACACCTCGGCCGTCTGCTGCTCCAGGGTCAACCTGTCACACAGGCCACGGTCAGATTCGGTAGGTTCATAGGTAGTCGTTGGCACTAAAATTCTTAACACGTAAAAGGAGAGCATGAGCAGCTGACAGGAGGTGACTTAGGACATACTGACGACTCTCTCTGTAACGGGACTTTAATTTACAGAAAATCTACAAAACACGGCAGACATGGCTGTATGGTTTTTACAAGAAAGACAAACGAGCAGTGAGTCACCTGATGAGTGATGGCAACTCAAGTAATCACCACTGCCCATAGAAGCCCGCAACCTCGGGGGGTTTGCAGATGCGACGCCAACTTAGAAAACTAAAATGAAATGCCTCTTGTGCTCGTAATTACACCGGCTGTCTTACTCTCCACACCGGAACACAACAGTGAAAGCACTGCTGCTTAGCGGCAGGATTAGCGAGTAAGATGGTGGTAGCGATCCGGACGGATAACGCACAAGGTCCTACCATCCGCAAAACAAACACTTACTTTCCTTTGCCTATATCCCTTATTGGATGAATTATGTAATATAAAAAATTGTACGAGTGAGAATCTTACACGTCACTCACCTAGTCTTCTCGACTCCCTCCAAGTGGTCCTTGAGCCGTGCGCGCAGCTCGTTGATGTAGGCCTCGCGCTTCTCCTCGTGCGAGTCCATCTTGGCGTCGAGCGCCTCCTTGGTGCTCGCGATGAAGTTGTTGGTCTGCTCGCTGCGGTACTTGGACGCCTCCTCGATCTTGGCCATCTTCTGGGCGATGGCGGCCATCTTGCTGGCCTCAAGACTCTGGAATGGCAGTGGCGTCGCGTGATTTAACAGAGGAGCTACTGAGAAGTCTGAAGAGGTTCGTATCTGACCGTCCCGCTCACGCCAACGTAGGTTAACACGAAAGCAAGGTGGACGGTCGGATACGAACTTCAAAATTCGGACTAGGGGCTCAGGTCGAATCGAGTTTACAAGGCAATTGGCTGGTAAGAAACGAAATGGATAATTTTTATTAGTGTTTTTATTTTATTAAAATGCTAAAATTCATTTGATATTTTTTATTGGATTTCCAAAAAAAAATGTTTTTTTAAATATTTTAATGCATCGACAACTTACTCTGTGCAAGTGGCCGCTTTTCTAACGGCAAAATTAGTGTACGTTTAACAGAAAAACACCGTATATCGTCCCAATTTTGCAAGTGAAATACAAATTTTCTTAAAAAATCATGGCGTCCTTTCATTACAGTCTTAACCTGCAGTTTTAGCTCTAATAATTCCCTTCAGAGACTCCGAGCGCTAATTTTCACCTATGTAAAGCTTCGAGCGATTTTTGTTTCTCTATTACAATTCATAGTCACAAAAGAGCTACTACTATCCCTTTTTTGCGGCTATAAGATCTATCTGTCACTTATTCGTATGGTTACCGTTTTGGAGATCCGTGATCTTCATTTAAAAACGTTTACTAAACGCATAAATTCTACCAGTCTCGAAATCCCAATACATTATCTAGTGCTTTTAATTGCAATACTTGCAGGACTTACACTCGCTATTTTTGTGTAGGTAAACATAACAATACTTATTGACAATTCAAGTTGTTTTAAGGGTTCCGTACCTCAAAAGGAAAAAACGGAAACCTTGTAGGATCACTTTGTTGTCCGTCTGTCTGTCTGCCTTTCTGTCTGTCTGTCTGTCAAGACCCTTTTTCTCTGGAACGCGTGGAGGTAGCATGCTGAAATTAATACCAAATACTCGAGCCTGCGGTCCCTTGAAGCTATGAAAAAATCATATTTCTAAGTCAACGTAATCAAAAGATACAGTCATTAATAAAAAGGCTATTTCCATACAAATTGCCGAAATCCAAAACCTAAAGGGTACTTCCAGTTGTCCTAGAAACTTGAAATTTGGTATGAAGGTAGCTCTTATAGCACAACCATTCAGAAAAAGTCTCAAAATCCTTAATTTTTATGTCTGTCTGTAGATTTAGAAGACCAATATAAGTTGACCCCACACTGCGTACATTTTGCTTAGGAGCAAGGCTCTTCTAACACTGGACTTCTTAAAACACTAAGGAAAAGCGTTAAAATCTTTCTCCGGAACCCTCATGTCCGACTCGCAATTGTCCTTTTTTTTGTTACAAAATGGTGGACAGAATTGAGGCTGACTGACTAAGGAGGAGGTAATTTCTACTGTGTTACTAAAAGTAGCTCTTGCTGCTTTTCAAGAACTTTGATGTAGTCTTTAGCTGCACTGATATTTTTTTATAACTATATTGGGCATAAGAGCGTCTATTATTACTATAATGAAACGTGTAGCAATATAATAGTGGCTACTGTAACTCCTGTACAGTTGCTGCAAACAGTATACAATTAACTCCATTTTATAGTTCAGTAGCGTATAAAAGTAACAATGGAAACCACCATGCAGCTGTAAGTAGCAGAATGGCCTTTTAATTTCTCTTATAAAGGTGTAAGCGGCAATGAGTTCTAAATTGAACTACTGTGAAGGCTAGGGTAATATTTAGTTCAGCTTATGGCACTTTTAGTAACTTCTATAACTATAGACCCTTACGGACGCAGTTATGCAACTTTGAACTGCTTTTTGAACCCTTAAGCAGCTATTTTACAGCCTTAAGTTACAAAACAGGCTGCTATTTCCACTAGTGTGCTAGTTGGGTGGTCAACCACTAACCACTAGTTATACCTAACACCCTTCATGAAACACGCAACTTACACGTCTCCTCTCCTCAGCAGCCTTCAGCTTCTCCTGTATTTCCTCGACGGAGGGCGTTTTCTCGGGGGAGTCGGCGCGCCGCGGCACGGGGACGCCGACTGGCTCCGCCAAGATCACCTCGTACGCGAGACCTCCCTTTGACATCTCCTGGCACCGGATTTCGGTAGCTGATGGGAAAATTGAAGGGTTAGTAATGCGGGTGAAGAAGCAACGAGTTGTAGGTGAACTTGGAATCGCTCTGTTTCAGTTTGTTCGAACAGTGGACGAGATGGGAATCGATCAGAAATCAGAACAACCTTAGCCAAAGCACTCCGAGACATGTAGCAGAAAAATCGGAATTAGTTAATTTTACTTTTTACAGGTAGGTACAAATTACTACGACGAGTTCCTCCAATGGCTCTCTTTCAGTCAAGTTTGACGAAATTGGCTGAAGACATTAAAAATAAACAGCGAGGCTGTCAAATGTTATGCCATCACTGCGACCAGATTTTAGATTGCCGGTTACAAAAAAAAAACGGTTTCGTCTCATTTTGCGGACCTCCACCAGATCCCATGTTTGACGGGTTAAATATACCTAATCCTACGTACGCAGCCTACAAAAACAAGCTTAAGAAATTATCAGAGACTTCAACAAAAATGAATAAATACGAAGGGGCGGGATACTGGGGCAAAAACGTGAATTTTAAACCGGCTCGCCCGGAGCATTATTCAGAGATAATCTATGTTAAAAACTCTAGTAAATTGAATGACTAGAAGGAAGTTCGGAACGAATTAATGAAACGAATGGGTCTGGCTGCACTTAGTTACGGGCATGCAGCCAGCCAGGATTCTGTCAGACTTGTTTTATGGTTTTCGCAATCGTGCAACGCTAAACTAAGGAAATTTTAAAAGGATTTATCTGTCGGCAACGGATGGATACTAAGGCGGTTGAAACAGTTGAGAAAATTTTTCAGTATCCCACTGTTTGCTGTGTGTGTAGCTCGAGCCGTTAGCATGGCTGCGTTATGCTAAAATCTTAATACCCATAAAAATAACTTACTACAAATTCCATTACAAACAACATTAGTTTTAAAACAAGGAAAAAAATGCGTCAATTTGATAACCTTGGCATTTACTCCAGCCACGATGCACTCAATTCAGAAGCTAATAATTGTGTGATAAAGTAGGTATAGTTCGCAATTATAGTTAATAATATTGGCGGTCGGTCACACTCACACCATATTTATCTTATGCCGTGAATATTTAGCTTATACCTAGTCACTTTTTCAAGCACACCTTTGCGTCTATCCGGCTCAACGGTCCACATGTGACAATCAATGCAAGTTGCTTAGATTGTCTTAAGGACACCGGTGCTGTCCCGTTGACAGCGATGCGTCTCCTGGTGTACCTATTGAGTTGAGAGTTATACATTTTTCCGTACAAATTGCTTAGAAAAAAATAAATGTTAGGTAATGTTAAGGAACCGATTTTACTTTTACTTCTATTTACTAAAATTCTTATTTTACAAAGATGTTGCTAAACAGTGAAGCAATTAATTGAGTAAATTCGATTAAGTTCGCTTTTACAGTTGAAGGACGCGCGGCTGTATCCAAAACTAATTAAGGGCTCGAACTGAGAAAGGTTTTTGTATGACTTCGTTTAGTTTGGCTAGTTAAATTAGGTCCTCTCCCCCTACACTACAATAGGTACATATAGTTATCATACTTTTGTCATCTTCATTGGAGATTGACACAGTTCTTTTACTTATCCCTGAAGCTGTTTGATGCTCTTCTTCAGACTGATGCCAAGCAATAAGAATATGAAGTTCCAAACTTCAGATATTTGCTGGGAAATCGTTCACAATACGATTACATACAGCATTTAAGGCAATACTCCCACAGCCGGCGAGTAGCGAGAAGAGTGTTTTTTGGTATGAAAATTGTCGCTTTTGTTGCTGAGCGACAAAATGTTCATACCAAAAAACACTCGCTTCTCGCTACTCGTTGGCGATGGGAGTTGCCATATGGACCAATTAAATAGGTAGGTATTAGAAACAACGACTTTAGGATTCAAAGTCCGATAAGATTTTTTTTTTAAACGACAAGAAAGGCAAACGAGCAAGTGGGTCACCTGATTTTCACCTGAGTTATCACGACTGCCCATAGACACCCGCAACCCCAGGGGTTTGCAGATGCGTTGCCAACCTTGAGAGCTAAAATGAAATGTCTCTTGTGCCCGTAATTACACCGGCTCTCTTACTCTCCACACCGGAACACAGTAGTGCAAGCACTGCTGCTTAGCGGCAGGATTACCGAGTAAGATGGTGGTAACGAATCGGAGGGACCCGCAAATGATATTGCAGAAGAGTCGCTTACAGGGTGTAATATCGCGTAAGTAAGAGGAATAAAAATATATACCTACCTCTTTTTCCAACAACCGTAATGTAAATCGAACCGAAGGTCGTAAGCATAACATTAAGCTTACTTACCTATTTCTAACGGACCCGGGAAGGGATGCTTTTACAGCTCCCTGGGCATCAGCGAAGGCGCCTTAACGCCCGCGTTACTTTTAAATGTGGATAGGAGTGACGGTATTCAAAATCGTTACGGGCTCTTAGGCCGTAAGTCTCGCCTGAGCGAACATGTCCGGTCTATAGATTTCTTTGGAACATGTTTGCACAAGGAAAAGCCAATTCCTTTTTCGGGCAGCTTCGTGGGGCGCATTTTCATATTTTGTCTGACCTAAATTTCGGTCCACACTTTCCTATTTCTCCATATGTTTTCAACATTACTGCTGTGTTGTTTGTGCTTCATAACAACTTTGAAAGGACTTAGGTATAAATGCTGTTGTAAAACCTTTTATAAAGGCTGACAAGGTCACATCAGGTCATAAAGCAGACAGACGGGAGGTGCTTTTGGCTTATCCATGCACTTTTGAGGGGGACGAGAAACACAGTACACGTACAGCACACGTCTACGCTCATGTCAAAACTTGTTACGTTCCTACAAGCTCACACAAAAACATAACTGTCACACAAATGCCAAAGACACGCACACAATCAACAGACCCTGTGCATTCGATTTTTGGCACAGGGGAAATCGCGCGTTAACACCTCCATTTCTTTCCTGCTCTAAGCACCGGAGGGTCGAGCACGACTTTACGAATGCTGCGTAACGTAAAATCGAATAGTAAACGTTGTCGAGTTTGTATGACGTTTAGAACAGCGCCCGCCCGTGATCGTATTTGGAACAAAAATTTAGTATGAGGTTTCTCGATCTCGATACGCAGCATTCGTAAAGTCGTGCTCGACCCTCTGGTGTACTAAAGCCGCAATAAAATATGAGGTAAAAAAATTACCTTAGTCAGGTTTAGGGTGAACCCTAAGCCTGAATTCAAAAAATTTGCCGGTAACACTTCAAAATTTAAACGTCCTTTTGTTTCCTACTTAATTAAGTCCCTGACATAATTTAGGGGTGGTAATTTTAAAAGCCGGGAGAGTTTTCCCGCCGCGTAAATTACCGCTATCCTCAAGGTCGGCTGTCGTCTCGAAACCGTTACTTCAACTTAGAAATTAGGGGGCGGGGTGTTACGTGGGCTTCGCAAGAATGTCGAGGGTCTGTCCTGGGCCGTGTTTTATAAAGCTACAAGTTACAATTTACAAGCGAAAGTCTCTTTCTAACAAAAGGTGATAGAACGAGACTTCCGCTTGTAAATTGAAACTTGTAGGTTTATAAAACACGGTCCTGGCTTGTATTATTAGGGCATCGACGGATATTACAAGGGTGTGTACTTCATCCCTGTCGTTCTTTTAAGAAAAAAAAAAAGGAAAATGTTTAAATGAGCTCGCGAGGTCTACTTCACCAGTTCACGTATAATGCTCCTCGGTCATTTGTCTTCTTCCCATTCAAATTAATTTTCCCTTTAAATATTATATTTCGCAGGTCAATCGAGTTCTAATACCTTTAGATCGGTCTGGAAACTTCAGTATCGCCCTCTACTATTAATATTTTAATGCAATCTTGGGAAATATCTGCGTGTACACCATTTAAGAAAGGGCTGCAGCCCCTCTCGCGAATGAGTCATAGGGAGATTTCCCAGTAAATATATCTTACCCATACTGAATTCCAACTAAGTAAAACACAGAAAAGAAAGTAATATTATTATTAAAGACATTTGCATATAAATAATTGAACCTAATAAATGAACATAAACAAACCTAAAATAGGACATAGGTAAACCTTAACCTGTTGATGACGCATCGAAAGCGATTCAAAGCCAAGGGCGTATCGAAAACGCGTTTCCTTTTGTGTCAACACTCAACAACGAGGGGTTCTGAATATGTCGCTTCGGAAAAGTAGTCTAGGAAATGTACTCCCCGGGTTACACGGAAATAAAAAAATACAGAAGTGTGTGTTCCTGACGACTGACAAACAGTTGTCATTATATGCATATATAGTATGCAAAGATGTAAGATTAAACATCTACGTGTGTTTATTTAAAAAGTACTTAACATAAATCTTCCTTACCCATCTAGATTTATTTTAGGCTTTCAAGTCTTCTTCTCATTTGTTACGTATCGAAACAAATACAAATTACAACGTAAATAACCATATAACTTGGAGCATAACTGAATTAACCTTCAACAGAACGCATAACTCGTAATTGTAACAGTTTGCAACCCAACACTTACTTATAAATTTGACCTTCTTTGGTTGCTTAGTTCTTGGTTTTCCCACTGGTTTCTTGACTGGTGCTGAGCGCCGGTGTGCTGTAGGGGAACAGAACGTTAGCGGAGCACGACTCCGCGGCGCCGTCGTGTCATATCGCAGACAAAGCCCTAGTGCAAATATAGACAATATGTGCTGTCATATGATATGAAACAATGAAATATGACGCATTGCGCCATTCGATAAACAGTGGGGACCATAAGCACAACCCTCTGCAATGGCAAAGCTACGCTTTCACGGAAAACCATACAGCCTTAACCGAGTCCGCAATTCTTCTTCATTAAGAGAGTCTAAGGTCGGAAACGCGCCGCAGTTTATTTCAATCAGAGAAAGCAACAATTATTCATTAAGAAAAACGACCTAGACCTTTAACATCCGACTACTGAACAACTCTATATTTTACTGGGCGACAATCGAAAAGCGATTACGGCGGTCAGCGATAGGCCTGATGTTTATTTAAAGAGCACTCAGACCTCAAATGAATCGATTGTAATCGATGCTCGCGTGACTACCTGAAACGATAAAATATCGATTTAGTTCATTTTCAGCTATTTTATGAAGGTTGCTTTTGTCCATACCGTGCGCGCCGACGCATTCGGGAAAAGCGGCAGCTTTGTTTTCTTTGTTGAATAAAATTGCAGAACAATGAACGTATTGATTGATCGAGACACGACTTGTATACATAAGGGCGAAGCTATTTCGGTGAATCGTTAATCATGTGTCAGTTTAGTTTTACAACCGTCTGACTTACTTATCTCTGACTCACCACAAGTGTACGGGCCGGACTGTATAGACCCGCACTTTTTGGGGTTCAAAATAAAACGCGACGCTTTCGGCTTCTGATCGGATCCGTAGAAGAGGTTGTTTCCAGAGAGATGGCTGGCTGACGACTGTGAGAAGACTCCGAGACGACTGACTACCCAGCGCCGCGCGGGCTCTATTTATACTGCTCGGGCGAGAGCGGGGGCCCGGGGCGCCGGGTTCGTTTGTCCTTCTCACACTCGGGCGAGCGTGGGGGCCGGGGCCGGATCCGATACTATTTTATTTCTCTTTCTATTACTATCTATTTACATGAGCTTAGCCTATTTTTCTATACGATACTTATATAACTATTATAATATAATCTTAACCTATCTTAAACTATAATTACAAACTAATTGGACTGCGCTGTCCCGCACATTTCTCCCGCCGTTCATCGCCGTGGTGATGAAGTTTCTTCCGCGTGCTGGACCGCAGTCGACTGGTGCACCGCCGTAGGCAGGACAGCCAGTTTCTTTGTGGGGCGTCGAAGCACGCCGCCCTTGGTCGCCACGTCCGCAGCTCGCACGATGCCGTCGGCACCGGGGTACGTGGCGGTGACGATTCCCCGCGGCCATGTGTTGCGTGGAAGGGTGCCGTCGACGATAAGGACTAGATCGCCGACGGACAGCGCGGGGCCGCGCCCTTGCGGCTCCCGCCGGTGTTGGAGTTCTGGGAGATACTCCCGTATCCATCTCGCCCAGAACAGGTCGGCGAGTCTTTGTGATGTGCGCCAGGTGGCGCGTCCGACGGTATCACTTTCTTCGAAGGTCCCAGGTGTCGGTGCCCAGGCAGAGCCCCCGAGGAGAAAATGATTCGGCGTGAGTGCCTCAGGGTCGTTTGGGTCCACCGACACGTGGGTCAGTGGCCGGCTGTTGACCGTAAATTCGGCTTCGGCCAACAGCGTGATGAGCGTCTCTTCTTTAGGGTGCCGCTCGTGTAGCGTCACCTCTAGTGCGGCTTTGGTTGCCCGCACCAATCTTTCCCAGGCTCCGCCCATGAACGGGGCTCCCGCGGGGATGAAGCGCCAACTGATGTGTCTTCGCACCGCCTCTTCCTCCGTGGCGGTGTCGAGGGCTCTTCTTAGTTCCTTATCGGCGCCCCTTAGGTTAGTCCCGTTGTCGGACCAGATCTCTGTAGGACATCCGCGGCGTGCGATCATGCGTCGTAGTGCCATGATCGCGGAGTCCGTTGTCAAAGAGTGCGCCATTTCTAGATGTATGGCGCGGGTTGTGAGGCATGTGAATAGAGCTACGTATCTCTTCTGGTGGCTGCGGCCCACGGTGACACTTAGTGGGCCGAAGTAGTCGACCCCGGTGTAGCTGAAGGGCCTCTGGTGATGTGCGAGGCGGCAGAGTGGATGGTTTCCCGTGGGTGGTGTTGGTGGCACGGCCCCCCTTATGCGGCAGGGCAGACAACTGTGAACGACTTGGCGTGTCGTGGGTCGCAGACGAATCACCCAATACTTCTGTTTCACTTCGTTTACAGTAGGTTCCACTCTTGCGTGGCTGAGTTTCCTGTGAATGTAGTCTATCAGCAGTCTTGCTATTCTATGTCGGCCATCTATGACGGGTGGTCGTTTGGCTTCTTCTGCGATGTCTATTGCGGCGGCGATTCTGCTCTTCAACACCATTAGGTCGTTGTCAATGGCGACTGCTATTGTCTTCAGTTTGCTATTAGCCGGCAGAGGTTGGTTAGCTCGCAGGGCTTTTAGCTCTTCGACGAAAGTTTGTTCTTGAGCCGCTTGCAGTAATATTTTTTCGGCACGTTGCAGCAGGTCAACGCTAACTTTGATGAAGTTACGCGTCGGAGTCGTTGGCGGTATTCGATGTTCTATATTCCTCGTGGTGGGTGCAGCTTGATGTCGCCAATCGGGATCTGACTTGCTATTCGCCTTCGTTCTCTTGTAGTTGACTATTTCTGTTCTTCGGCAGAGTTCTATAAATTGCAGAACTCTAGCTGTCGCTCCTCTTAATCTTTCCCATTTCGAGAAACAGCTTGCCTCAGGAACTGCTTCGCTTGCAACTATCGCAACATTTTGGTGTGTTGCAAAGTTGGTTCTTTCTTCATCAGTCAGGATGGGCGTCTCTTTGTCTGCTGATGAAGGCAAGACCTTTTCTTCTGGCCACTCTTCCGGTGGCTGACGCAGAAAGGCTGGGCCCTCGTACCATCTATGATTCTCTGTAAAGTTCTCTGGTACGTCCCGGGTTGCATCGTCCGCAGCGTTTAAATTCGTTGGTATCCATCGCCATTCGTTGACTTTACTGGTCTCTTCTATTGCAGCTATGCGGTGTGCAACGAACGGGCGATAGGTGCGTGAGCCGCTGCGGATCCAGTGTAGCACTGTCTTGCTGTCCGTCCAGTAGATGGTGCTGTCTATTCGTTGTCTATGTTCTTTTTTCACTACTTCAGCCATGCGCGTGCCCATTACCGCTGCTTGGAGCTCCAGTCTCAAGATCGATGTGAGCTTCAGTGGGGCGACGCGCGCTTTGGCTAGCACTAGCGATGTGTACACCCGACCGTCGGGTTGTTCGGCGCGCCAATACAGCGCCGCGGAGTAGGCTGACTCGCTGGCGTCTGTCATTACGTGCAGCTGTAGGTTGGAGGCGTCGCTGAACCCTGGGTAAGCGCGGGGTACTGACACATCCCGTAGAGCTTTTAGATGTGTCAGCCATTCTTTCCACTGATCGGCGAGATCGTTGGGTAGTCGCTGGTCCCAATCTATGCCCCTGCGCCATGCTTCTTGTAGCAGACTCTTCGCTCTTATTGTGACCGGTGACGCGAAGCCCATGGGGTCATATAATGACATCACTATCTTTAGTGCTTCACGATTCGTCGGCGTTCCGGTCTCGAGGACGGCTGGCGGGATGCGTGCCAGGTCCAGGTTAAAGCTTAGTTCGTCTGTTCCGGGTCTCCAGATAAGTCCCAGGACACGTTCGCTCGGGCCGCCGTCGTTGAGCTTAACGGCGTTCGGCTGTTCGGATGTGGCCTTCATGGCTATCATCACTTCCGCGCTGTTTGATGTCCAGCCGCGGAGGTTGAAGTTTCCCATCTCGTGTATCTGTTTGACGGCAGACGATGTGTCGATGGCTTCTTTCACTGTCTTGAAGCTATCTAAGTAGTCATCGACATAATGATTTTCTATTATTGCCGTTGCGGCTCTATTATCTATGTTTCGATGCTTCATGGCGTTGAAATTCTTCACGTATATCGCAATTGATGGAGAACACGTCGCTCCGAAAATAAGCGACGTCATTCTATATTCGGTGGGTGGCGTGTCGCCTCGCTCTGCTCCTCTCCACAAATATCTTAGTGCGTCTCTATCTTCTTCTCGCACTTTGACTCGCATAAACATCTCTGCTATGTCGGCTGTTACTGCCACCGCATGTTGTCGGAATCGCATCATAACACCCGGCAGTGACTGCAATAAATCTGGGCCGGACATTAGGTGATCGTTGAGTGACGTCCCCTTTGTTTTTGCCGCCGCGTCGTGCACCACCCTGAACTTGTTGGGTTTCAGAGGGTTAATGACTCCGAAGTGAGGTAGATACCAGGTTCGTCCCGGCGTTGTGGTAGCGGGAGCTGGCTCGGCGTACCCCTTCGTCACGAGTTCTTCCATTTGTGTTGCGTATTTCTTGCGTAGTTCTGGATTCTTGTCTATCTTCTTTTCAACGCTGTGGAGGCGGCTGAGCGCGTTGTCGTAATTGCGTGGCAGTTCTATTTTCTTGCTGTTCCACAGCAGGCCAGCTTCGTACACGCCCGGCTCCACTTCTCTAACTGTTGCTTCCATAATTTTTCTCGCCTTTTCTTCCGGGTCGCTCGTTGGACGCGCAGGCTGGATGGCGAGGCTATCTATTGAGAAGAATCTTTCCATCTGTTCTTCGATCGTCTCTTGCTTTTCGTGCAAGAAGTTTACGCACGCTCCCAGCGCACGTGTGTGTGCGCCGTGCAGGACCCACCCCAGCGGGGTGCGGGAGGCTACTGGCTGGTTACGACGGCCGCGTCGCATTTGTTGCGCCACTAACAGGTGCCAGTTATCTTGGCCTATGAGGATTTTCGGACGGCCACACGTGTAGACGAGTTGGTTTCTTATGTCCTGTAGATGACGACATTCGTTGACCGTTCCCTCGTCGACTCGCTGCGCAGATAGTGCAAGGTTCCTCATCGTTCGCGCTTGGATTGCATATTTTCGACCTGCGCCTGTTAGTTCTATCTTCACTCGCTGACTCCGTTTTTGTTCAAAAGTGGAGTCCGATATGGCATCAATGCGCAGAGGGTCAAGCGGTCCCTCCGCTCCGACGTCCTCGGCCAGCTGGCTATCTATGAGGGTGACCGTTGGCCGTCGTCGAGCAGGGCCCAAGCTTCTTTCGTGCCCAGAGGCCCGGACACTTTTACTGGTAAAATCTTCAGAAAAGAGTGTGGTCCGCAAGCCCATGCACAGGTCACTGTTTCAACTGGCGTTTCCTTCTTGTTGTCGCAGACTTTCTTCACGGTGACCTCTTCGTCTGTATGTAGAAGCGTGTGGTGCCATCTCTCGCAACCGTCGATCGCACATTTCCTTGCTTTGCACGTGTGTGCATATTTTCTATATCGCAAGCAACGAAAACATAGTCGCTTTTCTTTCGCAAATTCCCAGCGCTGTGCGGGCACCGCTTGTGTAAACTTTGCACATTCGGGGGCGGTGCTGTGAGTTCCGTGGTTGCACACTGGACATTGTTTGCGTTCTATGGCAGCAAGCGTTCGATGCGTTGGCGGCCGGCGCTCTTGATACTGCGGTTGCGCCGACTGTACTATTTCTGGCGGAGCGAACGGCGCGCAGATATCAGCCTCTCGCTGTAGGAAGCGGGAGAGTTTCAGCAGGTCAGGCTCTTCTTGAGGTTGGCCCGCCACAAATTCGAACCATCTATATCGCATGTTCATGCCGAGCTTCTCTGTCACGTGTTTCGTGACTTCCGGGTTGTACATATAGTGGGCTCTATCCAAAGCGCGTAGCGTAGCCACTATATTACACACTTTATTCGCGAATATGCAAATGTCTCTTGGGTTGTCCGTTGGCCGCGGCAGCGACCGCAAGCGTTCCAACTCGGCGAGCGCGATGGCGTCGGGACGCCCGAACCGATTTTCCAATACTTTAAAAATGTCACTTGCACATGCACCACTTATCAACAGTTCTTCTATCGCTTCGCGCGCACGTCCTTTTACACTGTTGCGAAGTCTATAAACGTTTTCACTATCACTGAAACTATTCACTGTATCTATATATGCTTTCCTGAACGAAAGCCAGTATTGGTGCGAGCCCATAAACACTGGTAAGTCCACAGGTTTCCGCTGTTGCTGCTGGCCCGCGGTAATGGCCATGGTGATGGCCGTCGTGAGGTCGGCAAGCGGGTTAGGAGGCCGCTGCATGACCTGGACTGCTCCCGCCGGTGCTTGCATTCCGTTCGGCGGTATGGCACTATGTAGCTGCTGCCTCGGCGTCGCTGCGGCACCGAGCCACACGCCTAGTGCAGGCTGGGGCGCTGCGGCTTGGTTGTTGCGGGTGCCGAGCTCCTGCTCAAGCGTCGCGGTATTGGCGGGGTCGCCCCCCGTCGGTGGCATGTTGGCCCCGAGCCTTTGCCCGGGCGCCGTCGCGGGACTTCTTTCCGCGTGCAGTTGTTGCTGATGCTGCTGCTGTTGCTGTTGTGCGCCGAGCCATCGCTCCAGCGCCATCGAGTTGGCAGGGTCGCCCCCTGCCGGTGGCACGTAGGCGCCGGGCTCCGGCCCGGGCGCCGTAAAGTTGGCGGGGACGCCCCCCGCCGGTGGCATGTAGGCGCCGGGCTCCGGCCCGGGCGCCGCGAAGTTGGCGGGGACGCCCCCCGCCGGTGGCAAGTAGGCGCCGGGCTCCGGCCCGGGCACCGCGAAGTTGGCTGCGTCATGCTGCCTGGGTGCAGGAATTGGAGACCTGTGTCCCGAGACCCTCGTACTTTGGTCGACCCAATCCTGCACCCTTCTCGCCCGGTTGGGCTCTTCGGCCGTGTCTTCAACGACCGTGTCCTCGTCCTCGCTGTCCTCATTTTCTATAGTTGCGAGTTTCGTTCTTGCCAGCTCCATCTGTAGCCTGATCAGCTCTTGTCGCACTATTGCAGCGCGATATGCCTTGCTGCTCTTCTTCTTGCGCGCTGACGATGTAGCAGCGAGGTCGCTCTTCTCACTCGGCGGCGGCGGTGGCGCGAACGTGCCGGGGCCCGCAGGTGATCCCAGTGCGGCGTCCGCCCGCGGGGTCGCAACCCCGAGGTTGATAGCCAACAGTGCAGCCGTTGCCCGCGCGTCGAGTGGTCTGGCCACCACGGTAGGAGTGGTGCTTCTTGGCGGTTGAGTCGTCGCTGTGACCGCCGACGGTGGTGGTGGCGGAGGTGGAGGTATCGGTGTCGGCCCCATGCGTGTGCTCTCTGCGGCGGTCCGTGTGGAGACTGCAGACGTAGTCGCGGAATCGGCGGTGATGCCCGCAGACTCGGACGGCGTCGTATAGGCGGCGGCTGTGATGCCGCTCGACGCAGACTCGCCTCTTCTTCCGACGGAGCGCGTTACCGGCATCGCGAAACTATCCGGTTCGAAGGACCAATGTACGGGCCGGACTGTATAGACCCGCACTTTTTGGGGTTCAAAATAAAACGCGACGCTTTCGGCTTCTGATCGGATCCGTAGAAGAGGTTGTTTCCAGAGAGATGGCTGGCTGACGACTGTGAGAAGACTCCGAGACGACTGACTACCCATCATCTCGAGTCTTCTCACACGCCTCCCCGCGCGAAGCGCGGGGGGGTGTGGGGGGGACTTTTCAGGGCTCCCTGCCCTTTGAGTCGGCTTCATGCGCGCCCCATAACAATGGGACGGTCTCTTTGTGCCATCTTGTGGCTTGGCCTCTCTGCGGCTTTTACCCGATTAGCCTATCTTTGGCGTTTCGGTTGGGATGCCTGTCTGCGGCTTTTATCCCGTTTTGCCTATCTGCGGCGTGACGGGATCGTTGGCCTTTCAGCGGCTTTGAGGTTACCTGTCGTCACCACGAACAGGAGACTCATCGCGGGGCACCAGCTCTCTGGGCTGAGCCAGTGCGCGGCGATCCGGGGGACGCGCGTGGAGCGGCGCGATCCCCTGAAGCGACGGGAAGCTGGAGTTGTCGGCGCGGTCGAACATGACGCGCGCGAGGTGGCCGATGAACTCGTCCAGACTCTGCCATTGGAGGCTGCGGCTGATGTCCTCGTTGCGCACGTAGCGGGGAGCGGCGACGATGGTGCGCAGGGACTGGGACTCCTGCACACGAAGACGTCTACGGTTGGTCTCGGCCACTAACGCGTACCAGGCTGGTGCCGCGTATGTGAGCCGGGACCGCACGTACGTCTTGTAGATCCCCAGCTTGGTGCGCACGGGGAGGTTGCTGGCGAGTACTGGACGGAGGCAGGTGCGCGCGTACTTGGCGCGCTGTACGACTTCGGCGACGTGGTGCTTCATAGTGAGTCTCTTGTCAATGGTGACACCCAGGTATTTTACGGTGCCTGACCAGGGCACCTCCTGACCGTGCAGACGGAGTGGCAGCGGAGGGTTCTTCTGTCCCATGGCGATGGCCTGTGTCTTCCCTACATTCACCGACAGTCTCCATCGGGAGAGCCAGTCGGGAAGGGCGTCAAGGGTCCTCTGGAGCTTCTTCGCCGCGTGTGCGATGTTCATTGAAGAAGCGAAGTATGCGGCGTCGTCGGCGAATAGCCCCAGCTTGACGTTTCCGATCACCGGGATGTCGTCGGTGTAGAGGGCATACAGGGCCGGGGACAGGCAGCTTCCTTGAGGGACGCCAGCTTGGATGCGGCGCTCCGATGAGGTGGCGTCTTCTACCGCCACGACAAACCTCCGTTCGGTCAGGAAAGAAGCCAGGACGCGGACGATGCGCCGAGGAGCTGGTGACGTCGACAGCTTGTACAGCACTCCCTCGTGCCATACGCGGTCGAACGCCTTCTCCATATCCAAGAGTGCTGCGACGGCGTGCTCCCTCCGGTTTCTGGTCGTCGCTAGGAAGTGGAGCACTCTTGTTAGCTGCAGTGTGGTGGAGTGGCCGATGCGGAAGCCGAACTGCTCCGGACGCGGTGTGATGTGTGGCTGCAGGTGGCTGAGCAGCAGTCTCTCGAACACCTTGGAGGTCGTGCTGAGGAGAGTGATCGGACGGTGACTCTCCGGTCTCTGTTGGTTCTTGCCAGGTTTGGGTATCATGATGACCCGGCCAAGCTTCCATGTCTGTGGAAAGTGACCCGTGCGCAGGATCCCATTGAACAGCCTCGTCACCGCCGCGATGGAGCGCTGCGGCAGGTGGCGTAGGGCCATGTTCGGGATCGCATCGGCGCCCGGGGCTTTCCTCGGGTTGCAACGTTTCAGGGCTCTGCCCACTTGGCCGGGTGTGAAGACGACCGGATCGTCAACCGCCTCGATGGGTGCCGCGAAGTATCTCTCCAGGTGTCGGTCCACTGCTGCGATGTGCTCAGCGTCGTCCGAAGCGTTCGGCTGGAACTGCCTTTCGAGGCACTCGGCGAAGATCTCCGCCCTGTCCTCCGCCTTGTACCTCAGCTGGCCGTTCTGGTCCCGCAGGGGCCTCGTGGCCGTCGGTGTCGCGCCGAGTTGACGGCACAGACGGTGAATGGAGGGGACGTCACCGTCGACCGACGCGATGTGACTCTCCCACGATTCTGCAGCGTTCTTCTTCAGCTCCTCCTTCACCCTTTCGACCAGTGCGTTAAGCGACGTCTTCAGGGTGGGGCATCTCGTCCTTTGCCATTGCCGTCTCAGTTGGCGCTTGCGCAATATGAGATCCTGGATCCGGGTTGGGAGTGGGTTCCTCCTCTCTCTTGCCGGAACGGTGTGCGCAGCGTGGTCAAGCGCTTCCTGGATGCTGGCGGCTATGGCGTTGGCGGCATCTTCTACGTCCTCAGTTGTGGAGATGGGCCTGGTCTGGGACTTCTCCTCCAGGGCTGCTGTGAACGCTTCCCAGTTGATGCGCCGTCCCGGCTTCTTCT
This sequence comes from Clepsis dumicolana, assembly GCA_963691665.1. Taxonomy (NCBI): domain Eukaryota; kingdom Metazoa; phylum Arthropoda; class Insecta; order Lepidoptera; family Tortricidae; genus Clepsis; species Clepsis dumicolana. Next base: position 18,240,733 of record OY829507.1, on the reverse strand, counting down.
GGATGGTGGTCGCTGGTGCTTGCAGGGTCAGGAGGACCGGCCGGTGGTCAGACGGCAGGTCTGGCAGCGTCTCCTGAGCCATTGTCGGCCTCACCCCCTTGCTGACCACGAAGTCGATGTTGGACTCGGTCCCGTGCGCGACGTCGTAGTGCGTCGGCTCCTCGGGCCCGGAGACATCGAAGTCGTGGTCGACGGCTGCCTTGTATATGGCCTTTCCAGCGGCGTCGGTGGTGGTGGAGTGCCATGCCGGGTGCTTCGCGTTGAGATCACCCGCCAGGATGGTCGGCACGGGTGACCTCATGAGCTCCGTCAGGTCTGCGGCGATGGTGCCCGGCGCTCCGCTCGGTCTGTAGGCTGCGTAGATCCGTAGTTCGTGGCCCTCGACTAGCACGTCGACTCCCAGGGTGTAGACGGAATCGAACTGCTTGAGGTCTACCACCTGGTGAACTACGGATCTCTTGACGAGCACAGCGAGTCCCCTGTACGCTCGCCCGGCGTCCGACGTCTCGTCCCTCCTGTAGACGACGTAGAAGGGAATCTTCAGCGGCGCGGAGGGTGGCAGCATGGTTTCGCTCACCAGCAAGATGTCCACCTTTTGCTCACGGACGAAGTTCCGGAGCAGGCCTATCTTGCCGGTGAGCGACTGGGCGTTCCAGTAGACGATCCTCAGCTTGTTCGTCATTGCGCGGCTTGGAGCTGGGCGGCGGCTGAGAGGGCTTGGGCTATGGCCTGCGAAGTCTCCTGTTGGGCTTTTAGGATCCCCTTCAGGAGTTCGAGGAGCGCTGTGTTGCCCGCGCTTGCTGCTGCTGTGATGGTGGTGGTGGCGGCTGGGTCGGTCTCGACTGCGGACTGGGGCTGCTGCGAGGATTTGGAGCGCTTCTTCCTCCTCTGCTTCTTCCTGGCCGGTCCCGGGGTGGGCTCGGCTCCCCTCGCACCCCTTGGTTGGGGGTTGTTGGCCCGCGCCATCAGATTTGATGACGCGGGGTCTTCCACCGTGGGCTTGGGGATGCTTGCTCTGGTCTCGGGGCCGGTGCGGGTGCTGTCGCGCGTGCGGGCCGCTGTTCCTGCCCGTTTGTTCCGCGCCTCCTGACTGACTACCCAGCGCCGCGCGGGCTCTATTTATACTGCTCGGGCGAGAGCGGGGGCCCGGGGCGCCGGGTTCGTTTGTCCTTCTCACACTCGGGCGAGCGTGGGGGCCGGGGCCGGATCCGATACTATTTTATTTCTCTTTCTATTACTATCTATTTACATGAGCTTAGCCTATTTTTCTATACGATACTTATATAACTATTATAATATAATCTTAACCTATCTTAAACTATAATTACAAACTAATTGGACTGCGCTGTCCCGCACAACAAGCATGTATGTCTGTATGCACCACAACACAAATTTCCCGTCTAACCTTTTGGCCAAACGGTTAAACTTTTGGGCCGAAACACCACGAGGAAACAACTTACAACATTCCCCATCCAACTTAGTAAACGTATGTGACTCCAAAAATTTACTACGAAAATAAATCGCAATTCGGGGGGCAGTTCGGGGTTCGACTTGGTATAGAAAGCAATAGTTGCGAGGTAATAAGGCAGGCGACAGAAGATGGGGGCTAGTACGTGATAGGAATGGCGGAGGGGCCTCAGATAATCCTTCACGCCAGCTAAGACCCGGTTTACACGGCAGACTTTGCGGAGACGGTGCTCAAGGCTGTAGAAAGTGTCGGGATTACAAGTAACGTTGTAACTTATGTGAATTAAATAAGCCTTTGATAATTTTATTTTTTTACTTTGGAAGTTGATGTTTGCAACAACCGGGTAACAAAAACAAAACTTATCTGTGCAATAGGTACCTAATAAAGAAATGTGCATACAATACATACGAAGCGCTTATGCGCGATTCGAACTAGGAACCCCTAGCTGCAATCTAGGTCACTGTCAAGTCACTTATACGTACAAGTCAGGCCAGTCAGGGTGACTGACCGCTAGTCTATTCGGTCATAATAATAAATTAATTGTTCAGCTATACATGTTTACTGTCTATTTTTTTCTAGTCAGTCATAGATGCCCACAAAACTCATAATAAAAGTCAAGCTAAGCAAATATCTCGTTCAACTTTACAGATCCTTGTGCACGAAAATAATAATCGTAAAGTTATCTGAGTGTCTACTAAAACGAATCCAGACAACCCTTAAATCAAATATTACGCTAAGATTACGCTGAACAAGTCTGCAAAACCGCACTAAGCCGATGCAGACTGCAGATAAACGATCCTCCGAGCCAAAGCACGAGACAAAATAACCTCCATGAATAATAGCTCTTTTTTGCATCCAACCTAAAAACAGAGGCTTAAAATAAAATGAAAAACTCTTTTGTTTATGAAAGCAAAATCAGATCTGAACCTCCGACAGCAATTAAAAGCAATCAAAGCATTAAAGAGCGCAAAAAAATTGTGTAAATCGAATATAAATGTTGAAATGGCAGTTACGGCTGAAAGGGCAGACCCCTCGGCGCCGCACGATACGACATGTAAACTGATAAAATATTTAAAGCCCGCTTTAAACTCGCGAGGGGAGAGAGTAAATTTACAGCCTTTGGGAATACAAAACGCGACCGCGGAAGAGTTTACAGGAGTTCTAAAAACCCATGGAATGGACAGAAATTTGAAAACGTAACATAACAATGAAAATAATCGATTTATTGATTATTTTGTTTTTATTTTTATGAAACATTCATAGTATGAAATTCAACATCAAATATGACACAAGGCATTGAAAAATTCGTTAGGTACACCAACGTTAAGTATAGCTTAATTGGTGGAGCGTGGTACGGATTACCGAGGTTGCTGGTTCAAGTCGCAGCTGCAGCTTAAGCAGCTGGCTTAACGGATTTTTCTTTGCATTGTCATTGTATGTTAACGTAACATACCAACACGAAATGAACTGTCTTCAACATTTGATAACAGACAGGCGATCGAAATGTTGTTAGTTGCGTACTTGAGGTACTTGTGAAATTTAGGAAAATATTCAAAACAAAAAAATGCAAAACTATTTCTGAAGCAAACATACTTATAAATTTACACAACTATTTGATTTGACAAACAAACTGATTGCATCGGCAATGTACTAAGATTGTGCTTTTATGATGAAAGTGGTACATGGCCACTATATACACCGTGGGTCCGAGTGACCCGATCAATTTTAACCACGCATTTCTGAGGTCCTCAGGAGTAAAAAACGTTGTATGAACATATGGCTTAATCTGCGTTTTTAACTTTCTTTTTTTTTTCAAACAAAAAAACATTAAAAATTATCAACTTCAAGATAACAATTCCTTAGGACGAGCTGGCAACGCATTATTTTAAAGTTTGGACATTGCGTCATTAAAGTATTGGCGCCAATTAAAATGTATGTCTATGTGTGAGTGCTCTAATATTGATGTCCCTTTCTTACTTGCAATATTAATGGCGAAAATAAATAATTTGAAAAAGGTAAGGTTTGCTAAACCAGAATTAAAGCCTAGCCTTGAGGCCGAGAGGGACGCAGCTTTACGTCAAAATGAGATTTGTGAACGGCTATCTTACTCTATTGTATTGCCGCATCCCTCTCGGCCTAAGATAAGTTTTTTCACTAAATGTCTAAAAATTTAAGGAGTTTCGTGTTTTTTCGTGTAAGGGAGAAGTTTAGGAATTAAACCTTTATGTGGTTTTATTTAAGAAGTTTAAAAAAAAATCAGATCGGTCCAGTTTTATTTTTAGTTTTGTTTCTGTTTATATCGCGAGAATGCAAAATTTATTATTACGTTTATAATAGTTTTAGTTTAAAATGGGTGTCACAAAAATGACTACCATTATCATATTAAGTCTTAATAGTAAAAAAAAATCACGTTGTCTAGGTTAATAAATAAGTAATTAATCGCTATGCCGCAGTGATTGTTCTGCTCGCTTGGCGGACATGAATTTTGTACACGGATTTTGTAACGGCAACTCACACAGAGCAGTTGCTGAATAAGTACAGGAGATGAGTTCAGCCGTCGCGTACCGCACCATTCTACTTTTGTGAATAGGTTTCATGATTAGGTTTTAAAACACGAGTGGACTAAGTAGCATGATCGCGTTTATTAATATCCTACCTTTACTTTAATACAATACAACTTACTAATTACAGAGAAAACAATTTCATGACTGTTTGAAAACGTATCAATTTTATCACTTTTGCATGCATGCTTTCCTGGTATAGTAGCCGTTTGTGTTTATTGGGCTCACAGTTCTAATCTTACTTCATTTTCTGATACTTATTAATAGTACGTTTTTGTAGGGGACACAGTTCTAACCTAACTGTTTTAGGCGAGCTCGCGGTTACTGGTTTGTTCTGTATTCTGAAGATTTTTTCTAAATATTCTAACGCATCAGTGAACAGTTTCTAGTCTAGTTTGACTGTGCTGAAATTGATCGGACATTGCGGCGTTGTACAGATATCTAAGCACTTTGATGCATCTCCCAAGTCAACTTGGCACTGCTGCAGAGATTGCATAACGGCTCCAGGTCTCGATATTCCAATTAAAAAAGGGGGTTACCAGGGGCTGATCATTATACTCCTCAGTCTGCTGTACAGTCTGCTTCACTTTGTGGATGTGGTCTATAGTGTTAGAAGTAGTTGATTCCTTAACTAGATGATTCCTGATGACCCTCGAAAACTACTATGAACTTGGCTTGACACGCTGCCGCGTGTCTAGATGTGCGGATTAGGGGCGAGATGAGTTGAAAAACAAGACCACTGTTATGCCCCTATGCCACGTTTCTGGAGTTCTCCTATCGTGGAGAGCGGAATTAAACATAGTCTGTAAATTTGAAGCCATTTATTAAGAAACCCTTGTTTATTAAACTCGGTTTCAGAAATAAAATCTTCGTGTTTAAGAAAAGAGGTGTGAGTTTCTGAAACAGTAGTTGTTGCAGTTGTGTCGTTGTAGAAATTGATCAGTTAGTAGAAATTTATCGGCATGTTTCTGTGCTCTCTAACTCTCTCTCTGCTAACAATCTTATTAAGTAGGTATGGTTTCAGACCTAAATAAGTTGTGTTTCAGAAACAATGTACGTACCAAAAACATTAAATTGTTGGTTTTCAGGTTCTCATGAAACTTAATAAAATGCATAAATCTAGTAAATGAAACTGAGAGCAGGTTTGTACAAATAAACAGTTTTATAGAAATTTTATACTAAAAAAGCAACTTTATTGTCAGTTTTTTTCATTTGGTGTTAGCAGGCTTAGCTGAAAAGGGACTCCAGGTAGCCCACATCAGCCGCATGCATTCACATAGGTGGGTGAAAATTGCGACAAAGCGGGTACCAGGTAGTGGCAGGCCTAGACGACGGTGGCGGGTTGATCTGTATGTCTTCCTTTACGGCTGGCCTGAAACCGCTAAAAATCGGGACGCGTGGAGGCCATGGCGGGAGGCCTTTGCTCAACAATGGGACACTTCACCAGGCATAAGATAATAAAAAAAGTTAGCAGGCTGTCTACGTCCATTATCATACAGTTATTGCCGTTGCGGTTGTCAAGGATTGCTTTCATAATTTTCTTGCACTCGAAGCCCATTTCATGTTTGATCAGTATCACCTTTATTTCTTACGTATCCGAGAATAAAAATAACAATAGGTAACGTTTAAAAAACTAGGTCTCTAGGTATGGATTTATTGCTTAGCGAGTCCTCGTTTTGGGATAATTTACTGATTAGTTTAGTTTCGCGCACAACACCCCACAATCAATCCAAATCTCCAAATAAGCAATATTCATCACCAGAGTTCTCAAATGAAGTGAAAAAAGAGCCCGTAGTATTGTTTTCTCGTTTGATTACCGCAATACCATTTATTTTATCATATTATTGCAAAAATCGAGGAAATTATGCGTTTGCTGTTAAAATGATTTCATTGACAAGCGACAATGAAATGACAATGTCAACTATTGAAAATTAATTTGACGTTAGCTGTTAAAAGGAATTCTCAGGCTTGAAGAGTGGCAACGTTGCGTATTATTAGGATGCGTTGCACTGAAGATTTTTTCGAGATTATTTTTCACAAAAAGTTAAATATCTTCCAAACTAAGCCGAATCGATCATACTTAATACTACATTTTTAACTCTAAATAAGCTCAGCTATGCGTGGTTAAAATTGGTCGGGTCACTCGGGCCCACGGTGTATTTTACTTCCTAGCGTATCGTCCACAGAAAACGTGAAGTCTATGGACACGTCGGAAGACTTTACGAGCCGACCTCATTAGTGGGATGGAATGGAACGTGGTTGAAGTTTTAAATTAAAAGTGCCCGACGCTACGTGCTTGTCAGATGCAAGACCACTCTTAGTCATGTCAAGTAGATTGATGTGTAAAATATTTCGTCAGGGGGGAAAAAAATTGCAGAAGAGGCAGAGAATAAAGTAATCACAAAAGGAATGGAAACATAAGATAATAAGCACGTGCGTTCTTTAATCCAACCCACCCGATGCATGTGTATTATTAATATGTGAAACATTCAACCAGAAAACATCATCTGGTGGCATGACGACATACGTGGATTAATAAACTTTGAAGCAAAGATTTAAAAATAGGATAAATCCAAAAATTGTAAAAGCTACAACATCTACCAAAAAAAGACTCATTCCATACCTGATAAACTAAAACACGTCACTGTAAATTCGCAAGTTTCTGCACGAAAACTGTAGCGAAACAACTCTTAGACACGCAAACTTGGATCAGACCCGCAATGCATCACCAGAACGAGCCAGCCAAAAAGGAATATATAGAGATCAGTTTTCAAAAATCAATATTTAAGAGTCAGGAGTCAGAATGACATTGCATATCTATTTGAATTGGGAAATGATTCTTAATAAGTTACGAAACAATATGCTTCAACAGATTTAAATTCAACATCTGGAAGATGATTATTACAATTAAATGTAAATCCAAAGACAAACATAAATTCCTCACCCCATAAGAGTAATGCGGATGAGGCGGTATTCAAATAGATTGTCACAGTCCCGCTCCTGTTGCTCCCCGCGGATCAAAGGGGTTCTAAACTTGTTGAGTTAATTAAACTTGACTGTTAATCGCACCCTAAACAATTATGTAATCGCTATCCCCTATGCCTCTTCACAAATTGCCTGTTGACATACCCCCCCGAGTGCCTTGACGAGTATTTGATGACATCAGATCTGAATAATGTGCGAGTTTTGGTGTAATTGATACAGTTTGAGAATGGGTAAAGTAAATATAATGTAAATGGCAAAGGATCTGTAGTAGAGAATGAAAGTATTATTGTAATAACTTAAGGTTTCATGTTAAAAGGCGTAATCATTTAAGATCTAGCACTGGTTAGACAAGTACAAGTAATAATGTCTATTGAAGAGAAAGCTGTCGATTCTGATAAAAATGATGAAATCAATTACAAGGGAACCGCTGAAGCCACGATAATGTAAATGGTAATCTAATTTCGGAAAGTATTGCGTGCGTTTCAAGTAGACGGCCAAATATTTGTAAAAAGGATTGAGTGGAAGAAAGGAACAAAGAAGTTATGAAGAACCTAAAAAAGACATGATATAACTATAAAAGCCCGACTAAATATCTAATAAATACAATAGAATACACCTGTCCTATTCAATTAAGTAAATCCACAGCTATGACCATTGTTTCAAGCCTTGCGACAAGTGGTATCGACTCGAATGATCACGTTAGTTTACACCGGTATTGCGTGCCAAAGCACGATCAGCCTGCATTATGTAAGAGCCCTTTCAAAACGTGCCGCGTCCAGACGACGCAAAAGAAAATAAAATTTCATGACGTCGAATTCAATTTTGAAGGGCGCTATAAAACAGAAGTTGTTTCAGTCGTAAATTTTACATTAGATCCGATAGGTTTCATGAAATTCAATATATACTACTTTTTTTAATTGTTTCGTGTACCTCTTTCTTTCTTTCAAAAATAAGTCAGAAAACTGAATAATTTATGCAATAAATCCAACAGTATATACCCAGATCCCGGGTAATAATATGCGTGTATCCACAAAATGGTGGCCAGATGTATTGGTACTTCGTTCAAAATGGTGGACGATATAAAGTTTATGTTAAATCAATAGGGCTAGTCTAGCCTCCAGCCGCTCAGCGCAACCTACATGAACAAACCAATATGTGAGCAATAAACGTAAGATTTGATTAGTGTTCATTAACGAAAACGTGATGTAATTATGTTAGATTAACTTTTAAAAGCAGCCACGAAGAAAGAAGACACCTAATTTGATGAAGTCTCCGCCGGAAAAGTTTATAAAACTTCGCCGGTTTTGTCAACAAAGTTCTTACATAACACCAACAGATTATGACAGGGGTGTTTGCAGCTCTGGGCAAATTAATTCAACATACAATGACAATGCAAAGAAAAATCCGTTAAGCAGCTGGACTTGAACCAGCAACCTCGGTAATCCGTACCACGCTCCACCAATTAAGCTATACTTAACGTTGGTGTACCTAACGAATTTTTCAATGCCTTGTGTCATATTTTTATTTGGAAGATCTCTCCTTAGCGCCATCTATGAGTAGCTTAATCAAGCTGCTGCTTGCTAGGTTGCTGGTTCAAGTCCAGCTGCTTAACGGATTTTTCTTTGCATTGTCATTGTATGTTGAATTTCATTCTATGAATGTTTCATAAAAATAAAAACAAAAATAATCAATAAATCGATTATTTTCATTGATTCAGAAAATAGCTCCATCTCTTGCCACTAATGCGTAACTGTAGAAGTTCCGTAGTGGGTGAGCCGCTTGATTAAGCTATTCATAGATGGCGCTATGGAGAGATCTTCCAAATAAAAATATGACACAAGGCATTGAAAAATTCGTTAGGTACACCAACGTTAAGTATAGCTTAATTGGTGGAGCGTGGTACGGATTACCGAGGTTGCTGGTTCAAGTCCAGCTGCTTAACGGATTTTTCTTTGCATTGTCATTGTATGTTGAATTTCATTCTATGAATGTTTCATAAAAATAAAAACAAAAATAATCAATAAATCGATTATTTTCATTTAAATTAATTGGTCCACATTTCATGGGGGACACGCAACCCACTTTGGTTTCTGCGTTATTCCCCTTTTCAGATGGCTGAATAATATTGATAGACCACGTGCTTACTGTCAAGTAAGAGTCAAACAACCGGTACCGGCACTTTCGCCGGCCGGCGTTTTGTGACGTAAGTGCGTTAAATTCGAGGATCGACACGAAACTAGGTACAGTAAATGCTAACTTTAAGAAGAGAAGATCGGAAGAGTGTTTACGAAACCAAGTAAAGAAGTTCGTCTCCAAGCTAAGACGACATAATTTTCTAGCATAGCTTAAAAGCAAGTTAAGATTAACGATGCAGTGCAATAAACTAAACTGAAGTTAAGATCATTGGTATCCATATCAATTGTAATAAGTTCCACATTTATCAGTTCATCACCGTTTGCAACATGCTGGAGACAAAATATGTAGACTTCTGTATTTCCAAAAACAGACAAGAAGAACGAATTATTCCCTGTAAGAAAAACATATAAAGTAATACAAAGTCAAGAAAAATGCCAAGAAATTATGTGAAGGTACAGTCAACAAATGGGCGTTTGTCTTCGATATGACAGTAGACGGCGTCGCCGGCTCCGATAAACATCAATCAGAAGTGACCAGCGTCCGGCGGAAGGTCTCTCCCAACCTGCAGGTAGAACCGGTGCTCTGCACGAGTGACAGAAGCACTGCATCACCGAGTCCCGAACGAGTCCTATCAGCATGGTGAAGAATTGAAATTGTCTATCTAACGTAACAGAGTCGCAGCGCGGCGCGGGCGGACTGCGCGACTCTCGCCCGGAAACTGAGTCGCGGCAGGGGGGAGGGAGTCGGTCGATAGCCGCACCCCGCGCCCCGCCACCCCGCCCTGCGGACTCACCCCGCAACACCCCGTGCGCGCTGCCGCCCCTAACCTAACTTGATAACCCGCACAAGAAAATAAGCCTACCAAATGGAAAAATAATGTCACCCACGACATCTATTACGTTGTATCGCGTTCCCCTGAAACGATGGCGTGAAGGACCAACCCTTGTGCACCTTTTTCTTTTATGGATATGGAAGTATTAATGTAACAACCCATAACACCAAATTGGGAATCGTGCAAGAATCTGAAGAAGCTAGAGTCAGCATGCAGTGTAGGACTAAACCATGAAGCTGCAGTTCGGATTGATAAATTCCGACCAAATTCGCACGCACCTAGCAAATACAGAGACCTAACTAAGGTCGGGGAAGACAAACTAATTTAAGAGCCGGTCGGACTCGCGCGGGTCTCGACGGGCTTCTCGATCATAAAAACAGCGAGCTGTGGGGGGAGGCTCAGACGGGGTACCATGCGGAGGTTCCGCCGCCGTCTCGGCGCCGCCGCCCGCAGCCAATTAACGGCCAGCAAGCCACGCTGAATTTGTTTCGCCACTCAAATTGCTTCCGATTGATTTCCGGTACTCAGAATCACTCATCAATGAATTCGCTAACTCCCTCTTAGTTATCCATCCATATCGCACAAACCGTATTGTCGTTTAGGCAGTATTGGAAGATTAAATTGGGTTTTCCATTGAATCGTTTAATTGATTCGTCGTCGTGCAACTTGAAAGATTCCGGGTGTATTTTATATTACATTCCCGATTGTCTGCTGTGGTGATGGTTGGGATTGGTAGAGTAACCTCGTGCACCGATAACACCGGCGTTGGTGCGGCGGATCGATGCGGGCAACAACCCCAAGACCGTTTCCCCCTGCGGTAATAACTGGGAATTCCAGCACCGAGCCTCAGTCAGACGGTGCATACACGCGGTACCGCGGGAATACCGCTCCAGGCGTCTACCTGACTGACAGCCTGTCGATATGGCACCAAATTTGTAAAGCAAATTATTATTAATTAAAATTAAATATCTAATTATTTCCTTCACTAATTCTAATAATTACAAAATGCCTACTAATCTACAAACAACTATGTTCAAACATCTATCGAACTTTTATTTAAGAAAAAAAAAGATATGCATAGTCTTAATCAGGAAGAATACCAGCTAAAGAATAAAATACGTCATAAAAATTGTGAACCTACATCGACCAAAAAAAGATTCCTGTCTCTTTCAGTCAACCCCTCGAATCAGTCTTTAGATTATATCAGGGCAGTGATAAATTAGTTTCCTCAATAAAACTTTGTCTGTTATACGCGAGGGATAAATAAGGTGACTAACACAAACGACGAAGTTTGTGAAAGGAACGCAAAGTCAATAATAAATAACAAACTAGAACAAAAGCTTTAAAAACAGAATAACTCGCAAACGTAGAAAATAATTAAGTCACCATTTTTTAATTTGTGATGGGTGGCACCCAAAATGGGGCTGACTTTAATAATTCCATTTTAGCTTATTATTACAATAGCGGTGAATAACAAATATCCTTGTTCCCTCAAAGAGCGGCAACAAGTTGAGTCACGTGCCAGCTGGATTTGGCTAAGAATATAATTTGGAGGCGGCGGCGCGCGTCCGCCTGCTACGGTACCCGTATCGATTTTGCTTCGTTTTAGGCTTTGTTTAAACATCACATTCCGACGTTATGACAGACACACAGCCTATAGTAAAGCCGTTGACTGCCATTTCGTTCTGGTCAAGCGGTAGGTATAAGTACTTCACTATGATAACTTCTAGAGATGATTCAAGTTATGTACGTTAAGTAAAGCACGAAAATACGTGAGTTAACTAACTTGAAACTTGAACAACATATTCTGCACTGTGGAACGAGATACTTTCAAGAATATTAAGTATACCTAAAACATAGTGTCGCGTGTTCACGAGTTAATGATAAAGACCTTTGGTTATGTATTGAAAACATGGGAATAGTTAGGCATAAACAATGAGGAAATAGTCAGTACTTAGAAAATATTAGATAATTTCACTTTATTAAAGTCTGTAAAAATTAGGACCTCTTCACTTCACGGGATACATCTCATTTTGATTAACATCACGTTCCGTCGAAGGTAATCAGAGTTCAAAAGGTACGTCATTAATATTGACGAGGGACTTCAAAATCATTAGGGATTTGACGAATTTGTTTTTTAAATCTTTGATGCCCGGTTTACAAAATGAGAAGATAAAGTAAAAAAGAATTGGAAAATAATAAGGTAGCAATAAAAGAGAAGAGCACAAATGTCCAAATTGAAGAAGATAGAGAAACGAACGTCCAAATGCGCCACGTCGAGACGCCAAATGGCTGTTACTAACTATCCTGAGAAATTTTTCACAACTGTATCACAAAACTTTGCAAAGTTTATCATCGGAAATTGAAGTCTAACAAAATGAACAGGTATTACGTATAATACATTTACCCGAAGCGTTTAGCTATTCAAATCGGCGATTTCAATGAACAAGTTAATAGAGACGACAAATTTCCTATTCCTGCAGACAGATTCTAAGGCGATCGCTTATCTCATTAATATTAAAAAGAAATCCATAATAAGGGGTATCGGCCCCAGCGTTCGGCAGAACAACAATTTGATATAACTTTCAATATCAAGTGGGGTCGGTCCTGAGGGGTGATATCTGTATTATAATGATCCTTCCTTTTGTATTGCCGACGTCTTTATTGCGGTTGTTTGTTTTGACCTATTTGATTTAATCTCGAAGGGTGGCCCAATCCTAATATTATAAGATTTCACACCGGTTTTATCACAATCATAAACGCTCTATCAAATTTATTTGTTTACAATATGACAATGTGCGACTGCCAAGAAGACCCAAAACTTAGGAATTTCTTTCCCAATGCGGCCATCTTCCAAACCTCACAGCAACTTTTCTAAAAGAGGCAAGATCCTCAAGAAACTTTAGCCGCAAAGCAAGAACATCTGTTTTAAAAGCATATAGTAAAACCGTACTTAGCGCTGCGTCATAAAAGACCCCGGACACGAGCGCTGTCAACGAAGGCCTTATTGAGAATGAAACGCAACGGGTCGATCAAGGCCAGACTACGTCTGCGGCTTTAGGCATTTTAAGAGGATTTAGCCAATGTAAAATCTCAGCAACAACGTCGGTTGAGATTTAATTTCACTTCCGTAAGTGTTAGGACTTAAGATAACATTATACATGACTGTACCTAATTGTTCATTAGCCCAGGCGCAGTAACAAATTCATCTGGGGTTTAATTAATATCATATCCAGCTAACAATTCCCAGACAGGGATTTGGTGGTTAGGAGTTATCGTGAAAATACTGATTGATCGAACAGTATTTTTCTACATTATACTTTTTATCTGCTTCCGACAAGCGTTAGTGACAAAACTTTAGTTTAGCAAAATCTATCTTCCACATAGAAAATTTAACACATGTTTAAGGACGACACCGTCCCAATGACCGCAGGTCAAACGCAGAAACCCGAGAATCTATAACGTATACATATAACGTATCTATAATAATAGCAATCGCAGTGAATTGCGGGCTGTCAATATGATTAACGTCTCGGGAGATGCTTTGCTCACTTTACTAGAACTGGGTTATCGGGAAAATAAAATGGAAGATAAAACACTGGCTTGAGTTGAGATTTCGACGTATTGATAAAATTTAATTTAGGCTAGGAAGGATTGATTGATTAAACCGATTTTACTAGGAAGAAAAATCATTATCTCAAACCTATTTGTTGTTAATATAAAATTCAATGCACTTACTATCAAATACTTGGATGGAAGGTAATTTTCAAGGACCTATCGCCTTATACGAAATCAAATTGTAAGGAAAGTCTCTAAACGAAGTCTTAAGAAAAATTGTTCGAAATCCTAAAAAAAACATGTTAGATTAGATTAAGTAGTTGCTGTGGTATTGATAGATCTTACAAAAGTTCTGCCAATATAACACCACGAGTAGAACGATTAATAATGTTGTTATACAACAAAACAACCCTTACGGAAACAGTTTCGACGCAGGCCTAGCTAGATGGAAAAGTTCGAGCCCGGAGTACAATATTGCGGATGTAATTTGTCGGCGTCCACATTTCGATTTCCTGCCTATACATTATAAAGTTATGCCAAAGGACGATGTTTACGGTAAAGTTTAATAACAGTAGTGACTCACGTCAGGTCATCGCTATCGGTCAAACAACATCGCCTTTATTTCCTTATTCGTTATCATAAGTAGGATTACAATAAACATGTCCAGTAACTGTCCTGAGGGTCGAGCACGACTTACGAATGCTGCGTAACGTAAAATCGAATAGTAAACGTAGTTTGTATGACGTTTGGAACAGCGCCCGCCCGTGAGCGTATTAGGGACTAAAATTTTGTATGAGGTTTCTCGATCTCGATACGATAACCGTAACGTTACGCAGCATTCGTAAAGTCGTGCTCGACCCTCTGCTGCTTTAATGACACTTTTAGAGTAAAAGGGGAAACGTGTCAAAGATGTTGGATTGTGGAAGGGTTACGTAATCACGCCACTATTTGCATTACTTACTGCAAATATGAAACTACTTCAAATACGAATTACTGTTACACCATAGTCAGGACCAGACGAATGACAAGACAAATTCGTAAGCACGTATTCACTGAAACAAATTTTAAACACAGCTTTAAAAAGCCAGGCACTGTGTCTGGCACGTTAAATCAATACACTGCTTCTCAGAACTGCATTAGTCACCCTTGAATGCAATGCCACATTAATATGATTGTAAAGGGGTGAGCATGCAGTTAATTTCAAAACTAGAAAAAAATATACAAGTCGGGTTTTAATAACGAATACATCACCATCATAACCATAACATAAAATACATAAAGGAACCTGGCAACAAATACTTAAGATTCCTCACTAGTTCGATACCACGGTCATGAGAAGAGCCATTAGTAAAGTAACTTAATAACAAGATAGCGCACATCCTGTAGGGTGTCTGGGAGGAAGGTCAAGAGACAAGGAGACGGACTTCCGTTTTGAATGTTGTGTACTGTACTTGCTGCATAATGCAATACTAGTTTAACATTAGCGACGAATTTGCTTTGGGCTGTTTTTAGCAGTATTATTCGTAGGTTTTTACTTACAGATTGTTTGAGAATGTCACGTTCCTAGTAAATAAATTTCTTAGTTGTTTGAAGAGAACCGTCAGAAAGAATGTTCAGTTGGGTCTTTTATGAATCTTCAACTCTGGCCGGTAACATGTCTACTCCCTGTTTATAAGTTAATATCATGGTAATAATCATTGTTGAAGACGAACTACGAGTACGTGAAGCATGCAAGCTACCCCTACCCATATTTAAGCTCAGAGGAGTACCTAGTGGAGTGGAAGATATTATCAATATCCTTAAAGCGAGCGAAACGCAGAACGAACGATGTTTGAAACGAAATCGATGAATGATAAAATCCGACATAAGCCAAAGAATCATTATTAACTAATTATTCTGCACGAACAAAAGGTAATTTTAATTATCTACATTATACGCGGCGGTGTAAAGATGACGAAACGTGTAGTTGCTGCGTAAAATCTCTTTTCAGCTATACTCAAATAAATGGGGGTTTTAGCAATACGTTGCGTGCCCCCAAGGACACATAAAAGAGCTTCACATTCCGGATAAGAGATAGCTCCCGTACGGTGCGAAATCATATGGTTCGTAACTTAGAAACTAGATTTGAAGGACTTTTTTGTAAAAAAAAGACACTGCGTTTATTACCAGTCTGCGTCTAAGGCTTGGATGACTTATAATATATGTATGCTGGTTCTTGCAAATATTATAAAAACTCAAGATCTACAATGCTTTTCAACCTGCCGACCCATAATGTAATGATAATGATAGCCAAGCTTGTCAACTGATTCAACTGCGATGCGTCCCAAAACAAGTTCGCGGAACGGCTTAAATAGAAAAAATAGACCATTAGCGACTTCGAGATCGTTAGTTCGTTACAAGTGAGTCACTAACTACACAAACGGCTTTATTTGAATACACGAGTTCGTTGGACATAATGTGTGATGATTTACAAAACGGTTCAATATTATATGATCAATGGAAATAATTTCAGAAACTGCATCAGCTTGAAAAAATCAGACACCAGCTTGGAAACTTAAAGGATACATACATATTTGAGGCTGCGGAGTTATAGTTTTGGGTAGGCCTTGGGTAGGCCATAGGCCTTCCCCAAGGATCTCCACGTCGATCGGTTTTGTGCTACCCACAATCAAGTGTTTTGTATTACTGATAATTGCGTTGACGACCCGGCTCAAAGGCACCGTTGTATTCGCCAGATACAATTACAGCAGCAGAACACACGCTATAGAACAGATTATTCACCCCGCTGCCAGTCATCGGTAGGTCATGCGCGATGAACCTTAGCGTAGCAAAAATTTGACAGCAGCATCCTGGAATGACGTAAGTGACATGGAATACTTAGCCTTTTACGACGTTAAGGACTAACAACAGCGACTTGGGTACAGGCCAACGTTTCTGATTGGATGTGTTTCTCTAGAGATGTAATAATTTTGCACCATATACATTTGCAGATTTCTTACGTGTGAAACAAATTGCTGTTGGATTTCGCTAACTGAAATCGCTTTTGACTACCTCTAAAAATCTGCACTTATTTCGTAAGTAGCTAAATGTTTTCAATTTGTGTTTCTGATTTGTTACTAAATATAATTAAGTAAGGCATCGCATATTTCTGGTCAGCTTGTGATAACCATAATTTGATGTATGTAAGAAGACGCAGTTTTGCTTCGTAGACGTTTTGATTTTTAGGCAGCATGATCAAAAAGGGGTAGTACGGCTTAATTTTTGGGTCAAAATGTAAATAGATAACTATTGACAAGTTTATACTGAACAAGAACATGGTAGGGTGAAAAACAATTACATCCGGAGCCAGACGGGCACAGCGGAAGGTCAAATTATAATAAAATAAGCTGACGAGACTGGTAGACCCCCGGTAGGACAATAAAAAACTACTAAAAGCGGAACTTGGGCGGATGTATACCGGCAATAAAGTATGAATTAATGACCACCCCTGAATAACATGGTGGGTTAGAGAATTAGTCGAACTGTGTTGGGTTGAACTTAGTTTGCAATTTAATGTCATGTATCTCTGTAATTCTACGCTTTATTCCCATAACCCTCCTTTCTGACGGCAATCTGGTGAAAACTATTGCTGATTTACACTCTTTCACATTCATAATTATTATATATATCTATCTATTGCTACCAGAACGTATTCATTGCCATACTTTCATACCTAAATCACACCCAACGTTATAATGCGACATGTTGCAGTAAGTACTTGCAGTTCGTCTACAAAATAAAAACGTATTCCACAACGAAGTCGGGTTGAAAACTTGTCATGTCTGCGGCACAATTAAAAGCCGTTATAAATAAGCTCCGCGACGCTCCACTGATGTCATAAGACACGGCAACGAACCGCAATCATTTCAATTAAAATTTCAGAAGCTAGCTGCAATTACGATCATTCAACAAACCGCGCCGTGAGAAGTTGATTCGATAACGACTAGGTTTGCTTTGCGTTTATGAAAATAAATGGCATTTGTTTGTTGACGACATGATGGGCGTTTTATTTATTTGAATTTGATAATCTTCGCGTAAGATTTCCTATAGAGATAATGCAAAAAAAAAGAATACTAATTACGACGCATCCAGTAAAAACTACTTCACTGCTACATGATCATCAGCCTATTTACGTCCCATTGCTGGGCACAGGCCTCCTATCAGAATGAGAAAGTTTGGGCTAGTTCCCAAGCAGACCCAGTGCGGATTGGGAACTGCACACCATTGAATTGCTTCGCAAAGTTTAATCACACACAGCGTTTTCTTTCAAGGTAAATCAGAAACGTAATTTTACACTTAAATTGACCTATTTCAGAGGCCATAGGCTTTTTTACAGCTACTCAGGAAAGACTTTGTGGGATTACAAAATACAAGTCTGCAAATAATTATAACGATACAGCAGAGAATAGATTAAGTTTAGTACATATACGTCCCAAAGAAGAAGTATTTTCTCCACGAGTTGAAAGGTTTGCTTGGCATACGAGTATTACAATATTGGTTCCTGGTATAAGATTAACTTTCAACCTAATTTGAACTACACAAAGCTGGAACACATCGTCCCACACCTACAATTCCCTTGTCCAATTTGTCGTATATAACCCAGTCGCAAATATAAAGGAGTGTGGGTGGAAATTTATTATTTATCCTTCGAGCATTAGGGAATTCGAGTCATTCACTTGACTTGCCACGAGACTGACTGGTATTGAATTTAAGAGTAAAGCAATCAAGTGAAGGAATAATAAACGTTGATGCGTTTCTTTGTCGGTTCAAAGCGCTTCCGATTGGATTAATACAAATGGCTGCCATTCGCATATTATGAATTCCATATAAAACAGCACACACTGTCTCTGCTGACTAGAGAATTTCGGGAGACAGAAACACCGGTTGGCTAGTTCGTACTTGGTAGCTCGTCAGAAGGTTAGGGAACAACTATGAACGATATCTCTATAACTTAACCAACTTAGTAAAGTCGAAAAGCCCCCGACATCGCCAATTTAAACTTCAATATTTCAAAAACGGGTGAGCCGATTTTAATGAAACTTAGCTGAGAACCATCTCGATTAAACTAGCTTTCAATTAAAAAATACCGCATCGAAATCGGTAGATCCATTTTTTGGGTCGGGGGTTAAAAATTTAAAATGCTTAGATCCCTTATGTTGTAGAATCTAGGGTGATAATCTGATAACAGTCACAGTTGCATACTAAGATGTACTCAATTTAAAAAGACGATGATGTATTTGCAGGAGCCAGTTTATCGACCTGACATTGTTTCAGAGATTACTCATTATGGACACGAGAAACCGTTAGGTTTCGGATGAGAAGTGTTACAAATATTACACCTCAACAAATAGTGTACATTATATTGCCCAATGGTAATGTTTCTTTAGAAGACTCGTAGGCCTCGAGTTAGGGGTTTCGTTATAATAATTTACATACCTGTTAACATATTTGTATCTAATTCTATGAGGGGCCGGTCTTATCGCTTGAAAGCGACCTATTCCAGACAACCAAAGATATAGAAAAGGGTAAAAACATGTTTTACATTAAATTGATTCAGGCCGGTTCATAATAAAACGACGTTCCCATCTGAAGTTTCCCGTACTAGAGCCGCCTAGCGTGTCCATTTTGCACTCACACACGCGCTGTCCATACACAGGCACAAAAAACTCACCGTTCTCACCAGTTTTCGCCGCCCGAGTCGGGGCCGCTCCCTCCGAGCCTTGAGACGCATACGATGCGATAACGTTCGTGCCTCCCGCTATTTACTCGAAAAAGAAAAGTCTACTCTACCTACACTGCAGAAGACAATGGCACCACGAAATTGCAGTGTTTTTGGCTGCCTGCACTCTTCAGCCACAAATCCTGACTTTACATTCTTCACCTTGCCAGTTGATATCGAAAGGTACGTGTGGCATTGAATGGTTTACTTGTAAGTACGTCAACTTTTATTATTTTGCATTTGTTTTTATAATTGCATTGCACCTAAGTATTTCACTTCGGATGATAAGGTGGTTGATATTGTACTACCGCTGTTTGTATGTACAGACAGTTTCGGTTCCGGCTCAGTTGTCCGCCATATTGAAACAGAGAGGCATTATTATTATTATTAACGCGTAGGTAGAGCAGGAACCGCGCGGTAACAACCCTGATCTCTTCTGGCTGGCAAATATTCCTTGAAATAATACCAAATTATTAGTGTCGGTCTGTCTTATCTGTTCATCAGTTTGCTACTTATGAGTTAACTAGCTCCTTAATGTGGTAGAGAAGAAATTGGCATCTATAATATAAAAGGACCAAGGATTTAATTCTAATCTTAACATATTTTTCCAGGAGAATGAAGTGGTTGCGGCTAATAGACCGAGAAGATTTGGTAGGTAGAGCTATCAAACATTATCAAGTATGCGAAATACATTTCAAAACACGGGACATTTTATTCACATCAAACCGTAAGATGCTGAAAAAGAACGCGTTGCCTTCTCTTAATTTACCAAACATCCAAGTAGAAGTTACACCAATGGCAGTTCAAGGTTATCAAAAAGTAAACCAGCAAATAGAACTGAAACCAGTGGCATCTCATGGTGCCAATGAAAACGCTGATACACCGAACTGTCACACTCAATCTACTGCTATACTTACAGAAAACAATCCCCTCAAAAGAAAACTTAAATTGGACAAAATGGAATGCGAAAAGCGGAGAAAAATGCAGCAAAAAGAAGAGAATTCAAAGAAAATGTTCCAAAAGTTATGTGATCAGTTTTTAACCGATAGCTTAGCAAAACTTGTAAAAGCACATATAGATCTTAAACACAGAAGTGAAGAAAACAAATACGATCTTCAATATAAAATGTCGTGTTTGAACCTATACTATGCCAGCCCAGAAGCTTACAGATTACTAGAAAAAACTTTATGCCTGCCGTGCAAATCTAGACTTAGCAAACTGAACATAACGATGTCTACCCAAATTAACGAAGACTTAATGAGAATTCTTAAAATAAAAATAGACAACATGTCAAAAGCAGAAAAAAACTGCTCTATAGTCGCAGGTTCAATTAATTTAAAAGCTAATCTAGTTTATGTAAAAAATATGACAAAATCACTAGTTTTCGTGAAGTGGACGGAGTGCAGTCACCATCGCCGGCAAAATATGCTTTGGTAGTTATTGTAAGAGGAATTTTAGTAAATTGGATGCAGCCAATTGGATACGCTTTTTTAACAGAACGTAGAATTAGCGACGATGTTTCATTATGGATTGACAAAATATTAATAAAGCTGTTCGAGATTGGCCTGAACATTAGAGTGTTTGTGTCGGATTTAGGTTACGATTTTTTAAACGCTGCAAAAAAAAGGCCAGCCTGCCTTGACCAGCCATGTTTTTATATAAACGACAGAAAAATTTACTACATTTATGATCCTCCCAGTCTGATAAAACTAATTCTAAACAATTTAATGACTCATGATTTCTACTTTCACGATAATACTGTAGCTAAATATGAACACATTTTAAAATTTTATGAACATGAGAAGTCAAAAGTTTACAAACTTGCAGATAAATTAACTATCCGTCACGTTAGTCCTACAAATTTTTCAAAGATGAACGTGAAATATGCGACCCAACTATTGAGCAGATCTGTCGCATCTGGCATTTCAACGTACGTAGATTTCAATGCAATTGAAGAATCTGGAAGAGGAACTGTTCAATTCATACAGTTGATGAACGATCTGTTTGATGTACTTAATTCATCAACAATACTTAACAGCTACAAATTTAAGAAAGCCTTTTGCGGAAACCATTTCCAAATAGAGTTCTTAAATAGAATGTATATTTTTTTTGGAATATTGAAGTTAATTGAAAGAAAAAATGGGACTGATTGCACAGAAAGTGCGAAATTTATTCAAGGTTTTAGAACTACCATAAAATCGATTCTGTATTTATTTGAGGATCTAAAACAAGAAGGGTTTGAGTATATTTTGACAAGGCGCTTAAACCAAGAAGTCATCCAATTTTTTTTTCGAAGCATCCGGTCAAAAAATGGATTGCCAATGGAACTAACCACTTGGCAATTTACATCTGCATTCCGGAAATTGTATTTTTTGAATATTTTAAGAGCGCCTCAAGGATGCAATCGAGCAAACGATTTGTCATATCTGATTACACTACTGACTGACTTTAAAGATACTAATCATTGTAATAGTCAAGTTAAGCAAGCTTTGGTTTCGATTGAGCTGGATTTGCAAGAAGAGTTTTATGAAATTATAAACGCGGACTACAGTCAGCTGGAAATTCCAGAGAAGAATTCACTATTTTATGTTTGTGGTGCACTTTTAAAGAAATGTGCTGAGAAGCATAACAAATGTGATGCCCTGAAATCCTACATGGACGTCAATCAAAAACTCCAGTATTCAAGTGCGCAATCAAGGTATCTCAGATACCGGGATTACACAAAGGAGAGCACGTCTCATTTGCTGGCAGTTCCGCCTGACGATTTTGTAAATTATATTGAGAAAATTGAGCAATTATTTAAGAACATGTTTGATCAAAGTCATATAAACGCGAAAATCGGAAGGTCCATCTACGAGCAAATACAATCCCTTGAATTTATAACACCGCCGCCATGCCCGTGTTTCCCTAAAACGTATTTACAACAATTCTTTATTCGAATGAGACTATATTTTACATGCAAATTTAACAATATAGCTTTCCGAACTTGTAGAAAAAGGCGAAAAAACTTTTTGGTCAGCAATTTGTAATGTATGAACGTCTGTTATCCGATTAATTAATAAACGTCACACACGAAACACGAAATAATTAAATGTTTCATTCGTAAGGTACCTAAACTTACCTAAGCTGCATGTAATTCAAACAAATTTCACCCCAAGGATGAATAATTGTCTCATACTTCTTCTGTCTGTTATACTATATTCCGTTAGAGAACGTACCATTTTAATTTTTAGCCTTTTATGTCATTTGTTTTCAGGATGTAATCTCGCAAAACGAGCTGTTTTAAATCACGTGTTGTTTTCCGTTTGGTTTGAACCACATGCGTATCAAAAGTTCAATGACTTCTGACCTCGTAGCCAAGTAGCGTTACAAAAGCGCATTATAAAGAAAGATGCAAAAACTTGGAACAAGCTCCAACTTATAGGACGAGGTGGCTAAAATTTAAACCACTGCTACTAAATATAAAATTACTATAAATGAAGACGGTGGCGCCGCTGTTGTCATGTAAGATAAGTTTGTAAATGTAATGCTATGTGATGTACGTAGTGGGTAAAGTGTCGTGTGGGCGCAGCAAGACCGTTCGCCCACGTCTTGCCTTTTCTGGATTCGAACCAGCTTTCATTGCATCGAGGAACCCGGTTGCTGATTCACCTATAGCTATAGAAAGTGGTGTAGGTGTCTTATTGCGCTCAATTTCTTCTGAATAGAAATGATGTATTGCCTGGTTTTAAAATTAATGTTGATCGATTGATGTTTATGAATGAGGATTAATTCTAAGAAACTGCCAGCAGATTTGGATTAACTTTTATTATGATTATCTGCTTGAATTAAGAATATGTCAATAGATGAGTGGACTTGAAGTAAGTACCCATAAAAACCAAAACTCGAAGATTACTCAAATCCTTCAGTCAAAAAATTAATTGATTAAAATTGGATCTAGATTTCAGAGTTAGTAAATAGGATACTTTTTATCACAGTCACAGGATAATCTAGCCGAGATGAACGGAAAAATGGTGGGTACTGAGAATGACGAGATGAAGCAAATCTAGATCTTGGCGATAACTTACACATTAAATATGTACAATAATTACATTTCCTGAAAGAAAACAGCTACTAACGCACTAGTAGATTAACTGGGTTTAAAATTGAACAAGAAATGCGGTTGCAGCACATGTCCTTGGCATTCATCAATTTTGTTTTACTACGAGTAATTAACATTATTCTTATCATTCAAACCAATTTTAGAATTCCGATACCGATTCTGCAGATTCAAGAGAAATTGCTTCAGCCGCGGGCGACAATCGAGTTTATTCAACGGCTTTAGTGCTTCTGTTATTTTCAAGGAATACTGGAAGGCAATCAAGTTTAAAAGACATTGAAGCCACCCAGTACTTGCTATTTATTTATGAAGCCTTTGTTGGTGGTACATACTACAGTTTCAACACGATGAGTTTTCTGTACGAAGGTGATTGGAAATTTGATTGAACAATGTCATGACTTTCTAATCGCTTACTTCATTATTAACCGGTTACAATTAACTGACTTCTATAACATTTACCTCCCTATTTGAAACTATGCTACGTTTGTTTGAAAATTCGTTGTTATTGGAATGAAGTTTCCGGCTTCTATGAGATCACTTGAATTGAACTTAGAAATAGCTTTAATGTTTCAGCGATAATTTTTTATCCAAGTTACATCGCTATCATGTAACAATATTTTCATTGCCATTTGCATTGTTACACGGGTTACACGAGTATAAGTACATCGATCTTCCGGGTTTTTTTACACACAAATGAACGAATAAAGTTCCCGAAACGACCCATTAGGCGGCGAGGTTCGAGAAATTGCATTATCCCGTTGTACCGGAATTTACCTCGATTGCTTCTCCGGCCCGTGTTTTAATCAAGGCCTCCCCTTCCAGAATTCAGCCTCTAAGTGTCAATTTAATAACGTCTTTGGAACGTTAAATTCAAACGGAGCAATATTGCTGTTTTGGTAATTTTGCAGATTAAGTGGGTTTGTAAGATTTTTACAATATCTTGAGACTTGGGGGACTTAAAACGAGCTACCGACCTGTTCTTTTATCATTTCAAACAAAACAGAACAGCAAATTGGCAACGTTTGATAGATCTCCTTAGTTCTTAATGCCTGGCTGAATTATGATCTAGTATTAAAAAAACAAATGTTTTTGAATTAAGAGTTAAGCTGTTTAAAAAAATATGTTTGAATACTTTGAATATAAAAGCATGCATTGGTGTTTATTCTGTGTGTTGATCGTTTGGTTCATGGGTTATTAATGGACCGTAAATGTTCGGTTTTCACGGACCATTTGACGAGAACAGTAGGAAAGTAATCGTTGATTCGGTGTTTTGAGGGCGCCTTCTCTATACAGCCCGCAAACTTACAACATGAGAATTAATTTCACGGCCATATTACTTATTTTCAAAAGTTTCCAATATTACATAAATAAAGTCTACATTACGGATAGTTATATTCAACAATATACTTTTATGCAAAAAATACGAAATAATAAAGCGAAGAGAAAGAGAAATGCGTTCAAAACAATAAATCGTCGACATACAAACATCTGTTGACAATAAGCTAGTTCAGCGGGCCTGCTCTCAGGAGCCAGACAACCTTGAGTTGGCTTCGGGAAAAATCGATGGAGGACCCTGATGAATACACTGGGAAAGTGTTACTGCGACGCAATACGAATTGGGTAGTTGCGAGGCGGAACTCTTATGAGCGTTTTAATATAATTTATCTCCATTATTACTTGTTTTGGCGACTTTTGGACGAAAGGAAATGAAAGTAATGTTATTAGTTTTATTTCTCCGATCCTATTTTTTCCTCACGCCAAGAATAGGAGCAGAATAGTAGTAGTAGAGTAGTAGTAGTATCCTACATTCCCAAAACTAGTTATTAACGCCCTCAACAGCGTCGAATATTTAGGTTTAATTTAGTTCTTTAGGTGTTATAGTCAGGCCCAACTGTAATTACAATTTTATCTGATAGATAGTGACCTGAATTGAAATGAACATGTCATACCTGTTCTTTAGGTGTTATAGTCAGGCCCAACTGTAATTACAATTTTATCTGATAGATAGTGACCTGAATTGAAATGAACATGTCATACTTATCTCAGTAAATCTAAGTAAGATATTTTCTGTATCTATAATCAACTAAGTGCTTACTTATATCATACTTACCTATATAATTTTTTAAATGACCCCGATATATTGAAATAGAAAGGCACCTACTTATGTGTGTCTCGAACAAAGGAACAAACCCTCGTATTTATAACTGCGTAGCAAAATTAAGTAGGTATGTTTACTTCCTAACTCAGATGTAAGATCGAGTAAAGAACATCTTAAGTGAGTCACTACTGTAGCGACGGTTGGTTGCAGTCGGCCTTGCGGCCAACGGCCGTTGTCAATTTAAATTTAAACTTCGAACAAAAAAAGAACTTTCTCATTGGCTGGTAGAAACTTGTTTAACGGTTGCGGATGACAAATCGACTGTTTTTTTGTCTGTGAAATATTGCTGTTTATACCTAAAACACGTTTGCGCTGTCTTTATTTTGTTACTCTAGCGAATGGGTTGGGTGAGTGAGGTGAGTCTGTAGTTAAAAAAATGCCTTGATTTTCTTGAATTATGTATAGTATACAGAATGTCCCGAAAACCTACGACAAAACTAAGAAGGGCCCATAAAGCAGCCGATGAGTAGGTAAATTATAAACAAATGTTGATATACCTTAACAATTTTTATAGTTTTCTAGATATTAGCACTTTTATAAGCCTATTTGTATAAAAATTATCTTAAAAACTGTGGGACTTACATCAGGGCCAAATTTGCTAAATCTAATAGCCTATGAGCTGTTCAACAGCTTTCTTAATTGTATCGGTGGTTTTCACACCAAGTAGGGGCTATTTACACTTGAATCAGTGCGAGTTCACACTTTTGCTGTCAAGTATCAAATCATCTATCAAATGTACCTACTCGTACTCGCATAATCAAAGTGTAAAAAGCCCTGAGAGGCTGATTGATATATACCTATAGCAGAGGAACCAAACAGTAATTTAATTTACACCAAAACAAACCACAAAACGACCCATACTCGGGAAGCTGAAACAAAGAGGTTGTCTTAAAAATGCTTAGAGCAGGAAAGGAATGGAGATGTTAACGCGCGATTACCCCTCTGCCAAAACATTAACATGAAGTCTGATCAAAATATTCAAAACTAGCAGCCCGTCCCGGCTTCGCACGGGGTAGACAATTATAAAATGAAAAAAGTTGTTGTAGTGACATAACTACAATAGTTGGACATATGCTACCGCGGAGTTTTTTGTAGAAATTATGATGTTCTTCAATATTGTTGTACATTATTTTGTTCTATCGCTAATAGTTTCGGCAGCGCATTCGACGAAAGACATTTTAAGACTAATTTTTCTACACCTTCGGTTACATTGTTCAAATTTTACCAAGGATCCCTAATTTTTTTCAAAATGAAATGTAGCCTATGTCAAATTGGAAGAATGTAGCATTCTATTGGTGAAAGAATTTTTTAAATCGGCCCAGTACTTTTTGAGCGTATTCATTACAAACATACAAAAATAGGTACAAATCTTTCCTCTTTATGATATTAATATATATAGTGTAGATAGTGTAGATGATCAGGTTCTGTTGATTGTGTGCGTGTTTTTAGCATTTGTGACAGTTTTGTTTTAGTGTGCGTTTGTAGGAACGTAACAAATTTTGACATGAGCGCAGACACGTGCTGGCCCCTATTTCACCAACTTGACAATTGTCACATTTCAATGACAATTCGGTGTCAACTGGCCTCTATTTCACCACTTTAACAAACGTCACATTTCAATGACAATTCGGTGTCAATTGCTGACTTGATAGCTTTTTGTTTTAGCGATTGTAAGGATGGTGAATGGTGGTGGTGATGGTGGTGGTGATGGTGGTGGTAGGGGCCTGTACAGTCAAGGAATTAAATTTCCAACCCACCTAAGGTTTTAGGCAATCTGTCACCATAAGAGCTAGATAGAACACGACGTTGCTTTGAAATGTCGCATTTACGTTGACATTTTCGACCTTAATGCATAGGGAATGTCTAACAACATTTCAACGAAATGGGTAGGGAATTAAATTCCTTGACTGTACACGTGTGTTCCTCGTCCCCCTGAAAAAGTGGCAGAATGATTGTAGTGCATAGATAAGCCAAAGGCGCCTCCCGTCTATGTAAAAATGCTTACGCTTTTACTCCTGTTCTATTTGCACGTCCTTTCAGCGAGGTAGGCCAGCCCCCGCTGAATACCTGTTCTATTTGCACGTCCTTTCAGCGAGGTAGGCCAGCCCCCGCTGAATACCTGTTCTATTTGCACGTCCTTTCAGCGAGGTAGGCGAGCCCCCGCTGAATACCTGTTCTATTTCTGGAGCTGTTGAATCACGCCGTTACTCTTAGCTCCCTTACTCGAGTGAAAACTAAGCACTTTAATTACACCTAGGTAGTGCCAACTTACTTTGTCGAACTTACACAAAAAGGGATAACGCCTTTGCACTTTTACCTCATTGTTTGTAACTTGTTTTTATTCCTTTATTTTTTGCGAATCTTTGACGAACGCGAACATACCAAAGTCTATATTCAAAGGCAGGGATAGGATCACTAAAAATTTGTTTCTATGGGAGGTCGTTTTCCGAAAGTTTAACAAGATAGGTAGGTACCTACTTACCTACCTAGTCGTAGTTGCGGTCAGTTTGTCAGTAGGTACAATATAGGTAATAGTCTCTAATTAACATGGGCTACTTATTATTCCTGAAACTACTAATTTCCCATGGGACACAGACGAAGTTGCCGGCAACAGCTAGTAGGTTCCTAGGTACCTGCCTATTGCTTAAAGCTACCTATTACTTGTGTGAATTTCAAGTTATGCCAAAACTTTATCGCGATGCGACGAAGTACATCAATGATCAGTTAGGTGTACCTATTGACGATCATACATAATATGTGTTACCTACCTACTGTAAATTTATAAATATAACTACACAATGTTAAAATAAAAACAAACTTGAGACTCGGACTCAGAATCAAGGACACAGCTTGATCTTTCTACAGAGTGACGGGTGGCGAACTTCGCGGGCCGTAGTAGCTATGAGCACCCTGCATCAAGATGGTTGTAATAGTATTGAGGACATTTTTTTTTCACTTATTTACATGTGATATACCTACCTACACCTACTGTAGGTACATGTGGGAGAAACAGAAATGACTTCATGGTGGAAAGCAACAACAATTAAAACAAAATTATTTTCACAGTGTGCTAATGAACCAAATATTAAAGGGGCCACTACTATTGGGGCTGTCCAACAAAAAAAACTAGGTAAATAAAATATTTAAAAATTAAAAAAAAAAATTGCTGAGTGCCTTCTCCTCTTTTGAATTATAAAAACTAAACTTCTCTAAAGTACCTACCTAACCAAGAATTTGTTTGATTTATGTACCTATGTCAGAAACGTGGTTAATTTAAGACACTTTACAGAGCAAATCTGACAATACTTTGTATCACTAAGATTTTTTTTATATACCTATTTCCATGTAACTTGTAACCATAGTAGCCAGTTGCTAACAATGAACTATTGCCTGGAGAATTTTAAGAAAATAGGAATCGCATCTTCAAGATTTTAGAATTTGAAGTGTGATATTGATATTTATATAAAATTGACTAGGTAGGTTCTAGGCTTCTTAATGACACACACATCTACACCTACTTAGGTAACAGAAATCCAACACATCTGCGAAGCCTGTCTATAACTACTTACTGGGGTGACATTATTGTATTCTTAGAAGAGCTCTCTGCCAGCCGTACATACCCACCACACCAACCAGTAAGAGAGGATATACCTAAGATTGATCATTGCTAACTGACTCAATTATGTGATAATTAAAAGAATACTAAATAAATTGGTCAAATTTAGTTTTCACTCGAAGCTAAAAAGTAAAAAAAAAAACTTGAAACAAACAATTGTTAAAAAAAACGCAACAAAGAAATAGATAAGAAATGCGAGAGTCTGAACAAAGAAAACCTAAGAATAAGACAAGACCACCTGTTAGAGCTCCACAGTCAAATATTTACTTAGGTACATTTTTATTTGCTAGAGGGTAATATCTGAATAATCTATTTTTGTTCATTCATTGAGATATTTAAATGGTTTTATCAACTTTACATAATGAAATGCACCTGCGCCCCTTCCGTCCGATGCAAGGCTGCCGTAGAAGATGAAGAACAAAGAAATGTTAACTTAAATTTATTACTTTAGTACACACACTAATCAGAAAAGTTCCAATAAGATAAAATCCAACTTAGATTCTATTAGCATTTATAGCGCCAATATGTATTATATTTTGGTAACTAAGAGCTACTTTGTTAATAAATCGCTGCCCAAGATACTCGGCCTATTTTTAGTGTGAATCCTCTGATCTGATAGATATCTATTTTTGTAAAAACTGCTTATTTAAATAAACTATCTGTATTTGTATCATAAGTACCGAGAGTCTACATAAAAACAATCTACGAAAATAAAATCAATAAATTACTTACATTTGTTTTCAACTTCCATGGCTTTGTCTGGAAGAAAATAAAACACAAAGAATTATTTGCTTTGGCTTCTAGTAGCGTCCTCCTGGCACAAGCGGCGGATGATCTCTAATACTTAATTTATTTCAGCAACTCCGCAACTTCTGTTACACTGTTTAACAGTTACAGAATTTAAACTGAAGAAAGGCAGGATGCGAGATGTGAAGTAAATTTGGCAGTTCAATAATTTTCCTTTGAAGTTTTGTTT
Organism: Clepsis dumicolana; assembly: GCA_963691665.1. Classification (NCBI taxonomy): domain Eukaryota; kingdom Metazoa; phylum Arthropoda; class Insecta; order Lepidoptera; family Tortricidae; genus Clepsis; species Clepsis dumicolana. The sequence goes on along the minus strand of OY829507.1, from coordinate 18,210,586 downwards.
GACACAACACAACGACGGCTTCGTGTTACCTGATTGGCTGAAATCAAATTTACCGCTTTTTTTTTTCGAACGAAATCGACCTTAGATCTATGAAGCCGGTTCGTTCAGAAATAGACAATCCTTCTTGTGACTCGTTTAATTAAAATGTTTAATTAAAGTTGTTCAAGTGTTTTAGCACATATTTACACAAATTCATTATGAAACAAAAATAATACTTAATAAGAAGACATGATATTCCTAAATAATATTGAAGCGATGATACCTAACGCTAGTGCCATCTGTTCTCGCTGTTCTGTACTTATATTACGTGACACATCCTTTAGAAAGGTTCAAAGATACTTTGAAACTTTACCGCCTTATTATAAACTTTGAATCCCATCGTCGCGTATATATATTCTTTGTCGTCGCGATATCAGGTCGTCAAGTTAAGCTACCATTTTCCATTTTTATTTCAATCTTCGAAAGTAGTAGTCAACAGCAGACGTAGCTAAGCAACCGAAGCGGTCACAAAGATCTATCTTATAAGAGCTTTACTTACCTACTTCTTAAAATGAAAGAGACTTGAATGCAGTATTTTTTTTTACTTTTGGGATTTAACGGGCTATAAACAAAATAAAAAACAAGTGTTTCTATTTCTAAATAAATAATTTAATAATATTAAACAACATTTAGCACAGTATAGTATACGCACATTGTTAAAAAGTTTACAAACAACATGGTGCAGTTATTTACGAATAATACACATTACATTACATTACACAATTTTTTGGCATTCGTTGAAACAAACAGTGAATAAGTATACAATACCTACATAGGTATCAAGAAGGATAAATCCTCCTTGATAGGTATTAAAGTTATTTGACATAGAGATACACATGTTATGAAGCAAAATTAGCTCAATGGGAAGCTAAGCTTCGATTTTCTAGTTAGAATGCAGTTTATGGGTTCTGATCCATATTCGTAATAAAAGGTTAGGTACTTATCGTGTGACTCGGTCTGTTTGTCCGTCACCGGTGGTTATTTCAGGAACTACGAACGACTTGAAATTTGGAACAGAATGGGGGTCTTAAAATAATCTCAAAGTGAAGTTCTAGAGGTTAAGTGAAAAGACACTGTGTGCACATTCTATCGAATTAAAATGAATAATAACCCCCCACTTGTCTCTGCAGCAAGCCCATATTTCCCTTGAAACTAATCCTGACTTAATATTATAAATGCGAAAGTAACTCTGTCTCTCTGTCTGTCTGTCTGTTTGTTACTCTTCACGGGAAAACCGCTGCACCAATCTAGCTGAAATTTGGTAAGATAGTTTGAATATTGGGGAATAACATAGGCTACTTTTTATTCGGGAAAATTGTATAGTTCCCGCGGGATAGCGATAACCGAAATCTACGCGGACGAAGTCGCGGGCAACAGCTAGTAGACAATAAAAGGGTGTGATGTTGCTTTCCGAAGGAAGGCGGGTAGAAAGAGTTGATCAAAGAGCAAGGCTGCCCCTCTGCCCCCCCGACTACGAAGTGCAAAAATCGAACTTCGTATCGTGCCGTCCCTTTCAAGCTAATATTATTTAACACGAGAGTGAGCGGGACGATACGATACGAACTTCGATTTTCGAATTTCGTAGTCGGGGGGCTGCGCAAAATCCTGCGTATGCCATCGTGCTGCTGATATAGTGTCATACCAGCAAACGTTAAATTAAACTACGTTCTAAACCGCCTACATCATCCTGCGTTGTTAATTATTGTTACAAATAAAGTTAGACACAGCACAACGAGAAGTGAAACCCAGGGGGGCTACTACGAAATTCGAAGTTCGTATCGTATCGTCCCGCTCACTCTCGTATTAAATAATATTAGCGTGAGCAAGATGGCCCGATACGTTGTTCGAATTTTGCACTTCGTAGTATAGGGCCTGGCTTTAAAATAATAAACGTTTAACACTAAACAACGATAAATGCTAACTTAACTTATGTATAATAAAAATACTTGTACAAATCATGAACTAATTAATATTATTGGCCACTTGTTCATTTCGTTGATTAAGAATACCCCTTTTATGTCTTCTGGGATTTCAGTGACAACGGTTCATTAACACGAACCCTTTATAGATAAATACATACTTGTACACATACTAAAGAGCAAAGACAAGACTCGAGAAAATATCTGCCCAGGAGGGCTAGCACGCGCGCCATTTTGTCGAGTGTCGCTCAGTGCATCCTTCACTGATTCCATCACTATGAAAGGGATGCACTGCGCGACAAGCGACAAAATGGCGCGCGTGCTACATGTGCAGACCGGGGATCGATTCTCTAACGACTTGGTTATAAGGTCGACATTTGCTTTATTGAAGTCATTGTGGTTTACGGGGCTTCCTAGCATGTCTGTATCATCTTCATAAGCTATTATGTAGGTAGGGTCGAGCACGAGTTTTCGAATCCTGCGTAACGTAATCGAATAGTCACGGTATCGAGAAATTTGTATGCCTTTTGGAAGATTCATATTAGACCATACAACTTTCTTGCGTCAAAAATGGCAATGTTCGCGACTATACTTTGTATCGTATATGATTTAGAATATAAATTACGTTATTTTAAACCATAAGGTATTCGGAATTTATATTAAAATGCACCAGAAGAATATGGGAAGCGGACTATATTGTTACATCGCCAGCTATTACATTATTAGTAAGAAAAACTTCGTAAGTCGCGTTGCATTGCGGTGCTAGCTCGACTACTTCTAACTTGTTCGCTTCACGGACACGCAGTGTAAAGCGACTTACCAATTTTTTTTATCAGTGTAAATTCGGGGTAAATTAAGTCCAGTTTCGAAAGATTTACAAACCCTAATAGTTATCAAATAAATTCTTACCCTGTTATTCATAAACCAATTTTAACTAAAATGCCGTTAAAGTTCCTTTGTCCTTTTTTGTCACATTGACATTGTCGTTAGGAGGAAGGAGACAAAACCTATTTTAGCTAATGGAGTCTTAAGTAACGTTTATGAATAAGGCCCTTATTCTGTAAGGGCTTTTACAACTACAATCATTCGTGTTCGTATACTTTGCCACAATAAATTTACTTAATAAATAGCAAAGGTTTATCTAAAACCCACAAGAGCTTTACATCTAATCGAAACCATCGAAACTAATACAGACATAATACTTCTTCACTTCTTATTATAGTGGAATATAAAACGATTGTCATTTTTCGGTATTGCCAATAGTATAAAACGTTGTTTAAGTACCTACTATAAAATTTTGTCTATAATAAAGAATGTGATGAATTTGAAAAGTAGAAACATATAGACCTAGTGATGATCCTTATATAGTCAAAAATTTTATCTACGCGATAATTTTGTAACAATACATTTGCACAAATTTCGAGCGGTATTTCCAAGGGTATATTTTGTAAAATCGATACCCTACCTAAAGCGTCACTCACTTTTAAACCAATCTATTTTATGCATGTTTATTTGCATTGTGCAATGCATGTTTTAGTAATTAAAATGATAATGAGACTAAACTGACTTAAACAAAATAACAAGATGCAATGCAACATAAATCTTATTAGTTTTGTTCGTTTACATAATTTGCATTTATACGTACAGTCCGTTTTATTCTTTAACGTGATAAAACTAAGTCGAATTTACAATATGAACTTACATTTTTCTTTGTAAGTAATTGTAATTTTATTTCTACATTATTCAAGTACAAAATATCTCATAAAAAATGTGACCTTGGCAAGGCTTATCTAATACATTTGAAGGCAGTTCGAACAAGAGATTAAATAGATTGTTAGGTTAATTATATCTGCTATATCTGCTATAATAATAGGGGTGACCTTTGATGAAGTCTGTGTGATGTTTAAATAGAAGAATATTACGTTGTTAAAAGATTAAGGAAAACAATAATAGATGTCGCTACTTTAACAAATTGTGTAAGTTTTTGTGTAAACATGTAAATGTAAATCGAGAATCTCATTCTATCGTTCAAGTATTTCTTTTTATTGATTGATCATGATCGATAAAATTGTTTGCAACACATTTCAAAAGGGGTATCGATTTCTGAATTTAGACAGACAATAACATTACAGTACAAAATCCATCGTCTGCATCTACGACGTTGAACATTATCTGGAACCTACTATAAAAGCTTTCAATAACATGAATATTACGCCGATTGAACTTTCAATACCATTCATCAAATTCTAGACAACTAGTGACATCTATCGGCGATTTGATTACTGATTACGAACAGCCCCCCCGACCACGAAGTGCAAAATTCGAACTTCGTATCGTGCCGTCCCGCTCACTCTCGCATTAAATAATATTAGCTTGAGCGGGACGACACGATACGAACTTCGATTTTCGAATTTCGTAGTTTAGGGGCAGAGTTAAATATAGGATACATGTTTAAGTGCCGATATGACTAATATGCTGCATTTTAATAATACAAAAATAAATTAATACACTAAAATACTAATGGAAAGGTGTTGAGTATTTGAATGAATGCCATTAATAACATAAAATAAAGAGTAGAGGATATAGGGAACTTCAAGATGGCGCCACTTACATTGGTACAAACTAGTCACAGGAAAGAAAATTACATCTATTAAAATTATTTGGAAAAAATTAAGTCACTATGGTCATTTACCAGGAAATGGTATACAAAGTGTGCCTTTTTCTTGTCTATGATTTGCTTGTTTATCCTTGATTGGGGCTCCTGAGCTTGATTAGGGTTATCTCTCAAAAATATGGCTCCGAACAGGGTTGACAGTGTTTTAGAGTCTAAACCATTCTCTGCACTGTGTTGCAACGCCTCTTGTAAAAACTCGCATAAATATAAAAAGACGTTTTTCCTGAACTCTGGCAATTCGAGAATAATTTGCTTGCATTGCAGATAATTTGGCGACGCCCTGAGACTAGCAGCTTGCAAATTGTATGGTATTATGGGATCCGCAGTACTCTCCAATAGAAGCAATAGAGCTTCAGCTACCGAATGAATGCTGCCAGGAATAGGGTCCACAGAGCGACTGTCCAGCCAGTCCCTGATCTGTAACACCTCACTGTGTAAACCAGGTTGTTCAAAGAGGTTGGGCTCTTTTAGCCCATGCAAGTAAATGTGGTCTACCAAAAACCAAATCTCTTTGGGTATTGAATATGTTGATTGATTTGACACGCATTGGTCCCTCTTATTCTCTAGTTCTATCAATTTACCCAAAGGCACTTCTCGTATAGGCATGTTAAGATTAACAAGGACTTCTATGGAACAACCAAAACAGCTCCTCTGATATGTCCCGTTAATTGTTATAAAAATATCTTTACCCCCAAACAAGTGGAGTACAAGAATGTCATACAGCTTGTCTGTCCCTGCATTCATTTTGCAGGCTGAAGTCTTATTTATAAGAACTTTAAGTTGAATTTCACATGCCTCATCAGCGCATATGCATTTCTTATAAGGTTCCACTATCAGCCAGTCCTTGCAAAAGCTAGTTTCATCCAATTTCTTTATAAATTCAAACTCAACTGGTAGCTTTCCCACATTTGTTATAGTGATTGTTCGAACTTTCAACTCTAGATACTTTACTGTGTCAAAATCTATTTCGGTTTGATCAACTTTCACTTGTGGTATAAGCTCATTTTCCATCTTGTCAAGCTGTTTGATAACCTCCTCATACACTTTTTTGTATTTTTCTTCATTGATTATTTTAATAAAGGAATTAAATGTAGCTGATACTGGTTTGTGGTCACTGATGTTGAGGGCCGGATGACTCCTATATTCCAATTGTGTTACGGACTCACCTCTCCAGAAAATTCGGTCACACCAGGCCGGAGCTCTGTTCTTTTCACTGGAATCCCAGTTGTCAGTACCAGGATCATATTTGTAAGTCGGTTTGAAATTGATTATTCCTTCTGTGTATCCTACAAATACTTGGTTATTTCTATGTTGCTGTCTAAGTTGGTCGAATTCCAGGACTGTAGTAAAATTATTATCTTCAACCATCTTTTTTACACTTACTGGATCAAGCTCTGTAATTCGGTAATTCAAATCTCCCAACCAATAGATATGGTCATGGTCCTTGATGGATTTAGCTTGTTGGTTTAGCTGTTGGAACCTCATTCTATTGCAGATATCTCTAAAGTCCTGATTCCGCCTCTCATACTCTTCCACATGCGCAGCCAGATGAGAGTTCACAAAGCAGAGAGAAGTGCTGTGCAAATCAAACCTGATTGCGACTCCACCTTTGTTACCCATTTTACCCATTATACCGGTCCCTACAGTGTCACAGACAATGTTATGCACATGAGAAATATGTTTCTCTTTTATAAGGATAATTAGTAACATGCCCACAAGTCTCACTTTCTCAACTTTGACATATTTAGCTCTGGGGTCAACATAATTTAGCACAGCCGCATACCACTCGTCTTCTCTGAAAGTCTGATCAAACAGAAAAGTTTCTTTGGAAAGATCAAGCTCCTGAAAACCAATTGCATAAATATCTGGGGGCTCCTTGTCCACACACAGCCAGCCCTTCAAGGGTATGACGGGAGACTTGTCATTCACATTCCATGTGCCACAAAACACACTGAATTGTTTCTTGAATGTGTAATCAGATTCTTTATCAGACATTCGCCTTTTAATTAAGCTTTCCCTGATGGCAACAGGGGCGGAGTTGAGCGTGTGCGCGACGTTGCGCCGCGGTACAACCATACTTTCCGCCATGATGTCCTCATCATTCTTACCACTATACTTTTTGAGCCAGACAAACTCTGGCTGCCTTGGCACTTTGTTTACAGCTTCAATGCCCCTAAACAGGTCATCCACGAAGGTGTCGACGCGCGGCGTCATCTCTATTTCAAACTTGTACCTGTTACTCCGAGACTGAAGGTTCAGATACAAAACGGCTTCAGGATCTGAAGGTTTGTTGTCAATCTCACATTTGAAGCTGCTGTCCACTGGTAGCACAACTTCTATAGACAGGTCCGTAAAGGATTTAGGTGGATAGCACGACGTATACAAGCAGAAAACAGCTTTTTCGTCTCCATACTCGACTATGGCTAATATTCTTTCCTTGTTTACCCATTCCGGCTGGATAACTTTGGCATCACATAAAAATGCCGTTACTCTTTCACTCGACAGAAATTTCTCCTGCACTACAGCTTTTATATCGTCGTGATTCATTTTGTTTCATAAACTTAATTAGATCCACATTAATATTTATCGTTTTCACATGATTGACGTCCACATACAATTTCTCAAATTGTATTTGACAGCTGACATTTTTAATTTAGTTTCGTGTTCGTGCAAGCGCAATTTATTGATTAAAATATTGGATGATGCATGAATATGAATAAAAATGCATATGTGTATGCGTATCCTTACCAAGAATTTGAGTTTTTGAAATAATATTCATTGATACAATAAATACGGAACCCTAAAACAAATTTCTCTGTTATGGTAAATTAACCGGAAACTTGAAAGCCCCGAATTTTGATATCAATGCATAAATAAAACGTCTATTGCGAATGCATGCTTGTGCTTAAAGGAATGAAAAATGCTTTTGGTAGTGCACAGATAAGCCATTGTTTGGATAATACAACCATCGGAACGCTTTTTAATTATACAGTGCCGCCAACTTGCAGACTGATAGACGATATTTTTTCTAAATTTTATTAATATGAATTTATTGTTGTATAATAAAATGGATTTGACTGGATGTTACATGACTACTTGTCAAAGCTTCAACAAGGGTCCAGCTAAATAAAATCATTACTATGCTGTGCAATTGGAGCTTGCAAGTAGCTACCTAATATCTTATTTTATCTACACCTTATCTACATACACATCATAAGTCCTCTATAATGCCTTCATAAACCGTAGAAAATGACCAGCATTTCAGCACGTCGACACCTTCTCGCCGACAGCGCCACCCAACCACCACCGGGGCCGTGTTTTATAAACCTACAGGCTACAAGTTACAAGTCTACAGGAAACAGTCACCTGTAATGCACTGTGTACAATTACAGGTGTTTCATAAAGACACTCGGAAAGCTACACTTGTAATACGGTATTGTAAATCTCGACTACAAGTAAATTCTACAAGTGTAATGGACATCACTAATTTAAAAAAAAGTGGCTGCCAAAAATCACAGATACGTAGAGGTTTTTTTATCTATTACATATTAAAAATACTCGTGCAAAGTTGATAAATGAAAATCTGTCTAAGTACATAAAACAAAATCGTGTTAATTGCACTATTTTTAGGTCAAGAACGGCTGGACCGATTTTTATGATCTTTCATTTGTTGGATTTATCTTTGCTTCGAATAGCAGGATAGGTATAAATAAAGGGGAAAATTTCACGACAAAAAATTGGAAGTTCATTTTCTCATAGGTACATTTTTTATAGAATGACCTATGGCGGTACGGAGTTCGCGGGTCGGCTTGTAAAATATATCTATTCTAAAGAATGGCGAAAAAGGGCCAAAAATGTTTTTTTTTAATACGACGAGGAAGGCAAACGAGCAAGTGGGTCATCTGATGGTAAATGACCCTGCCCACTGCATGTCAACGATCGCATGCATACAGACAGACACAGACAGAGAATTGAAGCTTCGCGTTCAATGAATCATTTTGGTTACTCGACGACTCTAATGAGCTCCCAATTTCTTGCAGAATCTAGTCTAGTCTATTTGCGTATAGTTCATTCTGGACCTTTCATTATAATGTTGAAAAGGTGTGTCAAAATCTGTATTTATTCGTGGCCAAAACTCCCTAGTTCTATGCTGCCGTGGACTCTCTTATTCCGAGTCCGATTCAGACGAGTACCTCAATAAACGATTCATTCCTTGATGACCTTGAGTTTAATAACTTGAAGAAGATATAGACAGGTAGATAGAACGATTGATTTGGTACTGATCCAGACACCTAATTAAAAAAAATGTACACCTGTAGCCATTGTTACAGGTCTCAAGACATACGTAAGTTTTCGTTACAATTTTACAAATCTACAGTTGTATTTTACATTTTTTTTTAAAAACGCTTGTTCGATTATGAATTTAAAACTATAAAATGTCCACTTTTTGTCTATGATACGGCTACAGGCGCCTGTACTTGTAGCTTGTAAAATTGTAGCACAGTACTTTTATAAAACGCAAATTGTAAAAAACAGGAAAAGTGTTGCCAATGAACGCCTGTAAAATTGTAACTTGTAAGTTTATAAAACACGGCCCCGGAAGTACCCTTTATGTGGAAACGACTTTTTTAATGACTATATCTTTTGATTGCGTTGACTTGGATGCTTGATTTTTTCACAGCTTCAAGGGACCGCAGGTTTGAGTATTTGATATTAATTTCAGCATCCTACCTCCACGCGTTCCAGAGAAAACGGGTCTTTACAGACAGACAGACAGACAGACGGACAACAAAGTGATCCTATAAGGATTCCGTTTTTTCCTTTTGAGGTACGGAACCCTAAAAAGAAGAAATTAAGAGAGTAGCTAATGTTGGTTCTATGTATTTATTTTATTTTGAAACAATCGGAACAATAAAACAATTACTTTGCTCACTCGCGACCACGCGCGCGTTTTGGTCGCGGGTGAGCAAAGTAATTGTTTTTTAGTTCATAAATATGGACCTCCGCAAAGTAACGCCTGATTCAATAAATTAATCGGAACAATGTTTTAAATGTAGACAATGTAGTCAAGTCACTTGCCGTCCTCATAAATAACTTATCTATGGACCTAAAGATTGACGTTGACGTTTCGAATCGAAACCAAATACCAACCAAACCAAATACTATTTATATTTTGGTGACTACAGTCATATTTATGTAAAGCAAACTCAATTTGAATTCAACTACGATTATTCTATAATTTCTTGTCTTTCTTTCGACTTGAATACCGAGAATGGCGTCAGAGCCGCCGTGCGACTGGCAATTACGATGCACGGAACTGAAGCAAAGGGGTGCCCATCTCTTGCAGTCCGGCCAATGGTCGGATTGTTCGTTTCTGGTGGGCTCCGAGCCCCACCAGGTCGTCGTGCCGGGCCATAAACTTATCCTGGCCATGGCGTCGCCGGTTTTCGAGGCCATGTTTTACGGAGGGATGGCCGAAAGGAATGAACCTATTCAGATATTAGATGTTCAACCGGAGGCTTTCAAAGCGCTGATGGAGTAAGTATAAACCTTTGTACGATACCCGATACCTGAATGCATTCGAATACGGCGATATTTAAATCGCTCATGAATCTCATGATGGTTAAAATTATGTTATGTTAGTGGAAAATAACTTCGCAGAAAATCGGCGTGAAGCAACAGCACCCCTGTAGCATTTCGTTCGGTCAGTGAGGGTGCCGGAGGCCCGATCCCCTTCCGCCCTCTTTCCTCTATCTTTTTTCCTCCTTAAAGGCCGGCAATGGACTAGTGACCCCTTGGGGTTGCTGGTTCTCTTGGGTGGCAGTGATCGCTTACCATCAGGTGACCCACTTGCTCGTTTGCCTCCCTCTTTCAATAATAAAAAACATGTAGGTATATATATATATATAACCTACCCACCTATATATCTGTTCTTATCTTTATTCCGTTATGGTTGCCTGGTAGAGATCGCTATGTAGTGATGAGGCTGCCCATTGCTACCTTGCATTTTCTTTGTACCTTTTTTTCTGTTTTGTTTATTATGTGGTGTTCAATAAATAGTTCTTGTATTGTATTGTATTGTATAACCTTCTACAGAATGCCATACAGACCACAGTGCAGGCATATCTTGTTAATTTGACTGGTACATATATAATGTGTTTATGATCACATTACTCGCATTTATTGCGGAAACGACGAAACAAAAACAAAATTGTGTTGCTCTGAAAGGAGAACATTTTTATTAATCACAATGTTACAAACATTATATCATGTAAAATATTAACTAAACACTTTACCTGAAAGGAGAAACAACATTTAATGCTAATATTCCGCGTAATTCTCTATTTATTATAAGTATTCAATTATATTGTATGACATTACATTTCACATGTCTTAATAATTCAAATCCAACTGACAACTCTGCAGAACAAGGCCATAGACAAGTTAAATGAGAAGCTATGAACCTCATTTACACATATATTACATCTCACTGTAGTATCCTTATAAAGTCAAATATTTTAAAATTGCTGATATCTGTGACCTTCTTTGTTACAGATACATCTACACAGATAACATAAACATAAGTTCGTTCGACAAAGCTTGCGAGCTCTGTTACGGCGCCAAGAAGTATATGCTACCTCACCTGGTTAAGGAGTGCACACGGTACCTATGGTCAGATTTGTACCCGAGAAATGCTTGCCGGGCTTACGAATTTGCTAGGCTTTTCGACGAGAATGTACTCATGGACAAATGTTTACAGGTATGGAATACACATTTGATGTATTCAAGGCTCATTAAAATCTATACCTATAAAACAGTACCATGATTGACTGACTGAGTGACTAGCTGACAAACAACGCACAGCCTAAACCACTTGACCTAGAGACTTGAAATTTGGCTAACATATATCTTGAGTATCCTAGAGGTGCGCTAAGAAGGGATTTTTCGAAATTTCCATGGGATAGGGATTTAGATAGATTTAGATTTATTTATTTACTCAACATTAAAATACCCCATTACCCACTAACTAGCCCATTTTGAAATATTTCATGGGGGCAAAGCCGCGGGGCATAAGCGTGTTCCTAAGCAAAATGCACACAGTGTGGGGTCATTTTATATTGGTCTGTGACATATACAGACAGACATAAAAATTTAAGATTTTACCACTACGCTATCATGGCTTTTTTACATGTGTAGATAATCAGCACAAACACAAAAGAGGTCCTCACAGACAGCAGCTTCGAAGACGTGGAGCTCAACACGGTGATAACGGTGATGTCGATGGACCACCTGAACGTGGACAGCGAGCTGGACCTGTTTGAGGCTGTGGTGCGGTACGCGAAGGCCCAAGACAAGCGGCAGGCCGAGCGCACCCCCACGCCCGGCCCCGGGAGCCCCAAACCCGCCACTAGCAACGAGAAGGTCGGTCAGAAAAAATACTAATAACCTAACCTTACCAACTTAGAAAAGTTGAAAAACCCCCAACATTGTCATTTCAAAGTTCATTGTTTCAGAAACGGGTTTACCGTTTTTAATGAAACTTAGCTAAGAACCATCTCGATTAAACTAGCTTTCAATTAAAAAAAACCGTATCGAAATCGGTCCATCCGTTTGGGAGCTATGATGCCACAGACAGATATACACTTTTTTGTCGGGGGTTAAAAGTGTCAAACAGTATGAAAATTGTTTGTTGTCGATATGCGCCGCTAGTGGCGCTGCTAACGTGCCCACACCACAGTAATAGCGATCGAGACGTTTTTTTGGGTTGTTGATTACACTAGACGCTCTGCCCCCCGACTACGAAGTGCAAAATTCTCCTTTCTCTCAAGGTAATATTATTTAACACGAGAGTGAGCGGGACGATACGATACGAACTTCGATTTTCGAATTTCGTAGTTTATGGGCTGTTTGTGGCATCGTTGCTTCCGAACGAATACACGTATTCGAATTTCGAAAGCGAATTTTTCGATAGATAACCTAGGCAACTTAAAACAGTTGAAAAATCCCCAACATTTTCATTTCAAAGTTCAATATCACAAAAACGGGTGAAACGATTTTTATGAAACTTAGGTAGGAACTATCTTGATTGAACTAGCTTTCGATTAAAAAAAGCCACGTCCAAATCCGTTCATCCGTTTACGAGCTACGGAGCCACAGACAGACACCCATACTCAGATACACCCACACACAGGTCACACTTATAACACCCCTCTTTGCTTGGGGAGTTTAAAAGAAAGCCACTTTATCGCGATTGCTCCTAGCTCATTTTCATTAATATTGGTTCACCCGTCAAATGTTGGGGCTTTTTTAAGTTTTCTAAATTGGTTAGGTTATTTCCATGGACTGTTCCGCCTCGCCACGACTGGCCGGCGCGCCTCCCCTGCTGCGGGGTCTGTAATGAGCAATGCCTGCAGGACGTCCACGTGGACAGCAGTGCCGACAGCAGCCCCGAGGCGGGCGACGCAGAGCCCTGCCGCGCGCAGCCCGAGCCCGGGCCCGGGTCCTCCGGCTCCGACGCGAGCCCCGGTACGTACCACCCAGCCGTGGCCCGTCTGGCCAGTCAAAAATCGGACTTGCGCACCGAGGGTTCCGTACAGGTATGTAAATAGTTCGTCTATCACGGGAATCGAGTCTCGAAGATTTTTCCCGTTTTTCCCGAATGTTTTTAGTTGTTCAGTGGAGCAGAGCCCTGCTCCTAAGCAAAATGTACGGAGTATGGGGTAATTTTATATTGGTCTTTCATATTTATCTGATTAGTTGGGCTATAAGAGCAGAGCTACCTTCGATCGTGTCAAATAATTTTTGTTCGTAAAAAAGGTTTGACCAGTGCTTGGCAAACGTGTGGATCAAGCAGATCTGCTCAGACCTTAGAGCAGGAAAGGAATGGAGATTTTAACGCGCGATTTCCCCTCTGCCAAAACTCTAACATTAAGTCTGACCAAAATGATCAGGGTCTGACGCCCGAGTACGAATATTCGAAACCTGCGTCACGTAAAATCGAATAGTAAACGTTATTGAGTTTGTATGACGTTTGGAACAGCGCCCGCCCGTGAGCGTGTTTGGAACTAAAATTTAGTATGAGCTTTCTCGATCTCGATACGATAACCGTAACGTTATGCAGGATTCTAAAACTTGTGCTCGACCCTCTGTTGATTTTGTGCGTGTTTTTGGCATTTGTGTGACAGTTTTGTTTTAGTGTAAGTTTGTAGGAACGTAACAAATTTTGACATAAGCGCAGACGTGTCCTGTATGTGTTCCTCGTCCCCCTCAAAAAGTGGCAGAAAAATTGTAGTGCATAGATAAGCCAAAGGCGCCTCCTGTCTAGTCCCGAAGGTCGGGGTCCCTTTGTTTTCCTCCAAAATGTTTAGTCATAATGTAATGTTTGTCATAATGCATCACTAGTCATAACTTTTTTTTTTCATGAATTTTAATTAGGTAAGGTTAGGTTCATTTTATAATAATCCTGAACAATTAATAGTTTCAGAGAAAAAAAGAGTTATGACTAGTGATGAATTATGACCAGAATTACATTATGACTTTCAACTGTATGGGAGAAATTATAGACCTACGAATGGCCTGCCCATCAATTGCCCATTCCAGCAGAGAGCCGCGACAATCTGACGATCCGCAGCGCGGTCGAGAAGATTCGCTTCTTGACGCTGACGCCGCAGCAGTTCGCCGAGGGCCCGGCGCGCTCGCCGCTGCTGGCCGAGTCCGAGGCGTTCGCCGTGCTCATGCACATCCTCAGCAGCAGTGCCGACGTGCCGCTGCCGCGCGGCTTCAGCGCCTGCCGCGTGCCGCGCAAGCAGCTCATCGGCAGCGGGCCCGGCTCCAACGTAAGCATACCACTGCCTGCCGTTAGATACGCGTTCTTTCGTTTTGTTCACGAGATTAATCCTATAGTTTCGAACTGTGTCGGACGTAGTTATTTTTATTGCAACTGTAATTCTCTTAGCGTTAAACCATCGAAGCATTTGCTAGATCACTATGCTAGACTATGTTAGGTAGGTAGGTAGGGGTTATAAGAGCTTGTGCAGATCTTTGTGACTGCTTCGGTTGCTTAGCTACTTCTGCTGCTGACTGTACTACGGAAGTAGGTAAAGCCTGACCATTTCTTATTAGGCGCAGCGATGTTGCGGAATATACATGGAACTGATTGTCAATGTAATTTTTTTTGTGACGATTTTATTAAAATGATTTTTTTTTCTACTACAATATTATCCAATTTCTGCTGGTGGTCCGCTGGCGTTCCTGCACATGTAGCACGCGCGCTATTTTGTCGCTTGTCGCGCAGTGCGTCCCTTTCATAGTGATGGAATCAGTGAAGGACGCACTGAGCGACAAGCGACTAAATGGCGCGCGTGCTAGCCCCCCTGGCAGTGCTGCAAACTCTCCTGATTTATCAGGATATTACATGATTTTTGGAGCTTTCTCCTGATCTACTACTTTATTTTCAGTTTTGTGTAAAATCTCCTGATTTTGACACTTAACGGTTATAATCTTCGCCATTTCCATATTTTTGTCATGGCCGGCTGAAATCACACGGCTCGGGCGGGTGACTTTTGGGTTGTGACATGGCTTTGACTATTTGTTATCTGTGCAATGTGCAATTTGTGATGTGAAGTCGGTGTTTTTTTTTTTCAATTTTTCCCACAGATATTTCTCAAATTCGTTTTTATGAAGGCTGGATATTTATTGTTTTGCTTCACATAATTTTATTTTTGAACATGAACGTATTATTTTGGTTGTCTACTGACTTTTTTTGGTAACTCCTGATTTTTTTACTCTTTGCCTCCTGTTTTCTTGTGTGTTGGAGTTTGTCATTTGTCATCAAAACTGACGTTGGCCCAAACCTAGCTGCCGCTATTAAACTTTAAATGATTCTATTATTTAATTATCTACTCAAAATTGACAAAATTAAGCATTATCAGATTAATATGTGTAAACATGTTTTGAAAACGTGTAGAATTAAATAGAGAGAAGTAAATGTTATGCTAAATGATGATTGATGAATGATGGCTGAATTATATAATGAAACCAACAAGGCATTCTACCGAAAAGGTATTTTTCACTAATGAGTAGCAACAGTTAGGTAGTAGGTACCATCCTTCGGGTTGCAGCTGCAATTGGTTCTGCAATTATTCCAGACGTGAGAAAGAAAAAAGATGATTGTTTTTTTTTTCTAATTGAAGTAATTACTTGTTTTTTTTTGTTGGCTCATGCGAGCAGTTTTCAAAGTTTACACAAAAAAAAAATTGTTTTGTTTTTTAATTTATTTTGTTCAATTTTCATATTATATAGTATTATATTTTAATACTTAGTTTTATTTTTAAAAACTTTGCCGCAATTTTTAAACCATGTATAGGTAATGTTGGTTGTTGAATGGCCTAAATCTAGTTACTTTGATTTTTCTTTTGGGTTCCGTATCTTAAAATTTGTCTCTCAATCTGTCTTAAGATTTTTGTGGTCGCATAGTAGCTAACTAACAAAACTAACGCCTTATTCAATCAACGACTTAAGATTTTATCCGAACCCAGCTTAGATCGGTCGATTATCTGTACCATTATAAAAAAAATTGTACACACCCTTTTTTATTACGAGTAACGTTCTTAACCCCAATTCTTGACCTTGGAGTGTTCAAGTAGCTTTTGACAGATAACAAAACGTAAAACGCTCATAATAATGGTTCGTTCGATATTCATTATCATTAAATAAATTATAAGTGGTTTGAGAATTAAATAAAAAATACCAAATTTAGCTTTATTTAATGGTCCTTAAAATTCTATGAGGAACATTTGTTTTTCATAATGATGTTGAATATAATTCTGAACGCACAAGTTGAGTCGATGCAATTTCAAAACGCATCGTCATAAATGTCAACATTGTCAACAAAAAAATTGTCACCGACTCCGAGCAACGTAAAAATACACAACTTCCAGAGTTTTCTGTTATAATGTCGTAAAAAAAAGTGATTCCAGTGATGAAGATTTATTTTTATGAGCTGTTTTTTTTGTATGTTGCGCTTTCCTCGCTACAGTGAGGTGAAAAGTTTTGTGTTACACACGGGTGCAAATGTATTTTACTTCTCGTTTGTTGAAACACTCGCTACGCTCAGGATTCTATTTTAGAACCACTCGCTTCGCTCTTGGTTCAGCTATAGAATCCTTTCGCTTGCTTGTGTTTCAATTCCACACTCGCGGGTAAAATACAACTTTGCACCCTTGTATAACAAATAACTATTTCGCTTGAAATGAATGATACCCATTTTGTTCTGTGATGTCACTGAAAAACGAGCCCGGGGGATGTTAC
The DNA here is from genome assembly GCA_963691665.1 of Clepsis dumicolana. NCBI lineage: Eukaryota > Metazoa > Arthropoda > Insecta > Lepidoptera > Tortricidae > Clepsis > Clepsis dumicolana. Next base: position 18,193,645 of record OY829507.1, on the reverse strand, counting down.
TGTCTATTTAAGTGGAACGAGTAAGCAAAAAAAATACCGATCTTAAGTTCTATGTTCTTCTATATACAAATGAACTTATTTGCTTGTTCTTAGAACAAATGGGACCTCTTTACTTTTACGGTGCCGCTCAAGTGGTTCACTCCGCTGATAAGTAGACTGTTTAAAAAAACATCCAAATCTGGCAACCCTTTGTAGTTCATAAAATGTAAAGAAACGCCGAGGACTCCCGCGATCGTATGACATACCGACTTTTATGCTTTAAATATCTTTTGGGGAAATATTCTTGTGTTGAATCGTCAACGACTCAACGTTCTCATGTCAACACGTTAGAGCAGTGTTTTTCAAAGTGTAGGTCGCGACCCCCAGGAGGGTCGCGGCACTTACACAGGGGGGTCGCGAGGATCAGCTTCGAAAGTCTCGTGCTCGTGCATAACTACATGGAATGAAGATTTTTTTAAGAACGTTTTAATAAAACAACTATATTTACTTCCTTTCAATATTAAAAAAAAAAACGATAAGTTGCGAACGACTTCTGATAAATAATAGTTGGGTTCTAAGGTTAATCGCACAAACGGGGCTTTGGGGGGTGGCGAAGGAATTTGATGGTCATTGAAGGGCCGTGACACAAAAAACTTTGAAAATCACTGCGTTAGAGGTAAGTGATGCCCAGCCCCTTTAACACGATAAGGTTTACCAACACATTTTATCTACCGATAAGCGATAAACGATTTTATGTAGCGGTGGCTAGCACGCTAAGTTACCCAGGCTAGCACGCTAAGTTACCCATGTCGCGGCATTTTATCCACACTTGACGATTGAGTAGACAATTTATCTACTGCTCTGTTCTAGCACGGTAATGCATATGTAGGTAATCATTATTACCACTGTTTTGACAGTTCCTTTAACCTAGGGTTAATTTTATGTTTCGTCAATAGCAAGCATGTTAGAGCCCGCGATAAAATATGTCATGACTAGACCTTCCCCTATACTACGAAATTCGTAAATCGAAGTTCGTATCGTATCGTCCCGCTCACTCTCGTGTTAAATAATATTAGCTTGAGAGGGACGGCACGATACGAAGTTCGAATTTTGCACTTCGCAGTCGGGGGGCTGCTTAAGATCGCTTATTCCTGCCGAGCTGGCAACGTAGCATTTTTTTTAGTTTTTGTCGATTATTGCAAAGAAATTGAATTTAAAATTTAAAATATGAAATAAGTAAAAGTGTTTAACGGAAATCATCAAAAAATACATTATTTACACTATAAGACAATACGAAACGAACTTCGATTTTCGAATTTCGTAGTATAAGGGGCAGCGGTCGGCAACCTGCGGCCCGCGGCCCTAAAGCATACAGCCAACAAATGTTTTCGTATTTTTTATATCACAAATACCTATTGATTTTAATTTGCCACTATGTGGCCCTTGCGTGCCAAAACTGGCCAAAAGATCTCTTAAAGAAGTCTTAAGAGATCCATATTGCGTGGGCGCAGATGCCGACGTTCACGGTGGACACGCCGTCGCCCGTGATGGTGGAGCAGGTGTTCGCGGAGCGGCCGCCGCCGCCGCTGTACCCGCGCCCGCGCCACGAAGGTACCGAGGCCATCTTTTTGTTTTCAGAACTGAACTAGAGTTAGAGCCCCAACTCCGAAGTCCGTAATTCGAAGCTCGTAATGGACCGTCTTCTCCCTATCGTGTTAACCTGTGTTGGCGTGAGCGGGACGGTCGGGTACGAACTTCGAATTGCAGATTTCCTAGTAGCCCCTCTGTTGTCTATTTTTTTTAAAGCCGTATTTTAGCTACGAGAGTATTAGCGAAGGGGGAGAGAACTGTAAATTAAATATGACAGTATCAGAGTAGGCGTTTGGCATTTTAGTCTGCTGTGTCGTCGCTGGCCGTTCTCTAAATAAAACGGAATATTAGCTACTAAAATTGTATCCAGTAGCGGCGTATTATATCCAAGCACCAAGGGGTTAACGACAACTCACTATGTACCTACCTACAGTCAAAGAATGCGCACAAAATCTCCCTCTAGATGTTTTATTTTAAGTAGAAGTGCTCAATACAAAACCGCCTGGGGTGCTAAGATTAGCAGCAGGTAGATACCCTACGCCGCCACTGCTGATCATGAAATCGCCGCTTGAATCTAATATTTACTAGGTATATTAAAGTTACAGGTTCAACCAACACAAATTTTACGCTATCCAGACCCCCAAAGCAACCCTTATATACGCCCATGTACATCATTATCATCAGCCTATTCACGTCCCACTGCTGGGCACAGGCTTGGCCTATAGGCTCAGTGCGGATTGGGAACTTCAAACACACCATGTGCAGGTTTCCTTGATCCAATAGCCCTTGATAAACTAAAATAACTTCATGACTGCAATACGTTCGTCCAGGGCCCGGCATGCGGCTCTCCTCAGCCGTGCACACGCTGTCGGGGCTCGGCGGGCCGGAGCACCTAGAGCGGCACAGCAGCGACTACAACAAGATATACTGCCAGCGGCCCATCATACAGCACACGGACTGCCTCAACACCAGCGTGCTGGACTGCTCCGTCACCTTCATGGTGGACAAGAACATCTGCCTGCTGGGCGTGCAGGTAACTGCCAGCCGACTGCCGTCAGACTGCACACGGACTGCCGCGACACCAGCGGGTTTGCCCGTCGTCACGTTGGTGGTGGACATTGCCTGCTGGGGGGCAGGTAACTGCCAGTTGACTGCCATCAGACTGCACACGGACTGCCGCGACACCAGCGGGTTGGCCCGCCGTCACGTTGGTGGTGGACATCTGCCTGTTGGGGGGCAGGTAACTGCCAGTCGACTGCCATCAGTCTGCACACGGACTGCCACTACACCATCGTTCAAAGACATTGGTTTGGACTCCTAGTCCCTTTAGTACGCTAGTACAATTACTAAGATTTGAATTCGACTCTCGGCTGTGTGACACGTACAGTCCAGACCCTCTAGCACGGTAAATTTTATCCATGACATAAAGCATTCGTCGCTTTCTAACAAATATGCAAGTGCGAGAGGGAAAAATGCTTTATATCGGGGATAAACGTTAGGGTGCTGGGCACCAATAGATTTGATACGACGCAAAGTTGCAAAAATATATATACTATGTAACATGGCCAACCTCTTTGGCGCGCAACTGAGGGTCGAGCACGACTTTTCGAATACTGCGTAACGTTACGGTTATCGTATTGATATCGAGAAACCTCACACAAAATTTTAGTTTCAGATACGCTCACGGGCGGGCGCTGTTCCAAACGTCATACAAACTCGATAACGTTTACTATTCGATTCTACGTGACGCAGGTTTAGAATATTCATACTCGGGCCTCAGGCCGCTTACAATTCGAACTAAATTCAAAATTCCAAATTACCGATTTGGCTTTTGTTTTCTCCCGTCACTTGAAAAGTTTTTTTTGTTTTCGAGGCTACTGCATTATGTTTCTCATACAACCGCGCCTTGCTGTCTTCATTCTCTCTGAGCCGGTTACAACTTGTAGACTTCGTAGTGTATAGATAGGTACATTATTAGTGATGAAGAAATGAAGTGATAAGCTAACTTGTTCGTCGCCGCCCCCGGCAGGTGCCGACGCAGGCGCCGAGCGAGGAGAGCGCGGCGTCCGCGGTGGCCGGCACCGGCTACTCAGAGCTGCTGTACGCGCACCTGCTGGACGCGGACGGCGCGCGGCTCACCTACACGCACTACACCAGCCGCGTGCCCTACCGCCACCTGCTGGACATCATGTTCAACCGGCCCGTCTACATACAGCGCAACAAGGTGACGCACACACACACGCTGGACGCGGACGGCGCGCGGCTCACCTACACGCACTACACCAGCCGCGTGCCCTACCGCCACCTGCTGGACATCATGTTCAACCGGCCCGTCTACATACAGCGCAACAAGGTGACGCACACACACACGCTGGACGCGGACGGCGCGCGGCTCACCTACACGCACTACACCAGCCGCGTGCCCTACCGCCACCTGCTGGACATCATGTTCAACCGGCCCGTCTACATACAGCGCAACAAGGTGACGCACACACACACGCTGGACGCGGACGGCGCGCGGCTCACCTACACGCACTACACCAACCTGGACTAACTACATCAAATAATTCAATAATTGACCGAGCGAATGAGGTCTACAGGTCACACACTAGTGTAATATTAAACATTAGGGGGGGGGGGGGGGTGTTGAACTACGCTACGTTGGGCACAATGTGCAATGTTGTAGCATGGAGTAATTTTTTTTATACGACAAGGAAGGCAAACGAGTAAGTAGGTTGCCTGATGGTAAGTGACCCGACCACCACTGCCGATAGACAATCGCAACCCAGAGAGCTAAGATGAAATGCCTTTTGTGCCCGTAAATACACCGGCTGTCTTACTCTCCACACCGGAATACAACAGTGCAAACACTGCTTCTTAGCGGCAGGATTAGCTAATAAGATGGTGGTAGCGATCCGGACGGAGCTCGCACAAGGTCCCTTTGTAACAACATCCGTGACAACATCCCTTTGTAATTCTGATTTTCGCAGATATTTGACCTGGAGACCCTATACATGACTTTGTGCCAAGTTTCTTGCGGCGCATTCTTCTTGGCAATCATGGTCTTTCCGAAAGCGCTTGTAGCCTCAAAAAAATTACGTATAAAAGAGCATTCAACTGCTTATTTGCTGAAAAAAAAATATTAATTTGAATTTTGGTCCTACCACCCGCAAAAGCCTCCCCGCGAGTGTAATTTATTGATACGTTATATTACTAATCCGCAGGTGTACAAAGTGGGCATAGTCTTTAACAAGGTGGGCTGGTACCCGATGGGCTCCTGCGCGCAGCAGGTGGCCGCCGAGTCGGTGTTCTTCAACTTCGGGATCGGCCAGAGCAGCGACTCCGTGCGGGACGGCCTCATACGTTCCATCATATTCACGTACTAGCGGCGCGGCGGGGCGGGGCTCCGGCGTCTGGCGCCCCTGGGGGCTCTACGGAGGGGATGGCAGTGACAGCGAGGGTTAAGGGGCTTATAAACGGGCAACGTTTGTCTGCAATATGTGACCGGCGATTATCGCTGTCTGACTCTTTATGAAAGCTAGACAAAGACTTCTATAGTTGCCGGCCACATTGCAGCAAAAATATAGCCCGTTTAGAAGCTCCTTTAAAGACAGACGGAATATAGCTGGATGGTGTCAACGTTCAGGATTGTCTAAATGCACAGATATATATAGTGCCATGCCGTGGTGACGCGCTACCAAATACGCCATCCGAGTAATCATTGGTAGTAGCGAAAAACTTCTATATATTCGCGTTTCAGTAACACTAATTAGTGTCAGCGGTATGAGCTCCCCACCTCGTTTCAAAATGTTTCAAAGGGCATGTCCTGATGTTTATATTAGTGGCTAAATGTCAAACCGCGATACTAACGCCATCTGGCGATATTTTGTCTGTCAGGAAACCCTCAATGCCAATGTGACGCGCGCTAAAACGATAACTCGTCAAGCTAGATCTAACAGCCTTATCACTTATCGCACTAGCGATTTGCGAGCGAGTGCTTCATACTAATATCGCTCGCGGCGAACACGTTGCGTGATCGCCTCAATACAAAACTCGCTAGCGAATCGCCAGTGTGATAAGGCTGTAAGGCTCCCGCGTAAACCCGCGAATACGCGCCGCCTCGCTGAAATCTGTGAGCTGTAATGCAAATCCCAAATCAGGCCTTATACTACGAAAATTCGAACTTCGTGCCGTCCCGCTCACGCTAATATTATTTAATACGAGAGTGAGCTTGACGATACGATACGAACTTCGAATTTCGTAGTAGTCCCCCAGTTCGCAAATTTGTGCGACGCGATGCAATTTTTTGTATGAAGTTTGATAGCTAAGCTATAGTGCGTATTCCCGACTTCGGGGAAGTCATTCTGTTAATGGCAATATTAGGGATCCCACATTTTGTAACTTGCGGTCTGTGCGAATTGTAAATTTGCAGACCTTGCTTATGTGATACACGTCGATTGTGTATCTCACATTTACAGGTAATTACCGTGTTCGGTATTAACTTAATAGTTACAAAATCTTGGCAAAAGTTTTGTTTTAAAAAGGTGTTTTGGGTTCGTGTTATTTTTGTATGTAAGTATCAAAGTACAAATATTGTTACCCTTATGTTGGTTTTGAAAAAGTTAAACACGTTAATTATTCGTAAATTGTAAAATCTCGAATGAGTTTGGGGTCTCTTACTTAGTATTGTTTTTAAATTATAGAAGTACCTAATTCAATTAAAGTGTATACAATTTTGTTAAAAAAAAGTGAATACTAGCTTTTTTGCTCTGCTGACTATACTTTATGACTACTGAAAGTATGTCAAAAATCATCACTTGTGAGGTTTGAAGCAAAGAATTAAACATATGAAATGAAGTTTACCTAATTAAAGCTTGTGGTATGAAAATGACAAATTCACATTTCAATTACCGTTTTTGTAAATTTTAGGAACTATTAATCGTATGTATGAAATGGAAAAACAAGCTTTTCAAAAGATTTGGTAAATAATTATTAGATTATTACGCCTTGTAGTGGCGGTAAACAATTATTGAACATAGTCACCAATAAACCAGTGGGCTTATTGTCTAGCGTGCTCAGCTTCGCAATGGCATTCGCCATCTTGTTCTGTCAAACATTACAAGATCGCGCGAGAAAGAGATGGCTAATGCCAAAGCGCCGCGTTAGACAATACGGCCTCTGATGTAAAACTATTTATAATATTATACACTGAAGTACTAAATAAAATAATAATAAAAAAAATGTACCCAAGTTCTTTTTATTTGAATTATTTTTGCTAACCCTGAACGAAAATAACATGGAAGAAAGAGGTGAGCAATAAAATTAACCTATTTTGAGCGAGTTGCCTACAAAGCAAGATGCCTAAGTATTGTGCCTACAAAGCAAAATGCCTAAGTGGTTGAATGCCGTCTAGGCAAATGGCGCACTTGGTAAAATGACTACCAAGCAAAATGTCTTGAAGGACAAATTAACTTACAACCTAATCACAGCGAGTGCTTCATACATTGCACTACATTTATGGTGGCGGGCACCAAAACTAACTAGCTTCTATGTATGCAGGGAAGGCCTTAGGGGGGGGGGCGACTACCCGGGGCGCCGGAGTCTGCACAGAGCACCGCGCGCGCCGGCATAATGTCACCACTGTCTACAAAAGGACGCTAAATGCATGACTCGCCCGGGGCGCCTAGATGACTAAGGCCGGCCCTGTATGTATGACACGGGTATTTTAGCGTACGCCCGCAAGAAAAACAAAAAACGCATGTTTCATAATAAAAGGTGAAGTGTACCATTAGGAAAATTAACTTTCAGGAATCTCTTCCAGCTAACCGGAATGTGACCAGAATAAATTAAAGGATTAGTTAAAGTTAAAACGAATGAAATTATTCAGTTAACAAAGACGTGCCATTATTTTTCATGGTCTCAAAACGGGTTTTCTGCGTGTTTTCTGGGAATTTTCTGTAATGTTTGCGGTGAGGTGAAGTTTTGAAATTAGTTTACTGATTATTCCATTGACCCCACGGAAGTGGGTAAATAGGCCAATTGCGTTCCGTTTCAGCGCAGCAGAAACTTGATCTAAACATGACGTGGCCCTGCCGAATACGTCATTGTCAATATTAAATTTGAAATTAAATAAATTCATAATGGCTATTTTAAGTAGCAATCACTTCGAATGGATGTATATTGTAACAATGATTAAACGTAACGGTTTTTCTTGAGTTAATTTTAAGTTAAAATTTCTGTTTTGCTCGGTGACTGTGCTACCATCAGCTGTATTCGTAAACGCTCGCTGTCAAATTTGACTTTTGTCATGTTGGAACTAAGGAGATTTCGTCGAGTTTAGCGGAGGAATCTATGTTGTTTTTTTCCATATTACAATAAATTTCCGTGTTGTTATAAATTAAAACGGACTCATGTGGCTTCGCTCAAGTTCTATACTGTGTTATTTATAACTCTTGGCTGTGATTATCGTGTTGGTTAAATGTTATAGGGAAAATGGCTCGTAATAGAAGTGATGGATTACTTGCGCGAGTGGATTTTCCACTTTACACGCTTCAGACCTTAACGAATCGGCATGTTCTGGTGGCCGGAGGCGGCGGGGCCTCCAACACGGGGGTGGCTAACGGATTCGTGAGTAAATTCCCTTTGTTTACGAAGGTCAATGGTGTTGCAAAAAGTTGATGTCTCCTACGTGTCAACGGTGTTATCCTTGAGAGGAGACGGCGTAATCAAGTGCCTTTTCCTTGGCCTCGCTATCTTTCCACCATTCCTTAATCGATGTTGGTTATTTGTAGGAAATATTCGAGTTATCACATAATGGCGAGAGGTTTGTGGCCGAGGAGGTGATGAGGCACGAGACGGGACCGAACGTGGTGATGACATGTTCGGTGCGCACGGCCGACAACCGTACGTACCTGACGGCGGGGCAGGAGAGCCACTGCCAGCTTTACAGAGTCAACATTCGCATGGTAGACGCTGCGGAGATGCGCCGCGGCAGTTTCAGGGCCGAGAATGGACTCATACGGAAACGGAGGCGCACCGTGTCCGAAAACGAGAATATATCAAAAACAGACAAAAATAGCAATACTATGGAGAAAAGAATGTCATTTGAGATAAGACCCAGCGACAGTGTACAAACAGACTTTGGGTGAGTTACCTTACTTATCTGTAGAAACGTGCTTCTGTGTTTTTTTATGTATGTTTACTTTATCACTATTAAAGAATTCATAACAACATCCATTTTTAGCCGTATTCAATAGGTGCATTATGCTTTTGAATTATTATTTATTTTATTTCTATTTTCCCTTGAGAGTTGAAAGCCTTCTCTTGCCTGGTCAAGCAAGCTCTGCAAAGCAAAGATTGTATACATTATATTAAAAGGTCTTTGCCAGTAAATACTTCAACTCTGCATGTCACAATCCTACATTCAGTTTAAATATGATTGCCTATCATGTGTATTTTGAAAGCAAGATTAAAGCAGTTTCCAATCAAAATAGTACCTAGTTAGAAACTGTCATGATTTTCTTAAAAATATGCAAAAGGTTCAACATACTACCACCGACAAGCAAAAAGGTAATGTTATTTATGAAGCTTGAGGTCCCGGGTTCGAATCCCGGTCGGGGCAAATGTTTGTATGATGAATACGAATGTTTGTTCTCGGGTCTTGGATGTTTAATATGTATATAAGTATGTATTTATCTATATAAGTATGTTTATCCGTTGTCTAGTACCCATAGTACAGGCTTTGCCTAGTTTGGGACTAGGTCAATTGGTGTCAATTTGTCCCATGATATTATTTATTTATTTATTTTTAGACAATGTTAACTGTTCAGTATATTTTGTGCAAATGCTTTACTAGGGTATTGAAGTGAATTAAAACTGATTTTAATCTGATTCGATTACTCATTGTCAGTGATTACTGACCATGAATGATTGCATGGATCAATAACATGGCATACTTTACTAGACTGTGACAAATTGACTGAAATTTACATGCAGTCTACTTATTTCCTAATTGGATTATGACTGTAGTCCAGTTCCGCTTTAGACAAAGATGTTTTTTTAAGGCTTTCACCCTTGCTCTTATGGCGAGGAGAAGTTTTGGTTTAATAAAGACAAGAGGTCCATGATCGGATTTAAGCGTGTAAAGTGATTGTCTTTTGTTTTAATGTCAGTTTCATAGTGTTCAGCCATTATTCAGGTAAAGTTGGAAATAGAACGAAATAAGTGCTGGTTATAATGTAAATGTAACTGTTGTTTTGTTTTAGTTGCCTTACAAATAAAATTTGGATTTCTCAAAGTTTTTTTTTAATTTCATTCCATGTTTGAGGAAGCACTATACATACCGCGGCTTGAAAAGGGATTGCCAGCCTTGTATCGCCGATATCTACTTGGCCAGCAATACCTATTTTCCCAGCCTCTGCAATAATGTACTATTTCGAGCTCGAGTCCAATACTGCCTATAACAGTACATGAAAATTTATGCGACTTTGTTGCCAAGTATACTTTAGAAAGCAACAACATACTTGTGCACTATTTCCATGCTAATGTGAGCCAGTGAGTGAGCCATTGTTGTGTTGAATTTAATTTGTCAATTACTAGTTCTTTCACCCCCGACGTAAAAAGAGGGGTTTTTGGCGTGTGTATGTGCGTATCTGTGTGATTGTCTGCGACATTGTAACTCCTAAACGGATGAACCGATTTGAACGCGGTTTTTTTTAATCGAACGCTATGTTTAATCAAAATCGTCGACTGGCTTTGAGATGTTAAACTTCAAAATGAAAAATGTGGATTATTTTTTACTTCTCTTAGTTGGTTAGGTTATACGGTTTACATATTAATAATAATATAAAACCTGCAAATTTAGCTGTATGGATCGAAACCTTTACATTTGCCGTTAGCGCAAACAATAAAAAAAACAAACCCTATTTGAATTAAGTTATAACGGGTGCGTTGCAGACCAGACGCGCTGCAGCGGGTAGTCCGCATCAGCCACAACGGGAAGCTCGTGGCCACGGGCGGCGTGGACTGCAAGGTGCGCGTGTGGTCCTTCCCCGCCATGAAGCTGCTCTACGTGCTAGACGGACACACCAAGGAGGTACGTTATTGTGCGTGTGTTGTGCTCCATGCACACGCCAAGGAGGTACGTATGCCAGACGTTTGTCCGTGTGTGTTTGCTGTGCTCGACGGGTACACCAAGGGTGTGTGTGTGTGTGTGTGTGTGTGTGTGTGTGTGTGTGTGTGTGTGTGTGTGTGCTGTTTTCGACGGGCTCACCAAGGATTTGCGCGTGTACCAGACGTTTGGTCGTGTGTGTGACTGTGCTTCACAAACACACCAAGGACATACGTGTGCGGTCACAGAGGGGAGTCACAGTCTCATATGAAGTAGTCTATGTTTTTGTACGAGTATGTTAAATGTTCTCTCCTCAGTGTCGCGCAGTATTCTTATAACATATCACTATACATAATAGGTCATTATTTTTCTCTCTAATTTTTAACCCCTAACGAAAAAGAGGGGTGTTATAAGTTTGACATGTGTATCTGTGTATCTGTCTGTGGCATCATAGCTTCTAAACGGATTTACCGGTTTCGATGCGGTTTTTTCAATCGAAAGCTAGTTTAATCGAGATTGTTCTTAGCTAAGTTTAATTAAAATCGGTTCACCCGTTTTTTAAATATTGAACTTTGAAATGACAATGTCGGGGGTTTTTCATTATTGAGGCTTTGAACGCCCTACGCGTTCACGTCAGCCTCATGCACTACTTGTTTACAGGTAATGTACTGTATTTCAGTTGGACGATCTGGACTTCAGCCCGTGCGACACGACCCTGGCCAGCATCGCCAAGGACGGGCTGGCGCAGCTGTGGGGCACGGCGCGCCAGGCGCCGCCGCGGCTCACCGTCGCCTGCCAGCCGCCCAACGGCAGCAAGTACCTGTTCCGCCGCTGCAGGTACGCCCCAGCCCCTATTTCACCAACTTTACAATTGTCAGTTTACAATGACAATTCTTAGAACATTTCTTTGCCAATACGAAGCGCGCTAAAAGAAAAATTATTCAAGTCAGCAATTGACATTGCATTGTCATTGAGAGCTGACAATTGTAAAGTTGGTGAAATAGGGGCCAGGAAGGGTTGCTGGTTCAAATTCAACTGCGTAGAAAAACTTGTTTCCATTGATATACAAAAATAGACAGATACGCCACTTCTTATAGGTGACTAGTTGCTGTTGCCCGCGACTTCGTCCGCGTAGATCGCTATGAACTATAATTTTCCCGTATAAAAAGTAGCCTATGTTATTCCTCAATATTCAAACTATCTTCTTATCAAATTTAATCTAGATTGGTGCAGCGGTTTTCCCGTGAAGAGGTAACAAACAGACAGACAGAGAGACAGTTATTTTCGCATTTATAATATTAGTTAGGATCGTCTTCTTCTTCAAGTGCCTCTCCATCTAGTGAAGGCCGGCTACCAACTTCTGGAATTCTTGTCTGTCCCTAGCGAGGCGAAACAATTCAGATGCGCTCGCTATTGCAGTTCACTCTCGGATGTTGCGAGCCACGACTTCTTCCTCCGACCAACTCGCCGCTTACCGGCTGCCTTGCCCATCATTATAAGCTGCAGAAGACTATATCTATCGTGTCTAAGCACGTGACCGAGATATGCAGTTTTACGCCTCTTAATGATGGGCAAAAGTTCCCGTCCCAGCTTCGCTCGTCGCAAAACCTCCTCGTTTGTGACTTAGTTAGTATTAGTTAGGATGCTCGTTTGTAATTTCAGGTTCGGCCCCATAGAAGACAAGAAAGGCGAGTACCGCATGTTCACGATCGCGAACCCGCTGGCGCGCTCGGGGCGGCAGGCGGGGCTGCTGCAGCTGTGGAGCGCGGCGGACGGCGCGCTGCGGCGCTCCGTGCGGGTGCCCGAGGCGCTGTCGGCGCTCGCCGTGCGCGACGACGGACGGTTCGTGGGCGTCGGGACCATGTTCAGCGGCTCCGTCGACGTCTACGTCGCGTTTAGTTTACAGGTGAGGGGAGTAGTTTGGCTACTGCTTACTCTGTCAACTTCATATTTTTAGTTTCAGTTGCATTACAAATCATTTAGGTTGCAGTAATAAGCAGGGGTCGGACGGGATAGCGTCATTGCTAGCAATAATGTGGACATGACTCAAAAATTTATTAATTTATCAATCAATTAATTTCTTGAAATTAGATTTGAATAATTAAAGTAATAAAATAATTCATAAAATTAGCAGTCAGTATTTTTTTACGAAAAAGTAAATCAGCGGAGGTTTTATATTATTATAGGAGGAGGAGGTTTTATTTGGTTTTGTATTATTATTTATACAATGTATTTTAACTAGAAAACTTCATAATTTAAAAAATCTACAATAACGGCAACAACTGCTAATTTTATTAATATTTTATTACGGTAATTATTTTGAAAGCATGTGTAAATTGTTATCTCCAGGAATTCGAATCTAATTTCAAGAAATTAATTAATTTGTTTGTTTATTTTCGAGCCATGTCCACATTATTGCGAGCAATGACGCTACTCCGTCTGATCCCTGGCAATAACTACCCCCCCGACTACGAAGTGCAAAATCCGAACTTCGTATCGTGTCGTCCCCCTCAAGCTAATATTATTTAACACGAGAGTGAGCGGGACGATACGATAAGAACTTCGGTTTTCGAATTTCGTAGTATGGGGGCTGAGGCCTCGGTTTTTACGCGTATTTTTGAAAGCTTGATTAAGTGGTAATGTAAAATAATATTATTTTGACATTAATCATCAACTCAATGAGTGTCGCGAGTCAAAATTCCGCTAGGATCGCTGGTGTGGAGTGAGGTCTATCTGTCAATTTCCAATAGGCCAGTGGCTTGTCTCTCATTGGTGGATAATGACAAAGATCTTTGTGCAATTCATCTGTGGTTACGTATTGTAAGAGCTAATGTAACTTGTTTTTAGAAAAAAATACTTTGCGCCAAGTTTCTTGCAGCGCATTCCTCTTGGCAGTCATTGTCTTGTAAAAGAGATACACTAGCGGATTTTTGACTCACAATAGACAGCTCTAACAGGGCCCCGTTTCTCGAAGCTTATCGATAATATTTGTGTTTTGCTTAATTTTTTCATGTAATTTACGAGACAAAACACTTAATATTATTAGTTCAATAAGCTTCGAGAAACGGGGCCCTGGTGGCAACTATCCCACCGTGTTGCCCTCACTGTTGGCAACTGTCCACGGTGTTGCCCTCACTGGTGGCAACTGTCCCGGTGTTGACGAGTGTCTCCCGGCGCAGCGCGTGCTGCACGTGAAGCGCGCGCACCGCATGTTCGTGACGGGGCTGGCGTTCCTGCCGGTGGCGGGCGGCGGGCCGGCGCTGGCGTCGGGCGCGGAGGCCGCGCTGCTGTCCATCTCCGTGGACAACTGCCTGCGCGTGCACAGCCTGCCCTACCCCGGTGAGTCGACAGATGGCGCTCATAAAAACGTTTAGTTCGTCGAACAACCGCCGATAGATGGCGCTGAACGCAGATGTGACTAGTTTATACTACGAGGGCGGGATGATAAGTAACTAGGCTTAGGTATTTAAAAAGTTTTAATTAAAAAAAGAACTTTCTCATTTTTAAAAATATGTCTCTGGTTATCTCTGTTCTAAATTTGAATTTGGTGGCTTGAATATTTTATTGATTTTTTGGCATTTGAATATACATTGTGTCTGTTGTTTTTCAAAATTGATAAAATTGAACAAAGAGCGGTGATTAAGTTTCTTTATATGAAGGATATGAAGGGGCTTGATATTTAAGAAGAGTTAAAGAATGTTTTGGGTGAATGTGCTCTTTCTCACGCCACAGTAAAAAACTGGGTGGCTGAGTTTAAACGCGGCCGTACAAGTGTCCAAGATGAAGCCCGCCCCGGACGTCCAAAAATCGTCACGACTCCGGAAATGGTGTCCAAAGTACATGATATAGTTTTAGCAGATCGACGATTGAAGCTATCTGAAATAGCTGACACTACAGGTATTTCTAAAGAACGGGTACGTCATATCTTAAGTGACGAATTAAATATGAAAAAGTTATCCGACCGTTGGTTGCCGCGTTTGCTTACGCACGATCAAAAAGAATTCGGGTGCAAAACTCGAAGGCATGCTTGGATCGTTTTCAGAGAAATAAAGCAGATTTTATACGTCGATTTATATTAACAGATGAAACATGGGTTCACCATTACACGCCAGAATCAAAAATTCAAACAGTGGACTGAATCTGGGTGTTCGGCTCCTAAAAAAGCTATGGCTGTAAAGTCGGCTGGAAAAGTGTTGGCTTCTGTCTTCTGGGATGCAAATAGAATTTTGTTTATAGATTACCTTCCCAAAGGTCAAACTATTAATGGAGAATACTACGCTAATCTTTTAGATAAGCTTTATCAATGTATTCAGCAAAAACGACCAGGTTTAGCGAAAAAAAAATCATTTTCTATCAAGACAACGCAAGGGTTAACACTTGTGTTAAGGTTATGGCAAAAATCAACGAATTGAACTGTGATTTGCTGCCCCACCAACCTTATTCGCCTGATCTAGCACCATTAGACTTCCACCTTTTCCCCAAGCTAAAAAAATTTTTAGGTGGACAGAAGTTTGCCACAAATGATGAAGTTATTGCCGCCGTAGAAGAGTATTTTGCCGGTCTTGAAAGAAGTCATTTTATGGAGGGCATTACAGCTTTAGAACGAAGATGGAACAAGTGCTTAGAGGTACATGGAGAGTATGTTGAAAAATAAAATCAATTTTATGACGCCAACCTAAGTATTTTTATATTAGGCTAGTTACTTATCATCCCGCCCTCGTACAATGCGTTGCAAATATTCTTTATTGAACATCACAAAACAATTAGATTACAAAATAAAAAAATAATCCCCTCTCAATGAAATATTTGCACGCCTGCATGCAGGCTGAATACACTGGTAAATACCTCGTGTAAGACCTTTCTGTACTGTATTCTTGCAAATAAATATTTTTTGACTTTGACTTTTGGAAAAAATCATCTCAATCGGTTGAGGATAACTGCTTTAAAATTCAATTGCAAGATTTGACCTGAACATTACATACATACATTCCAAGTTAATAAAAATCTTGTAAAAAGACTGGAATGCATTTTTTTTACTAATACTTACCTATATAGATAGCTTAGTAGATAACTAGAGTAAATCGCCAGTAATGGCCCCCTCTCATACTAAAAATGAACGTTCCCCTACAAACAGAATTCAATTTAGTATAACGTGGCCAGTATTTAACCCTTAATAAGGCCCCAATTATTGAAACATACTACCACAGAATAAATAGCAACTATGGAATACATATACCTGACAAAGGATATTTTTGAAGTAAGTCGCATTTTAAATAAACTCAATTGTTGTTGTACCGTATTATTCAGATACTAAGGTTGAATTTCCAAGTAAGTGTGGTCGTTAAATCGCCTCTGCCTCATTAAGGGTTAAAACCTTATACTTAAATAATTCTATTACAAGTGAATAGAGTTCATTTTTAGTATGAGGTGGCCAGTTACTGGCGACCCTACATTGTTTATTTTAAATGACCATTTATTGTATTTGTTTCAGGTACAATGCCGGCTTGGGTTGCCATTCTGATAATAGTGTTCGTTCTGTTCTGTACTTTCACATTATGTTCGTATTTAGGTATTTAATATATTTATTTGTCAATACACTACTGTAAGTATCACGGGGTCATGTTAGTATTTATGTTGTATACAAGCTCATATAAATAGTAAAATGTATGTATAAAAATAGGATCCATTGAATTAAATGAAGTGCAATGTTGCAACACCAGGCGATCTTTTTATACCATTTCTCGTTTCACGCTGACTTTTAACTTTAGGGTTCTGCTACTTTTTAACCGACTTCAAAAAAGGAGGAGCACTGGCAGAAATATGAAGTCGGTGCTTCATTCAAAGAATATTCCGCTCGCACAGCACCGACTTCATGTTTCTGGTGCTAGGCCATAAAACTCATGGCTTTAGAGTTTTTTCTAAGGGTTTTTTTTGAAGGCGGTTTTACTTTTTTTATTAAAAAGTAACGAATTAAATGAATTTGCTCCTCCGCGAAGTAGTGCAGTATAGTCATGCAGAATAGCCTCGTCTGCGCTGAGTAAATGAAAATAAAATGAAAAATCATCATTTTTCTTCGACTGACGGTCGGGGTGTCAACATCGACGACGTCCGCTGAGGACGCCTCGGAGAGAGGCGAAACACGTGTCCGGTACTGTTTTACTGGTGGTGGTAGTTTTGGTTGTGGGCTTAGTAGCGTTTGCGTTGATTATTTTATTTTTAATTTGCGGAGGGAGGGCGGGAAAATTAGTGCATGAAAATAAATACTCAGCGCAGACGAGGCTATGCTGCATGACTATACTGCACTACTTCGCGGAGGAGCAAATTAATTTAATCCATTACTTGTAACATGGACATCCGCAAAGTTACGCCTGAATCAATACAACTTTTGTTATTGGTTTATGCTGTGTCCAACTTCTGGTCAGAGGCCGCCCCTTTCTCTCTTCACTCATCTCTGATTTTGGCCAAATCTCGCAAGTCCGGCCAAAAACGCTCCAAATAGTCCCGCCATCTCCTTCTTGGTCTGCCTCTGCTTCGGTGTTCGACGCATGGGACCCAATCGGTAGCAATTATGGGCCAGCGATTCGGATGCATTCGGCAGACATGTCCCGTTCAGTCACTCTTCAATTTGGCATTCTTCCATCGACAATTTGAGTTCTGGAGTGCAGTTCGGTTTTGAATATCAACACATAAAGGTATTAAAATTATCTGAGTGGAAGATGGCCGGCGACTGACTATTAATCTGACTATTAAGTATGAGGTTGCTGGTTCGCTCTCGCCCACAGATATTTGAATGATGAATAGGGATGTTTGTTTTCGAATCATTTTAAGTATCTATACTTATTTCTGTAGGTTGTAAATTATTTATTTATGTATGTTTACCAGTTTTTTAGTAACTAGAACTAGGCCTGTACTGTACGTACAGGCCTAGTTGGGAACTAGCTATAATTACTCCGTTTAATTGTTCCAAGATTATTATTTTATTTACTTTAGCCGACGAAAGAATATTCAGTGCATAAAATTAAATATCGTATTGGGCTGGACTGCTAAATTTCTTTAGCTTAACATTAGTCTATGGTTGGACTTATGATTAGTGGAGCTAAATTGGTGGACACTAGTGGACAGAAATTGAAACCAAAACAGATGTTTTTTTCATAACATTTAATTAATTAGTACATCAAAACAAATAACATACATGTTTTCAAACATTTCGGCAAGTTGCATTGAATGTATTGGACCGACTAGAGATCTACACGTGATTTACACTGTAACTGACGGATATAATTACTGTAAATATTATTTTGCAAAAACAAACGTATGCAAAAATAAATTTCCAATGTGTAATGAAATTTACTTTAAAATTGGGCCAAACGAAACGATTCATACATTTTCTCCATTTTATCGAATCAGATCCATGAATATATAAGTATTTTATCGGAAGACCAGAGTTATCTTAAAGGTAGCAAACTAGTCTTCAATTCGGTACATTTTATGAATTATTATAAAAGTAGGTATACTTAAGATTAGTTGAAAACAATCCGTGATAGCAAATAATTTAAATCTCTTTAAATAACATCATATATTTTCCCCTTTAAACACCTCTATATAATGAGTACAAATTACATAAAAAGCACTTCATCGTTATGATATCACTACTTTTTTTTCCTCTACCACACCCAATTATTCAAAGATTTGTTTATTTCTTTCACGGATGCATTTTCATTAATCTACGGTTTACAAAATATAACGAATTCAAAAGTAGACAACATCCTTATCAAAGTGGAAGTAATTATATTAAAAACCATCAACGCTAACAAAATAAGCATCACTTTATCACGATTCGACATTTTAATTAATTCTTTTCTATGTCCAGCAACTTAATAACTGCCGAATAACTTTTCGAAGATAATACAAGTATTTAATTAATATGTCATACATGGCAGAGCATCGCACCCCACTTGCAACATTTTACATTTGATGTTAGCGTACGATATTTTATTTCCTTATTATTTAGACGCCATTTTGAGATTGACCGCCGATATTCGCATGAGGTGTTCCTTTCAAAATTTAATGACACCCATTAACTATTTAGCACACATTACAGGTTTATAATAAACACCCTAAATATTATCTTTGTGACTATATTAATTTGAACTTTGACCTGAATTGTGATATGTTAGCACGAACATTTCAAGATTATTAGAGACAGACGTATTAGTAACTGAAATAGTGTTTTTATAACAACTGAATTGAACTGAAATAATTGTTTTTTAGTTCATAAATATGGACCTCCTCAAAGTAACGCCTGATTCAATAAATTATTTGAAGCTATAAGTACTGAGTTTAAAGGAAATATTTTTTTAATCACATGACGTTTGGTGGCGCTAGCAAGGTTTGCGTGCCAACGTTCCACCGTGGTGCGAATAATTAAACTAAGGGGAGTTATTAACAATTTTGTAGTACTAAAAGTACAATTCTTCACGGGTAAAAAACCCAAACTGGTTGGTCGATGGCCCAGCGGGGCGGAGAACATTGACAGACACGGATTGTATACTTTCGTGTATCCCCAGTGGCCGCGGGCCTCCTTGCTGATGGAGTTGTTTTTTAATTTTTGAAATTACCTACTTACATAATGGACGTTTGTTTAGTTTTGCAAGTTTCCTTTTCATGGAAGCGCGAAATTCGTACTTTATTCGTAAGAAAAGAAACAGATTTTTTTTTGGTAAATAAATAGATTATTACTACATTTTATAGAAACGGGAACACTATTACTTTTTATATTATTTTCATAGATATGCCACGGGGGCAATTAAAATCATCATAAAATATGAACTGGCATCAATAGGTGTGGCCTCTCTGATATTTGTATAATATTATTAATAGACGTCTATATTTGTTACATATATAACCATGTAAATATTAGAGTACTTATAGTTTTCCGAATCTGTGCCATACAAAAATGTTAATATAAAATTTCGTGTTGCATTGACAAGTGGCGTAAATTCCAATTTTAGTACATGTTTTTTTTTTCTTATTAATCGTTTAATTGGCAGACGATTACCTTTCTCTAATAAAAAAAAAAAATACACACAGCCCTCAGCAATATTCGAGTGCTCGTTACAAAGCGGTTATACATGTCTAGGTTTTTAAATTTATGTTATAGTTTTTTGTATACAAATTTCATTATAGGCGCCAGCATATAGGTATGTTTGTGCTCCTGCTGCTTAGCGGTATATTGAGTATGTTATGGTCCCTGTAGTTTTGATTCTGTATATTGGGGTCAAAACAAGGCACTTCTACTAATTAAATGGGTACTGTAAGCTGTAAATGTATGAAATACAGGTATAAATAGTTAAACTTCGCTGCTTTCCCGCTATTAAAATTTCCACAGATACAATAAATATTAAAGATTGATTTTATCTTTACAAAAATTTATAACGTTGCATCGCTTTTTATTTCACTTCGTTAAACGTGTTTTTTTTTATATAAAAACCGCCAAAATTCATCCGGGTAAGCTGCGTTACATTTTTATAAACAATACGTTTCCATTGTAATTTAATTCCACGGAAAAGTAACATAAAACGTAACTTAAAAAAAAATGTTTTGTTTTTTCAATGTCCGTAAACTAATCTTGGCTTCGAGTAGTCGTTCGCGTTGGTAGATATGTAACAGTACGTTGGAACAGTGAGACGGTACTGCCAAATGGTTGTGTCAGTCATCAAAGGCCTGGCCTTATACTACGAAGTGCAAAATTAGAACTTCGTGTCGTGCCGTCCCGCTCACGCTAATATTATTATTTAATACGAGAGCGAGCGGGTCGATACGATACGATTTTCGAATTTCGTAGTAGTCGCCCTGACAACCTCTCGACTGTTAAAAAAGCTGCCATTACACACATCGATATATTTTTATATACGATATATATTTTATATATATATCGATATATGTTTACACAAGATCGTCAGAGCAGTATTCTCGTAGATTTTATGAGAAAGTTGTAAATTTGTCGGTTCGTGAGCGTCGGCCGAAACGATTCAGATATGCTTACATTAACTACACTAAGGTTACACGCGTAAATGGCACATTTAATATGTCGCATTCCACTTCACTATAAAAAGTTCGTTATATATGTTTATAATTATAATAAATCTTTGCTCTAATCACATCAGTACAGTTTTCCTTATATTACATAATTAGCTAATATGTCGAACACTAATTAATATTATTTCGTTACATACCTATCACTAATATATGCGGACGTGAACGTGGCTCCGTGTGACCTCGCATTGTTCGTGACAAGCGCTTTTTTGATACCTAATTTAAGAAAATAAATTTCTATCATGAGCGTATTGGGTCCTGTTTCATTTAAAACTCGGAAAATAATGAATTATATGCTTCATATTATGAGACAGGGCTCAACACTTTATTTAAAAAAAGTTTACGCGACGTAGACATTAGTTTGTAAGCCAAAAATTAAAATTTTGCTCATAAAATCTAGTTTAGGTAACCTTAAGTTGTAAAAACTCGGGGATAAGTACCTAATATTTCCGTCCTTTTGATATCTTAGAACCACAGAACTAATAAAAAGTGGATAGAAATGCTATCGTTCGTGTTTATTTCCTTTCAAAACCTACGTCGCTTTTCCCCCTCCACTTGCTATTAATGCACACACGCAAAAGCACTACGCAATCACGCACACAATTACTAGTATAACTACACAATGAGTTTACGCAATTACAAATGCTGCGAAACACCGTTTTAGAACACGCGTATCACGCCGACATTTAGAGCAAGACTGAGTCACAATTCGCGCACTTGTGGCGTGCGCGTCACAAGGCGACAAGGTCACGCGACCACGACCCTTCTATCTTATACTTGACGACCGGATAGCCTAGTGGTTAGAGACCCTGACTATGAAGCTTGAGGACCCGGGTTCAATCCCCGGTTGGGGCAGATGTTTGTATGATGAATACGAATGTTTGTTCTCGGGTCTTGGATGTTTAACATCTATATAAGTATGTTTATCCGTTGTCTGGTACCCATAGTACAGGCTTTGCCTAGTTTGGGACTAGGTCAATTGGTGTCAATTGTTCCATGACATTTTATTATTTAATTTTATCCTCTTTTTATTAGTTCTGTGCTTAAAACGAAAGATAATAATGCTAATACTAAAGTCCCAACTACATAAAAAAAGCTTGTCACCATGTAAACTTCGTTTTTTTGCATTAGAAAGAAGTTAAACAATCTTGACATGTGTTTTCATTTAAAAACACTTTTTATAAATAAGTAACAGCAAGTAACAATTAAATAACATTGAAACTCAATTATTTATATTGTTATGGTTTTATATGTAACAATTACTTATTTTTAAAAGCGTATTTCAATAAAAAATACATGTCACGATTGTTTACCTTCTTTCTTATGCAAAAAAAACGAAGTAGGTATAGTTTGGGATACGATTCGATAATTTTTGCGACAATTGTGAAATGCTCGTTCCTATTAAAATACCGCAGACGAAATGTTAACAATAACACCGCCCACGGCTTGCTCGTGTTGACAATGCATGAGATTAAACAAAACTTTAAATTAACTAATGAATTACCTTCTATACACATATTTATCCTAGATGACTACTTTAATCTACAAAGGTAAAATCATTTTCAGGTAAAACACAAAGTGTTTTATAGTTTTGTATAATTTATAATTTATCCTAATTTTTTTTTAAAGTCGATAATTTACTACGCGAATTGTTAATAACTGACGGGTAGGTAGCTAGACGTCTCTATAGCCAGTAAGCTTTTAATATCACTAAATTAGTTATTGTTATAAGATAGTATGATTTGAACTTCATACTGGGTAATGGGTTTGTGTCCAAATGGACCATGTATAAACCAACACTGACAAAATGTCAGTCTAAGCAGTTTTGAGAGACATCTAGCGGCATTTACTCCTACCCGCATATTAGCTTTCGGTACAATAATTTTACAAGCTTGATTTTTGGCTCCAATTTTCAATCCGGCTTGAAATCATGCACCCACCTGAAAGCTATGTATAGTAATGAATGGATTTCACAATCTTCGTTGCAAGTGTTGCAACTCCTAATATTAGGTCGTACAAAACATCATTAATATAAAAATAAACATAATATTTCGACAGGCGGAAACGCCAACGACCATACATCGCATGGCATTTTAAATTTAACGTAAATTGTTCGTCCATTTGTCATTTACTTTTTTCATTGCAAGGACACCGAGCGATCTTAACGAAAATTATGATGTATATTCCTAAATCGCCACACTCACTTTAAATTACTTAATTTATTTAACAGTAACAACATCGATACAAAGCTATCTCTATTTACATAATAAAATTCGAAATCAAAACCTTCATCCAATCATCCATCGTAAATCTCATAATAGCTACATATCCAATGATTCAGTTTAAATATATAATGTATATTTATGTAAATTAGCCCTGTAATACTGACTCACATGTGAAATGTAATTGACGCGCAGATGGTTGTAACAAACGTGACCAAAACACTCCCTAACACGAATATTATATTGAGAATCGTTTATGCACACTTTCCCAGTCATCGCAAGGAGATTGTAGTGTCCTAGAGCTACTTATACTAGGTATAATAATATGTCAGTAGAACCTACTATAAATTTACGTAAAACTGCTTTTGAGCACCGTACCGCTACTGAAATGCATAGTCCTCGCGCTGCGCCCAGCACGCTCCTTACACTGCAACAAAACAATTCTGTTAGTACCGACTGCAGCGAATTCGTAAAGTATATTTTTCCGACGAATTTCGTTAACAATAAGTACTTCGGATCGAGAGCTCTAAACTTTTGAAGCTGTTTTGACGACGTTATGGCAAAATGAGAGTGATGAGTCGCCAGTTTTGTATTTTTTTTAATGTTTAATGTTGTTGTGTAATAATAAAGATGTTTTAGAAGTTGCCCAATAGATTTTTAATGGAAAACCAGCACTCATTGGCATTGGAAATAAGAGGTATTAGACATTTGTTTGTAGTATTTAGGACTATATCACTCGAAATAAGTAATCGTGATTAAAGTCAACTCAAGTCCAAGTTCGTACGGCTGATTAACAAAAAAAAAATAGTATATTAGAAGTAGAACTCACCCTGGTCGAAGGTGCTGGGGTTGATGTAGGACAGCAGGTCGCTGTCGCTCATGTCGGTGAGCCCCTGCACCGGCGCCGTCATCTCCTGCGACACGGCCTGCGACACCGCCTGCGACACGGCCTGCGACACGGCCTGCGTCACGGCCTGCGACACGGCCTGCGACATGGCGGACATGGGCGCCTCGGCCGCGGGCTCGCTCGGGCTGGGCTGCTCGGCGGGCAGGCCCTGCATCTGCATGACGCCGGCGCCGCCCACCTCCGTGGTCAGGATGTTGGCCGTGTTGATGGCCGACGTGACCAGCGCGTTCATGGTCGAGTCCGAGGTGAGGATCTCGGCCGCCGCGTTGAGGATCATGGACTTGACGGCGGCCGGCGGCGTCTTGACGGACGCGGGCAGCTCGGACATCATCATGAGCTCGTCCTGCGTGGGCGGCGGCGCCTGCATGCCCAGCGGGTCCAGGATCCCGGCGGGCGCGGGCGCGGGCGCGGGCGCGGGCGCGGCTAGATGGTCGTCGGCGCGCGAGTTGACGAGCTCGTCCAGCCGCGCCGCGTCGCCCGGCAGCATGGCGGCCGTGGCCTTCATGGCGTCCTCCACCAGCGCCTCCATGTGCGCCGTCTGCTGCGCGATGCGCTGCTCGATCTGGTCGGTCTCCATCTCCATCTTGGTGATGGCGTTGAACGGGTTGTAGGGGCTGGGGCGTGGCGGCGGCAGCGCGTAGCCCAGCAGCGGCGGCTCGGGCGCCAGCGCGGCGGCGGGCGCGCGCGGCAGCGGCGTGTCCGCCAGCAGCCGCCGCATGGGCTCCAGGGCCAGGCAGGGCGGCGGGTACATCTGGCCGGCCGGGTCCTCGGAGTTGAAGATGGCGGCGGTGACCGACTCCACCATCTTGTCGGTCTGCGCCTGCGTCTGGATGGCTTGCAGCTGCTGCGTGAAGCAGGCCAGCGGCGAGGGCGGCTGGCTGGGCGGTGCGGGCGGCGACAGCTTGACGGGCTCGTAGGGCGCGTAGGGCGGGTCGCGCGCCTCGGCCTTGAGGCGCAGGTCCACGACCTTGAGGTCGTCGGGCAGCAGCGGCGGCTCGTCGCGCTCGCCGGCCGCGGGCGGGCTGGGCTCGTCGGGCAGCTCGGCCTTGCACAGCGGCTCGGGCGCCAGGCTGGCGCGGCGCGGCGGCAGCGCGCCGGCCCACAGCGGCGCGGGCCGCGCCTCGTCGCCGCCACCTGCACAAGCGGCGCACATGAGCCGGGGGCGGCGCGCGAGCACCTAACTACCGGACGGGCTCTCACTAGCTACGTGCGTTGCGTGTGTGTGTAC
Source organism: Clepsis dumicolana (assembly GCA_963691665.1). Lineage (NCBI taxonomy): Eukaryota > Metazoa > Arthropoda > Insecta > Lepidoptera > Tortricidae > Clepsis > Clepsis dumicolana. Next base: position 18,168,515 of record OY829507.1, on the reverse strand, counting down.
CAGTCAGTCTGAGGTGTCGATGCGCAGTGGGACCGTGGCGTGTGCTCAGAGTCTAGAGTGAGAATTACGATATCGTCCAATACAAGGTTCGCCCATAGTCAATTAAAATTAAATTCTGACAGATTCAACTTCATGATTATGTGTGAATTTGTACTGTATAAAGTGAAACAGTGTTTTTTTTTCTGATGTGAGAAGTCCGGAAGTCCTTTACGTGCCTACAAGAAGAATCTTTAGTTAGATAATTCGAACATTAACATACGGGAAAGGAATGGTGTGGTGTATTTGATCATGCCAAAATCTTATTTAATTAGATAGGCAATTCACTTTATTGCAAAAAAATTTAAGGTAGGTACTTAAGTAGCCTACCTCAATCCTATCTCAAAAAAAAATACAGAATTCAAAATAAATGTTAGAAAATATAAATGACAATTATTTATAAAAAGCGACTTTGCAATTTATATAAAAACATACTTTATTTAACCGCACATACCTATGAACTTACTATAAGCAAGCGTATCGTTTTCTTTAATTTTGTGGGTTAGCTATAGTTTTTCTGGTTTTTTATAAAAAAAAACTTATTAAATTTGCTGAAGGATTTGTTAGAAAAAATGGCCACCTTCCTAAAATCGGTGCTCAATATTCTTCACAACAGTAACTACCCCTAATACCTTATATAAGTTATGTATAATACCTTCGTACTAGTTGTACAGCCTGAACTTGAACGCGAGCCTACCCTTCAGTACCTCCAGCAATAACATATGCTCAATTTAAATTTGCAAAAGTGCTCAAGTCCGTCTGAATCATTACGAAAAGCCGTCAACATTTACAGTAAAGGACTCCGATTTAGACGTATGTGGGTGTAAATAAGTTTGTAGCGGCGTGTCGTTGTCTGTCGTGTGTGTGTGTGTGTGTGTGTGTGTCAGTACCGTGCTGGCGAGGGCGCGCGGCGGCAGCGGCGGCCCACCCCGCTACCTAGACAGACCTAGCTTGAACAGAAGGGAAAAAAAAGAAAGAGTACGCCAATTACGCATCAGTCATTTCTTCCAAAAAGTTCATATACTATATTGAATTGCGAACTTAATGTAGCATGCAGACATTCATTGAAGCAAGTGTCATTTACTTAAGCAATATCACGGGTCACGGCAGCCCTCCAGTTTTCGCGATCGATGTCTGTTTGCGGAATACAAAAACACGGAAATGCACACAATGTTGTTTAGTCATGGATAAGATAGTCGAGTACATATGTATAGGTGAAAAACTAAAGGAAGGGAACTTTTCAAATATTTATGCATTTTTTTTTCAAAATTTTGACGGCACTTACCTATGCCAAGTTTTATTATCCAAATGTATTTTCTGACTATTAACTAGAGTTCCGTTTTTGAAGTTTCACCCTATACATTTCTAGTTTTTTTTTTACAATGATGGCAAAAACTTGAGTGCTGACGTAGCATACAACATTCAACATCAATGTATTTTATGATCATATTCAAGCTACTAATTCAAACGCGTAATTACAAAATTTCAGGATGTTTTTAATTTGATTTGATGTATGTAAAATACAATACACATTTCAATATTTCATGAACAAAAGTTTCATGACAATGACATGAAATTTTTACAAGAAATCTTTGTTAAATTTTAGGAATTGTTAGGAAATCCGGAATGAAATAGTATAATTTTTTTTTCCTATAGGTAATATCTTGAGTTTGAAATTATTTTTATTCTACATGACAATGACCTACATAAAGGTACGAATACATCATTTTATTAGTATATTAGTAAACAAAAGCGACTAATAAAGCTGGTGTAGTCAACTATAGTAAACAGTTGATAAGAATGCTATAGTTAAGTACCCACATTGACAGCAATTTCATAAATAATCACACCACGTTAATAAAGTAAAGCCATGGTATTTCTACGCTAAATAGTTACATTTTACAAAAAAAAAAGCATCAATGAAAACAGATTTTTATGAATGGCGCCATTTTGTTTTTGAATGTCAACTTTACGTCGCCATCTTAAAGTGTCAATGAACTTCCATGAAGTTTATCTAAGATTAAAATTCGTTTTCTAAAACTCTATTTTTAAATCAAAAACTCGCTAAAGCATTTCAATATCGTAAACGATCAACACAATCATTTTATCCCTCTTAAATCCCGGCCATTCAACTACTTAATTCCCAAACATTCAAAATGGCGTCGCGTCGCGACAACAAGATGGCGCCACGCTGTAAGCGCGCGGAAGCGATGCAAGCGGGCGGCGCCCCTCGCTCGCGGCGTACCTTGCGCGTGATGGCGCGTGCAGTGCTGCGGGCCGGTGTCGTGCGCCGGCGGCGTGTACTGAAAGCTGTGCGGCTCCGAGGCCTTGCCGCCCGACCGCACGAACAGCTGCACGGTCACGGGCTCGGTTATGTCGGCCCGCGCGTACGGGGGCACGCAGCACACTAGGTGGGTCTGGAAGGATCACTTGCAATATGAGTGGGATGCGTTCATGTGGTTTACGGTGTTTTCTAGGGTACGGCTTTTGAAGTGCCTTTAGCGCTTTTGTAAATAGTCAAAGCTCCCAACCCTAATTAGTTTTTTCGAAAGCTAGTATTATGAGCAGAAAGTTGGATTAAATCTTGTATTTGAATTACCTACTGGAGGAAAATCTACATATAGTGAGAGCAATAAATCCGTATCTTTTTACACGAGAATCAAGTGATTCCATCTACGCTGTAAAGAAGCAGGTAGGCAAGCTAAGTAGCTACCCACTTCTTTACAGTGTTGGTTTAATCTTCCCCAAACAGACTCTTGGTCTACAGCCCAAACTTTTGACATGAGAGTCGTACGAGGTACGGTCTAAAAATCCCCGTGTAACCTCGGAAAACCGCTTCTTCATGTACGGGCAAGCTGCACTGCTCAAAAGTGTCTAGGGATCAATAATGTGCGGAGTCCCATACACGTTTGGTCCCTAGAAATGTATCGCCGCGTCGGACCCACCTGCTGCAGGAACTCCTTGTCGGGCGCGACCTCGCCCTCCCAGACGGCGCGGCCGTCCTGGCGCTGGCTGAACACGACGCGCGTCTCCTTGAGGAAGTTCTTGCCCAGCAGGTACAGCTCCAGCCCGCCGCCGGCCGGGCACGACACCAGCGACTTGCGGCACACCTCCGGCACGCCGGGCGGCTGGGCTGAGGGGTAATGTTACATTGGTCCCCTTCCTTGCTACGTATCTCACTAACTACCCTTTACATTTGGTATGATAAAGGAAATGCGTAGCCTCTGATCAGTGCCCTAAGCACGACTTGTCGAATCCTGCGTCACGTAAAATTCGAATAGTAAACTATAACGAGTTTGTATGACGTTTGGAACAGCGCCCGCCCGTGAGCGTATTTGGAACTAAAATTTAGTATGAGATTTCTCGATCTCGATACGATAACCGTAACGTAACGCAGGATTCGACAAGTCGTGCTTAGGGCACTGAATCGCTAGTAAATTTAATTTCTCAAGAAAGCGATGATGAATTATTAGGTATTTTTCCACTCAAACCAGTCAGCGAACTAGCTGATGCTAACTAAACCTTCATCTTCGTAGTTTAGCAAGTTTATTGTCTAACGCACGTAGCTCACAGTTGTATTCATCATATTTTATCTTTCTACTACCATCTTACATCGTTTGACATAAGAAATGGTGAATGCGAAAGCCGGCGTGCACGTTTCACGATAAAGGCCTTAGATTTTAATGCTTTCGCCGGCGGTAAAGCAGACACAACAAAAAATATATTGTTATGTAACGGCTACAGCCTGCAGCTAAGGGGTAAGAGAAAAAGCATATGTACCAATTACTGGACTGGACACTAAAACTATATACTCACTGCATATGATTTGCGTCGAGCAGACCTGTAGAGTCTCAGTCTGGCCTTCGGCATTGAGGATCTCGGTGCGGAACACCATGCGGCAGCGGGTGGACTTCTTCTTGCCGCGGGAGACATGCGCCGCCGGCTCGCCCAGCTCGCCGAACCGGTGTTCCACGTCCACGTTACGCTCCTGCACAATAACTAGTGGTTAAACGACGATACATGATCATAGGCTACCGTTGGTTGATAGGAATAACACTGGCCCTAGAACGGGACCTTGAGGCACTCCCAACTTTTCTCAGCTGGGTGACATCATATCACCAATTTATATTTCCAATCTTGACTTTTCAGCAGCTTGTTTATCACAATTAGTTCCAACTGTCATCAGTATTTTTGCTTAAATATCTTATAATTAGGTGATATTGCATGTTAGTTGTAAGCATGCTGTGTAAGAAGCTTGACTGAAGTATGTTTTTATTTATAATTTGCCTGATACTTTAATTTCACTTTTGGAGTGGTCGATTTCCATCCTCGTATTCGTTATCTTGTAATAATTTAAGTATCTTAAAATAAGGCAGGCAGTTAGTTACCATAACACAATATAACAAAATAGTAAATAACAATACGTACCAACTATCGTCATTACTTGAAACACATGATTGCGTGTGTAATTTGGTGAGGCTTATCAGACCGACCTTAACCCCGATTTGGTTTCGGTTGATAAGCACAGATGGACAGTAGGTAATCTACGTAAGTTAAAACGGATGGAAACTGGTTTAGACCTAATTTCAAGATTATCATATGAATCAGGCTACTGACTGACTAAAATGTAGGAGCAATGTACAGATAGAAAATCAAGGATTTAGAGACCGATTGTCGAAAAAGTAGATTAGGTAGAAGTAAGTATTGGTCCCGTGTTTATGAGTGTTTTGAAGCTCATTTGGGCACGAAGAGATTTAAAGTAGGGTCAGCAAAAACATCATTAGGTTGGAATTAGTTCACTTCGTAATTGGGGCTAAACATTCCAGTTTAATCTCCTAATTACCTTTTTTTTGCATTTTTACATTGTCATTGTGTAAACATGAAAAATTTTTTAAAGAATAAACCTATGCTATCATTCCTTGATCTGCAGTCTGTTGCTAAGTGAAAATGCGTCAGTCTAGTCTAGACTACCGTATCGGCTTCAGTCAAATTTATTAAAACAATCAACACCCCTCACGTGATAAGGCATCAGCAGACGCGTGAAGATTGACGCAGGTTTACAATTATGCAATGTTTTGACGACATCACAGAGGCCGAGAAGCGGCAAATGTTATCAGGCATCATTTGTAAAAATCTATTTTGGGAGCCTACCGACGAGAACATACTTATTATGCGAACAGCTGACCAGTCTAATTAAATTAAATTGCTTAAGAATTAGAATGCGTAGGTACAGTCGAACCATTTGATTCCTGACCCACCGTAGAACGGTCTCACAATAAGTGTCATAAATGTCATAATGATTTTCCTTGTCAGTCAACGCGATGTCACCATGACATTTTCTACGAAAAGGTTCCACGATGGGTCACGATTCAGTTGGTTCGATAGTACCCACTAAGGTAGAATAGTTTAGAAAACACGATTGAGTAACAGAACACCTCTATTTACTATATATTCGCGCTTAAGAGACCTAGAGCTAGAAGTTACAAGATTTTTTATTGCTCTAAATGCACGGCCAGCAACTTCAGCGCCAACGAAATTACTTAATTAATAATAAAAATAATGATTAAATATAAATATCCTGGGACAATGGACACCAATTGACTTGGTCTCAAATTAAGTCGAGCTTGTGTTATGGGTACTAGACAATGGGCTATGGGTTAATTGACTTACATAAGTACCTACGTCTATGACTTTGGTAAGTTCGTATCCCGTCTCACTATTTATCTCCTCGTCGATAAAACTTAAAACCCGAGTGGAGAAATGAAAACTGCTTGACCATTTGCAACTTGTAACGAGTCTTATTAAGTTACAATAATGTTCATTCCACACGAGCTCTAAGAAGATAAATCTTTGTGAAACCCTTCATTAAGTGCGCGGGAACTAATTGATTTCCATTGTCTTGCATCTGTCAATCAGTCAGACTGTCAGGGAGCGCGACGACCCCTGATTGATAGCGTCAGAGCCCTAAACAATACTGGTTGACCTAACGCCCGATACAATAGGTGATTTATAGCGGAATTGTCACAGCCGATACTGGAATTTAATTGTTGTCAATTATGTCTAAAGTCTACTACTAAACTCGGTAGGTACATATCTAAAGGGAAGTTGTAAAAGACAACTATATTTAAACCGCGGGACTAGGTAATGGTGCAGTTTAGGGGATATTTAAAAATAACAGAAGTGGAAAGACACGAAAACAACTTTGGTACGGCCCATGCTGTATTGTAGCCCTTATAAAGCTTGTTTACGAGAAACTAAAATATTGGTCCAGACATCCAAAATTCTTTCAAATACCGGTGTTAAGGAACGTCGCACAAGACAGGATCAAACCTATTTGGAAGACAACTGAAGTTGATCATGCTAAGCCACCATACGTTTTTTTTATACGACGAGGAAGGCAAACGAGCAAGTGGGTCACCTGATGATAAGTGATCACCACTGCCCAAAGGCAACGCTTGACTCAACTTTTTCATAAGGTTAAATCAAATCTGGGGGCTGGGGTGCCAGTCGGGTTCAAACGGGGCGCAGAAATCCGAAACTGAATACTTCTGTCTAAACTCGGCTTAACCCTTTCAACGCCAACGACGCATACAAAACTTGTCATCCACACGCCAAGTTGGCATAATGTCAACGCGGACTTAAACTCTCATACGTCCGTAGGTCGCATTGACACCGTGCAGCCGGACGCCTATAAGCGTTGGTGGCGTGGTAGGCACGTCGGGCTCGCGACGCCTTTAGGCGTTTTTGGCGTTTAAAGGGTTGAGCAAGCTAGGAACTGACCCTGAGTATCCCGACGCAGTCGCAAGTGACCTGCCAGTAGGTCGATCTCGACGACGACGCTCGGCTTCAGCAAGCCAGGGACTGACCTTGAGTATCCCAACGCAGTCGCAAGTGACCTGCCAGTTCTTGGCTGGCTCGAGGTCGATCTCGATGACGACGGTGCCGTCGTCCTTGCGCTCCTTGCACGACGTCGAGTTCTTGCCGGAGACGCGGCACGCCTGGTAGAACATGTGAGGCGCCACGCGCCCCGTGTCCGTGCCGATAAACACCTGTGGATAATGAATGAGGTCATCAGGCTGTTCTTGGTGCTTTCTTTTTGAAAGACTTGTTCGGCTTGACCTTTAGCTTGTTTACTTACAGCCGTTCCCAATATTCCATCTGTCTCTTGTTGTAATCTACTGATGATAAAATCAATCTATCTTATCTTAAATTTTGCCAGCTCAATAAGGTAGGTCAATTTCTGCATGCTATCTGTCGATGGGATGGGAGGATGGTCAGGTCATCTACAAATAGCAAATTGCTGGATTGTATATTTATTGAATTCGTCAGTAGATCACAAGAAGAGATAGGTACTTAAATGGAATATTGAGAACGGCTGTTTGTCTTAGACTGCCTTTGTACCTAGTAGTTCCGGCCAATCCCAGATTTTCAGGATAGTAGGAAATCAAGCATGTTGGACGAGACAGCTGTTTCAGTGACGCTTACACGATAAAGGGTTTTGCATTGTTTTCAGCGGTGTATGTACTACAATACATATATCAGTTGGAGAGCAGGACATGACAGAATGAGTGGTTAATTTAAACTATTAAACTGGATAGAAAATAATTAGAAAATTAGAAAACACTTCAATTCCTCACCTGTAAAACGGCAGGTTTGTCGTAACCGACCAATTTGACTATTGGAAACCCATTGCCGGAGTTATCCTTCACGGCCCCCCGACTGCCCTCAGTCTGATATCTGGAAACAAGGACACTCATTTAAAACAACTGAAGTTATTGTAGGTTGTAAACTTGTAAATGTACCCAAAATGTGCTACGGCTACGCAAATCTTCGATACTCGATTATTTTAGTCTCCTCTCCAAGTGACTACTGCAATAAAAAATAAAATATCAGCGACGCGTGCCTGTGTACGAACACGAACCTCTATGAATTTCATAATCATCATCATCATCAGCCCATTCTAGTCCACTGCTGGACATAGGCCTCCCCTAATGAGCGTGTTTCCAGCTTGCCGCATCCAGCATCTGCCTGCAGACTTTCGCACATCGTCGCCCACTTGGCCGGAGGGCGTCCTACACCACGTTTGCCGAGGCTATGAATTTGTATTGCGGTAATCGTTTAGAGACTAAAATGGTAGTGTATCCCACATTTGCGTAGCCTAATGTATGTACGTATGTACGAAGAGCTGAGTCGTAGAATGGTGAACAACCAAGTGGCTTTTGATTTCATGTCGACTTGTGAGATTGTATCACTGGACAAGGGAGCAGATATTAGTTGGGCGAATAAATCTGACGCTGAGAAACTTTTCATAATTTTGAACGTCCAGCCCGTGAGATCTAAGTAGGGGATAAGCAATTATAAACATTCTGTTCATGGGCGCCGGCAACCGGCTGTCAGGAAAAAAAATACATAGTTTTTTCTAATGATCTTATGCTTATGTTAGTAAAGTTAATACTCGTGCAGAACGATTACTATAAGTTTACCACTGACGGATGGTTTGCCTCCATTTCATTTTCAAATTTAATGTCGTACAAATAAAATACTTATTACAAAATTCTGAAAAAATAAGTAATAATAAGTATTTTATTTGTATCATTAAATTCGAAAATGAAATGAAGGCAAACCATCTGTCAGTGGTAAACTTAGAGTTATCGTACTGTAGTATAATGTGTATATGCAGATGCACCTCCCTGAAACTACCAAATCCTGGCGGCCGGCACCCATGTTTCGATTAAGTACACCAGTAGGTATTTATTGAGACCGACCTGGCTCTGTGCTGCGACTCGGGCTGACACAGTATCTGCAGCTCGACCGTGCCGTCTCTGGAGCGGCCGGTGAGCGGCGCCGCGAGCCCGGGCGCGCCGGACTGGGACATGGCCACCAGCGCCCGCCTCCGCGCAAGCGCCTGCGCCAGCTTGCCCCCGTACTTGCCCCCCAGCTTGCCCCCCAGCTTGCCGGACAGCTTGCCCCCCGCCCCAGACAGCTTGCCGCCCCCCGCGTACTTGCCGCCGCTCCCGAGCTTCCCGCACGACCGGTACGTCTCTTGGTACGCGAGTCGGGATTGCTCTGTGCTTGGACTAGATATACTGCAGCTTGCTCGTATTCTGAAATAGGGGATTTATTTCGTCAGTTTCTTAAATAATTTTTAAGAACGTGAAGAGAAGTCGTAAGTGTGAGCCGATTAACCGGGTCGGAGCACTAGGTCAATTATCAAACTAATGTCGTGTCACAGATTCTTAAAATGAGTTCAGTGCCTAAGCTAAAATAATTTTGTAAGTTCCGATTGCAAGCTCAGTTTCATTGTTAAGTACCTATTAAAGTTAGCTTTTGTGCTTAGCTTAACTTAGCGTGCACGCTCAACCTCAAAAGTAGCTTGTTTGTCAATCTTAAACGACGTTTTGTAGAAGGTTGTGAAGGTACAAAAGTGACAAGCTATTACTTTTGACGCTAACCGTAGGTACCTACTGGGTATGGTACTTACTTCAATCAGGTCAATCAATATTAGATGACTTAATTTTTAAGCAAATTTCCTGCCATTGTCATTGCAAATCATGTACCTACTTAGGTAAGTCATCGGTTAAGTATGAGTATGTTCAAACTCAGACGTTATTATCACAGTGACACTGCAGTAGGCTGTGTATGGCGCCGTGTGTGTAGGTATGTACAATAAGTATACAATAGCTTACTGTTTGAAATTCAGCGAGTACCTACCCACTGATATGTTATTACAGTGCCACATAACATAATCTAACATCAGTATAAAGTGTACGTGGGGAATGGATTGACTGTTAGCGGTGACAGCTAAGAGACAAGATAGTTAACTACACCACATATTACGCCTACTATTTTCGATAACACAAACAGGGATGTTATGTAGCTTTCTTATTATGTCTATCTACAGGTTCTAAAGCCTCAAGTAAGATTTATTTTAGTTGAAAACTGGCACTTCTGGAGCTGTCCGAAGTTAGGTTTGGTCTCTTTTTACAAAGACAGCTTTTCATAACACACAGTAAGTACTTGCTTTTTACAAACCTTTATTGATTTGGTTTTTTAGCTGCCGAATTGAAATAAATAAATATCACGGGACAATTTGACACCAATTGACGTAGTCCCAAACTAGGCAAAGCCTGTACTATGGGTACTAGACAACGGATAAACATACTTCATCATCATCAGCCTATTTACGCCCCACTGCTGGGTACAGGCCTCCTCTCAGACTGAGAGGGCTTGGGCTATAGTTCCCACGCGAGCCCAGTGCGGGTTGGGAACTTCACACACACCATTGAATTGCTTCGCAGGAGTGTGCAGGTTTCCTCACGATGTTTTCCTTCACCGAAAAACTCATGATAAATTACAAATGTAATTTCACACATAAATTCCGAAAAACTCAGAGGTGCGAGCCGGGGTTTGAACCCTCGAGCCTCTGCTTCAGAGGCGATAGGTCAAACCACTAGGCTATCACGGCTTCAAACATACTTATATAGATAAATATATACTTATATACATATTAAACATCCAAGACCCGAGAACAAACATTCATATTCATCATACAAACATCTGCCCCGACCGGGATTTGAACCCGGGACCTCAAGCTTCATAGTCAGGGTCTCGAACCACTAAGCCTAGTGGTTAGAGACCTTGACTATGAAGCTTGAGGTCCCGGTCGTCAAATTTAACTTCATCTATACTTACAGCAAAAAATCAAGCATAATTGCCTAGATCTACCTACTCTGTGACGTGTCGCCATCACATGCAGCGAGCATGCATGCATTTTAATACGGTGATAACGATAACAACCAATAAGAACATTATTATTATGTTATTTACACAGCAAATGCATACGGAAGCGACATAGCCTTGATCTACGCTAGTGTGTAACTTGGTGACGACCTATACGGACTCTAACAGCCTCATCACACTGGCGATTTGCTAGCGGGCTTTGTATTGAGACGGTCACGCAACGTGTTCGCCGCGAGCGATTTTAGTATTTATGAAGCACTCGCTCGCAAATCGCTAGTGTGATAAGACTCTTGACTGTTCCGCTAACGAAGTACCTGGTTTACTGCAATTTAGGTGAGACTGATCAAATGAGCTAAGTTGAAAAGACAACCTTTATGGCTGACCTCTTGATAAGAAACCTACGAATAGTCTTTCTTCTACGTATGCAATTTTTCCTACTCAGAGGGTCGAGCACGACTTTACGAAAGCTGAGAAACCTCGTACTAAATTTTAGTTCCAAATACGCTCACGGGCTTGCGCGGTTCCAAACGTCATACAAACTCTACAACGTTTACTATTCGATTTTACGTTACGCAGCATTCGTAAAGTCGTGCTCGACCCTCTGGAATGCATGTTTCGTTGCGAGTGACCTAAATGCGAAAACCATTTAAGTTCAAGTTACACGTTAAACGTATGTGTAGCGGTAGTCTGCGGTAGCAGGCTGACGTCAGTGACATAGGATTTACGACTTTCTGTCGTGCAACGTCTCAGGGGGCGTAGAGACCTCATAAACGTGAATGGGGTCTGTTTCATTCCACTTTTATACTATACGGCAAGGTAAACACAACTATACTGTACCTACTCGTAGGAGTCGTAGGTATGTATAACTGTTGGTACAACTAACAATCAAATTGGTTCATAGGGACTCCTAGCTACATCAGCGTTGCTATGCGACCCCTCTGCTACTCCGATACTTACAATACAAGAGATTCCCTGGCCCCTATTTCACCACCTTCACAATAGTCAGTGTTATATGACAATTCGAACAACATTTCTTTGACAATATGAAGCGCGCCGAATTGTCATTGAAAACTGACAATTTTAAAGTTGGTGAAAGAGGGGCCTGATTGGTACATATATTTGAGAGCTGGCCAATATTATTAGTGAATTGTTGAAGTGTTGCCAATTATAATGGTGGTCGATACCCACTTCTTCTTCGTACTTATTGGTACTGAAGCAACTAAACTAATGAAGTCTGTTTCTGGTACCGGACTCCTGGGACCGGTTCGACTTTCCAAATACCTACTTGTCCTGATCTAACATCTTTAGGGCCACATGCAAAATCTAATCTAATCTAAGAGATTAAAAAAAATAAAGCACATTTATTTATGACTAGAGAAAAACGGTTATAATTAGAAAATTGGTGTCGCTTCAGTTCGAAAGAGTTTTAAATGAAGGAACTGTATTTAGACGACGCAAAACATGACATCATGCCACGGAACCCCAATACTCATGGGTAGGACTCCTTGGGGGTCCATGGATCCCAAGTTTAAGAAACTCTGACGTAGCGGCTTAGTTGATATGTCGGAAGCATAAGGAGCGATGGGATATAACATAGTGAAACCATAGTGAAACTTGAAGTTTCCAGTAAAATATGGATTCCTGGTTTACCTAGAAGTAGTGGGGGTAGAACCCTTTAAGTGTTCAGGGAAAATACAACAGGAATCAAGAGGGGACGGGATAGAATTTCGGTAGAATTGTAACACGAATAGTATACGGTTTATTTTAAGATTAGAAATTTAACTGTCAAATTCACAAACGTTTAAAATACCTACATACGCACACGCAGTAACGTAAAACGAAGACCCTAATGCCATTATTCATAAACGTCTCTCAAGCCTCCATTAGTAAAAATAGGTTTTGTCTCCTTCTTACTAACAGAAATGTCAATGTGACAAAAAAAGGACAAACGAACTTAACGGCATTTTAGTTAAAATAGGTTCATGAATAATAGGGTCAGTATTTAAAATTGTGTTAACTTGTATCAGGAAAACATAATAAATACCACTAATAAATGTACATGTATTACTTGTCTTGTTGCCTTCGAATTGGAGAGAAACGTAGTAAACGTAACGTACCTAAACGTAGTTTGACAGTTAATTCAAATTTTAAAATAAACGTAGCTCCTATAGGTAGCAATAATTAAAGGTTTTTTGGAAGTATTTCAGGATCAGAGGGGAAGAAAGTTCATACTTAGCGTAACGCAACCTACGCGGGGAGGGTGAGGGCGGGCGCAGGCGCAGGCGGCGGCGGGCAGGGGTACGCGTCGTTCGCGTCGTCGCATTCTACCTTTACCGCCATCTCGCGGCGCCGCTTGCAACCGGGCTGATCCCACTCCTCGCTCTCTAATCTGCAGACACGATGGTTTTGCTTAGTCGCCTGCTTTAAACCCCACGGGAAAACTTGTTTTTTGGAAAAGTTTTTAGCATCCTAGAAAAAGTCACATATGTAGTAGCCTTTGTATGGCATTCTGTCTGTCTATAAATGTTGGCCCCATCTACCACTTCTAGGCTCGCTTATGCCTTTTCGCTGGAGTCATGTCATGCGCATCTCATGTAACGATTGACAAAAGGTGGTGCGTGACTTTAGTCATAATCATTTTTATAAAAAAATTACACAATCAATACAAATTTCACAAATAACCTTAAAAGTTGACCGACAGACAGACGCGGCCAGTGACTCAATTTTTTACGAAAAATTTGACACTTGCATTTTTAAATGTAAAACAGTCACTCAAAACCCAATGATGGTATGATATCCGAAAGCCCAGCACTACGAGTAAAGCATATGAAACGGCCTGCCATTTTAGCAGCTGCTTTCGTCAAACTCTGAACCAGACACATAAACAACTACTTAGATTAGACATAACGAAAACGGGATATTGACCGCGATTACCTTATAGGTTTGATGAGCTCCCGATATTTCGATGCTATATCGGGAGCTCATCAAACCTATAAGGTAATCGTGGTCAATATCCCGTTTTCGTTATGTCTAATGCAATTAACCGCGAATCATTTAAAACTGCAACTACTTAGATACCTAATTAAAAGCAAAGATCCCGAAGCGAAGGTAAAGTGCGGAGAAGCGAAGTTTCGTGGGAGTAGGATTCAACACGCGATTGACAAATTTACAAATGCTTAATATGAACACGTTAAAAATTATGCTTACAAGCATGACTACTCAAAATTAGCATGTTCATTGCTCACTCGCACTAAACAAAACACGCACTTTATGGTCGAAACAGCATGTTTTTTAGCTTGCTATTAATTAAGTATGAGGATGTTTAAGCATTTGTACCTTAACATTTCAGTACCTACAATGTCCCATGTGTTTTCATTGCAACTGGAATGTTTTTTCCTCTTCTACTTGCCTTTTCTATATAACATTGCCATCTTGCACTACAAAAAATCGCGAAACGCTGAGCGTGCTATATGCGCCGAACGTGCGATCAAAGCTCCTAGTAATTCTCAACTGAGTCTCAACTTTAAACAGTATTCAAACGAAGAAGAGAAGAAACCCAATCAAGTAAAAAGATAAAAATATAACACACCATGGGATGTAGATAAAATAAATTAAAATGATCATTAGGCGTCAAGTTGACCGCGGCGCGGGCCGGTTGACGCAGCACTGACGTCAATCGTCAACATACTCCGGGTAGACTCTAAACTAGTTTCTAATAAATAGGGGTCACTTGAGATGGACAAGCGGGGTTCGGGTTAGATTTGATTTGATTTGATTTTATTAATTTATTTCTTATCGAAAATTACATTACACTTTTAAATGACAAACAATTTAAGAAATCCGCAAAAAGATCGTTAAAAAACACAAAATAAAATTGAGTAAAATAAAATGTCAAAGCATGTAAAATTTGTTTTATAAATGTAATTAATTACAAAAAAAAAATAAAAAAATCAAACTTATAGAATGTGAAAATGTAACAATAACAAAAGGAATAATAACAAATAGAAATGAATAAAAAAAACAATACGGTAATTAAATAGTACATAATAATCGTAAACCAATGCTTAGCATTAACATCGCTATAGGTAGGTACTCTTTTACCGAGTTTAATGTAGGGTAGGTATACGGAACCGGCAAGAAGTACGGTGTTTTAAAAATGGCGGATATTTCAAACCCAAGCTGTCATTATACCTACCTATCGGTGGAATGCAGTGTGAAATTCTGCAAGATCGCCCATGAGCATTGAACGAGTCACGTACCTACTTATTAAGTTATGACGTTTATGCTATCAATGGTACTCGTACCAGTAAAAAAAAATAATCAGATTTAAATAGTAGTTTCTGCAACTGTTACATAATGTGTGTTTTAAGGCCTAGTTACGTAGAGTTGCATACATTACTTTAACTACACACATACCTATTATAAGTACTACGAGATAAGTTTAGTAGCCGAAGGCTATACGTATCATACCTGTTACGAATTTGACTGGTTTTTTTGTATTCAGTATTCATTTATTTATTGCAAAATTTTACAAGTTATGTGTAAAATTTTACCCTGTTGGGGCGCAGCAATATGAACATAAAAATATAAAGCTATTATAACAGCAAATTATAAATCTATTAAAACATTTAATTTATCATAGGTAGACAAACATACCGAGCTGACGTTTTGTATCGACAATTTTTTTTTGTTCCAAATTTGAAACTCATAACATAATGAGAAAATATCGAAATGCTGGTCATTTTCTACGGTTTCTGAACGCATTATAGAGGACGTATGATATGACTGTGTGTAGAATAGATAAACAAACTGAAAACATACCTACCAAACGAAACAAGTGTTTTATAACTTCCATAACGTGACCGCTGCTACAGATTATAATCGGTGATGTTCATCTTCCGAAAACATACACGACTTCCTCATAATATACATAAAATAAGGTTTAAGTACATACCTATCTGGTAGACAACATACTCGTGCATGAAGCGATAGTACTGAGTCACAGTGTGAAGGAACGTGCCAAAAATACAAATTAGCACGGGCAAGTTGCGCCTGCGACTGGTGCGTAGTAAACTTTGTACTATGTCTTATAGCGCAGGCAATAAAGTCGTATTCTAGCGAGACCACTCTATGAACAGACAGCCTTGACGATGTGTAATCTGTGTGATATTATTTTTATGCATATTAGGTGTTTTACGAGATTAATTAAGAAACATCACCTTGGGGTACGCTAGTTTACTGTGCGTTCGAAGGTTGGATTCAGTTTGAATCATCATCGTCATATTAGCGGGAAGACATAGCGTTCCCCTTCCCCAAGGATCTCCACGACGATATCCGAAGTAATTGGAGATAATCTATCTTCTATCTATTGTTTTGATCTGCTGACGACAAAAACGTTTATCTATCTTAAATTTTGCCGTCTGAATTAACTTACTGCAGGTAGGCAATCCAATCTCTGCTTGCTATCTGTCTATGGAAGGACGCGTCCTTACGCTCGCGTCCGGTGGGCCAACTACAGATAGCAAGTCAGCCAAAAAAGTCGTCAGTAGATCAAAACAAAACATAGATTGAACATTGGGAATGGCTGTTGGCAGGCGGGTTGGCGATCTCAGTATGATGGCCTGGTTCACAGAAGGACGCTGCTGCCCATCATCCGGTATGCATCCCATTTAGTCGCCTTTTACGAAACGCATGGGAAGAAATGGGGTGGTGCAATTCTTAACCTAAAACTTCACTTTGGATAGCTTTAAATTGAACAAAAACTGAGCTTCGAGTTAGAAGGAAAGCTAACCAAGAAAGCAACTTTTTCTGAATTCTGTTTTAGAGTAGGTAGAGTAGGTAATGAATGCCTTTGGTTTGATGGTGTTGTGGGATTTTGTAATAAGTAATCTTGGACTTAAATCAACCTGGGGCGTCGATTTCTCAAAATACACCAAAGATGAGCTCCAAACTATACAACGTGTTACAAAATAACCCGTAAAAATTTAGTAACACGTTTGCATATCGTATGAAAAAATATTTTATTTTTGTTTCATACATCATTTATGTTTATTTCGGCACAAACGGACCATTTAATGGACCATTTAACCCCTTTTCGGCTTTACGGGTACTTTTGTAATACCCTGTAAGTAAGTATAGAATCATCACTAACTGACCAATAAGACGGGGGCTGGCCCCGTGTGTGACCCACTTACCCAATCAGGGGCGAGGAAGGAAGCGCCTTGTATGTTCAGGAGATAAGTGAGCGACGTTCGTTTTATCCGACAAAAGCGATCGGTCGAGGCATTATTATACACAGCCCCCATTTTTTGCCGAGGGGGGGTGTTGAAGACCTTTCTCCGGCACATTCATTATTAATTATGTATGGAAGAATGTTTGTTTTTTTAATAAAAAAAAACTTCATAGGGGTGCTCACTTTTCTACTCAACCCCTGGGGCTGAATTCTTGACGGTTAATCAAAACGCACCCTGTATAAGGGGGGTTAGATCTAAGCTTCAACTATGCCCAAACCGATTTATGCAGTGCTTTAATAGTAGTTTATGCAACTGTTACATAATGATGGTTAGGCCTAATTATGTAGTTGCATGCATTACTTTATCTACACATATTATAAGTACTCTAAGATGGGTCCAGAAACCGAAGGCTTGTCATACCTGTTTTTTTTTAATCATAGACAAACATACCGAGCCGACGTTTCGTAGACTGTTTTTTTTATTGTAAATTATTTTGATTTTTGAAGAAGTTTCAAATTTGAAACTCTTAACGACATCAAGTCATTAGGACATCGAACTTTTCGTTACTGCCGGCGGCGAGCAGTCGACGACATGCTGCAATGCTGGTAATTTTCTACATTTTCTGAACGCATTATAGAGGACTTATGATGTGTGTAAATAAACTACTTACAGTATTCAACTAAAATCAGTCTGTGAGGTACAAACGAGACGCGTGTGTTGGGGAAGCAGCGCGTACGCACGTTTATCTAAATTAGATGAAGGTCGCACAAGTTCGCGCGCGCGGCGAACTCGCGATCAGACCGGGGTAGCATGATTCGACAAAATTTCAAGTACTTAAAAGAAAATGCCGTATTAAAAAAAAACTGTAGCCGATTATCGCGGTCAGCACCTGTATAACAAGATCCCTAAATTCATACAATATATAATAGATAGATACATAGGTATTAATTATTATTATATTATAAATTATAATAAATAATAACTGAATGTATTAATTATTAGGCACATTATAAAAATAACAAAAATTTCAAAGACATTGTTTGTTTATTAGGATAAATATGTTGCTGACGTTGCTGTCAGTCCTTACAGGGTAAATGTTGAAGCTTTGCTTAAACATATTGAAGATTTAATATGCAAAAGGGTTTGAGTTTACCGCAAGGGAAAACGACATACATATTTAAATAGCTGCTGACACAATAGATACTATAGTATTGCTATATGTTCCTAGTGTATAAAGTGTTCCTCAGCATTTACATGCGTCTTAAATACATTCAATACCGAATTATGATCTTGTGGTGATATTTTTGAGCTCGTATGGTACTCCAAGACAATGCCAAATATTGCACTTACTGTCGGACCTACAGCAACGTTGCGTGCGTCTACATGAAAGTTTTGTTAGTTATCTACAATCGGTTTGTTTAGTTTCATTAATTCAAGCGTATGCTAGTCTTTCAGGAAGTCTGGAGCACTTTAAGCCGTGATATAATCATAAGTGATGATATCTTGTCATGACTGATAAGCAGAGTATCGCACGCAGGTGAGGGGGCAACAAGTTAGATTTTCGTTCGAAAAGACGAAAGCGAACACGTAGGTACAGTAGGATAGGTATCACCAGCGGCCATAATGTCTAACTCGCTCGGAATCACAACGCGTTCATTTTGTATGGGCTGACAATTGGTATCGGAAGCAGCTACTTTGATGTCACAGTCGTATAAAAACTGACATTTCAATCCGATGACGAGTGTCAAAATAGTTGCGCAATAACGCTGCATATACATCACACTGACAATAACAAGCTCGTGAAAACAAAAACAAATCACATAGCACCTTCACCGTAAAGAGTTTGATGTTACGCCCAATACCTTTAAGCAAAAGCGTGCACCAGCAGTGCATCAAATATCTTACCTATTAAGACTATTCACGTGTCTCTGATCATGGTCTGGTCCGAGTCCACTGTCGTTGCTGTTCTCACACGGCTCGGGCGGCCGGAGCGCATGCGTGTGTGTGTAGTGTGAGAGCTTCCCGAATTTGCCCAGGTGTGAGAGTTTGCCGGGATGCGCGAGTTTGCCGGGATGCATCATTTTACCGGTGTGCGCCATTTTGCCGGCGTGCGCCATTTTGCCAGGCAGCGCGCGCTTATGCGGCGCCCGCATCACCTTTCTGTGCACGCGGGCGGTCATCGTTGCTGATGTTGACATCGTCATTTTCATGCCTGAGGACAAATGAAATGGGTAGGTATTAGTTTGATTGACAATGAAGTATATACCTTAATTGAGAGTCGGAGTAAGGCGAGAAGATCGCACATGCCTGTGCAGTTTACTGCCGAACGGAATAATACGAAGGAAAAATAATATAAGGAATAGGGTAATCGGGTTAGGGCGATTAAGTCCCGAATATCATGATAATGTGATAATATAATAGGGTAATGATGAGTGACAACCCAGGACAGACTCCTGGCGCATGAGAACCAGGAGGGCCGACCCCAACTAAAGGGAACATGGCAAAGGGAAAAAAGAAGAAGATAATGATGAATTAACACCAAACACACTAAGGGGGGAGGGGTACATTATGAAAATGGAAAATATTTACTAGATTAATAATATGGTTATCTGTTTTTATAATTTTATTAGATAGTTATTCTCTATCACAGAGCTATATTAATACTTTGTGTATTATGTTTTAATGTTTTATTTGAGAAATCATTTTTCTTGTTTCACAGATGTTGTACCATTAGACCATTAACATTAGTCACCCTAAAAATAATCGGCAGTATTGCAATCACGTCATCCGATTGTAATTCCGACTGCTGAAGCATAATCCGAGATAGCCATCTCCATTTAATAGTCCGAGAGCCATTTTATAGTGCGAGTCGTAACACCTCGATCGTAAACAGACGCGACTAGGAATACATAAATGGTGACTAAGTTGGGACTTTATATCGAAACACTCTATCTTAAGGCCAGATCTAATGGTTTGGCAATTGTTATTGACACTCGGAACTCACAGAGCAAATTTAATGCAACTTTTATGAGTTAGGACTCTACTTATGGTGTTACACGTACCTAAATCGAATAAGAAAATCATACCCTGAACTACCATGTTGTTGTATTGTAATTATGGGTCCTGACCAATAATATGGATAGCAACAGGCAGATACAGATACTCCGAGATATGTACTAGAGCCAGATAAGTCTGTTATAATATTTGAATTCCTTACATTTACAACAAAAACCAAAATTTTACAAAACTAAAATCTTAATCAAACT
The DNA here is from genome assembly GCA_963691665.1 of Clepsis dumicolana. Classification (NCBI taxonomy): domain Eukaryota; kingdom Metazoa; phylum Arthropoda; class Insecta; order Lepidoptera; family Tortricidae; genus Clepsis; species Clepsis dumicolana. Next base: position 18,148,240 of record OY829507.1, on the reverse strand, counting down.
AACTTAGGCAAACATATACCTCGAGTATCCTAGAGGTGCACTAAGAAGGGATTTTTCGAAATTCCCACGGGATAGGGAACTAGCCCATTTTGAAATATTTCACGGGGCCAAGCCGCGGGGTACAAGCTAGTTATCTATAAAAACGGCAAACAAATCATGTCTGTAGTATGGGAGCCCCCATTTAAATATTAATTTTATTCTGTTTTTAGTATTTGTTGTTACAGCGGCAACAGAAATACATCATCAGTGAAAATTTCAACTGTCTATCACGGTTCGTGTGATATAGCCTGGTGACAGACGGACGGACAGCGGAGTCTTAGTAATAGGGTCCCGTTTTATGCTTTGGGTACGGAACCCTAAACACAAATGTCGTGGCTTGACCGATTTAACTCTCCAAAAAATTATAGGTCATCGGTTAGGTGCAATTCAAAACAAACGACAAGCTCTGTGTAAACAACGCGATGTGACAGCCACTTTAAAAGGTTGTTTATCAGCTATTTACGGTCGGCGAACCTATCTTTTGGCTTGTTTACCGAATAACTTTTGCCGGAAACGAGTTTTTTTATGACAGCAAAAACATAATCAATAACAACAAGAACCCTTTAAACTACTTTACGTACAAAACAGAAAAAAGGTTTACCGACGGACGCACGCCACGCGCATCATGCGTGAACACGTGACTGATCCACTATGCCCGACTGTCGTGTAGGTGTCAAGGACCTCTGAGACTAAATTAAAATGTAATTATAATTGTAAATAATGCATTAACGAGCAGACTTAAATGTGGGAGCAAGCACTACCATGCACCTTGAAATCCGAGTATCTATTTCAAATCCACATGAATTACGCCAAATTCTTCGACTGTTTTAACCCCTCCTATACGTAAGTCACGGATCCGTACCAAATTTAAGGCTATCTTTTATCTTTTTCAATTCTTTTTGCAATCTCCGAAATTAGTAGGTATTAAAGGACTTGACTGCAGTTTTTTTTTACTTCCCGCATACGGTGGGCTCTTGAGTATTGTGCATTTTTTTTTTTCAACTGGCTCCTATATCACTTCGCGAATTTCGTTAGCACACCTACTCACGTTTAATGGGTTGTCATATGTGAAAGAAACTCTAATATCGCATTTATTCTAAATTATTAATAAATTTGAAAGCTTCACGACGCTGTCGAGACAGCTATCAAAATTTGGATTAATAACTTCCAAATCTACGCTGTTTTCAAACGGTACACCAAAACGATATGAAGTAACACATCCTGTCGAATCAAAACACACCGCGTAAACATCTCGGCCCGAATAGATGTACAAACACATGATAACAATATCTATGTCGAAATGCAGTGGATGAGGAAAAAAGCTAATTTATTACTTGTTTTTTCCATTCACAAGACATACGGGTGATTTTTGTGTATTCATGGAGGACTGATAAATGGGTTCGGATATTTACAGTCGCTCTGTGAATTGATTATAATATTTACATTAGTATTTATTATGGAAAACAGAGAGAACGTATGCTCCGTCATAAATAGAAATTTTTGAAATTGCATTTCAGAACAGTAAGTTTTTAAAACACGGTTAATCTGCAAGATAAAAACCTAGTTACGGGCCATTTTTTTTTAGAAAACTTAATTAGTGATTACAAAAATAAAAATGACTACGTACCTACTTATTTCTTGGTAGTTGGAAAGCTTTGATTTTTGTCACCAGGTCGGAAACAAAATCGACAAGGCTGGGGAAATGTTTTCCAGTAAGAAAATTCTGGACTACTTACTAACTTTCAAAACCACTTCTCGGTATGTAAGAAGTAACGCAACTTGCATCTTAAATGTATTTATTTGGATGTCCAGGAGGCAGGATTTATCGATTATCTAGTCACGACGTAAAATAAATGCTATAAGCGACATAGTAGAATCTCTATGCTCTGTCATGTTTTCCCAGCTATTTCGGAAGGCACTGTTGGCACTGTCAACGAAACCATTAGTTTCTGGATGTTGTCACAGGTTGCAATGATGTAGCCAGATAAACATAATCCACCCGTATCGGTGTTATCAGGACCTTGCGCTCTCCGTGACACAGTTCTTATGATGTTTGCGTAACGACGAATTGACGCTTGGGATGTTTACCTTTGGCCTATTGTCTTGTACGACGCTCGAGGGTTCAGGCATTACTTGATTTGTCGGAAAAGTGTATAAGAGACGACATTTCCTCGACCTTTTTTTTTTTTTTAATACCACGTCGGTGGCAACAAGCATGCGGATCGCCTGATGTTAAGCAATTACCACCGCCTAGGAATGCTTGCAATACCAGAGGTATCATCACTCACGCATTGCCGACCCTGCATAAACCTTTTTATACCCCTTTTGAAAACCGCCATGCTGTAAGTCGCTGGGAAAACCTCAACAGGAAGCTCATTCAACAATTTGAGTGTTCTTGGGAGAAAGCACCTTTTAAACCGTACAGTACGTGACAGTTGTAGTTCCAACGTATGAGGATGAACTCCCTGCCGACGACGAGCCGTGCGGTGGACTTGTAGGTTGGTCAGAAATGCTAAGACACTCTTTCCGAGTTATTGTATTCGTTAGGGAAAGCTGTAGGGCTAGCACGACTGGCCGCGACTTTTTTTATCGCGCGAGATTATATTACCCGTTTTCCCGTTGCATTCTGAGTGATGTTGTTGTTGTTATTATGTAAGAAGGATCAAACGTTATGTAATTGTATATCTCAGGTGACAGATGAACGCTACCGCTTAAATTATATAAATTAGATCCTGGCGAAGCGAGAGACAACAGCTTATGGTGATTTTAAATCTGTCTAACGTTACGAAGGCGTTATTAAGTAAGAATATGGTTCAGAGAATTATGCCGGTCACAATTATCAGGGTACATACATTACTAGAACTAGATACAGTAGCCAGTCCTATATCCGGTAGTTGCGGTGGGCAGTGACTAACGAGCTCTGTGTAATCAAATCGATAGTGACCACGCGCTCGCCGCGTGGATCGCAAAGATGCTCGAAGACGTTCATCTTGAGTCAAGACAAATTGAGGTATGGTCTTGTAAAAAACGTACATACCAAACAATATTAAGTAAGGGGTAGCTTAGCTAGGCGAATTTAAGATGTGTTTGTATTAGCTTAGTTAATATCTTTAAATTTTCTTACGTACTTGGTAACCACGATGTTAGGGATGAAACAGCAGGATAATGTTTGTTTAATTATGAGCACAAATGTTTCCATTTATCTTATTTGATTCTGATCAGTCGGGTCGGTTCTTAAATAAATCATACTATCTATGCAAAAAGGAAAGCATGCTACAAAGTTAAGGAATACTTATGTAATGATGATGATACCACATGGCCAACTCCTAAAACAGGGTATAATCAGGACATACATGTGACTCGGCTGTGACCCGGAGGTATACGTATCTGGTGTCTGGATCTGTTACCTTTGTCCGCAGTGTACTTGCTTCACCTATTTTGTATTTAATTATTTACATAATTAACATACATAACATTTTATTTGTCTGACATGAAATGACATTCCATCAATTTTTATTTGACATTTAGAGATCTCATATTTATATATCTCCAGTTAATGTATTCTTAGAGTTACTATTTGACCGTGGAGGGATTTTACACCCCTGCTGATCGTAAAATTTAGTACATTATTGACCCTTAGAGACTATACGAGGGCTGTTTGATAAGTACCCGTTTATGGAAAAAAAAACCATTTTTTTTTGTATATATGCATTTAATTTTCTACGTAGTCACCTTTTAACTCTATACATTTGTTTCACCTATACTCAAGCTTCAATAAACCATCCAAAAAGTATGATTTTGGAAAGTCATTAAAATAGGCCTCTGTGGCGGCAATGACTTCGTCATTTGATCCAAATCGCTTGCCACCGAGCCATTTTTTAGGTTGGGAAACAAAAAGAAATCGCATGGGGCCAAATCTGGAGAATACGGGGGGTGAGACAATAATTCGTAGCGTAACTGTGCTAATTTAGCTGTCACAACTCTGGACGAATGAGCCGGGGCGTTGTCGTGATGAAACAGTACTTTTTTCTTTTTTAAATGGGGTCGTTTGTCCTTCAACACGGCGTCAAATTCATCCAATAAATTGGCATAGTACTGCCCTGTTATTGTTTTTCCCTTTTCTAAATAGTCAATATGTATAATACCCTGCGAATCCCAAAAAACGGTCGCCATGACCTTTCCAGCCGATGGGACGGTTTTTGCTTTCTTTGGAGCAGGTTCACCCGGTAAAATCCACTGCTTCGACTGCTCTTTCATTTCCAGGGTGTAGTGGTGGACCCACGTTTCGTCCACGGTCACGAAACGACGCAGAAACTCATTCGGGTTACGTTTGAACACGGCCAAACACTGCTCCGAAGTAGTCAGTCGGTTCCGTTTTTGCTCCTACGTGAGTAAACGCGGCACCCATCTCGCCGATACTTTCTTCATACCCAATTTTTCTTCTAATATGTGTTGTGCCCTCTCGATTGAAACGTTTACAGCATCAACGATTTCTCGAAGTTTAATTCGGCGGTCGGCTAAAACGATATTTTCAATTTTCTTAACCATATCGTCTGTAGTCACCTCAACTGGCCGGCCTGGGCGATCCTCATCAAAGACGGTTGTTCTCCCCCGCTGAAACTCGTTATACCAATATCTGATGGTTGTCATAGAAGGAGCACATTCATGGTAAACCGCTTGCATTCTTACTTTTATTTCATCACATGTTTTTCCTTCCAAAAATAAGAATCTAATTACAGACCGATACTGTTCTTTCTCCATTTTAACAATTTTAAGTTCACGCCTTCACTGAATCGTTGTCAAATGAGAAAAAAAAACAAAAGAATGCATTTTTTTTTTAACTTTCCCGCCTCTGAAAAATGGCTTAAAAAGGTGGTATACTTTGCGGTTAGTGATATTTATATATTTAGAAAACGGGTACTTATCAAACAGCCCTCGTACACCTCCTGGTCAATTAAATCGTGCTAGTAAGTAAGGGTTTTGCTGCGCTATTATTTATTTTTTGCTCTTGTTCCAATAATACTGTTTTTTTTTTCATAATGATTTAGTGAGTTTTTTGATAAATAATTAATTTGTGTTTGTTAGAGGTATTTTTGGGAAAAAAAATAACAGCCTATTTTCTGAACACAAATTGCGATTTTGATTTTCGACTTTAATAATTTTCATTAAAATCGGTCAGACTGATAATGAAAAATCTTGCTTTTGAATTAAAACAGAGGTTTTTCACTTTTCTGAGTGGTTGTATTTTAAGGAATTAGCTAAGCACTCACCAATTGTGGTCGATCTCAGGGTATTTAAGTGGATAACAATGACTTGGCCAAATGATTTTTGGGATGGGACCGGTTCAGTCGGGTGTAAAGCCACGTGTGCCATGTTTTCATCATCTTTTAAATGGTCAAAGTCATTAATTCACTATCTCAATTTTTTGGCTGGTAAATATATCATAAGATTATAAGTTAAACGGCAGATAGATTATGCGGTTAGTCTCGTGAACGTCATGCACGGATTAGACGAAAATTTACTTTATGGCAAAGCCGTAAGACCTTCGCGTGGGCATTGTATGTTCGTCTTCAACATCCTATTAGTACGCGTTATTGAAACAGGTGCGTCGTTAACCTACAACAATTAGTAAGTGATTTGGGCGTCGTTACAGACAGACAAGTACATTAAAATTGTATTAATACGGCGACCGATAGCGGCCATCTTGTGTTCATTGACACTATTGAGTGTGAAAAGGATCTACAAGTTTATCCAAGTTACAATACGTAGACATGTGATAAATTATTCTCCGCTCTGTTGGAGAGGTTTATGACTTTACTATTAACCGGAAACAAAGATCAATTGCATCGGCATGTCGCTGATAGAGATGAGAGACAGCGGCTACAAACAAATGATCTCAGAAGAGTATCTTTTCGTATTTTTTCTCCGGATTTCTATTTTAAGGTTTTCCCGATAAATTCTATTATTATAATTTTAAAGCTCACTGATACAAAATATACTAACTGTGGTGTAGCGGTCGGTATAGGCACGTTATGTCAAGGATTCGGGTTCGATTCCCGGGGATAGTCATATTTTTCTGGTTTTCTGTGTATTCTTGTTTCAGTGAGTTGGTGTATCCAAAATATAATAATGTTACAAATAAAGACAAGGCTCAAAATTTTTACAGATTAATAATAAATACTAAATTATTAAGTTTAAGAGGTAATTTAAGTGAATAACACGCTCATTAATTTATGAGTCTCATCAAAAACGGGCCCCCGGTTCTGCATTACCAAGTAGGTAATAGGTAGGTATTAAGAAATAAAAAACTGATTATAATTGTATATGCGGCGCTGTTTGCTTTGCCAAACTACACTAACGGCGTGAGTAAACTGTACAATGAGCTCTCGTAATTATGTAATGTAATACATTAGCATTTTTTAAACGTTTATGTAAATCGGTACCAGTGGTTCATGTCACGTGTTCAAGTTTTACATTTACAAAATGTGTGATCAGCTACGCCTTGAAACGTTTATGCTTTTATAACAGCATCGACATCGCACTTGAAATTTAATTTAGAATAATTAAGTAAATACAACTTAGAAAAATAAGTGTCAAAAAGTTTTATGTAAAAAAATATTTACCGCTGTAGTCAGCACTGCACTTAATACTATACTTGTTTGCATTGGTAATGAAATACAAAGGCGTACACAAAATTGTATGTCTGTGATGGGTCTATTAAGGAGTTTCTTTATCTGCTTCCGGCTTCATCGTCAGATCCTGAATGTCATTTAAAACCAGTCCCTGTCAAGACAAATCAAACGAGCCCAAATTAGGTGGGGTTGTGTCGTTTTATTACAGAGTTCCCATGGTTATCAGCTCCATGTCATAATAATATAGCGTTGTCATCCGATTTACATATGCACCAAAATGTAAGCTCAAACGGAGACCAAGAAGCCGGTCTATTCTTACTTGTAAGTTTTGATTAAAGACAGCACTTGGAACAGTTGAAATTAAATAAAAGTTTGTGAATAATCCCCGACATTTTATTTTTAAAGTCACAATATCTCAAGAACGTATGAACCGATTTTTATTAAACTTAACTTAGAACCATCGCGATTAAATCAGTTTTATATTTTGAAAAGGTCAATCCGCTTGAAATTTACTACGCAATCGAATACCCAGACACACACATTAAACTTATAACACCGCTCTCTTTCCCATCGGGCGAGTGTTAAAAAAGTGACAAGCGATAGATATTAAACACAAAACGGTACAATATCTCAAGCTTGTAGTTGTTACTGTGATCGATACACAATAAAACATATTTATAGACGGCCATTCGCAAGGAGAGCTCGTTAAATTAACGAGAGAAGCGATTGTTGGGATTTATGGCTCATACGAATGACAAGTCAATTAGATAAGTAAGTGCTTTGGAAATAATCGACAAAGGACTCAGGATCTGAAGCGAAAACTATAAAATAAACTGAAAAACACGAACAAGCTAAACATAATTTTTGTGCTACAAGTGTACGATATTCAAACTGTTATAAAAACGAATAGAATTCTACCAAATGAGGGACAGACATAATTAGCCGTTGCGTCTAATCACAGAACCGAATCATGAGAAAGCGTACCTAAGGATTGATAGGAGATTGTTGACTCGAGTGAAAAAAGATGAACTGTACTAGACTATCTATGTAGAGCGGCTTGAAATCAAGCATTGGACCATTTATGCGATCAAACGCTAGCAAGAATGAAAACAATCAAATAGTTTAATTTCAATTTGATGTTCTATTCAAAGATGCTGATGACGATTATGAAAAATATAAACCCCTACCTAACGAAAATTATAAACTGAATAATAATTAAAATCAGACACTAGATCGTTGATGAAAACATAGCAAACGTTGCCCCGTTACCGTTAAGTGTAGATTCAGGAAGGTTTTATGTATATTGCCGGAAATAAGCTCCAGAGCATGTGCCTCGATAACGTTATGTTGAATTGCTTCGGAACATACCAGTGTAGCATTATATTATCTGTAGCAAGACAACGGTTCGGTGTCGCTGGTGTTTGCGTAGAACCAACGAGGAACTGGTTTTAACTGGATCGCATTAACCGCCTTGAGCTTTTACATCATAATTTATGACTTTTATGAAACAAATAATTCTTCGGAGAGGCGCAAGTTCCATACACTCTGCGTGCAGTTGCGGTAAAAATTACACACGCAATCTAACATCAAAGTCAATTACTGTAACAACCAATGATTGGGATGACTGGAGTGTAGGAGTGCTAGTAGAACAGCAACACGATGAAAAACTTGTTCCAACGCTGAAACAATGAACGACAGAAATTTCTTGTTCATTATCAATACCAAATAATATTATGGCTACAGTACTTGCAACAAAGAATTGAGTACGATTATCAGAAATTGGATTATGGAGAGTAGTCGACGTAAAAAAATTTATGACAAATAAACAGTTCGCAGACTACTTATATTTAATACTAGGTATTTTATAAAATACTGAACCTAGCCTTCTTGGTAAAATATATATGAATACATAAAACGACATTATAACATAGACGTAAAGAACTTGACACGCGTCTGTTCGAATTTCTCAGCTCGTCTGCAGTCAATTCTGACTCTTAGTGTAACAGCAAAGCTCATTCATTAGCTTATAAAGCACTGGAATTTCACACTAGTCTATGATACAGGCAACTTCGGACCTTGATGCAAGTAACGAATGCACATTTTCGGTTGAGCATGTAACTAGCTAGGCCGGAAAGTCGAGATCAGGTGAAAGGAGAACTTCCGTCGATAGGAAAACTACTTTATGTTGATGATTGATATCTTGGATCTTGACCAGGGCGGCTGGTACATATAAAGAGTTAATACCAACTGTGGTAGAGTTAGTTCCATCGTCAAATCAAGGCTGGGTAGGCTTTACCATTAGATGGAATTTTGGTCAAACGAAAGCATATTACGAATTAAAAAAAAAACCTCTTCCACCTTAACTTAGACAAATGCTGGAACTCATGGGATTAGTCGTCAACGATGACTACTGGGCCTCTAGGACTCACGCCGGAGGAAGGAATCGCAAGTTTTTAACAGATAATAAGTACCAGATAATTCAGTTTTTTTTATTGTGACTTGAAAATCAGGGAGACTCGAGAGAAAGTTGGCGCTGCCCCAAGCGCTATGTTGTTAATAAATTTGGGCTGTATTTTCAGTAATAAATAAAAATGTTTTATTAATATCAAAGGGGTGAGATGTGTAGCTACATAAAATGTACATAAAAAAGTAGAGATAAGATAGTTTAAAGTGCTTATTACATAACAGGCGGTAAAAATTATATCACAATATTATGACTAAAGAGACTGACTGAAATTCGATAACTTCTATCTGGGTCTAGACTGGGTTTATCAGTAATTTTCTGATAAGTTTGACAAATAATGTAGTGATCTGGGTTTCTAACCGACAAGAACTCGAAACGACAATAAAACAATAAATAAGTACCTAGTTTTGGATTATTTTTACAATCGGTCCGATTTTTGAGAAAAAGAACTAGAAAACAACAATATAAAACCATTGTGATTCATGGATTGCTTTAAAATCACCGCTTAAAGGAAAAATCGTTACACAAAACAAAAATAGTGACTATAAGCAGAAAATCGTTAAAAACAGAATAAATGACCTGAGCAAATAAGGTTAAATTTATATGTATAAAAGCTTATTGTTACGAAGATGCGGCTTAACCAGTTTTCAATTTCAGAACACTGTTTTTATCATGCGTTGTGAAAAAAAAAAGTGACTAAACTAATTTATGCATACTGAATTGATAAACCAAAAGTCTTGAATCAATCAAATTAACTTTGCAGACATTATTAAGATATTAAGGGGCGATCTAATGGAAATACTATACAGAAAGATAACTTTATATATACATAGGCTTCAGACTAGAATCTGTAGTTTACTGGCTTTACTATTAGCGTAAAAAACCTAACAGAACATTGAATACCTAAACATAATACATCAACTCAGGCGGCCTCAATGGCGCCAGTGTCTAGATTTCATTGAATTTTAATAACAGATTAACATAGCTAGGGCATCGACACGACGGCACTGTATAACAGTCGCCACTTTAGTGTGCATCAAACATTTTTGCAAGTATAAAGCGATAAAGATGTTCAAAGAAAAACATATTTAGGATAGGACCAAATCGGCTTATTCATAATGAAAACCGCTTTCCGTAATGCGGCAGGTTGGCAACACCACGACACGAGTAAGGGCTTATAGGCGTTTTCGCATTTGAATGTAGAACTACGCTTGTGCAAACTGAAACAGGCTAATAGGTTTGCGTGCAAGATTAAAGTTCTAGCTCAAATAATAGCTTTAAGCTTATTGAACCCTAGAAACTGCCACCAAGGTTTTCTTTTCGTCCTACTTTTAGCACTACGAGCTTTACTGGCTGAAACCGCATCTCGAGACGAAGGTGCGTTCGTGGCCTTTCACGACAAATAAAGTTGTTACTGGCCACCGTGTTTGTGCAGCCTATCCTACCACCCCCACTTGTTGCCGAGAGCCCGTTATTGTGCGATATTGAACTCTACACCTCTGGAATAGTGACGAAAATTTGGATTAAATTTAATTGCTTCGATTTTGTGAGGCTGATTAAGCTTCAAACTTCAAAGGCAATGGCGAAATCAAAGTTACATTAAATTACTTTGAAAATGTGATATTATTAATAAAAAACCTTAATGATGTTTTGTTAAAGAACTGCTAGGCTGAAACATCTTATCAAAAGTTAAAGATACTATTGATTGAAGTACCTACCGCATTCATTTTTATCAAAACGAGCCTTTAATTTGTATTAAGGAATGAACTCTGCCCAAGTACATAAAACGGGTCCACATTTTTCCCCATGCAGTTGAAAATCATAACGTAATGCTTGTCGTAATTTATCACTAGTCAAAACTCTTTTTTTCCCTGGAACTATAAATCGTTCAGGATTATTATAAAATAATCCTACCCTATAGAGTTCTACAGTATGACCATTAAAAAAATTAGTAAAATTTATACGGTTTCATAGAAAAATTTTTTTTAGAGGAAACAAAACTAACCGACATAAAACAAATACATTATACATTTATTTTTAACAAAGCAAATTCAAACTTCGAACGCTACACAATAGTGCGAGAACGTCGTCCGAGCAAAGCTATTCGATGCAAGCTTGTTTATTTAATCGACTCAATCACGACAAGTGAGTGCATTGAACCGGGTGACGCGCGCGCCTGCGTCACGAGAAATCCCAACAGTAATTAATGTTATTTTTTACGCGGAACTACTCCCACAGGTTTAATTTGTCGCGACGTTTCCCGTGATTAAAGAATCCCGTAAATCAATATAGTGTGGATATTTTTGCTTCAGCCGATAACCATAACCACCAATAACCAGTGAGTAAGGGAAAGAAGCTTTTTGCCCACTATGCTAGCTTTCTAGGACTTTTGCAATTGCGTAATAGACACTGAAAATTGTTGTTTTTACTACAAAATCTAGTCTAAGCGCAAATGGCACGTATCGTATTAGCGACCCATGTTTGGAGAGCTTTCTGACAGATTTCTGACAGTTTCAAATACTTACGTATGGTCAAAATATTGACTGTAAGCATTAAAAACCTACATGAGAACAACACAGTGCATCTTTAAAACTTGCTAATCGAATCGATGCATATTTCGAAACAGTCGCAACATTGAATCATATGATCTGAAACCCATTATCTTGGTATAGATCAATTTACTTTCAACGTTCAGCAACTAAGCATTACTAGCTTTAAAATAAGCGCGAATAATTACAGTAAACCAACTAATTACCCTAATAATACCGTGAAATTAAATTCAGAACGTTTTGTACAAGCTCTTATTTCCATTGCGCTCAGACTTGCAAAGTGTCCAAACAACTATCTCCATGCTTAATTTCGGTGAGACTGTAACAAAAACCAACCTTGCAATAAAAAAGATAAGGTTTAAGATCATCTGTGAAACATTCGCATTATCCGCAACCGCACAAAACTGGTTTGAGAGTATAATTAGGTTTTTTCGTTCCAAAAATAACTGAATCTGATACACGGACATTTGCGCTTCGGCTCTCGCACATTACTACGGCTCGGCTAACGGATATTAACTCTTATACTTTCAAAATTACGGACGATGGCTCGTTTAGCGAATTTCAATGGCTTATGCATATTGAAGTTTGAAAATGTGAGCCTAAAAATAGCTTCGTGGATTTTAAATAACAGTGTACCTTTTTTGTTTGAGAATGGTGTTTTTGTAGGCGATTTTGTGCGTCAATCGACGGGTTCAAGGCCACGTTTGTAAACAAGATATTGATATACTTTAATGGCACGTGTAGAGTTCGCGACTAATAGATACAAAGTGGACATCAATTTTTTAATTTAGGTCACTTACGACACTTACTACCCATTACAGATAAATACAGAACAGTTATTGTAACTGAATTTCAAAGAAGACGCGGAGATACATAAGCAGAAGTACACAAAGAATATAATACCGAAACAAGCAGGAACTGGAAAGGGAAGGGACCTAATGTATAATATAATTATGTATCCTTGATTAATACTACAGCAAAAATATGTCCGACAATCGCTTCAGATATTTGTCGAGGTCAGATGTTTCAGTACCTACACCCTCGATTCAATGAGACGACCTGCACAAATCATTGACCTCATATTACTTTGAATTTAATTATTCAGCAAGCATTATAATATTCGATTCGGAGTAAAAATCACTCATAAAACAGCTTACCACAACTTACTTGATCGACGAAACACAGTACAGTTCACTTTACTAAGGCAAGGTCGTGCATGATAACCTATGTCTTTAGATCTTTACCAGTTGAAACAATTCATAGACTTTCACAATATTAATATTAGTTAGTTAAAAACTGAAAAAAAAATTAGACAGTACGATTGGGAATATATTTATGTAAGTAAAAATCGTCCAGTCTGATACCGCGTCCAGCAGCTCAAATATCATGGAGCTATCAAATATCACTCGTTAATAATATCGTTTAAGGAAAAGAAAATAACATCATTACACTATAAATTAAACGATACAGCAAAATATTGCTTTGGCACTGTAGGTTTGCAATTTTGCACTTTGGTGGCAACTTAATAAAATGCGATTTTGTAGTCGATTGCCTTGACCATGATATAGTGCTGCATCATGGACTGGCTTGATTATGTCGTTACTCGCTCATGACACGCGAAGATTGTCTATAATTCTATAGAAAAGTTCAGAATAAGTATAAACACATTGTATAGTATTGTTGATACTAATAGTCATAAGATAATGGGGCAATAGAAGTGCGTGATATTTTTACCAATCTAAACCAAGAGAATACTCACAGCTTTCCTTGCTCCCAGGGGAAGGACTACGGATTAGTTCAAAATCAAAACTTGTCAGGGTATACTCGAGTGACATACGTAAGTGATCCGTTTATTTATTATTAGATATATTATTTGTGCACATATTTATTACACCGTTCAACGACAGTTTCTTCATTTTTGTTAAGTACTTATGTATTTAATGCTACAGCTACATCAAACTAGATTGTTTTTGATAACAGTTGCAACTTAAAGAGTGATTCTAATTGCATGTACGGAACTTCTAAAGAAATGACCAACCCTTGGCATCATTGACGCACACGCGCAGCCCACCCCGGTTTACCTTCGGACTCGGGAAAACCCGTTCCGATTTGATACAATTGCTGATTTATTTACAAGGCCGTTGAGTTCTTGTTACAATGAGAAGCGGTAATTAATTCGCTTGCATTAACGAACACAATTAGTGATGCGCGATGTCGATCGTCGCATTCCTTTGAGTAAATGATTTCTCTTGATAGGCAATTTATTGACGTTAGAATTGTATCCCTAAATTCGACTGTCGAATCGATTTGTAAATGTCTTGGGACAATTTACACGAACTTACCTAGTTCCAAACTATGCAAAGCCTCTTCTATGGGTACTAGACGACGGATGCACATACTTATATACATATTAAACATCCAAGACCGGAGAACAAACATTCGTATTCATCACACAAACACCTGCCCCGACCAGGGATCGAACCCGAGACCTCAAGCTCCACCAGGGTCTCTAACCACCAGGCCATCCGGTCGTCAGAGTATGAGGTTATTATTAATATGTTTTTTGATGTTATTTTCTTTATCTGGCTCTACTGTCCATTGAGTACTTTTATTTCGTTTCGAGACTATTTTGATTTTTATCTGCCTAGAGATACCTATGCTGTAACTAGATTTTTGTACTATTGTTTCTTATTCACTCCTCTTTGACAGTAATACTAACATGGCACCTAATGGCATTAAAAAATAAATGCGTACAGACACTTGCCCAAAGGAAATATGTACAGGGTGTCAAATAATGCTTTAACGATATTTTACCCACATATCAGGTTAGTTGGTCTGAACATCCCTGCAAAGTTTCGACCTGCAGTTACAAATTAAAAAAAAATGAATAAAATATCAAGGTAATAGAGTTGCTCAGTGTGCCACAGCTTACGCCATATCACTGCTACACACATACACACGTCGTATTTATTCGTAGCACTTCGGCAAAATTCTTTCATACTTCGGCAAGGTTCGCAAACAGTTCGGTAACTAATTTTATACCAGGAAAAAATAAATTATTGCCGTGAAAGCCTAAAAGTACTAGCATAGAGGCCAAATTGCTTACTCGCATGGGAATTTCGTCGCTGATTCGTAGTTTTGAATCTTGGCCCATAGGATAATTTGTTCGTTTTAATCACTTTCACCAATCGCACATCATATTACATTATTGTATCACTCGTCGTGAAGCAAACACGTATTCACAGTATCTAGCAAGTTCTCTGACCAACAACCATGAATGGCTTTATTATTTTAGGTACTTTTAATGGGAAAAATAGAAACAAACTTAATAAAATAACCGCGCCGCGCTATAATTATTTGAAGAAGTCACTTTGAAGTATTTTAAAATTTGTTTAAAATCAACACTAATGGTTTGTATTTCTCCGCCACTCGTAAATACTAAGGAAATTAAGTTCATACTGCCAAAGTCTTTCGCGTTATTATTCACATTTTTTGTCAAATTAGACTATCAACGCCATCTATGGGCGCTTGAGTGCCTAGCTGACCGTGAAGAACCACCTTAAGGTTAGATAGGTTTATATTGAATTTGAATCAGGCCACTTATAAACTTCACGGCTTGCAGCGCTTCAAAAATACAATAATTTGGTAACATTAAATATGTAGAGAATTGCTATGTGACTTTTTTCGCTAAACCTTTTTTTAAAAGCGCGGGTGGTCACGTGGTTACCACTCACATATTGGTATGTCAAAACTGTCAAAACATTCGTAATCATAATTTTCATTGTAAATATGAATTTTATTAGAAACAACCGTTTATTCCATGTGAAAAAGAATTAATTATTGTAAAAATCTCTGATTTCGGTGGTGAAGTTTTTACGCATGTGGTTAGGTACTTGTTGTGTTCTTTAACAAACTTCAAGTGTTTCGTGATAAGATATTGAAGCGATATAACGATTGTAAGTAAGTAATTAAAATCTTTAGCAGGATTTAAGATACCATTTTAATTCTATCTCCTAACATCAATACCTATCTCATAAACGATTTCTACTACTTGCTTAAGGCACAAAGAGGAGCCTCTTTCTTTGGCCTTCTGCGTATCGAGCGAAATACACTGATTACGTTCACCTCACTATACGCTGTTAACGCGCTGTTATTGTCGTAAAATGGTAGGTATACCTTAATCCTAAATCCATCTTAAATAAATAGAAATAGGTATACAGAAAACGTACAAAGGCGTTTGACGTTTTAAAATAAAATAACGTAGGTACGTAACGAACTCTCGCTCGAGTGACTTTGTAACTAATGAATGAATGAGAGAGAGATAGGAAATGAGTACACTGGGAGCATGGACCGTAATTAATTTAAACATTCGTTAACCAAATGGTCATTAATTAACATAACAATAAAAAAAAATTGCAGGGGTGTTCAGAATAATTAGCCCGACGAGCTAAAGAAATATCATTAAAGCATTATTTGACACCTTGTATAATACAAGCTCTACGACGAATGACATTAAACCCGGAACGAAATAATCGGCATAGCTTGATAAATCCCCGTGTAAAAAAAGTCCTATTGATTCAAACAACTCCGTAATCGAAGCTGTGCTCTCATTCGCTGTAAACAACTATGAGCAAATAACAACAAGTGATTCTGCTGTTACATAATGAAATCCTTGAATAAGCAATTCTTCCCATAACTGAATTAGTTTCGCGATGCGTTATTCATTCATATGAATATTTACCATAGATTTGTAGATGCGGTGCCGGTGGTTATACGTACGTCACTATTATATTGATCAGGTTCAAGACGATATCTATTGCATATTGGGAGACATTTATACCAGAAAGCAGATAAAAACATATTAATTGGGAAGCAAGAACTAATTTGATGGTTTGATTTAGAAAATCGTCCGTAGATTTCCTTGCAATTAAGGTTTCCGCACGAGGAGAACAAAATTTCGCCCGTAGCGTGTAGCGTTTCCGCTAGTAAGCGTTTAGACGAGAGTAAGAGAACAGAACAGACGAACGGACGGACAAATACTAACCCTGAAAATAAAGTCAAAAGTTTATCCCTCCTCATTTTCGAGCTGTCAGTGGAAATACTATTGGGAGGAGGAAATCAAGGCAACAGCTAAGTTGTGGCCAACATAGCTGTCAACTTAATGAGCTAGCAGAAAGCTACAGGGAGATCCTACAATAATAAACTAACTAATTATCTCTTCGACATATCGCCACTGTTTTCTACTTATTAGTTACAGGTATAGCTTATTGGATGAGTTCGTTTTTTTTGTATCCGGGTGTTAATTTCAACGGTTTTTATTTTCAACATTTTTTTTTCTATTATTTCTGTGGCAAAAAGCAAAATTTATATTTTAACTGTGTTTTCTACTCAAGGGTTAATTTTCTTCAGTACATACTAAAATCAACGACGGAGAGTCGTTTAAGTATGGTTATTTTAAGGTCATTTAAAACGCGTTAAAATTAACACTATTACACATCCTAATAACATTAGTAAACGGGAAAACCGGCAGTTCACAGAATCAGGGCAAAGTGCAAGGACAAGTTAACTCTGTTATAGACCTTAGATTACTTATATTATGTCGTATAAAAATTACTAGCATTTGCCGACTTCCTGTATAAACACAGTACACAGGCGTTCATTTGACATTTACTTATAAGTTATAACGTCATTAAAACGTGTTACTACAAGTTTCTGAGACGGTTTATAAACTTAAGAATATATTAACAATAGGAACCCTTACATTGCTTTGTTTGCCCTCGTTTAGATTAGATATATGCAGAGTTGAAGCATTAAACGGACAAAAAAGGAATTAAAATATTTCATACAAGGTTGATGCCATATTCTAGAATATTTTGAAGTCAAAAATGTGACAGTTATATGACGAAAGTGGCGTCTTCATTTGAAGTCTACTCATTAGTTTCGTTATTTAGGTAAAAAACCGTTTGTGCACTTGTACCGGGTCCAAAGTCTCGAAACTACAGTCGGTTCAACAAAAAGGAACGGAATTTAAAAGCGTACCCACGGATGACAATGTTAATACTTAATAGACCTCCTGCTCCTGATTATTACAGCATTAACCAATGATCATAAACAATTATGAATGAGTCATAGGGCATGCGATTTGTTTACCAAGATTTAATTAATCCCATTACCGAGTTATAGCAACGAATAATCGCTTCTAATGGCCGATTGTAACAAAGGATGAAAAGCATTTGTTAATTGTAATGAAACGCTTTAGCTGACTGTGATGATTAGGTTAACTTTTGCATTTCACGCGGGCAGACTTATACATGAACTGCTGTTCCATAGCATTTATTCTGTGTTCTAATAGTAGTTTATGCAACTGCTACATAATGAGTGTTTTAAGGCCTAATTATGTGGAGTTACATACATTACTTTATCTACACACATATTATAAGTACTCTAAAATGGGTTCAGAAGCCGAAGGCATATATCATACCCATACCCGTCACGAATTTGATTGTTTTTTTTTAAATCATAGACAAACATACCGAGCTGACGTTTCGTAAACTGTTTTTTTTTTGTAAAAAAAAAAACACATTATTAATTATTATAAATGTCGGACTGAACTCGACTTATATACGTGAGTGATCCGTTTTATTTCACTATGATTGTAAATTACGTTGGTTGTCAAATTCGAAAAATCGAATTCGATATCGAAAAGTCATTACGACATCGAATTCGATGTCGTAATGACTATTACTTTACTGCTGGACCTGCTGGTCGTGGTGGTTGGCGGCGGAGGCGACGATGTACTGATATGCTGGTCATTTTCTACGGTTTCTGAACGCATTATAGAGGACTTATGATATGTGTGTAGATAAAAGTTCTAATGAGCATAATAAACCACGCCTTTTACGCCTATGAAAAAACTGGTTGAATTACTTAATGAAAGCTAGCGTGAGACTTAACTAAGTACTTACTATGGTTATTAGTCAGACACGTGATAATGATAACATAAAATCGTTTTAATGCTTAGATTTAATGATTAAAACACTTAGCAAGGGTGTTGGATATTTATTAAAGAGACTAATCAAATTTTCTGAGTCAGCGTTGTCAATATTGCAGCGATTTATTTACATTTGAGATCTTGTTAGTCAAAACCCCACTTAAGCGGTAGTTTTGGATGCCAACTTGTCAATAGCACGTACCGGATCAGTGTTAGCCTTGCGATGGCAAACTATGAATGATTAACTCAAATGATGAATAACTCAAAACTTCTACGGGAGCTGCAAACGCATATGTACTTCTAATTAATACCTACAAATATGACGTTGGCACCGGGCGCAAGTCACGAAAATGCACAGTTACATGCGTTACCAGCACTGCAGTGAATGCGTCAAACACAGACCGCTTCTTCAGACTTCAGAACACAACAGCAGACATTCGAGCAACTTTATAGCTAACCAAGCTTATTGTTTACACTTACACTCAGTATTGTCACACATTTACGAATAGTTCCATGGGTTTCAGTTCCAGAACATACGAAAAAAGTCCTCCGTTGACGCACTGCTTCTTCCAGCGTCGCGCACTGACTGAGCGGTAGCGGTCCCGGCTCGAGTAAACAGACATTATATAAATTTAATTGGAAATAATTACGCTAAAACCGCATTTGTGTGACGTCGGTTTTCCTCGAACGGGCACGGCTGCCATTCATCTCAATTACGACTAAGTAACCAAGTAATGCTATAGGTAGACACCGACGTTTCGTAACCTGCAATAGTCGGCTACTATAATGACAGTGCTTCTTTTCTCAGTCTGACTGACTTGGACTGTCTTGGCCTAACTCAAAGTTAACTATCATGGTCACGAAAAGCGGCATAAAATTTTAATGAGTCAAAATTAATTTAATACCTCACAATTGAAATTGAGCCTCAGACTATACTACAAAGTGGCGAAAGAATTAATGACATTGCCTTCATCGAAATACTTCTAATTAGGTGTCTTTCAGACTGGTATAGTGGCAAAACCAGGCTTGTTATCGAAGTTTTTTCAGCATTTTTATTTATTTATCTATATTTGTCACAGCATTAGTATTTCAAAGAAATTTTGGATAATTATCCTACAGTATATTGAACTGTAACGCGATAACATTACATCTGAGGAAAAACAATTCTAATTTAATACCTACCTGAGTCACCAATACACAATAACAACGCAGAATAATAAATGGGACATCGAATTTTAATGTTTGACCTTATGGGTTGACGTTTGACGTCAATGTCTCAGGGGATTCCTGACCAAAGCTTAATATAAATTCCAATGAAACGAAGGACTTCGGGCTTTGATTCACTCTCGGAAAGTGTTTACTATTGCCTATCAAGGGGATGATCCAGTCCAGAATCTTAAAAAGAAAAGAAGGTGAACATTTTCCCAATGAGGTTTAAAATTACCCGTGTCTACCAACTTAAAGTATATAAGCAACCTAATATCGATATATTAAACCATAATCAAAAGGATGAATCAAGTTTATCTGCTTCACGATGAAGAAAGAATAAAGTGGATATTAATAGTGTTTAAATTTTTTTTTATAGCGAGCACTTCACATCAATCACATCTTCACATCGCTGTATTCCCTCAAAACCTAAGTACGTGGATAACGGTCTTTAGTTTTTCAGATAAACAACGGAGATAGTGATAACGATAACGTACCGTTTAATCATTATTATGAAGTAAAGCTTGCCAGCTTAAAATAAGGTGGACTGACACTGACTGGTGTGTAGGCTTTCTTTAGCGAGCAAACCATTGATTTCCATTCGACTTGTGTTTTGTATGTATGTGTAATGTTTACATGGAAGCACCGGCTTCGGGTTAACAATCGAGTCTCGACTCACGCGCTCAACTTAGAAAACACCCATTAAACCTAATTGCGGTAGTGCTTCACAATCAAGTCGGTTTATATTGGACAGTCGGATTAAGGTCCAACCAAGTTTAGAAGAACACCAACACAAGTCGAAACTCAGTCGTTGGAAAAGGCTTTTGATTTCGTAAGGGTTTCTACTCAGGTATTCCACGAGCAATGCCAGCCCTTCATGGCCAATAAAGCTATTAAGTGATTAAGTAGAAGTATTTGATAACGCTTTTAAGAAGAATATTAGAAATTTGTTATTATTTTTTATTGTTTCGGATTTGTTTTGAAGATTTTCAGGATTTTACTGAACTAAAGTTTCAATACAGGGAACTGTGGAACTGAACATATTCTATTTTACACCTAAAGCCTCTTATATTGGAGGAGCCAAATTAGAAACGACCTTCACCCCTCTGTTTAATGGGTGATGAATGATATATCGTCTTCCAGTGTTCGTGATGGATGTGATCTCGTTTCTAACGGATCTTAGACAATTACATATGTGTACAGTCAGCGTCATATTAGCGTTGTATGGTGTACCGAACTATTTGATCACTTTGGATGTCACCATATATATGACGCTGACTGTACATATTCATATAATTATTTTAGATTAACCATTTTTTTATCCGTTCTTAACTTGATATATGGCTCGTGAAAGAGGATTTTACTAGAGGATCTTCATTTTAATTATACTGATTGAATCAAAATTTGATAACAACCTCTAATCTATTAACGTTCCGGAATGCATTTTCGGTACAGAGTAATGAAGAAATTAAGGGCATGAGGCCACCAATTAGTAACTCGAACAGGTCCAAGACTTGTGGTACGCTTTCTGACACGACACTAAAATAATTTAAGTAGATGCCGGTAAGCACGTGGTCGAAAATGTATTACTGAAAATGTTTACAGGTCATGGCGATGAGTAACGATGTTCTGTTTAAATCTTACGACAAATTCTTTTCAAAATGTATCGTTTCTATGACGTTCTGAACTAGCCGGGAACCGGAGGATTAAAACGCGTCTAGAAGTTTTTGTGCAACATCAACAACAAGCCACGACGCTCGATACAATCAAGTCCATCTTACAACGCTATTGCAACTATCGCGTTAAAGTCTCTAGTCGTCTAATGCAACTGCTAGCGAAGCAGGAAATGTAATAGATCGCAGATGCGCCCAGTAAACAATCCGAGATTGTAGTATTATCGTACTAGATCGATTCGCTAGCATGCGCGAACTTACTAGGCCTTGGCATTAATTTCTTTCGCATGTTAATGAACTTGAGGCAAAGGTGATCCCACGTTTTTGTAAATTTCAGCATGTCTCCTACGTAATTAACTACGTAAGTGGGTAATTTTTTTTTTATCTTCATAGAACATCGTAATGACATCTTGGTTATAAAAATGTGTAAAGTGCTAGTACAAAAGTAACAACTTCATATCACTGTTACCATGCACTTTAGTTGCCAACCTCAGGAACCTTGGCAGTTTAATATTATGTTTTTTCTGCGGTACCTATAGTTAACAATGATATTGACAACCCTGTTTAAAATTATACGTAGCTCTATCTTCATTGTGATCTACTGATCTATAGCGTGAAATTCTTTATAGATGTAGGTACTTAAAGAGGCTCTTACTCAACATAACTTACAGCTTGGAAAGGTTGAAAAACTCCCGACATTTTCTTTACCAATATCTCACAACAGCTATTGATAAAACTTAGCTAAGAACCATTTTGATTAAACAACTTTTAAGTCCATCCGATTGGCAGCTACCATGCCACGGAAACACAGATGCAGACGTTCAGCTTATATTACGGTTGTTTTGAGCGGGGGTTAAAATCAACAATCAACTAGAATAAATGTCGCTGTTAATTAATATTTCTGTTCAAACGTTTGTGAAGACAAACACATTTCATTAAAGCACGATAATTGCGTATCTAATTAGGCGCTAGACAAACATACGTTATCTTTGGTCGCCTGGATGACAGGTCGTTGCCCCTGCATCGACAAAACAAAACACACGATAACTGCGCCGAAACAAACGGAAGTTAAATAATTAAAGTCAGGAGAACTTTGATAAATACCTCTGTTTTCGCGGAAATTTGTTAGCACCATTTATAAGATAACCTATATGGTCAACAAAAGTCAAGATTCATTCCACAATCCACAACCTTATGATATAGCTGGTATACTATTCCGACAATTCCGTTCCACTTTGACATCTATTAAAAAAAAAAGATAAAAATTAAGGCATGTTCATAAGTAAGATATGTAAGATATGCTGTACCTCCTAATTTGAGCGAATACAACTAATTTTGCTCCATGAAATAAGAAAAAAATAAGAGCCTCGTTCGTTAGAACAGCAAATGAGAGTCACGAAACAACTTCAAGAATTAAAAAAATATGTAAAAGTCGGCAGCATGTTTTTCAGACGTAGCAAATGTGGCGTGGCGGCATAAGAAATCGCACACGTCAGAACCTCAGTTGGCCAACAAGAAAAAGTTAAATAGAAATTAAAATCCTCAAAACAGCGTTGCGATTAGTGGGAGAAAGGCGTTAATTAAAAAAGCAGACGATGGCCAATCGGAGACGAGTTCCCTCATCTCAGCTGAGAGCTAGTTTCTGATTGGGAGATTGCATTAAGCTGGCATGCATTTTTACAATAACAGTGATAAGCGTAATAAAAATAATATAATCGTTAGCAAATTTCGCATTCGTTAAAAATCTCAAAAACCATCTATAAATAAGGAAACATTACGAATTCAGTTAAGCTACTTAATAACAGCAATTAGATATAAATTTTATCGACACAAAAGCGGCGTGACTATAGAATGTCCGTTTTTTCTTCTAATTATAGGGGCCATTGCCATTTATAAAAGAGGATATAAATTCTAAATACAAATGGTGAAGTAGAATGACAAAACACAATCTTCGACCTTTGTCTAAATGCAGTAAATCTGATAAAACGGTAGTCTTTAAAACAGCGAACGTGGATCGAAATGTAGTCTTATCGTCTATACTGTTTTTGCTAATTTATTCGTGATAATAAATGGAGAAGAGTCAGGGAAGGTGAAGAAAATAAGTGTTAATTATATTTGAAAACGTTAACACGAATAAACATCTTAGCCTCAGACGCAAATCACTCAGTCATACTCTAAATCTCCTTCGATTATGGTCGCTGTCTTACACCACATGAAGGATCGCCGAGCCACAGTCATAAAAACGTAAAACTCTGGTTCAAATCAAACCGGAAGTACTAAGTGTTGAGCAATCTCGAACAAGCAGAAGACACGCTTATACCTTAATTCGATTAAGCAACCCATATGACCAAATTCAGTATCTATGATACAGATAATGTAAAACATATGACAGCGGCGCCACTGTCTATGCAAAAATTGTGTTCTTGTATGAATGCAAGACCTAGCTTTTGCAACGTGTTTTTAATCCTCTTTCCTGCATCTTAATTCCAATCCATCTGAAATAAAGTGCATACAATAATTACATTTTAAATTTGCGTGTTTCCAAGCGTCTTTCTATAAAAAGGACTACGAAAACGTGTGACTAAGATAAAATAGTATGTGCAGAAATGAGCCACATAGTGAGTTTTTGCGTAATACAGAGCGCGGTGTGTGCATAGACAGCACGAGCGTCAAGGCCCCGATAAATTGCGATTAGATAGCGAGCGAGATCCACCTCATGCGATAACTTAAACTATGCACAATACAGAAACATCTGTATAGGAATTTGTTAATTACAAGTATTTCGTGTTCTTCTCACATCCTTCTCGCCAGATTTTTTAAGTCTATGTAATAAGCATTTACGACGTACAACGAATTCCTTCTATCTGTTAAATCTGGACAACGTCTAGTGAAATCAATTTCTTCTTTCGTTTTTAACCCTTTCTTGGTTCAGCTCTGAAAACATGTCTGCCCAATACATTTGAAAATCAATTTACTCATACAAACCATACGAAATAAAGTAGGACTATACGACGGGTGCAACACAAGGGCATAATTAATTTAAAAAATCTGAGCAATGACGCGGAACTTACACGTTATTTAGATTATTTCATTTGTCCATTTTATTTGATAACCCTGTGCAATTTGAAAGCCTCAAGTGTCATTAAACATGACAAAGAAAGTTAAGAATAGGCAGAACTGTTGTCAACGCTTCATACAGTACAGTCTACAGTTGTATCAATTGATTCCATCTTTATTTAAATTGGACGGCCAAGGTCCATCGCGACGATTTCTTTGCATAATTCAAAGGGATATGATGAGGGACGACGCGAGGTCTTTTATTGTGGGGCTGGGTTTGGTTCCATTAGTCTGTCGTGAAGCGGAATACTCATTTAAGTTGCTGGTATCGTCATCATCTTGACTATAATCATCAGAAGAAAATATGATGCTTCACAAATTTTTAGCTTGGAGTTCGGAGTCCGGCCCTGGAATGGATGGGTTATACTCGTACATATGTACTTTTGGGTTACTAAACCTGACTTTAGGTCAAACAAGTCCTTGTAAGCCTTTATAGAAATATTTATCGATGACGTAGTATTACTATCGTAGAAAGTGTTAAGTGACAACTTCACTGAAGAAGCCCTTACAGTCAACGCCGACCTTTCCCACGTGACTTACTAACGCAATAGGTCAATGTATCGTTAAATATTTTCTCTACCCATATCGAATGTTTAATTAAGTTTCTATTTTTAACCGGCTTCTTTCACTAGCATCATCATGTTTGTTATTTTCGTCGGAGATAGAATATGCAGGCATGCAAATGACTTGAAACAGCGTTGACCGCATTCCGGGCCCTTCACAGGGCTAATGATTCTGACTCGAATAGATAGAAGCATGATGCGATGACTGAAATCAGTGGAAAGTTACCAGATGGACATGTCGTATGCACATTAACAAAGGTGAAGACGACTTGAAACTAATTATAAGGACCAACTCAAAAAGTTTATACGTGACACGTCTATCTTTTTAAAGTTACTGTATTGTACTCGGACATTCCTTTGTCGGCTGCATTGAAAATTCTTTATTGCCACTTCTAAAACGTATACACAGACGATGAAATTAGCAAAAACTAGTTCAAAAAGCTTGTAGGACACGCTATCAAAATGTGAACAGACATAAGCCGCGGTCTTATTGTTTAATCGTATACGCCCGTATACTATACGGCTTCGAGCTAGTACAACTTTCTTATACGGAAATAAAATTCCCGTGCGACATAAAATTCTAATTCAGTTTTAAATAACGCCATAATTAATTGCGTTGCGTAAGCCTGCTTTGGAGGTGTGTCACGCGTGCTGTCAACGCTAATGCAATATTTACTCTTAAATTGCTAAAAATAAATAAGTGAAAAGATAAGAGTTGTAGTGACGCAGTTCAATCGGTCCGTCACCCCGACCTCTGCTATCACACGCTTCCCTCGTGTTAAGACAATAGGCATCCACGTTCTGCTCCGATGAGCAGCAGCGGCGTAAGCAACATCTGAACCGACCACGATCAGCACCCTGGGAAGCCATGTACCTCTTTATAACTTTTAATTTTCATCGTTCACCATCGTCAATTCATTATTTTCAGAAGTGTTACCTTTTTTGGCTCTGGCATCGTGAGTGGTCACCTTCACCAGCCCGTTGCTGCTTGCGATTGTGTTGACATAAACATTATATTGCAGTCTTTGAAATGAGTTGTATAAATATTTAAGGATGATTATTAAACACGAACCGTCTTATAACAAAAATAGTGAAAAGATGTTTAATATAACATTAAAATGTTATTGGATCTCCATGCAAATGCAGGTACTTAATTGTCACAGGTTTTTTTTAGGGTTTTGCCTCCTAACGGGTAATTGAATAAAGAGAACAAAATAACTGCAATTTAAATTTATTTGCCGGCTCAGTTGGTAAACATTTACAAATGTGGATAATAGTTTTAAATTTGGGGTGTGGTTGGAATCAAATTTAACGAAAATCCGATTCCTATTTTTCCGTTTAGCATACTATCCTGCAGTGAAACCAAAGATAGTAGATGGGCGTAGAGACGCCCATCTACTACTCCACAATTTCATCTACCACAAAAAAGATTACGCGACGTTTTAGCGTCCAACCGACATCGGGTATTGTACTCTTACAATACTAGGAATCGGATTTTCGTTAAATTTGATTCCAACCACACCCCAAATTTAAAACTATTATCCACATTTGTAAATGTTTACCAACTGAGCCGGCAAATAAATTTAAATTGCAGTTATTTTGTTCTCTTTATTCAATTACCCGTTAGGAGGCAAAACCCTAAAAAAAACCTGTGACAATTAAGTACCTGCATTTGCATGGAGATCCAATAACATTTTAATGTTATATTAAACATCTTTTCACTATTTTTGTTATAAGACGGTTCGTGTTAATAATCATCCTTAAATATTTATACAACTCATTTCAAATCATACCAAGATTTACAATTTACTTTAATGAGAGACAACAGACATGATGGGGCTAAAAGTAACCATAGTAATCAAATACATTTTTTTATGAAAACGATTAAAGGTTGTGCTAGTGCGTCACACAGAAAAAAAATTATAAATGAGGGAAAAAAATAGAAGGTAAATAAAGTTCTTTATTTAACCAAACAAAAGCACAGCCTTTCCCAAATACCGATAACAGCACGGAAAATGTTTGAGGTAATTTTTACTGGCTGAAAAGGTGTGTAACTTATGCAATATTTGACAGCAAACTGAAGTGAACTATTTTTCATGCACAAAAGTTTGAATTTTCAGTTGCTATTGTACATATATTTAAGTCGTAGTATTTCAAATTCAGCCGAAGTAAATTTTAAGTCTTACAGGTTTTCGTGTTTGCTTTGCTATAGTAATTATCGCAGACAGATGACACTTTTTAATCTATCTTATACGAATTATCCTTTCAAAAAGAGAAACATATTTATAATAATAATAATTATTATTATGGTCCGCTGTCAACGTCACATGTGTCAGTAATTTTTCCTATCAATTTTATTTTGTTATAATGTATTTTAATCTACTTTTTAATCTATCCGGGTACTGTGCCCGGATGCTTCCTCTGTTTCAGGCTCTTGAACCGACCATCACCGTGACTGCGCAGCGGCTATCGGATCAAGTGCGGGTCATCCGGCGCAACAACATGCTGGATGACTTAACACTTGATAGACTGCGACTGGAAGTGCTCTCTGCCCGTGCGGCTTCCACCTCGGCGCGGGACCCTCCCGCCACATCACCGGCCCCGGTGCCCGCACTCGACCTGGCATCGGGGGTGGCGCGGGTCGGTCCCCGTGCCGACGAGGACGGCTGTACGGATCATACAGTTAGTACCCAGACCAATGAGCAACTGAGGAGGGCTCTGGAGGAGGCGATAACGCAGTATCGCTTCACACGCGATTCTAGGCCACGATTACCGCGCTTGCCCACGAATAGACGTAATCTAGCGCTAATGGGAGCCCTTGACGCTTTGCTAGACCCGTACATACGGGCTAGCGAAGATTTAACTGATACACACTCAATCATGTACTGTGGGGCCATCGCAGCGTGCCGTGTTGCTCGTATCAAGTTTCCGGACGCTGATCGTGCACCTAGGACCGCTGGTGGTGTCCCTACATGGCAAGTGCGGATTGAGCGGCGTATCAGTTCGTTTCGGACCCTCATTGCAAAGCTGATCTGCTTCAGGGGGGGCAATAGCCGCCCCCGAGTCATGCGCTTTGTGAACCAGGCCTTCGCGGGGACTGGTATCAGGCCCTGTGATTATATGACCTGTGTCACGGAGCGCATTGACTTTCTAAAGCAGAAAGTCTATGCTTGGGCAAGCCGTATTCGTCGCTACAGAGAGCGTGTGGACCGATTTCAGCAGAATCGCCTTTTCCAGAGTGACCAAAGGAAGGTATATCGGAAGTGGGAGGGAACCGACCAATGTGTATCTGACGGACAACTGCCGTATGCTACTGCTATGATTAACTTCTGGCGTAGTATCTGGTCGGCTCCCGTCGAACACAACGAGGGCGAATGGATGAGCGTTGTTGAACGTGAGTGCGAGTCTATCGAACCTATGGGTGCTGTTACCATCAGCCTCGAGGACGTTAGTTGTACTATCCGGACGGCCCAGAACTGGAAAAGTCCTGGTCCGGATGGATTGCACAACTTCTGGCTGAAGTGGTTTCGATGTTCACACAAACGTTTGGCAACGCAGTTCCAGCAAGCCCTCGAGCTCGGTTCCCTGCCACTTCTTTTAACAACTGGTATCACTTTCCTGCTCTATAAGTCCGGTAGTACCACGGAAGCGAAAAACTACAGACCCATCACGTGTTTGCCCACACTGTACAAACTCCTTACATCCATTTTGAGAGCAAAAATTAACGCGCACATCGTTGCAAACAACATCTTGGCCCCCGCTCAAAATGGATGCAGGGTTGGGTCCCGTGGTACTAAAGAGCTCCTCCTCATAGACATGACCATTTGCCAACGAATCCGGCAGAATAGAGGGACCCTCTCTGCTGCCTGGATTGACTACAAGAAGGCCTATGATTCGGTGCCTCATTCATGGCTGAGGAGGATCTTAGAGCTGTATAAAGTTGATGCAACTTTAAGATCCTTCTTAAGCACGTGCATGGGGCAGTGGACCACAGTCCTTCGTCAACCGGGAGGTAGCGATGGCCCCTCTGGTCCGCAGGACTCCATAAGGATTGAACGAGGGATCTTCCAGGGTGACAGTCTAAGTCCATTATGGTTCTGCCTAGCACTGAATCCGCTCAGTACTCTGCTGACGGATTCAGGACTAGGTTGCCGGCTCCGGAGAGGGGGTGAGGTCATCTCTCATCTGCTTTATATGGATGACCTCAAGCTATTTGCACCAAACAACCAGAACTTGTTGGAGTTACTGAAAACAACAGAAGTCTTCAGTAATGCCATCAAAATGAAATTTGGTGTAGACAAGTGTGCAGTCATACATGTACAGCGGGGAAAAGTTGTAAATTCACCGAATTTACAACTTTCTGAGACAATGTCCCTCAGATCTATCTCCGACACTGAAACCTATAAATATCTTGGTATGTCACAGTCCTTGGGTATTGAAGGTAGGGATATCAAACAGACGGTGAGGGAGCGATTCTTTGGCCGCCTGGCAAAAGTACTCAATAGTCTTTTGTCGGGTGGCAACAAGGTGCGCGCCTTCAACGCCTGGGTGATGCCCCTGCTCATATACTCCTTTGGCATACTAAGATGGAATTAGACTGAGCTGAATGCCCTGGATCGAAGGGTTCGTTCATTGCTCACTACGCATCGCATGCTACACCCGCGCTCGTCTGTTATGAGACTGTACATTCCACGGAAATGTGGAGGTCGTGGTTTTTTAAATGCCCAGGACCTCCACAACCGTGAGGTGTGCAGTCTTAGGGAATTTTTCCTGAACAACGAGTGTGGGATGCATCGCGATGTAGTGGCGGTGGACAAATCCTTCACTCCTCTCGCCTTGGCAAAAGAGAACTGGCGCAGACCTAAGGTATGGAGCACCGAGGACCGCAAGACTGAATGGGAGAGTAAGGAGCTACACGGGCGGTTCTATAAGGCCCTCATGGGGCCAGATGTAGACCTCCTCGGTGAACTGGCTACGCTTCGGGGACCTCTTCGGGGAAACCGAAGGTTTTGCCTGTGCAATTGCGGACGAAGTTATCATGACTAATAACTACCGCAGGTATATCCTGAAGGACGGTACGGTCGACATCTGTCGGGCATGCCGCCGTCCCGGGGAGTCACTCAGGCATATTATCTCTGGTTGTTCTAGTCTTGCTAACGGCGAGTACTTGCACAGACATAACCTTGTAGCCAGGATTATTCACCAGCAACTTGCTCTTTCATTCGGTCTTGTGGACTTCGAAGTGCCGTACTATAAGTACACACCTGCACCAGTTCTTGAAAATGGTCGTGTCACGCTCTACTGGGATCGATCTATCATCACGGACAGGACTATTGTCGCCAATAAACCTGATATCGTGCTGATAGATCGATCGAAGCGCCAGGCAGTGCTCGTCGACATCACGATCCCCCATGACGTGAACCTCGTGAAGGCCGAGAAGGACAAAGTCAGCAAGTACCTTGACTTGGCTCACGAGGTTACCGCCATGTGGCCTGTTGATTCGACGATCACTGTCCCGATAGTCGTTTCGGCGAACGGTCTAATAGCGAAGAGCCTTGACCATCACCTTAAAAGGCTCTCGCTAGATGGTTGGGTCAAGGGTCAGATACAGAAGGCGGTACTCCTGGACACGGCTCGGATAGTCAGGAGGTTCCTCTCTCTGTCGCCCTGACCACCGGTTGCTTAGGCCCCGCCTCGATGCCGGTGGCACCCTAGGTTAGGTTTTTATAATGTTTTTATATTTTGTATTAATATTGTTTTATTACTTTTTATATGAATATTGTGAAAACCTAGCCTAAGATTGTAATAAATATACGGGAATAATAATAATAATATAAAATTTATTTCAGATAATTTGCATCATCCATATTGGTTAGTAATCCAATCCATCCAATTTGTTCTGAGGTTTTAAAATTTGGAAATTATAATAATTCTAGGCGAATCTACATAATGATGCTATTAAAACAAAAATAAACGCTAAGCTATCCATTTTATTTTACGACCACGAGTTACGTTATAAAAATAGCGTCGTGCGTAAAACTTATTGTTATTAACATAACGGTAAAAAAAACCGGTCAAGTGCGAATCGGACTCGCGCACCGAGGCTTCCGCACGAATTCGAAGGTTTGTATTTAGTTCGTCTATCACGACAAACGAGTCTTGCAGATTTTTTTAGAATATATTAGGTTGTCCAGTGTTAGCAGAGTCCTGCTCCTAAGCAAATATTACGCAGTGTCGGGACACTTTATATTGGTCATTGACATGTTGCAATCGCAATTTTATTTTGTCGTTGATTACACTAGACACCCATGTTGACACAGAGTGATTTTACGTTACTAGCAACATTTTGACTCTATGTTAAAATCTTCTATCGAATTGGAAACTGTTTACAATTACATAAGAATGCACGAATGCTACAGAATGTACGTAATAAACATCAACGCTGCTGTTTACTACCTACGTTCTAGATAGATATACAGTTAATGTATAAATAATATAAATGTATAGTTAATAGTACGGCATAACGGTTCGTTACAGAATTTAATTGTAAGGAAGGAATGCGAGTACGATAGCAAAGATATGGCATGCGGTTTGTCATTCCTTTCATATGTTGGGTTGGGTACAATAATCAGTCTGAAATGAGATTAGCATATTTATCTTTAACCATTAGTATCCCCTGTAAGTATTACCACAAATGTTACAATTACACGCATGCCTGAAATGTAAAGATTATTACTTAATAATGCCTATTACATAACGGATGTGTATCACAAACCAAACACCATAATAGGTACATATCAAGTATCAACATTGCAAATTACTCAAGAACACTGAGCGTGATAGCTCGATCACAAGGTCAAGGCTGATTAGATGTGCGCTGGCGCTGGCGCACGCGCTTAGGGAGCACTAGCCGTCTCCCTCGCACCTACGCAAAGGGCGTAAATTAGAAATAGGCAGAAAATTTACGTGTGCGCGAAACAGATCCATCACAAGACTTCAGCGAAGTGTCCGCATTCTTTGACTGAAATAAATCATGAAATTAGACGTCGGGGGCGGGGGCTGGGAGCGATGCGTCACTGACGATCAACTGAAACTTGGTAAGTACTTAATTCAATTTCTTTGGAATCTGATGTTATATTAGGTAGTTAGGTACACTGCAGCTGTAATTAGTAATTAATTCTTAATTGCATTTAAACTCGCCGTCGCTGACTTTACTAGAAAATGTACGAGTCAGAAAAAATAATTCTGACCGATTCACGAGAGAACTATGTGTACCTACCTCAGTTAACAACTTTTCAAGCATAATCTAACTTAGATACCTAAATTGAAATTAAGATAAAATTTTTGGTATAAAAACATTTTTGTTTCATAAATTACACAAAATATAATTAAACAACGTCAATCATTAGGTTTCAAAATCATTTATATTTCATTGTGTAATGTAATCGTAAATCATTCGATTATTTTAATCGTAATATCGAGATAAACATAATTTATGTTCAATGATAGTTCTTACTCGTGTCCGATTCCTAGATAAAATAACCCAGTCATAGATAAAATTGGCGAAAACGCGTTTGTTTTGATATGCGAAGGATATTATTCATTACTTTTAACTATCTCATGGCCTTACTTAAATCTACACGAGCAAGATGCGATCCAATTTATTTTTACATAGTTATCTAGAAATATGTACTATAAATGATAAAATATTAAAAAACAATGCGTCGCTAATGTTTCTGATAAACAATTAACATGCTCGTATTAGGATTTAGGAATAGAAGCGGGACAATAATTGGACATTTGAAACGACAAGACAACATCTTTAAGACATTTTAGAAGGAAAAAAATCAAAGAAATAGAGGAAGAGGGCGACTCAGGCGAAGCTACGTGGACCAGATAAAGGATAAGCATTGTACTCAACTTACAATGCTTATCCTTTATGAAGATGACTCATAAAAATAATGTTTTCACCTGCCAAGAATGATCAAGAAACAGAACTAATTACACAGCCCTTACCAGGTACCAATAAACTTCAACATAGTTAAGTTTTTCCTTAGAATCGATTTCCTTGTCGGCAGCATCAGGAAGTGACAGGTGACCTAGTGATTCAGTTGAGTTTTTTACGCGGAACGATTAAGTATACAAAACCGCTCATAATTAACTTTTTTTAATATCCACAGACTTCAGTGGACAATTAACCGAAATTGAGCGTTTTTGGATTGGCATAAGAGCGCTTACCTATACCAACGACGTTTATTTAATTATCCAAAACGAATCGGATATTGCTTAGCTACCTTTTATTTTATGTAATTATAAAATAAAATTACTTAGCTGCTGTTAATAAACTAGCCTGGCTGCTTTTTATGCTTTTAGGTTGGAATGTGACGTGCTCTGCTGACGTGAGGCATATCCAACATACAAACTTCTTGACTTTTGACACCCAACGACTTTGATTCATATTCATATTGATATCAAGCTTAAGCCTTAAACAAACTAGCACTTATTTATATTCATGTTAAACATGTTGCCGAAGGTTACTTTGCCACGCCAGCCCTTCTCGCATGGCTGTTTAAATTTAAATGTCTTGTAATAAGTGCGTTAGTTGAATTATCTGTATCGTCAGAGATGTGGCGGGAGCGGGAGCACATACATTATCGTAGATATGTTAATAGAACAAATTATCGCGAGCTGTAGCGATACAGCACGTTGCGTGCGATATTGCTGACACTCAGATAAAGGTTTTAAATGCCAGAGCATATTCTATTATTACGTCGAGGTTTATAAAACAGCGTCTATTTTGAACGCAAACGCATGAAGGTAAAAATGTGAGTCTCTTAACGACCATCTTAAATTAAATGACTGATTTTATCGGGACTATTACAATGGCAAGTTGACACTTATCCTATCAGAAAAAGGGGCGTTTCTTGTTTCAGAAATAATTACAGCATAATGTCTGCACGAAACGGTATTTAGTTAAAAGTCTTACAATCAAATTGATAGTCACAATATCACCTCACGGTTATCCATCACTGTTTACGCGTCACGTGTACTGCAATGTCAGGTTAATTTTAACGAGCCTTATAGCAACTGTAAACATCCCTGCCCTGAATCGATAACATTCCACAACAATACAATACAATACAAATATTATTTATTGAAAACCACAAAACAATACAAGTACAAAACAATTGAACGTTAAAGCCCCAGTATGTCTGTAGGGATGATAGAATACAACAGCTAGAAGTATAAAGATGGTAGTTTGGCGAATAAGACATCGAAAATTTAATGCGCCAATTTCTTGGTAATGGTCACATCCTTCATCCTTGTTGAAAAAATCGTTTACTTGCACTTGTCATCGCGTCAAACTTTTATTTGCCAAGCTGTACCTTGTAAAATGTCACTAAGGTATTGATTTGTGCACTGCTACCAGAAATAAAAAGGCTGTAGCGCAAATGGACTATTCATAAAGGACGTCATGTTTTTGTACAGACGAGATTTCTTTCTAGAAGGAATCCAGATCCGCCACCACAAGTACAGTTTGTGTGCCAGAGAAAGCCTTGACCGGTATTTTATCTGCAGATCTGTTATGAGTAATTTAATTTTACGGTGCTTGAACTGTATACAGTTCAATTCGAATTAAGCAGTATATTAGCATTAACCAAATGCATGAAAGTCATTGAGCGTGCTTACATGACAAACTATCTGCCTGTATAAGACCTGCATAGTGGATAGAGTTCGAAATGGGCTGGGTTAAGTACCAGTTTTAAATCAATTACCTTAAAAGACTAAGACCAAAAAAACTATTAAAAGCTATTTATTATATAAAAGCTCCAAAAAGTCAAATGAAATAGTAATATTTTAAAAGCGCCTGTAATACAAGTAAGCATTTTGCGGTATTATTTTATTTGCATATCAAGCTAAGAGACTGCTTTAAATAAATATTTCCAAAGTGTCCATATACGCTCTTGCTTGTATGATAAACACAGCTATATGTACGTACTAACTGAATAGATTATCACATGTATCAAGTACTAGTACTGGCTGACCGATTTAGCCGGTCATCGACATTTCTTATTCAAACATTCATTGGCTATCTTATCATTGGCTTCCCTTTTGTAAGGCTACTGCAGCTATATCGCTGTACGTCTTCGACCTGATTGAGAATATTCAATATTGCGCGTTTGACTGTCTCAGTCTTACGTCCGTCTCCGTAGAAACTATGATTACTTCGTCTATTTAATCAAATTATTAAGTTACTCCAACCTTATAATGCGTTACACTGTATTTGATATTTTTTTAATAATTGTTTGAATTGGACATTATGCAGTTGGCATCTGACGGTCTTTACTGCTTACCGGAGAGACGAGCTGCTCAGCAAGGGGTGTTTTACTTAGAATGCCAAAGGGTGCTCCTATTGAGTCGACCGCGGCTTTGATTGGACGCTAAGGGAGATGTTACTAACAAACGGATTTGCTAACTGACAATTCGGAAAGACTACGTTGAACCTGACTGAGAAGAACCGACAACAAACTCAGTCAGGTTGAGGTCTGATGAAACTTGATAATTGAAACGCAATCTTTACTTTTATGCAATTACTATACAATCTTAGCCTCAGTTTGAGCAAACCTCATGAAACAATTTACAACCAGTTGTAAGCTTAACCGACTATGACATCTGGCAATCTCCGTGACATGTTTATATACGCCGTATCGTAAAATGATTAGTTTAAAGCCAGGAACAATCAAAATCAGGCATCAGGTAAGTATCTGATGCGATCCAGCTTTAGCATTTGTTCGTCGCGTGCGTTGCTGGCTCAGTAAACAGAGCGAAGTGCGCGGGCGCCGCTTCTGACCCTCGATAGCGGAGTTGATAACATATAGATAACAGATGGGTCGCTTCGCCAACAACCGACATAATTAAATGGAGTTTAATTACGAATCAATACGAAGGAAAACACAGTATTTTTAATTTGTAAGGGTTTATTTGTATTTGTTTGTCTTGTCGTTAGATGGTGCTATTTCCAGGGCTTCCAGTTGCGCTATCACGGCTGAGACAGTGCAGTAAAGACAGTCAAGATGCTAGGTAGTTTATCAACGTTTTCTGAATTTGTTTCTTGCAAGGAATAGTTTAATAGGTATTTCTATTTCTAGTCAGACGTCAGACATGCAATTCTTAGTAGCCAATAGCAAAAGAGAGATAGTTGGCACATCTGGTTTTCGTGTTCCGCTAACTGAGAATTAACATTATTCTTCTGACACTATTTTGGAAAATATGGGTCTAATGGTCTTAGTAATGTAATTCCTATAGTAAAATTCTGAAAGCTGTATTTTCAATACGGTATACCTAGGTAGTTATGTAAAATCCTCCATTTTTAGGCTTCCGTACCTCAAAATGAAAAAACGGAATCCTTATAGGATCACTTTGTTGTCCGTCTGTCTGTCTGTCAAGACCCTTTTTTTCTGAAACGCGTGGAGGTAGCATGCTGAAATTAATATGAAATACTCAATGCCGAATGTTTGGCGGCCTGAAACTCAATCTTCGACGATATTTAACTCGCTACTTGGACATACAGAATAGACGCACTGATAATGATAGATAATACATGCGAATACATAAATAAAATATTGCATTGTCTCGAAATTCATAGGTAGCGTTCTACCGTTAGGTACTGTGCGACGGGCGATAGGTACCTACCTAATGTACTGTCCCATTAAGCGATCCGGTCTCTTAATAGATATTATTAAGTGATTTACCTACACTACACTAAATACCATCTTCAATAAGCCCGCATTCAAGATGAATAATATTAAATGTTTGTTGGTTTTATCGAGCCGGAACCGTAATCTGGGGCTCTTTTGATCTACTTATCAATAATATTGACAGTGGGTCCGTAAGCGTTGGTGTTTATTTTGCTTCAATTAGGTTTGTGTGACGAAAAGATGACGCATTACAATTTATTCTCTTTATTAATAATTGGGGCGTGAGGTCGCGAGTTCAAATCTGGGTAGTGTGTGATGAGTTGAGTGATGTGATGAAGTACCTACGTAAATATAGCGGCGGCCCCGGCGGCGATTTTCATAGTTGTCGCAACTTCAAGCCCCTATTTCAACAACTTTACAATTGTCAGATTTCAATAACAGTTCGGTGTCAACTGCTTCTTTTTTAGCGAGCTTCATATTGTCAAAGAAATGTAGTTCAAATTGTCATATAAAATTGACAATCGTAAAGATGGTGAAATAGGGGTCTGGGCCGTTTTATGAAGCTACAATTACAAGTAACGGATTAAATTAATTTGCTCCTGCGCGAAGTAGTGCAGTATAGTCATGCAGAATAGCCTCGTCTGAGCTGAGTATTTATTTTTATGCACTAATTTTCCCGCCCTCCCTCCGCAAATTAAAAATAAAATAATCAACGCAAACGCTACTAAGCCCACAACCAAAACTACCACCACCAGTACAATAGTACCGGACACGTGTTTCGCCTCTCTC
The DNA here is from genome assembly GCA_963691665.1 of Clepsis dumicolana. Lineage (NCBI taxonomy): Eukaryota > Metazoa > Arthropoda > Insecta > Lepidoptera > Tortricidae > Clepsis > Clepsis dumicolana. The sequence goes on along the minus strand of OY829507.1, from coordinate 18,110,518 downwards.
CGAGGCATCCTCAGCGCACGTCGTCGATGTTGACACCCCGACCGTCAGTCGAAGAAACCCTAGCGTTTGCGTTGATTATTTTATTTTTAATTTGCGGAGGGAGGGCGGGAAAATTAGTGCATGAAAATAAATACTCAGCGCAGACGAGGCTATTCTGCATGACTATACTGCACTACTTCGCGGAGGAGCAAATTAATTTAATCCGTTACTTGTAACATGGACCTCCGCAAAGTTACGCCTGAATCAATACAATATTTGAAGCTACAATTTACAAGCGGGAATCTCTTTCTAACAAAAGGTGATACATAGAATGAGACTACCTACTTACTCTTAGAGAACTCTACTGATTAAGTAAAAAAAAAAACAAATTTGACGGTAGATAACTATAAGGAAAAAGGGCAAAATAGGTATTAACTAGGTACAGAGGGTCGAGCACGACTTTACGAATGCTGCGTAATGTTACGGTTATCGTATCGAGATCGAGAAACCTCATACTAAATTTTAGATCCAAATACGCTCACGGGCGGGCCCTGTTCCAAACGTCATACAAACTCGACAACGTTTACTATTCGATTTTACGTGTCGCAGGTTTCGAATAGTTGTGATCGACCCTCTGTTATGTATTGTAGGTACTTACTTATTTTAATTAGACTACGTAGATTTATATTCCAATCAAAATTCTGTTTTGAAACTACCTACCTACTTGGGCCCTGGTTGTGAAACGCAGTAGGTAGGTACTTATCTATTTTTTTTTGCTAATTAGAAACTAGGCAAAACGCCTGATATCTTTTGATATTTAAACGAAGTCCTGGAGTTAAACTTAAAGAGGTTGTCAGCAGAAAAACAAACACTGAGTCGGCTTTTCTTTATGTAGGTAGGTATAATATTAATATCTTCGTACCTAAGCACTTTACTAGGTACTTACTTAATTACAAACTTAGTAAAAAGCTTTTTTCCTCGAATGCGTGGGTCGTACTCGTACCTGCCTAACCAATTTTTGTAAATAGGCACATAAGTAGTCTGTGTAGTCTGTGTACTTGAATTCCCAATTAAGTAATTAAATATCCCTTTACCTGCCTCTAATTATAATTACCTAATTAGTCTTAATACGTGGTCACTTATAATATTCTCAAAACACCTGATCTCATAAAATTGTTTTGAAGATTCAGTCAAGAATCATAATTATCATGTATGATGCCGACTGAATTCCTCAATACGATTTATAGAGACTTCAATTTAGCATTTTCGAATAAATAAGGACCGTAAAAACAATTACACATGCAAAGCAGCGTACCAAAATAAAATCAGCTGTTACAAATGTACTTACCTCTACAAAATATACTTACTTACTTTGACGAAAATATCCAATTTAGTAGGTACATATAAAACATTCCAATATACCGATAACGAGTAAGTAGACATACTGTAATGTATACTTTTTCTTAAACATGCAATGAACATAATTACGCTTACCTCTCGCGACATTGCTCTGGCCTGCAGAGGCCCCGTTTACTTTGATTCGCCTTCCGTCCGCAGTGCATTTCAAAAGCATATTTTCAACGCGGATCCATTAACATCGGGTTACGGTTCAAATTGTTCCAAATCAAAAACACTTCTCAACAGCCTGTTGCACTGTCCAAGGCGCCGACCGATTGGCCACCTCGTGTGACGTAAGACAACCACTCAAATCAACACAATACTAAACCAAAGTAGGTTTAGAATACTTCAAGTCAAACTTTTATTTCAAGAAATTGTTCACATCACAGAATAACACTTAATAGTTGTAAATTACGATCGAAATAAAACAATAATATATTTTGTTTGCCGAAATTCCTTAGCACAAATTCGACAACAACGTCTATGACAGATAGAGAGAAAACTGCGCGCTGCAATAGTGCGATGTTTTGATACGAAAATATGAATGAAATACTCATGAAGTTGCTGCAATTGCTAATCGTTCCTTCTTTTTCTTCCAGAAAATACAATCATTTAATTTGGTGTTCTTTGTGGTGAATATCGACATACCCAATTTATATTAACGTTGATAAATTTATTATACTAAATACTTTAATTAATCAGTGGATAGCGCACTTAAATTCTTATATTTCTTGTGATAAAGTAAGATAAGTTTCTAGTGTGATATTAGGCGCGAGTTGCTTTGCGTGTTGCCTGCCTATCACATTTTTTAAAAACTCTATCTAAAAGTTATTGCCATGTAAGAAAAATAATGAAATGGAAACGGTAGATTTATTGTATTCAAATCTTCGGGTATTGATTTATTTGCCAAATTGTATTATTAATTTCTTTAAAGATTCTTTTCTTTGCCCCGTGTAATTTATTCAGAAGAAAACTCAGAAAGAAGTTTAATAACCAAATGATATTTATCATAATGAAAATGGCACGGTAATTTTTTTTTACTGCAACTTTTTCTGGGCCGTATTTTATAAAGCTACAAATTACAATTTACAAGCGGCAGTCTCTTTCTAACAAAAGATTATAGAAAGTGACTTCCGTTTGTAAATTGTTACGTTCATAAATGCGCGGCCCTGATTCCCTAGCACGGTAAATTTTATCCACGACATAAAGCATTCGTCACTTTCTAACAAATTTGCAAGTGCGAGAGAGACAATTGCTTTATGTTGTGGATAAACGTTAGCGTGCTGGGGGGGTCTGGCGTTGCTTGCTATGCATGCTTTGCTTTGCTGTTCGTTTTCGTTCTGTTTGTTAGCGCCATTTTGTATTTTGTAGGAGACGCCGCGCCGGCTAGGTAAAATAAGTTATACAGGAAGTTTGATTATTTATTGTGATATATTAGGAAACATGGGCAAGAAAAAAGGTGAAAGTAGTGATCAATCCAGCGAGGAAGAGTATGTGGTGGAGAAAGTCTTGGACAGACGCCTAGTCAAAGGGAAGGTTGGTCATGAACATTTTGAATATGCATTTCCCCTTTTCATTTTGCGGATAATCGCCGCCACGATGTCGTTGCTTATTTTTAATTTTTGCCCTTATAGTCTTCGTTTTAATTCGGTTCTTTAGCGTCTATGTACTCCTTGTTTATCTAATTTAGATGTACCACGCATTCTTTCTGTTTGATATTGATAATCTCGTTTTGCTAACCGCTGTTCTAGCCATTTAGCCTTCATAGCCTTGCTTTTAACATTTTGATTACTGCAAATTCTATTTTGTGCAGTACCTAGCCTATCTTGTATAAAATACTTGGTTTTATCTTGAAAAGAACATAAAATTATAACCTAGCTTGATGTAAGTAAGTACAAAGATTTTATTTCGACACCATTATTCTGAGCTGTATGGTTGTGCGAAATGTGGAGTAGGTAACGTTTACATTATCATTATGAAGCAATACATTATCAATTATGGCCACAGAGACAGGTTTTAAAACCAATTCTGTGAATTGTCATAACCCATCAGGTGTGTGTGACATGCACTGATGTTTCAGTGCGGATTAACCTGTTAAAAAGTTACAAAATATTATGTTACTTACACAAGTCAATGTGTAGGACTTTGTTGGATTGAGATGAGAACGCTATTGCTTGTGTAACATAACATATCCATTGCCACTGCTAGCTCCAAGACAAGCTGTCACACTCATGTCACGCATGCATTGTAATTCTTACACATTGCGGGCCAGGTACTGGGTGGAAAATACAGAAAATGCACAGTATACTCATTTGAGCCAATGCATGTATTAACCTAAGCCGTTTGTTGCAGGTCCAGTACCTGCTGAAGTGGAAGGGGTACAAAGAGGAGGAGAGTACATGGGAGCCGGAAGAGAACCTCGACTGTGAGGAGCTCATCAGGACCTTTGAGGATGCTCGCAAGGAGAAGGAAGTTAGTAAACCATGATGTCAGTATACATGGATGATAGTTTATTACTATGTTTGCTTCATGCTGGAAACAATTACGTAAAATTATGGGGAATACCTGTGAGTAATTGGTTACTGAAATTGAAAGAAAATACTAACTACCAAGAAGTGACTCACTTCACTGGACCAACTTTTCTTCAATCATATATAATGAAAATGGGATAAGTATTGACCGCGATTACCTTATAGGTTTGATGAGCTCCTGATATTTCGATGCAGTTGCATGCATCATGATCATGGGCAAACTTATAACAATCCCTACAACACAAGACAAGAGCAACAAAATTTTCATATCAAAAACCTCTTCTCGCTACTCACTAGGGTGGGACTAAATGATGGGTGTTATAAATTGATGTTAAAGAACGAATGTAACATTCCTCGTTCCTTGCTATTTCAGAAGACCAGCAAAAAGCCAGAGGAGCGGGCAAAGAAGCGCGTGCGCGAGTCGAGCGAGGAGACGCGCAAGTCGCGCGACGCATCCGTGTCGTCCGCTGACGACCGCGACGCCAAGCGCGACCGCAAGGACGAAAAGACCAAGTCCGGCTTCGAGAAGGGGCTCAAGGCTGAGAAGATTATTGGTGAGTGTTTTGTTGGGTTGGCGTTTTTTTTAACCCTCCACAAGAAGAGGGGTGTTAATGGTGTAATAAGTTTGACCTGTGTTTGTGTGTGTGTGTGTGTATAGGTGTATCTGTCTGTTGGTTTTTTTTTATTTGAAAACTTACATGATCAAGATGGTTCTTAGCTAGGGCTCATTAAAATGGTCTCAATGAGTAGTTTTTAGACAATAGGTAGGTAATTGAAAATAATAATTAAAAATGTTTAAAAGTACGAAATTAAAAATTTCAATAACCCCTGACAAACAATGTATGTAATCGTATGGGCTCCGCATGAGGCTAAGTACAGAATAATGTTGGAGCGTATACAAAATAAATTCACGCGTTACTTATATTTAAAATTGTATGGTGTATACCCTTTTTACCCATTGATGTACCCTACTTTATTTGTACTTGGTATGGTTGGCTACAACAAACTAGAGGTTAGGAGGGACTTCGCACTGGCTCAAATATTTTTTAAATTGATAAGAGGTAAAGCTTATAATCCAGGTATTCTTGAATTGATAAGTCTATCTGTACCTGACAACTATGTATTGCGGCGGCGGCGGCCTAAGTTGCTGAAGGTACCCCGCGGCCGGACCCATCTCCTGAATAAAGCTCTCACTCGGGCCTTGCTTATTTTAAATAATGTGTCTGAGATGACCGACTTGTTCTCTTGTCCATTGTGTGAATTCACTAAAGTGACTTTTTATGTTTTATGTTATGGTGATTTTTCTTGTTAATCTTAAGTAATGTATAGTAATTTAATTTAATACTTAGTTAAGTTAGTACACTATCGCATTGGATGTTCTGTAATGGTAGTGTAATGTTTTCATAAAAATAAAAAATAAATAAAAAAAAAAACAATATCTCCGACAAGTAAAAAATAAATTGTGCTGGTTAAACTTTTAACTTAAGTTCTACAATCGAATTTGTGTGTGGGATGTAGCAGAGCCGAGGACCTCATTCATTTTATTATAGAATGCGATAAAAATAAACATATCAGAGAAAAGTATTTTGATGGCATGGGTATGTTTAATGGTGGCATAAATATAATTCTGAGTCAACCTTTGTCTGATGAAGCGATACTAGTTTACAAATTCGTTAGGCATGCCTTTGCATCTAGAGACTTGGGTTCTGGGTGAGAGTTCTGAAGCCTGAGGTTTCTCATGAGGCTGACATAGTCACATTTGGTGCACGCAAGCCTCGTTAAAACAGATTAAAAAAAATACCTTTAACTTTATTAAACCAACCAAGTAAATATTTCATTATAGCGACATCACATTGGACCGCTAAATAAATAATATGGAACAGAACATTATCTTTAACAGTCAGTCCCTTGACTTGCCTTGTCTTCAGTCACTTGACTTGCTTGGTATTGCCATCTTCTTCGTGGTCTGGCACATACCAAGTGGCTAATAGCATTAAAAGAATATTGGCATGAGATAATTTTTTTTAGATTGTACAGCTCCTGCTTCTCAGAGAATTATGTACTTTCATTAAGAGTTCAGTATATCCAGATCAGAGCAATAAATGTAAATTTAACATGTTTCCTGTCTGGGTGCCCCCAGTGTGGGGTCATGAAGATTTTTTTCAGGAGTCTGAGCCCCCAATATGGGGTCACATTCCCATACTTGGGACTTGTGACATTGTTAGATCATTTTGTAGTTTCAACATTTCTTAACTGTTATTTATTTGGTTGAATGACAACTGAAACTTTTATTGTCTTTCCAGGCGCTTCCGATGCTACCGGCGAACTCATGTTCCTAATAAAATGGGCAGACTCCGACGAGGCAGAGCTAGTGCCAGCCAAGGTTGCCAATGTCAAGTGTCCACAACAGGTCAGTATAGAGTTTTACCTTATTCACGTTTAGAACTAAATCAGAATTGCAAACATTTTGTGTTGTTTTAAAAAACTTTTAAAAATTTGTAATGGTACGGGTAAGAGTGATATTTGCGGGTGGTAGGACCTTGTGCGAGGTCCGTCCGGATCGCTACCACCATTTTACTCGCTAATCCTGTCGCTAAGTAGCAGTGCTTGCACTGTTGTGTTCCGGTGTGGAGAGTAAGACAGCCGGTGTAATTATGGGCACAAGAAGCATTTCATCTCTAGGTTGGCAACGCATTTGCGAACCCTCCGGAGTTGTGGGTGTCTATGGGCAGTGGTGATCACTTACCATCAGGTGACCCAATTGCTCGTTTTCCTTCCTCGTCGTATAATTTTTTTTTACAAAGATTACATTAGATAAATTCACAAAAATATCGTCAAGTTTTTTTTGTTTGTTTGCAGGTGATCGCGTTTTACGAGGAGCGGCTAACGTGGCACACGCCCGCCGAATCCGAGTGAAGTCACTACTTGTACAAGGTTAAGGTCTGAGGGTTCGTGTCGCTTTACTGAACACAGTCACAAACGTAATCTTGGCAAGTGCGACAGTTCGACATAAATTTTGACTATTTCATGTAAAGACGTAACAATGCCCATGACTTTTTTGAAAATAAGTTGAATTGTTGCATCTCTCAAGTTTAAGCTACCATTCAGCACTGATCCATGTTTAAAAGTAAAAAATGTGAGTTTGAACAACTGTATATGAGTTTTTGGGTTTAGTTATTACTTAGCTATTTGTACATGAAACGAATAACTCTGTTTTATTTCATTTGGTCAATCATTATGATTGACAGTAGAAGCCACATTGTAGTGTAGTTTTTGTCTTTACTTTTCTGTCATTTTGTTCCACAAACTTATCTTAGCAACTTGAACTAATTAAAATTTAAGTGCTTAGTTCAAGCAACGGATAGTACAGATGTTTTTGAACAAAACTCTTAGTGGTGTGTAAGGTGAAGCGACGTATGTGATAGTGCAGTGTCAGGGGAAGAGTCTGCAACATCAAACAAATTGGGGGTTGGTTGAAATCAAAATACTGGTTCAGATTTTGGACTACAAGATGTTTATGTAGTATATTTTTAAATATCTTAGTTTAGATTTGAGTCTGAGATATTTTATTACGTCGCAGCTGATAGGATTATCAAAAACCTGAACAAAAACTAAAGCTCATAACATTGGAGCTGTTTACATGTTTTGGAGAATCTTACTGCTTCGGTAAATTGATAGGTTGTGATTTTATTTGTAAAATGTTTCGCACATACTATGATTGGAATACCCACGTCACCTGGAATTCTGTACCCAGCTGTGGGTCTACAGTATAATCTAACAAATGTCAGCAATATTTTGATTTCGAAGTTTCTCCTTTCTATTGCGCAGTCGCTTCAAATTCCATATTTGATGTTGCTCACTATGTCCCTGTCATGTTTAGGGCAGGATATCCGGAGCAGATCGCAAAATCGCCCGTTGATAAATATATTTCGTCTATTGTACTACTTAAGGTAAGCTTTTAGGTTAGTTTGAAATACAGGTTCACGATTGTGTTTTGATTTCAGTTCGTATAGAGTCGTGACCATGGATTTAATTATTGATTAAATTAAATTGCAATACTTTGAATTTCACAACATGCGTTAGTAAGATACATTGTTTTATGATTGACCTTTTAATTCACTGTTTAATCTCAAAGAACAGGGATAACTATTATTTTAGACTGAATGACATGTACACCTCGTATAGGCGTATAGTTAGAGAGAAAAACTTTTCCCTGTCAGTTTATGACATTGTCATAAGATTAAAGTGGGGAAGGTTATTCTACTATGTCTATACGACTTATTCGATTCGGGATAACTAAGGTGCAGGGTCTGTATGCTGATCGCCTGCATAGGGACTGAAAAATGGAAATTCTGTTCTCATTTTAATTTTTCATCCGTAAATGGTGATGCAACACGTTTTGTCTAGGTGATGGATTTGTGTTACGTTCGTACTGTTAGTTAAGAGTTTCGAGTTCGATGTATTAAAACCAGTTGACGAACAAAAATGTAAGCTAACTTGCCCATGTTCGGTATTCGAGTCGGTGTAAAATAAACAACCTTTCATTATATCATTGGTTTTATTTGGAATCACATTTGTCACAGGCAGTCGACAATGGAGGGTACATTTGATAAACAAAACAGTTTTGTTTAGACGTCTAGTTTGTTAATGTATCCGCTAAATAGAATATCCTCGTAAAGTATCAACAAAATGTCTTGCGTTACTTTTTATTTTTCTCACATTGATTAAAAAACTGTACATAAACAAACGCATTGGTTTTTTTTTAGTATTATAGGACCAACGGCGGCACCACACCCCATTTTTCATACCAATGAAACTCGCACAGCGCAAATACTAAAAGCCAAGTGTGGAACCACCGTATCTAATAGCAACAAGGTAAAATAATACTTTAAAACAGATTCACATGTTAGTAAATTATGACAAAATATACGTACATATATTAATTACTGGGAATACAAAAAGTTAAAATTAGGGTCAAGAAGATCTAAGTATCCCCATTCTAGTATACCCATATTCAATAAATAAATAATTGTAACAGTTGCATTAATTTTAGAATAAATTGGGTACACTACATACATCTTAATCTTAATAATAGTAAAATCAGGTTAATTTTATCCCTGGGTCACGAATAATAATAAAGTTGTGTTATGCTTTTCATTGCCTTGCTTATGCTTGGAGTTTGTAGTCTGGTTTACTGACGCCGTTACTGTAAAATAAAAAATGAAACAATTTAGTAATTTAAACATTTTACGGATTCAAGTAAAAATTGAAAAAAGAAAGTATTAAATTGGTACAGAATATGTGAAAACACGTAAAATGTTACTTTTACTTTATTAACCCGACCGTCTAGTACACATCAATACCAAGTAATTAACTGAAATGCTTAATAATTAATTACGATTACTTATTATAAGCTCTACTCGAAAGTAGAGCATCAAAAATTGAGTAAGACTCATTTGGGTGTTCCCCTCCACGGAAATCTTTAGTAAAAGGCGAAAGATTTATTCGTTTTGAAGGGAAACCAGAGTAACTTCGTAAACACTGGGCGTCCGACCCAACCAAACCAAGAAAAATCTTAATAGCGCGATGTAGGATTGTGAGGTAGGCGTGACAGCGACATCTATGGGAAAACTGTGAAACTAAACTGCCACCACTAGATCTCGACATCAAAATAATACAAAAAAAATATCACACTGAAAGTATCGCAATTCGAAGAAATTACTTATTAGTACATGTAGCAGTTCTAAGAAGGCCCCGAGTCATGATTTAGCTTGGAAATTTAGCTCGCCGCACCGCCGCCAGTCGTAAGCTTTCTTTATTTACCTAGGGCATCGTCCATTAATCACGTGACGCACGAAAGGGGATGGGACGGGGTTCGTAAAAAAAATGAAATACTCCGAGGGGGGGATGGGGTAGTATAAAACATCACCTAACTCCAGTGGGGAGGCGGAGGGGGGTTAGATAGTTGACAAAAAACAACATGATTAATGGACACCCCTTTGCGAGGGGAGGTGAGAGGGGTAGAAATAGAAACCCCGTAGGGGCTCCCAAAGCGTGCCGCTTGGTGCCCTGATAAAGTCAAACCGGCCCTGGGGGTGTGTACTCGAGCTTAAAAAAGCCGTGGCAGCCTCAAGCAGAGAGTCGTGGTTTCGAGCTCTTAACCTTTTCCGTGAAAGGCAACATCGTGAGCAAACCCGCACACTTGCGAATGCTGGTACGCCGGAACGCGGATCCGCGCTAATTTTGTGGGTATTTTTTCCCATTTTTATTTTGATATCCAAGATTAGTACTTACTTATTAAAACCAAGAGGACTGCCAGTGTCTACACGATGTCGCGTTCCTTTGAAATAATAAGCCTCCTGTAGCTAGTTTTACTACGGAGGGGTCTCTGTACCATTCATTTGGTATGACATCTGGCTAACACAATAGCGCCATTTAAATTAGTTTTTTCTTTCAGTTCATAGATGGCGCTATTGTGTTAGCCAGAGGTCTATACAAAATTAATGGTACAGAGACCTCTCTATAGTGAAACTAGCTACAGCAGGCTCATTATTTTACAGGAACGCGACATTGTATAACCATTGGCAGTCCTCTTGGTTTTATCTTTCTTGTTAAAACAAAAGAGACCTGAATGCAGATTTTTTTTTCTTCCCGCATACAAGAGTTTATAGAGGACTTGGACTTATGATTTGTGTAGAGAAATAGTACATTACTAAAGAGGCCGGAAAGGGGTTGCGGCCGAGTACATATAGACGGCCGAGGGTAGCAAAATTACACGAAATCGACACTCCTGTGATCATTTTATTTACAAAAAATACAAACTGTCATTCGCAATTTATAATTGAAAAAAAAAAAAGAAAACTTACACACGCACTGCGGTAAATTGGTCTTGCTTGGCTGTATGCAATTATTTTTTGGTCCCTTTAATTTTACACGTTACAACTTTTAAAAAGTTAATAAAGCGGGAAAAAATGGAAATGGATGGTGGTATCGAAATCCATTTCCGTTCACCTTCTTTGATGGCTTCTTTGTTTAAAATTTTAGGTGCTTACCGGGTTCTATTTTCAAATGGAAGGAGAGAATTTCCGAGCATGTTTGAGAAAAGCATTCATACATTTGCGAGAAAATTACAATAAAACCAAAAGGCGGTGAGCTCTGCGGGGGCTGCCCTGCCGTGGAGGAGGAGGAAGGTGTAGGCGGCCCCGTGCCGCCGGTGCCTTAGAAAAGTAAAAAGCACTAGTACGCAAAATACAACTTTCCGCATGATACGTAGCTACAAAATGTACCACTTTTTGAGCAACTGTATTAAAAAATAATATTTTCGTCCACTGTGCCAGTACCTGAGCTTGCCCTGGTGAGAGGCGGCGGGCGGCTGTACGAGCGGCGCGAGACGCTCCGCGAAGCGCGCGTAGTTGCGCTCCAACTCGCGCTGGTACTCGCGCTGGTCGCTGCCGATCAGGTTCTTGTTCTTCCTCAGGGCGTCGTGGCATCTGTGGGTGGGACACAGTCAGTGTACAGTTGGATCGGATTTTAGTTAGATTTTTTTTAACAGCCGATATTTGACAGCCGTCATCCCAGTACAATAGAGTAGTTGACTGATGTCAAAATAAATAATTTTACATTTTCACTTATCAAAGCCTCCGAAAATATCCATAAAAAACCGATGCCTCACTTATTACTGCAATTAAAACGAAGAAAAGGAGGCAGTTTGATCACTGAAAATTATGACGTCATAGTTCTGTAATTCAATACAAACATCATACTAACGGATCCGATCAAAACCGTTTTGACATTTAAAAAAAAGTTGATTTGATCAAGAGGCAACATCCCGATTGAAAAGTGCGATGTAGGTAGGCATGAGATATCACGTGACGTGTGTCACTTATAGCAGTTCGGAATAATACGTCAATACGTATTTTATTGGTGTGCATCCCGAGCTATCTAGGAGTGTCCGGAACCCCGAATAGGTACATCACAAAAAGTGTTAAGTGTAAGGATTGTGGTCTTACTTCTTAGAGAAGTCCTTGAAGGCCAGCCGCAGTTTGTTGGTGAGCCGCGTGGGCGGCGCCGCGCCTTCAGCCACCGGCGCCAGGAACACCTGACGCAAACAAAATGTTAATGTAACAATTTTTATCACTTGTTTTTCTATCGCGGACACTATAATGATGATATGTCTATGTTTCGACGTTAATATTTCATCATCATGTCAGCCGAAAGACGTCCATTGCCTCCCCCAAGGCTCTCCACTCAAACCGGTCTTGTGCTACGTTAATACTTGTGGATTCAAAATCACCGCCAGCCTTTTCTATCCAACTGCTTAAAAATGTCCGTATTGTGAGATACAAAACAACGTGTCGTGCAGGGCCTCGTTTCTTCAAGCTTATAGTCGTCCCACGATAACTCGGCAACAAACTGACAACAGTAGAAATCTAAAGTTTGTTTATGGCAACACTGATTTAAAGTCGCACAACACGTTTTGAACTTTTGATTAGATTAAACATTAAACAGGTCATCGTTCATTCACCATCCACCATTAAAATACTTCTCATATTTCGTTTTCTAGATTGTTTTTACCGTACAACGACAAAACCTACTAAACACTGGCAAAAATGTCCTCCAATGGGCAGAGCCATATTTAAAAAAACTTAACAGCAACTTTTGATTGCTCCTATCATTATTATTTTTAATTAAAGAAACGGCTGAGTGAAATGAAAAAAGTATTACCACAGCGTGATTTTTCTGGGTTGCCAATTAATATCTTACGCAGAGTTATCGTGGGACGATTATATTAGACTAGTAATATTTGTGTTTTGATAAGATAAGATAATGTTTATTTGGAGAAAAAGGGAAGAATGTTTATTTGTTTCAGTTTGTCGTGTAATTTACGAGACAAAACACCAATATGATTAGTGTAACAAGCTGCGAGAGACGGGGCCTGGGCGCACCTGCGCCAGCTCGAGCGGGCCCTGGTTGACGGTGGTGCCGATGCAGCCCTGCACCACCATCTGCAGCATCTTGGGGTCCGCCGGCTCCTGGCTCGTCGCCGCCGCCAGCTCGTTGATCTGCACACACACACGCTCACCACTCAACTCGCCGTAAGGTAAGTAAACCTTTCCCACGAGCCAGACACAAATCAATCTTGTGGCGACGTCATAAAGATTTTGACAGGGAAAAACTAATGTCACTTTGACTACGAGTATACATGGTGTTAATAGGAACAACTGTTAACCTTCCGAACGTCTGGTGACGGATCAGTCATAAACTTTCAAGTGTCCTTTTGTATTTTTATTTGAAAGAGAGAGAGAGAGAGAGAGAGAGAGAGAGAGAGAGAGAGAGAGATTTATACACATAAATTCTACAACAGAACTCATTCCGCCTAAGTATAATCCAATTAAAATTTCGCTAAGATCGAACAGGAGGTAGATAGCCATATACACATGCCAAAGAAGTCTGTTTTAGTGGGAAATAAGTTATTACCTTTTTTTGAATATCTTCGATGGCCACTTCGATCGGTGTGAGAATAATCTGTGTTCGCGCCACAACCTGAAAAAAAAAAAGCTTTTAAATCAGATGCGTCCTACCAGAACGCAACAGGCTTTCTTTTGTCATAAAGTATATTAGGTATTTAGAATCCTCTGATAGTAAAGTACGACGAAGTTTAAAATACGACCGTACTTGTGAACCGGAGTGCGCATGTTTTAAGGATACCAATTGCTTTTTCAATATAATTTTCAGGACTCCGAAATTAAGCCGGTTTGAACCACGAACTTGAAAAAAAATTGCCAAATATAGAGCTAATTTACTCTACTTGAAAATTTAACATATTTAGCAATTTTGTTGCCTTTTAACATGAAACTACCGTGAGACTCAATCATCTAAACATATAAAACAGAAACGTGACTGACTGACTGATCTATCAACGCACAGCCTAAACCCCTGGACCAAGAAAGCTGAAATTTGGCATAGAGGTTCCTTTTATAATGTACACCCGGGATAAGGCGGGATTTTTCGAAATTCCCACGGGATAGAGTTCTGCCACGGGAGCGAAGCCGCCGGCCAAAGCTAGTAGTGAAATAAGCGGCCTCAACACAGTGTACGTCTCGCTGCCGCCGAGTCGCGCGCTCCCAGAGGAAGTACTACGAATTATTCCGAAAAATGTCCGGGTAAACTTGACTCACATACGCGAGTAATCCGTTCATGTGTGCATCTGTGCCCTTAGTGTAATAAAAAAGCACAAAATACGTCTCGATTGCGTTTGCGTTTACGAGTAAGTGACAAAATGAGAATTGTTAAACGCGAACGCGATCGAGACTTATTTCTTAGCCAGGGGGTCGATTTTTGAATCTCACCAGGTGACTAAATACAGTGATTTCTAAAAAGTTCGTATTTTTTAATCTCACCGGTGACTAAAATTCTCATCCCTATGATATCAAATACGAATGCCCCCACCCACTCGTAAACAAGATCACTGAGCGACTTCTTGACTACTGGCAGTGACAGCTAACCTCAATCCACTATGTTGACACGCTTGTCTACAACAGAAACGCAAATTAGCTGCATGTTAGTAGACGGGTATGACATTCAAAAAAGGCTTTTGGCAAATAGTGATGTCAATGTCGTGGGTGAGAACTTAGTCACCGAGTGAGATTCAAAAATCGATCCCCTCCGATTACACTAGGCGCTCTGTCACCTGTATCCGGGTCTTGACGTAGGGGAAGTGATGCGCGGTGGTGAGTATGGTCTTGCGCTTGCACTGCTCGGCGATGTCGCCGTGCGCGCGCCCTCCCGCCGTGAACGGCGTCGCGTACATGAACCGTTCTGAAAGAAAAATACAAAAAACCCTTATACTTTTAAATAGGATGTGTATTTGAAAGAAAGAAAAAATTGTTTATAGCCACAAAACAACATTTTACAGTTCACACAACAAATTAAAAACACAATACAATTAGTTTGTGACAATAGGCGTCGGTTTATTTTATGTGTACTTTTTTATATTGTTGTGGTTCTTATGTATTTTTCTGTATATTTTGAATTTTCCAGCGCTTTGGTTTATTACTGTCATGCAGTGTAAATTTTTGGTAATGATACTATATAGATTCTTGGTAAAATAAATAAAGAATAAAATACTCACTATATTATTTAATCGTATGGCATTATAAAGTATAGGTAATGACATTAAACTATATCATAAGTCAACATCCAGATTGCGCAGCCAGTTAACAGCGTCACTACTCACTGAAACGTGAATACACAGAAAAAAAAAACCAAAAAAGTGCCAACCCCGGGAATCGAAACCGGATCCGCGATATTCCGAGTCGCGTGCCTACCTTACACCAAGATTGGGGTATGGGTATGCGTAAAACTGATATTCACGGGAAAACCGTAACAAAAATTAGGAAAAACACAAAAAAAAACCCTGCAAGTTAAAAATAAAACATATTGTCAACCAGCGGAAGCAATGAATGTATGCAGAATGCTTGTTTTAATTTTTTCCCAAAAAAAAGACTACAGGGGGTGAGCACTCACACCTAAACTTAGTCAACCCCTAGCCAAATTTTTGAAGATTCGTTAAAAAGCACTCTGTATACAATTTGTCTACTGGCAGAAATAAAAGCTTCTCTCACTATGACGTTTCTACTCATGACAAAATTCAGCTACTCGCCACTAGATACCGCTAGGTGTACCAAAAACCACTCTGTATGGTCGAAGCTTGAGGAAAAGTTGTAGAAGTTGAGTTGTTAGGTTGAGTTGAACTTAAAACACTGTTTAGTTTAAAACCCACTAAAGTTTAATATCCGATATAGCAAGTTATAAGTAAAATGCTCAGCTGTGACCGATAGCGAGCGGTGTTATTTGCCAACTAAGTAAGAATGCATCAAATGCGAATATTTAGGTCATGTATCAGCAAAATACTAAAAATAGAAATAGAAATAGAAAAATATTTATTTAACGTACACAAGAAGTATAATAAAAAACAATTAAAAAGTAAACAAAGACGTACGATACTGTACGATATACTTCGTACACACTCACTGATGTTATAGTTCCGTTCGAAGTGCGTGGTGCGCGCGCGCAGCTCGTGCGGCTCGAAGTGCGGCTCCACGTAGGTGATCTGTATGTGCGCCTTGTCGGCGGGCAGCGACGACGCGTCCACTATGTTGCTGTCCTTGATTATCACCACGTTGTCGGCGCCGAAACGCGCGCCGTAGAAATTCTGAAATTATAACCAAGCCTCGCGGTATTATCAGCCAGTAAATATCATGCATAAAAGGTGGAAAGTTGAGATGGGGCAGTAAGGGCAGCTACTAGATCCCTTGCTGCTACGCGAAAATGCTCTTAGGAGACCTTTACCAACTTTTTAAGTGATGACAATCGACATTCGCGGATTTTTGATAAAATGTACAGGCAGCGAGAAAATCGACAATTTTACTTTTTTTTTTTAATGCCAATCGGTCCCATTTCTATCAAGGATTAAAATACTCCTTGACACCAACTAAGGTTAGAGTACTAGAACACGCACAAATCAAAGAAAACTTTTCCCATACAGTTTGTAGGGTGTTAACCTGTTTCATCCACGACGGCCAGCTTTATCTGTGTAGCAAAATGTTCGTTTTCAGAATTCTCTATCCGCACAAACTTGTTGTTTTTTTACAATGATACCGATTTTTCTCATTTCTAATATCCTAATTGTGTTGTCAATGATCTTTAAACTGAAGAAAATTTCACATTGTAATTAATTAACCTGTTTGTATTTGCGTTGTGTTTCTAACTAGGTACTGATAGGAAATAAAAATAAAAGAGTTGCAGTTCCTCGATTACTGAGACGACGAATGTCAAAAAAAAAAAAATTGCACCTCTTCAAAAAACTTTATTTAGCCGGCCAATTGGCCCGTCGAATCATTAAAAACTGTTATTTGTAAAGTTGGTGAAATAGGGTCCATACTGTGATATCCTGAGGCCAGCAATCTAGGGGTTCTCTCGGGTGGGCAATAGGAAATAGGAACAAGTAGTCTCGGTTCAATCGTTTAAAATAATAATAATAAATGTTATTATTTAGGCATTAAGTGAACCCATACAATTAGCCATGCTAACTTTTTATATATGCATGGAAACCTCAAAACCATTTCGAGAAACAAGCTTTCGGTACAGTTTCTGTATATCAGATTTAAAAAAAGTTTTACATTATTAAGATATTCGTTGAAATGTTTTGACCTTCAAATGACCTTTCTGTGAGTCATCAAATGCTTAATGGATAATGATTCCTTTGGCTTAGGTATTAAAACAAAAAACGACTGACGTCTGTCTAGTCTATATCAAACACAAACTCAACTCAACATTGAAGTGTCGTTTCGTTTTGTAGTTTGTTTGTTTATTTGTTATTTAAGCACAAAGAGTAAAACCAGCAGCATTTTATCCTCTAACGGCACTGAAAATGGCAAAAAGGACGGCTAGTTTCGAGCCGACTCTCACAATTTGCCACAAGTGGAAAATGTCATGATACTGGAGTTCATGACGAATTCTAGCAACCACAACATCGCTGAAATAAGAGGAGCTAAAGCAAAATAAAACAATATTATAATAATAATACAATCTAATTTATTATTTTATTCCTGTACTCAATGGTCAATACTTTATTGTTGAACCATTATGTAAAAGTAATGCGTTTGTTTTAATTAGGTACATACATTTAAATGATCTTCACAACAAAACTGCTAATAGTTCTTGAAGTATTTTTGCTCGACTTCACGACACCATTCCTCTCGCCGTCGTTCTGGGATTGGTACGAATAACAAACCCGGGTTATCCCTGTTGTTATTCGGACATAAAGAGACGAAACAGTCGTAGCCTTCCATTTCAAACAAGTTCAGTTAGTGTTAGTGATTTTTTTTTTTTTGAGGTTAGTTAGCCGTCCGCAGTGACGTTAACACCTTGACGTTGACTTTACCATAGACTCTACTGTAATTTTTTTTGTGCAGGCGAAGACTACATTATCCATTATGCGTTTGATGACGTCACGTCAGCAATAAATTAATATTTATTTTTAATGTAGATAGGATTCATTAAATATGAAAATACGGACATTGGTTTCTCAAAATAGTCTTAGAAAATTTGTCAAATAAATTATAAAAACCATACAGCAAAAATATGAAGCATGACCAATTAATACATTACAATAACAAATTAAATTAAACCAGACCAGACCATACAACCAAGAGGACTGCAAGTGTCTATACGATGTCGCGTTCCTTTGAAATAATAAGCCTGCTGTAGCTAGTTTTACTACGGAGGGGTCTCTGTACCATTAATTTGGTATGACATTTAGACCTCTGGCTAACACAATAGCGCCATCTAAATTAGTTTTTTCTTACAGTTCATAGATGGCACTATTGTGTTAGTCTAAGTGTCATACAAAATTAATGGTACAGAGACCTCTCTATAGTGAAACTAGCTACAGCAGGCTCATTATTTTACAGGAACGCGACATTGTGTAGCCATTGGCAGTCCTCTTGGATTTATTGTCCTTGTACCAGACTGACGTAAGTCACCTACCTACACATCGACAAACCCAAAACCTAGATGCTATCTACATTACACATACCTGCAGCCTGCTGAATATCTCGGGCAGCTTGGTGAGCGCGTGCTCCGTACACATACTTGCAGCCTGCTGAATATCTCGGGCAGCTTGGTGAGCGCGTGCTCCGTACACATACATGCAGCCTGCTGAATATCTCGGGCAGCTTGGTGAGCGCGTGCTCCGTACACATACCTGCAGCCTGCTGAATATCTCGGGCAGCTTGGTGAGCGCGTGCTCCGTACACATACCTGCAGCCTGCTGAATATCTCGGGCAGCTTGGTGAGCGCGTGCTCCGTACACATACCTGCAGCCTGCTGAATATCTCGGGCAGCTTGGTGAGCGCGTGCTCCGTACACATACCTGCAGCCTGCTGAATATCTCGGGCAGCTTGGTGAGCGCGTGCTCCGTACACATACTTGCAGCCTGCTGAATATCTCGGGCAGCTTGGTGAGCGCGTGCTCCGTACACACACATGCAGCCTGCTGAATATCTCGGGCAGCTTGGTGAGCGCGTGCTCCGTACACATACCTGCAGCCTGCTGAATATCTCGGGCAGCTTGGTGAGCGCGTGCTCCGTACACATACCTGCAGCCTGCTGAATATCTCGGGCAGCTTGGTGAGCGCGTGCTCCGTACACATACCTGCAGCCTGCTGAATATCTCGGGCAGCTTGGTGAGCGCGTGCTCCGTACACATATCTGCAGCCTGCTGAATATCTCGGGCAGCTTGGTGAGCGCGTGCTCCGTACACATACCTGCAGCCTGCTGAATATCTCGGGCAGCTTGGTGAGCGCGTGCTCCGTACACATACCTGCAGCCTGCTGAATATCTCGGGCAGCTTGGTGAGCGCGTGCTCCGTACACATACCTGCAGCCTGCTGAATATCTCGGGCAGCTTGGTGAGCGCGTGCTCCGTACACATACCTGCAGCCTGCTGAATATCTCGGGCAGCTTGGTGAGCGCGTGCTCCGTACACATACATGCAGCCTGCTGAATATCTCGGGCAGCTTGGTGAGCGCGTGCTCCGTACACATACCTGCAGCCTGCTGAATATCTCGGGCAGCTTGGTGAGCGCGTGCTCCGTACACATACCTGCAGCCTGCTGAATATCTCGGGCAGCTTGGTGAGCGCGTGCTCCTTGTAGACGAACTCCTGCCCGTCCAGGTCCCCCAGCAGCGCGCCGTAGAACGACACGCGGAAGTACGAGCCGAACACGCGCTTGCCGTGTAGCTGCTCGATGCGGGTGAACGCTTCGTTCAGTTTGCTGGACAAAAATAAATAAATAAATGCCATGGGACAATTGACACCAATTGACGTAATCCCAAACTAGGCAAAGCCTGTACTATGGGTACTAGACACGGACCAACCACCCTTTGGACACCGCATCTTCTATAATTTACTTGGAAAGTCATTACGAAAAAAGACGCGGTGAACGGGCCGGGGGAATGCGTTTTGATTGGTTCATAGCTTGTCATCTCGCTTGTCATCTGGTCGAATGTGAGCCGCGATCGGAGGCTAGAGAGATTTATAGGTGCTAATGAGCATATGCGTTTCGGAAACGTTCGCCCTGACATTTGGTGTCCAGAGGGTGGTTGGTCCGTGGTACTAGACAACGGATAAACATACTTACATATATAAATACGTACTTATTTACATATCAAACATCCAAGACCCGAGAATATACATTCGTATTCATCACACAAACATCTGCCTCGACCGGGGATCGAACCCAGGACCTCAAGCTTCATAGTCAGGGTAGGGGGGTTTTGAGATATGTGCGGAAGGCATGTCATTTTGAGCGAGTCCCGAGGCGTCAGGCGAGAGTCGAAAAAAAAAAGGGTCGAGACTCGGGACGTGCGAAAATGACCCTTCCGCACGTGTACCAAACGACGTTTTTTTAATACATTTGCGAAGATATGACAAAGAGGTGGGCCGACGCGAGGTGCCCCGTCATCACCTGCCGGCGCGGAGGCGGAGGGAGGCGGCCCCGTGCCGCCGGCGCCTTGGAAAAGTAAAAAGCACTAGTACGAAAAATACAACTTTCCGCATGATTAAGAAAACCGCAATTAAACGGCCTTCCTGTCCGCTTGTCGCTCTCCTTGCAGGGCGCCGCCCGCCCCCCCCCCCCCCCCCCCCCTAAGTTACGCCACTATGCAAGTGTGCAGTACAAGTCGTAGGAGGTGATAACCCAGTCACGCTTTCCCATTTGGTACCAATTAAAATACTGAAAACTACCTTAGAAGAGCTAGGGAACTGCAGATTACATTCTTAAGTATTTTCCACGTTATAAGCGTTGTTTGAGCCTATAAAACTGTATGGAGTGGTATGGATGAAAATGGGACACATTCACATACACATATCACCTCCGCGCGCGCGTGCTCTAGCCATAGAGCCGAAAAGAAGAAATAAGAGTCGTCGTCACATGGCTGTCAGATACAGCAGATATAAAAAAACCGTTACTTATTCACAAATACTTATAATTCAAGACCGCATCTAATAATCAATGTTCGCCGTCATCTCTTCGACGGCTTGACCGCGCCGCATAAAGAAATCTAGGAAACAGCTAAAAGGTGAGTGAATGCCATTATTTTTATTTCATCCGCTTCATGCGGTTTTATAGGAGAAAATCTACAGAGGGTATAAAGAACCATCCAATACAGTCCACTTTAAGCCCCATCAAGCGTTATCCACGTTGGTTTTTTGTTTGAGTTCATTGATGGCGCTATTGTGTTAAGGAGATGTCCAAATGGCATACGAAATTTAACTAGCTACAGCAGGCTCATGATTTTGGAACGCGACATTGTAGAGACGTTGATGTAATTTAGTGAGGAAATAGCTGTATTAACAGCTCCAACTTTTGTGGTGTTTGAACAGTTAATTCTTAAACAACAAGGCGTTTTATTTTTAAAACCTGATGCACGCGTAATGAGCAGTGATCGGATATTTCTATGCCACACCGCGAGATGTCAAGTAGAGTAGAAATTGTAGTATGGATTACTATGGATACGCTGTTTTGCCCGCGATATCAATTAAACTGTTCGAAAAATAAACGGTATATCCGTGTTGGTATTCTAACTTCCTAACTAATATTATAAATGCGAAAGTAACTCTGTCTCTGTCTGTCTGTTTGTTACCTCCTCACGGGAAAACCGCTGCACCAATCTAGATGAAATTTGGTATGAA
Source organism: Clepsis dumicolana (assembly GCA_963691665.1). Taxonomy (NCBI): domain Eukaryota; kingdom Metazoa; phylum Arthropoda; class Insecta; order Lepidoptera; family Tortricidae; genus Clepsis; species Clepsis dumicolana. The sequence continues at coordinate 18,088,856 of OY829507.1, read as the reverse complement.
GATAGTTTCAATATTGAGAAATAACATAGGCTACTTTCTATACGGGAAAATCATAGTTACCACGGGTTAGCGATAACCGAAACCTACGTGGACGAAGTCGCGGGCAGCAGATAGTTATGTATATAAAATAAACGACATTAAATAAGCAGTGTTGGTTATATAAATAAGAATCATGTAAATTATTGACAAAAAAAACTGACCTTTGCGGGATCCCGCGGCATATCCATACTAGCACAATGATTGAGTTTTTTTTACTCCGAGTGGCATTGAAATATCCGATCACTGGTAATGAGGTTCTCAGCCCGTCCGTTTGGTTTTGATCCCTAGACATTTCTGAGCAGTGTCGGTCTGCGAGCAGCAGCAGCCTCACCCGTGTATGTTGGCGAGCTTCTTGTAGTCGCGATGCTCCTCGGCGATGGGCAGGAGCACCTTGTACACCTCGTTCACGGCCTCGTACATGCCGGCCGTCATCAGCTCGCTGGCCGCGTGCTCCAGCAAGGCCTGCCGTGGGTCAATTACGATTATTCATTTATTTTTTTAAACACAGTTCATCCTGTAAGGGAAAGGCAAAGGAATCTAAGTCCATACAGCCACGTCTGCTGTTTTTATTAGTCTGCAAGGACCATAAAACCAAGAGGACTGCCAGTGCCTATACGATGTAGCTAGTTTTACTACGGAGGGGTCTCTGTACCATTCATTTGGTGTAACATTTAGACCTCTGGCTAACACAATAGCGCCATCTAAATTCGTTTTTTCTTTCAGTTCATAGATGGCACTATTGTGTTAGCCAGAGGTCTAAGTGTCATACAAAATTAATGGTACAGAGACCTGTCTATAGTGAAACTAGCTACAGCAGGCTCATTATTTTACAGGAACGCTACATTGTATAGCCATCGGCAGTCCTCTTGGTTTTATCGTCCTTGTTAGTCTGTTAATGTTAAAAATTAACTAAGTGTTCAACTGACGTTTGTCGCCAGATTTGTTTGTGATCTGATTTCACATTTGTTTGTAAATGAAAGTCCCGTTACAGTCAAAGTCGTCAGTCAGTCTTAGTCACGCCCTGTCAGCTGCTCATGTATTTCGTAAAGCGATAGTGTACTTTACGGGGAGCCACGGCGAGCAGCAGCCGGCGGGTACTTGGAGGCAACTAACAGAAGGAATACGCATTTTTTTTTAATACGACGAGGAAGGCAAACGAGCAAGGGTAAGGGATCACCACTGCACATAGACATCCGCAACCCCGGAGGGTTTGCAGATGCGTTGCCAACCTAGAGAGTTAAGATAAAATGCCTTTCACTTGAATATCGCGTTAATTTGATGATTTGATTGATAATTTCATGACACAATTTTTATTATCCACCAAACAACATTAAGTACAGCAACTAAATGGCACGATCCACTCTCAACGGTTTCCCGCCAAGCACTCTGACAACATTTAGTTTTTTTGACACCTAAAAATTTATAATAGGCATCGAAAGGATTTTTCCTCCTGGAAAGAGCATGAATACCGAGGCTGCACTTTACGAGTTTGATCAGACGAAAGCACACGTTTTACGAGTATTGCATTAATTATTAAAATTTTTATGTCTCTATGTGCGTCTATTGTGTATGTGTGTGTGTGTCACCTGCAGCTCGTGGTGCGTGAGGTGGTGGTGCAGCGCGTCGGCGCAGGACTCGTCGAGCGCGTTGTGCGTGACCCGCGCCAGCAGCGCCGCCCCGCGCCCGCGCGCCGCCATCTGTTCGGCCACCAGCGCCGCGCCGTGCACTAGGCACATGCCGGCTTCCGTGTGGTTGGAGCGCTGCAAAATGTTGTCCAGTTATTCTCAAATAGTTCAATTCAATAATTTATCATACTTCCTAAACAAAATCCCCGCGTAGGGGCTGTGCCGGCAGCCGCGCGGGCCGCGGGGGGCCGTACCTCCATGTGCTTCTGCGCCATGTTGTTGAGCCAGGTGAGCCTCAGGTGGGGGCTGTGCCGGCAGCCGCGCGGGCCGCGGGGGGCCGTACCTCCATGTGCTTCTGCGCCATGTTGTTGAGCCAGGTGAGCCTCAGGTGGGGGCTGTGCCGGCAGCCGCGCGGGCCGCGGGGGGCCGTACCTCCATGTGCTTCTGCGCCATGTTGTTGAGCCAGGTGAGCCTCAGGTGGGGGCTGTGCCGGCAGCCGCGCGGGCCGCGGGGGGCCGTACCTCCATGTGCTTCTGCGCCATGTTGTTGAGCCAGGTGAGCCTCAGGTCCGGGCTGTGCCGGCAGCCGCGCGGGCCGCGGGGGGCCGTACCTCCATGTGCTTCTGCGCCATGTTGTTGAGCCAGGTGAGCCTCAGGTGGGGGCTGTGCCGGCAGCCGCGCGGGCCGCGGGGGGCCGTACCTCCATGTGCTTCTGCGCCATGTTGTTGAGCCAGGTGAGCCTCAGGTGGGGGCTGTGCCGGCAGCCGCGCGGGCCGCGGGGGGCCGTACCTCCATGTGCTTCTGCGCCATGTTGTTGAGCCAGGTGAGCCTCAGGTGGGGGCTGTGCCGGCAGCCGCGCGGGCCGCGGGGGGCCGTACCTCCATGTGCTTCTGCGCCATGTTGTTGAGCCAGGTGAGCCTCAGGTCCGGGCTGTGCCGGCAGCCGCGCGGGCCGCGGGGGGCCGTACCTCCATGTGCTTCTGCGCCATGTTGTTGAGCCAGGTGAGCCTCAGGTGGGGGCTGTGCCGGCAGCCGCGCGGGCCGCGGGGGGCCGTACCTCCATGTGCTTCTGCGCCATGTTGTTGAGCCAGGTGAGCCTCAGGTCCGGGCTGTGCTGGTAGCCGCGCGCGATGCGGTGCATCAGGTCGAGCAGCATCTCGGGGTCCTCCTGGAACTTCTTCATCTTGACGGTGTCCGACAGGATCATGTGCAGGTTGAACACCAGATCCTTCACCTGAAGCACACATTTTTGCTATTATTTTCAACTTGGATAGTGTCACCGTCCGCCGGGCTGGCGATGGATGCCGCGTCCCGTCTTACGTGAAGAACGACTTACAATAAAAATGGGAATAGTTCAGTCCAGATACGTGCAATCGACTGAGAATTGTTACCACAAACAAGAATACACAAATCAGAATGAAAAAAGTGCTGGCGGAGACATTCCAACTGTCGTAATATGATAATGTTTTGATGTTTATATGGTTATAAAACATATTATTCAAAAAAGTGACATTAAAAAACATAATATCCAAGCATTAACAATAAAAATCGTGGGTAGATGTCGTAAGGGCACATATCGTAAGACACAATCATGAGAAGCTCAAAAAGTATATTAATACAGGATTGGGTGTCATAGACATAATAAAATCATTTTACATTTTCACTTAATCATGCTTTCGAAAATACACGTACGAGGGCTGTTTGATAAGTACCCGTGTTTTGAAAAAAAAAACATGTATTTTTTGGACACGTATATTTATTTTTCTACGTAGTCACCTTTTAGCTCTATAAACTCGTTCCAGCGGTATTCTAGCTTTAATAAGCCACCCAAAAAATAAGATTTCGGAAAGTCGTCAAAATAGGCCTCTGTGGCGGCAATGACCTCTTCATTTGACGCAAATCTCTTTCCGCTGAGTCATATTTTTAGGTTTGGGAATTAAAAAAAGCCGTAAGCTAAGCTAGGCTAAGTCTGGAGAATAGAGTGAATAAGGTAGCAATTCATAGCGTATTTTTTCTAATTTTGCCCCTGCGATTGTGGACGAGTGAGCTGGTGCGTTGTCGTGGTAGAAAAGAACTTTTTTCTTTGTTAATTGGGGTCGTTCATTCCTTTAAACAGAATAAAATTCGCTCAAGAAATTTTCGTAGTATTGCCCTGTTATCGTTTTTCTTTTTGTAAGTAATCATTATGTACGATTCCTTGTGTCCCAAAAAACGGTCGCCATGACCTTTCCGGCCGATGGGACGGTCTTTGCTTTCTTTGGAGCCGATTCGCATTTTAAGATCCTCTGCTCTGACTGTTTATTATTTTCTGGGGTATGGTTATGAATCAACGTTTCGTCCACAGTCACAAAACGAAGCAGAAACTCATCAGAATTGCTTCCATACTTTGCTAAACGTTGCTTCGAAGTGGTCACTCGGATAAGCTTTTGTTCCTCTGTGAGCAAACGCGGCACCCATCCCGCAGATACCTTTTTCATCCCTAATTTGTTTTCTAAAATATATTGTACCCACTCGATTGAAACATTAATAGTGTCAACAATTTCTCTAAGCTTTATTCGGCGCTCGGTTAATACGATATTTTAAATTTTCTTGACCATCTGTTCCGTAGTCACCTCAATAGGGCGGCCTGAACGGTCTTCGTTAAAGACGGATGTTCTGCCCCGTTTGAATTCGTTATACCAATATCTGATAGTTGTCATAGAAGGTATATTATCCTTGTAAACACCTTGTATCTATACTTTTATCTCTTCACATGGTTTTCCTTCCAAAAACAGAAAAGGAATTACAAACGAAACTGTTCTTTCTCCATATTTGCAAATTGAAATCGAATTCTGACCTTCAACAGCCGTTGAACGAAAAAAAAAAACAAAAGAATGCTGTGATATATTTTTACCTTTTCTGACCCATAAAGGATGTATTAAAACCTTCGTATACATATTTTCAGCCAGTGATAAGAATAACATTTGAAAACGGGTACTTATCAAACAGCCCTCGTATAAAACCGATGCTTGACTGAAATTAAAATGTTAATTAGGACAATTTTTAATTTAACAAAAACTAGTAAAAGGTGGCAGTTCGATCACTGAAAATTATGACTTTACGTTGAGTATCTCAATACAAACTTCATACTAAGCGATCATTAGACATTTCAAAAAAAGTTGCTGGTTCGACGAACCAGGCATCATTCCCATTTAACTAAACACTAACAAGGTATAAACCAAAAATTATTGGGTACATAAATCGATGAGTCAAGCTAAGTTAAGTACATGAAACGAAATGAGACGTTACTATAAACAAGACGAAGAGTTGGGGGTGAGGGGAGGGGGGGGGGGGGGGCGACTTACGCCATCGGGACTACAGTCCCCATCGGAAACCTGCACCAAAGCAAGTGTAAATAAAGTGAAGAGTTCAGTTCCATCTATTAGAAATTAATTCTCATAACAACACAATAAATGTGACGGAGATGGCTTCATTCATCCTAACTAATATTATAAATGCGACAGTAACTCTGTCTCTCTGTCTGTCTGTTTGTTACCCCTTCACGAGAAAACCGCTGCACCAATCTAGATAAAACTTGGTAAGAAGATAGTTTGAATATTGAGGAATAACATAGGCAACTTTTTATTCGGGAAAATTATATAGTTCCCGCGGGATAGCGATAACCGAAATCTACGCGGACGAAGTCGCGGGCAACAGCTAGTTTCCCTATAAAAATGTCTAATTGACATTCAGTCTTTCCATTCGTGCTAGCTCTTGTGGTTCGACTTGTATAGAAAACTAGCTTATGCCCCGCGGCTTTTTAAATATTTAAAAATGGGCTAATTTCGAAATATCAATTCTTAGTGCACCTCTACGATACTCAAAGTACATGTTTCCCAAATTTCAAGTCTCTAGGTCCAGTGGTTTAGGCTGTGCGTTGTCTGTCTGTCAGTCACGGTACTGTTTTATAGGTATAGATAATTGACAGCACAGCAAAACCAGAACACTTTACTGGCACGATTTAGTTGACTAAGAGCAATACAGGCTTGGGTCTCCAGGTCAAAAGACCTACAAAGGACAACGGGCAAATTTGTGGGGGCACTGTCCCCCTCCCACCAACAGAAACCAAACATGTCACATTTAATAGATCTTGGCAACCTGATGATGTTTTACTACGACGAGAATCGCCCTATGTATGGGGTTTTCTAGAAAATCATAATTTGGGTTTACATATATTTTGCTTATTTAGTTCACAGTTACCAAGGATCATGGAAAGTAAACGGATTGACAAAGCCCATACTTTGAATCGTTCCTATTTACATTCAGCGCCATCTACCTTGCTTGAGTGACACATTCGTACCGCTGTTTTGTTATTATTCGACCCGCTGGCTACGACCTTGGCGCCATCTATAAGTTGCCTGAATTTGAACATGACTGCGGGGAACGATTCGAAGTACGGGCTTCCACTATCCTCCTTGAGAGTTCCAAAGGCCGACCTGCTCCGGGAAGCTGGCCTGCTGCAGCTCGGGGTCGCGCTCGGCGTACAGCAGGATGGTCTTGAGCGCGCGCCGCAGCGCCTCCTCGCTGAACGTGGGCGACGTGCCCACCAGCGAGGACAGGGACATCGTCACCTGCATCTTCACGCGGCTGAAGTTCTGTGACACCCAATATACTACTTTTTGATATAAGTACAAAGAGTATGTCATTGTGCACGAGTCCCGAGTTGTCTAGGCCCGAGCCGTGAGGCGAGGGTCGAGACTCGGGACGAGTGAAAATGACACTTCCGCACGTGTACCACACGACGTTTTTTAATACATATAATGTGTTTATGATCACATTACTCGCATTTAATGCAGAAACGACGAAACAGAAACAAAATTGTGTTGTTTTAAATGATTCGCGGTTAATTGCATTAGACATAATGAAAACGGGATATTGACCGCGATTACCTTATAGCCCGTATTACGTTTGCCCGTGATCATGATGCATGCAACTGCATCGAAATATCGGGAGCTCATCAAACCTATAAGGTAATCGCGGTCAATATCCCGTTTTCATTATGTCTAATAAAATTGTGTTGCTCTGAAAGGAGAACATTTTTATCAATCACAATGTTACTAACATTATATCATGTAAAATATTAACTACACTTTACCTGAAAGGAGAAACAACATTTAATGCTAATATTCCGCGTAATTCTCTATTTATTATAAGCATTCAATTATGTTGTATGACATTACATTTTACATGTCTTAATAATTCAAATCCAACTGACAACTCTGCAGAACAAGGCCATAGACAAGTTAAATAAGAAGTTATGAACGTCATTTACATACATTTGCGAGAAAATTACAATAAAACCAAAGGCGGTGAGCCCTGCCGTGGAGGAGGAAGGGGTAGGCGGCCCCGTGCCGCCGGCGCCTTGGAAAAGTAAAAAGCACTAGTACGAGAAATACAACTTTCCGCATGATATGAAGCTACAGCAACTGTGTTAAAAGTACAATTTTCCGCATAAACAGCTACAAAATGTACCACTTTTTGAGCAACTGTATTAAAAAAACGTTATTAGTAGAATGCTTTAAGCAATAGCGGCACGCGGCACAGCTGCCAGTAACAACACACTCACGTTGCCCAGCTGGTAGTGGTGCCGCATCAGCGCGTACAGCGCGGCGGCGGCGTGCGCGCGCGTCGTGCCGCACAGCGCCGCGCAGTGCCGCAGCAGCACGCGGCAAATACCAGACTCTTCACCGCAACACGACCAGCCCAACTGCAAATAAACTGTGATACAATAACCGACATAGGGAAACAATAGCACAACCTAATCATAATATCATAGAAGTTACAAGCTCATATAAAACCACAAAGAACCTTCTCGATTTCTCACACCACCTACGAAAGAGATGGTTTTATTTTATGCCAGTCTGCCGGTCAAATTATTAAAACAAGACGAGCTGCGCATAAGGAATTTAGCACTATAATACTTAAGCACGTAAAATCCTGATATCTCAATAACTGAGAACTGAGTTGCTACCTAAATAAGTCGCTTGGCAAGTCAGCGGAATGAGTAAAATTTTGAATCTATATATATAAATAAATAAAATAAATAAATAATAAATATCATGGGACAATTGACACCAATTGACCTAGTCCCAAACTAGGCAAAGCTTGTACTACTATGGGTACTAGACAACGGATAAACATGCTTATATGCATAGTAGACAAAGACCCGAGAACAACCATTCGTATTCATCATACAAATATCTGCTCCGACCGGGGATCGAATCCGGGATCTCAAGCTTCATAGTCAGGGTCTCTAACCACTAGGCTATCCGGCCGTCTATATAAAACCGTCAGTAGTAGGTCGTGAACAATGTCGATCAGCAAGTATCCATATGTAGTCGGAGCAGGTCTCGCACCTTGACGATGAGCGAGCGCACGGTGGCGAACATGTGCTGCAGCACCGCGGCGCTCTGGTTGCGCTGCAGCGCGCGCAGCACCACCTGCAGCGCCGCCGCGCACACCGCCTGCCCCGACTCCAGGTTGCTGCACGACTGCAACACAAACCACACTATAATATACTCACTTTGCTTGTAAGGTGAATAACCCCTGCTGGTCCCAATGCTCCTCTTTAGATGGCACCGTCGTCTGCTTTCATAAACCGTCGAAGCTTTGACCAACACGGACTGAATGCATAGGATGGTATATAATTTATCTAAAAAAAAATAACATTATAACAGAACTAAAGCTACACCTAAATACTACACAGTTACATAAAACAGAACAATTCAACAAAACTAATACAACGCCAAAAGTCAGTAAAACAACCCGCCCCGCGTCATGCCAGGCGCGAAGGTGCCCAGCACGCTCGCCGCGTTACCCCTTTGAACTGCGATGGACAGCCTTTGCACCAGGAACGACTCGGAGCGAGGGTCAAGACCCCTCTCACGAAGACGGCGCCCACATTAATAAAAAAAAGTTTGGCCTCAAAGCCCCAACAACCAGTTGTCTCCACCGGGATAAACAAGTAATTATTGAATGCTGGATGCATAGGTGTTTAATGTAGTACATAATATCCCTCCCCGATTCGCCGACAAGATGCTACGAGCAGCCTCTGTGGGGAGGGGGGCGCGTCCCCCCGCAGCCCGCGCCGGCCAGCCCGCGGGGCGGCACCAGCGCCTCACCTGCACAATGGTTTCCAGCGCGTGCAGCAGCGTGAGCGAGACCTCGGCGGCGAGCGCGGCGGGCAGCGCGGGGTGCGGCGCGGGCGGGGAGGGGGGCGCGTCCCCCCGCAGCCCGCGCCAGTCCTTGCGCCAGCGCTCGCGGCGCCCGGGGCACACGTTGGAACCGCCTAAAACATTTTCTGATTAGATCGAGCGACTACGCGATAAGATCACAGCTAATGTACATGTTACGCTTGCTAGTCGACGTCTAGGACGTATTTATTTACTTACACGACGAGGAAGGCAAACCAGCAAGTGGATAACCTGATGATAAGTGATCACCACTGCCCATAGACACCCGCAACCCCGGAGGGTTTGCAGATGAGTTGCCAACCCAGAGAACTAAGATGAAATGCCTCTTGTGCCCGTAACCACAACGGCTGTCTTACTCTCCACACCGGAACACAACTGTGCAAGCACTGCTGCTTAGCGGCAGGAGTAGCGAGTAAGATGGTTTTAATGTTTTAAGGTCAACCACGCACAAGGTCCTACCACCCGCAAAATATAAATATAATCATATCATCATCCTAACTAATATTATAAATGCGAAAGTAACTCTGTCTCTCTGTCTGTCTGTTTGTTACCTCTTCACGGGAAAACCGCTGCACCAATCTAGATGAAATTTGGTGAGAAAATAGTTTGAATATTGAGGAATAACATAGGCTACTTTTTATTCGGGAAAATTGTATAGTTCCCGCGGGATAGCGATAATCGAAATCTACGCGGACGCAGTCGCGGGCAACAGCTAGTAGGGTCATATAAAACAAACATATCAATAGAAACGTCTCACCTTTGCGTCGCATGATGAAGTCGGACCGCGCAGAGCCCTGACCCAGTATCACGTCCTCCAGCTTCGCTTTGATGTCAGTTGTTTTGCGAACGTTCTGTTGCACGCACTTCAACAGCTCTTTACGACCCTATAGAAGGTAAGAACATAACTTCCATCAGTTCAATAACAAAAGAATAAGGATTGTGTCGAGGTCAATGACTCTCTATATACACGAGGACATCGCATCGCTGTCTGTGAGACAACACAGGGGTGCTTAGAAGCAATCTAAGATCACTTGTATTGACGGTCACATTTCGACCGTTGAGCTTCAAAGTTCCCAAATTGTGTTTGAAAAAGCAACGAAATAATACACTCACGACTGACATAAGAAAAATATGGTGTGAACCACCAATACTACTAACTCTGTTTACGAACGATAATACTCGAAAGCGTTAAATAAAAAAAGAAAAAATTAATATCACGTTTTGTTATTGACATAATTTTGCGAGTGCATCAGTCAATGTCAAATATCACATTACGTAGCTTGTTACGATTGTGTGTGTTGTTACGAGTGGGGAATGCAAACGAGGCTGGAATGTGGACGAGATAAGAAAGTGGACGGTTCGGGAATTGAATGCGGACGAAACGGGATTGTTGACGAGCTAGGAAGTTTGTAGTGTGTGTTACGCCACACACACGCTCTCCCATCCTGTTCACTATAAATAGCCTTAAGTCTTTATATTATTCGACAGCATTCACTCGCAACTCGAGCCTATTGCTTGTCCCCCAAGCTCCCACCTTCACAAGTTGCCAGGCGTACTACACAGTGCAGCCGAGCCGAACCTGTCGCCGCGCACCGCGTCCATCGCCGCTCCCCCGCAGCCGTACCTTGTACTCGTGCGCGGTGAAGCAGAGGTGTATGACGTGCAGCAGCGCGTGCAGCCGCGGCGGCGGCAGGTCGGCGCAGCAGGCGGCCAGCGCGGCGCGCGAGCAGCTCTTGAGCAGCCACACGAGGCACATCAGCAGGTTGCGGTGCGTCTCGCTGTTGAAGGGCGGGCGGCCGCTCTATCGAAGGAAAGGAGGATAATAATTAGGAGCTACGGTGCCACAGACAGACACATAGCGGTCAAACTTATAACACCCCTCTTTTTGCGTCGGGGGTTAAAAATGTCGATGAAAACGAGGGTAGTTATGCGTAGCCGTCAGCTGTGCCGAGCAGCCGCGCGAACAGACGAAGAGGCAAACATATAGGGGCTTCTAAACGGGCCATATTTTTGCTGCAATATGTGACCGGCAACTGTAGGAGTCTATCTAGCTTTCATAAGAGTCAGACAACAACTGCCGCATATTGCAGAAAAACGTTGCCCGTTTAGAAGCCGCTTAAACCTATAAACCTTCCTGTTGTAAACCTTCACCTTTTCCCTAGCGGAAAGAACATAAATAACAGCAGAGCCGCGGCGCGCACTTTGCGTTTTACTACGGGTCAAGCGTGTGCTCCCAGAGGAAGGACTACGGATTAGACCGAAACATGCTGGGCTATAGTCGACTGATATACGTGAGTGATCCGTTTATTTCACTTTAAAAAAAAAAGAGCTTTAAAAACCGCATCTACGTTAATCTTAGCTAGTGGTGATTTCGTAAGGCGTTTAAACTAATCGTTCAGCCTTTAATGAAGACTGTCTTTCAAGACGCAACTTTCTCGGGTTCGGTTAAATTTTTAGTCTGATATTCGCAGTCAATAGAAATAGTGTAAATAAATTGAGCGCAATCTTCTGAAACGTACCGCACGTTCCGTCAAAAATGGCCTAGATGGAGGTAATATTCCACCCGTATCACCAACTATTTAGTGGCCTGTGGAAGACTGGGGTGAAATGAATCAAAATAAGAATTTGCTTGTAAAAAATATATTCAAAGAATTAAAACACCCATTACGCACCTGTTTATTATCCGGATCGTTTGCAGATGTATTGTATAGGTTGCTAAACTGCCCCATTTCACCGTCAAATTGCAAAACATCTGAAAAAGAATAAATTAAACAATGCGAAGACTACATTTTTGATGGAGTTGGGTTAGGTACTGACTCAGGGTTAACTTGATGTATTTGTATCATCTGACGTTACAGTGGTTAACCTGTTAATATTTAATACACGTCGTAAGTGACCTTAGTGACCATTTTGGTCGTCGGCATAAATATTATAGTTATTGAAACTGGATGAATCTTTGGGCTACACATGTAGGAGTAATAGGGCGTGCTTACTGCCCGTTGCAGAAAGGTTGGTTACTTATATTTAGTAAGTGATAGGAATTTTCGCTGCAAAACATAACACTGTCGCAAATTTTCCTAGCGCTCGAGACATTTTCAATCGATACAGATAATTATTAACCTTATGAAAATTCCTGCTCTAGGTACTCGATACACAGAATGCGGTGACTCCCCGAAGGCGGTATAACGACTAGTGAAACTCACAAGTCGATAACTTAGGTCGATGCGTTATGGAAATCTCCAGCACCCCGTATGCGGGCCCTATCGACCAATGCAACTGAGCCTTTAGGCTGTACTTGTGTACTGACCGGCGCGGCTGAGCGCGGGCGCGTGGTCCAGCACGATACCCAGCAGCGGCATGTAGAGCGTGGCGAGGCGCGCGCGCTGCGCCGGCGCCGCCAGCCGCGGGTCCGCGTCGTGCGCCGTCAGCAGCGCTAGCACGGCGTTCACCGCCGCGCACTGCAGCACCGGGCTCCTGCGGCAGAACATACGATTACGACTTTGTTTCACCGAGAAAGGCAATACTGTCATTGATATAAACATTAGGATATGCCCTTTGGAACATTTTGAGCACAGGAACGGGTCCCGAGCAGCGCGCGCGGCTCATATCGCCAACTGACAACACCAACGGCTGTTTCTGGGGAGTATACTGACTGCAGGTCGAGCGCCGCGGTGAGGTCGTGCAGCAGCAGGCCGGCCAGGTAGTGCCGCGAGCGGTGCTCGTGGCTGAGCGCGTGCGGCGGCGGCGCGGACGAGTGGCTGGCGTGGCTGGCGAGCGACGGCGCCGGCGACGCCGCGCCCGACCGCGCGCCGCCGCCCGGCAGGTTCAGCGACACGTAGTGCTCGTGCGAGCAGATTATGCGCAGGAACGCCAGCTGCAACAAGGATTGATAATGTTAGCGAAGGTTATTAACAGACCGGCGATGCGCGAGGATGTGGCAATTACCCGCTACAACCCATGTATCTTACCCGCTACCGCCCTTATACCTTGATCGCTACAGCCCGTGAGCCTTACCCACTATAGCCCATGTACCTACCGGCTACACCCCATATACCTTACCCACTACACCCCGTGTACCTTACCCGCTACACCCCTTATACCTTACCCGCTACACCCCATATACCTTACCCGCTACACCCCGTGTACCTTACTAGCTACATCCCATATACCTTACCCGCTACACCCCATATACCTTACCCGCTACACCCCATATACCTTACCCGCTACACCCCATATACCTTACCCGCTACACCCCTTATACCTTACCCACTACACCCCATATACCTTACCCGCTACACTCCTTATACCTTACCCGCTACATCCCATATACCTTGCCCGCAACACCCCATATAACTACCCGCTACACCCCATATACCTTACTAGCTACATCCCATATACCTTACCCGCTACAGCCCATGTACTTTACACGTTACAGCCCATGTACCTTATCTACTACACCCCATATACCTTACCCGCTGCAGCCAATATACCTTATACTGCACCAGCGGCACGGCGTCAGGCAGCGAGGCGATCTTGGCGCTCATCTGCTTGTGATAACTCCTGATCAGATTAAACACGTAGCCGCGGTCCGCGATGCTAAGTAAGTCGAATAAGAAGAATGCCAGACTGTTGTTCAGGCTCTGAGTGAGGCGGCTGTTCTTGCCGTATCTGGAAGAAAGGGACACATTTACATTTGGCATCGACGATTTTTAGTTCCAAGAATTGGATTATTTGGGGCGAGCGTGTAACGAATGCAAAGCACTTATGCGACAAATTAACGATCCGTAAGGGGCTCCTAAACATCCAACGTTTTTCTGCAATATGCGGCCGGCAACTATTGCTGTCTGACTCTTATTATGAAAGCTAGACAAAGACGCCTATAGCTATAGTTGCCGGCCACATATAAAATTATTAAAACACGTTTACTGTTCGCAACAGACTGTCTTTATTTTTTTTTAAACTCTTACCCTCTAATTACGTTAGTTACAAACGATGTTCCTAGCTAGCGCTAGTAGTAACTTATTTTGATACAATGACAAATAATTTTAACAAAAATAAATAAATAAATATCATGGGACAATTTGACACCAATTGACCTAGTCCCAAACTAGGCAAAGCCTGTACTATGGGTACTAGACAACGAATAAACATGCCCATATAGGATAAATACATACTTATATACATATTAAACATCCAAGACCCGAGAACAAACATTCGTATTCATCATACAAACATCTACCCCGACCGGGATTTGAACCCGGGACCTCAAGCTTCATAGTCAGGGTCTAGGGGGGGGGATATTACAGCGAAAATATAGACCGTTAAGAAGCCTCTGTATATGGTGTCATTCCTTCCAAGTTATAAGGCCTCTCAAGTAGCGACGCTTTGACTGCTATATTAATACAACAAATTGGTGTTGGCCAAAACATAACACATGGTTGGCGGCGACCAAATACTACGTTACAGTTTAACACGTTCGAATGCGGTAAGCGGCTATAGCCATTATGGGGCTTCTAGACTGGCTATATTTTTGCTGCAATATGTGGCCGGCAACTATAGCATTCTTTGTCTAGCTTTCATAGGAGTCAGACAGCAATAGTTGCCGGCCACATATCGCAGAAAAACGTTGCCCGTTTAAAAGACCCTTTATAACAATAGAAATTGTATTGTGTCTGGTTTACCACCGGCGAAAGCATTAAAACAATAACTCTCGCAGCCCAGCCTTCTGGACTAGTACTCATAAACTTCCTTAAGTTTCCTGGTTTCACTTTGTTTACGAGTATCTTGACGGCTTCCTCGGACTTTGTCACCCATCACTCACTGACCTGGATATAATCTCTGTGGTGACGTTGTTGACGAGTGTGGTGACGTCATCGGTGAACTGGTCGGGGAAGCGAGCCTTGCGCGGCGCCTCGTGCGCCCCGCTCCAGTACAGATACTCGCACATCGACTTGATCATCAACTCGAATAGCGCCCTAGAACATTAACTCATACAGAACTAACAAAATCATCGTCATCGTATCAGCTGAATAACCTAACCTAACCAACTTAGAAAAGTTGAAAAACCCCCGACATCGTCATTTCAAAGTTGAATATTTCAAAAACGGGTGAACCGAATTTTAATAAAACTTGGCTAAGAACCATCTCGATTACATTAGCTTTCGATTAAAGAAAACCGCATCTAAAGCGGTCCATCCGTTTGGGAGCTATGATGCCACAGACAGATACACATGTCAAACTTATAACATCCCTCTTTTTTGTCGGAGGTTAAAAACGTCCACTGCTGGACATAGGCCTCGCCCAAGGATCTCCACGTCGATCGATCTTGTGGTACCCGCAGCCAATGGCTTCCTGCGATTTTTATCAGATCGTAAGTCCACCTACTGAAACTTCTAAAATACTGTATTTATTTTTGCTTTATTTTCTAATGATACAGTGAGTTTTCTTTGTATAATTCATCTGTGGTTATGTATTGTAAGAGCTAATGTAACTTGTTTTTAGAAAAAAATATGAATATTGCGCCAAGTTTCTTGCGGCGCATTCTTCTTGGTAATCATGTTCTTTCCGAAAACGCTGGTGGATTAAAAAAAAATACGTGTAAAAGAGCATTCAACTGCCTATTTGCTGAACATAATGTTTAATTTGTATTTTAAAAATTCGCTTTCCGGTACGCGGTTGCCACTCTAGAACCTTATAGCCCCAACGGCTATGAGTTCTGCGATCAATGTTCTCGTCAATATTATGATCTACACATTTTTAAAAACTGACCTCTAGTCCCCCGCTAGACGACGAGGCAGTGAAATAATTTAAATAATGTAACGTGAAACTTTTTTCATAAGTCTGAGTTTGTGGTACACGACTCGTCATGTTTGAGTTCAGAGCGTAAAATGTTCTTGGCAATGGGTTTTAACCCTTTATTTCGCTGAACTGAAAAGCGAAAACCTGAATTCTAGTCTCATCTGATTTTATATAGATCTACTAAAAATGTGCAGTAAAATTAAAAAAAAAAACACTGCTAAAGATATTGATGATGGTTCAAAACCAAAATGTTATAAGTAAACTTCTATTGCTAATGATATTTAACATTCAGATATTGATGTTCATGACATAATTTTGAAGAGTAGAAAATTTCAAAGATGACGTTTGTGCTATGTAATGCCTATGTATAGCATGATGGCAAAATAAAGAATTAATAATTCAATCAAATTAGATATCATCGGGCTGGTAAAGATCGCGGGACCGCGGTGGATGCGGACAGCACAAGACCGGTCTGAGGGGAGAGCCGCGGGGGAGGCCACTGGCCAGCAGTGGACGTCTTTCAGCTGACATGATGATGAAGGGGAAGTTAAAAAATATCAAGCATCCCCACGAGCCTGAAAGTGCCCCGAATCGAGGTTTTCTACAGTTTTAAAGAAAACCGTTCACGATACATGAAAAGTGTTTATGAACGTCACAATACAAGTGGTAACAGCAAATCCAAGTACTCGCAGGTAACTCACCAAGAGTTGTGCATGGCGAGGTCCCTCGTGGCTCCGCTGGCCACTACCCACTGCAGCGCCAACTCTTCGTGCAGTATCTTGCATGAGCCGTCGCTTAGCACTGCAAAAGGAGCGAAGAATCAAATGCTATTCAACAATAAGGCTTGTCTTGCGCTAAACTCCTGCCATATAAATGAAATAATTCCAAGATTAGGATGGAATGAAGTAAATAAAAAAAAACCCAGCCAAGTGCGAGTCGGACTCGCGCACGAGGGTTCAGTAGAAAGATTTTAACGCTTTTCCCTTGTGTTTTAAGCAGTCCAGTGTTAGCAGAGCCCTAAGCAAAATGTACCCAGTGTGGGGCAAACTTATATTGGTCCTCGAAATCTAGAGACAGACATAAAAATTTAAGATTTTGAGACTTTTCTGAGTGGTTGTACTATAAGAGCTATCTTCATATAAAATTTCAAGTTTCTAGGACAACTGGAAGTACCCTTTAGGTTTTAAAAAACGACAATTTGTATGGAAACGACTTTTTTAATGAACTAAAAAACAATTACTTTGCTCACCCGCGACCACAAAGACCTCCGCAAAGTAACGCCTGATTCAATAAATGACTTTATTAATGACTGTATCTTTTGATTGCGTTGACTTAGATGCTTGATTTTTTCACAGCTGCAAGGGACCGCAAGTTTGAGTATTTGATATTAATTTCAGCATCCTACCTCCACGCGTTTAAGAGAAAAAGGGTCTTGACAGACAGACAGACGAACAAGAAAGTGATCCTATAAGGGTTCCGCTTTTTCCTTTTGAGATACGGAACCCTAAAAAGTAAGAAAACCAAGTTATTTTTCATTATTTCATGTGGAAAATTATAAAATGTCATATTTTTCGGATAACAAATGCAGCAAACGGAAAAAATAGACTTTTCTCTACTTTCCTTCCGTTAAAAAGGATTTCAAGAAAAACTAAATCACTTCTCATGTATAGCAGAAAAGAAAACAATTCAAGTGAAAACGCGTATTTCCTCTGTTTGTTACCCCCAAGAAGCCAGGCGCCGGTCGTAGAGCTCACCGTAAATTACACTATCACTTTACGGAAGGCATGAGCAGCTGACAGGACATGACTAGGACAGACTGACTGTGACAGGACCTTTTCAGAAAACCAACAACAGACGCGGCTGCATGGATTTCGTTTCCTTTGCCTATACCTTTTTTTAACTTTATTTATTTAGGGGCTTTGTTCAGAAATGAACATGTCAGCTCCGTAAAAGAATTGTCTAGAAGAAATGTATAGAAAAAAACAGCACAATATAAAAAAACACACACAAAAAGGTACAAATATTTCAAAAGACACTTGTAAAGAATTTTGGCAGCTTCGCTAAAAGGTTTCGACAAAATAAGAGTAAAAAAACCTACATTATATTTACTAAAATTGAACATAGAACATAAACCCTCCCTAATAACCTCGGTCTGGACACACTCCATGAGCAAAATAAACGATGAACATCCTCGGGAACCCCACAACTTTCACAATTTGGGGACTTCACTGCCTATCCCTGAAAGGATGAATTAAAAAAAAAACAAATGAGGTTTTTAAGCTTGTAATATGCACAGCTATTATGCCAATGTGTTGGACAAGTGGGCAGCGTTTTGGTGTGTGTGTTACCTGCGGGCGGCAGGGGGAGCCCTATGTCCCGATCAGCCAGCGAGGGTCTCGGTATGGTGCACTGGTACTGGATGTAGGTTGTGATGAGGCTGCTGCGGCCGTGGGCATCGCAGGTCACACCCTCGTTCATATTCTGTTGGAAATAAGTTCATTACGACACAGCTTGAAGCCTTCGTAAGTTAGGCCTCTTGCGGTGGCTACTACTAAATGCCGGCTAGCCCTACAAAAGCCGTGATAGTCTAGTGGTTTGACCCATGGCCTCTCAAGCAGAGGGTCGTGGGTTCAAACCCGAGCTCGCACCTCTGAGTTTTTCGGAATTCATGTGCGGAATTTCATTTGTAATTTATCATGAGCTTTTCGGCAAGGAAAACATAGCGAGGTAACTTGCACACTCGTGCGAAGCAATTCAAGATGCGTGTGAAGTTCCCAATCAGCACTGGGCCCGCGTGGGAACCATAGCCCAAGCCCTCTCATTCCGAGACCCCAGCAGTGGGACGTAAAAAATAGGATGGTTATGATGATAGCCCCAGTGTCCATAGCCTGCGGGCCAGCACTGACCGCGATGTCCGTGAACACGTGCGCGAGGCACGTGAACACGTCCTGCGCGGTGTTGAGCGGCGCGCCGGCCAGCGCGGGCGGCGCCACCAGCAGGTGCAGCAGCTTGTCCAGCACGCACGGCAGGTAGCGCGCCAGCACCTCCACGTTGGCTGTCGGCAGCTCGTTTATGCTGGAGTGAACAACAATAGTTTTCAAAAGCCAAGTTTTTCGGTCGCGTTAAACTAACAAGGAAAGGTACCCACCTGTCCGGCTCCGATTGATTTATTTTTATATATGTTAGAGAGTAGTCTAAAATAACGGACACGTATTTTTTTTTAGCTGCCCAAACTCAACCTATTCGAAGAAATTGTCCTCCAAAGTACTACTACTAAAAAGTGAACAAACTTCTCGTGGGCCTACTATAAGTTTGAGAAACCCTGTTTTATTAAAAAAAAAAACATTTCAGAACATTTAAGAATTTCATGACCTGAAGGACACGGATACGGACGCCCAAACCGCACAAAACGCCTCGAGTGGAGAAAGCGGACAAGGACAGCCGACCCCAGATAATGGGAAGGGGCTTAGGCGGATGATGATGATTTAAGAATTTCATAAAACATTGTTAGTATAAATTAAAATAAATAAGAACATATTGATCAATTATCACCTGGCCCGTAGTTCGGCTTCCATATTAGCTAATCCGATCCTGGTCGGTATGTTTCCCTCCTGCACAGCCTCGCACGCCAGCGCGAAGCGTTCGATGTACCCATCCTGAGAACACACGAAACGAATGCGATAACCGAGCAATACAATGTAGGTCTCTTCGAGGGTCGAGTAAAGAGGCTGTTACTGAGCCAGCGAGTTACGCCATCAGGTGAGATACGAGTCAATCGCTGGTCAGTTTTTTTTTAAATATAACCTAATATACCCACACACCCGTTAACGTGGACACTGACACAGAGTGATAGGGAAAGATTGGAAGCTTTTGAGATGTGGCGCTGGAGGAGAATGAAAGGCATAAGTCGGATGGAACGGAAGACCAATGAGGAAGTACTATCAATGGTTAATGAGAGGAGAACGATCCTGAATATCATAGAGAATAGGCGCGGGAAAATGGTCGGACATTTTGATACGACACGACAATTTCTTTAAGACCATTTTAGAAGGAAAAATTGAAGGACAGAGAGGAAGAGGTCGGCCTAGACGAAGCTACATGGACCAGATAAAGCAGCAGGCTCGATCGTGTCGTATCAGGAGGTCAAGGAACTGGCTCATAGGAGAGATGATTGGAAGAAACTCCACCGACAAGAGTGTAACTCTTAAGTTTGATGATGATGACGATGATAACCAGGGAACCAACTTAGAAAAGTTGAAAAATCTCCGATATTTTCTTTTGTAAGTTAAACCTTTTCAAAACAACATCTACTTATGTATGTTTGATCGTATTTTTTAACCGGTGTAAGTGTTACTTTGGTACAAGGACGATAAAACCAAGAGGACTGCCAATGGCTATACAATGTCGCGTTCCTGTGAAATAATGAGCCTGCTGTAGCTAGATTCACTATAGAGAGGTCTCTGTACCATTAATTTTGTATGTCACTTAGACCTCTGGCTAACGCAATAGCGCCATCTATGAACTGAAAGAATAAACGAATTTAGATAGCGCTATTGTGTTAGCCTGGGTAGGTCTAAATGTCATACCCAATGAATGGTACAGAGACCCCTCCGTAGTAAAACTAGCTACAGCAGGCTTATTATTTCAAAGGAATGCGACATAATCTCTTGGTTTTATGGTAGATTTATAGGTGCAAATGAGCATATGCGTTTCAGAAACGTTCGCCCTGACATTTGGTGTCCAAAGGGTGGTTGGTCCGTGGAAGAATATATATATATAGGTAACAAGAAACGACACTGACGCATGTGTGCAGTAAACGACCTCGTCCTCGGGCTGTGTGCGTTTCGGGACGCGAGCGGGGGTGAGCGCGGGGCGCGCGGGGGGTGGAAAGGCGATCCGCGGACGCCACGGTACGGCAGTGAAAGTAGTGTGGGCGGGCGAGTGTTACCAGCGGGTGCAAATTAGCAAAGAATATATACACGGTGGAAATTAGAGATGGGGCGGCAAGGGCAGCTACTAGATCCCTTGCTGCTACGCGAAAATGCTCTTAGGAGACCTTTACTAACTTTTTAAGTGATGACAATCGACATTCACAGATTTTTGATAAAATGTACAGTCAGCGAGAAAATCGACAGATTTGATTTGTTTTTTCTAATGCCAATCGGTCCCATTTCTATCAAGGATTAAAATACTCCTTGACACCAACTAAGGTTAGAGTACTAGAACACCCACAAATCAAAGAAAGCTGTTTCCATTGCAGTAGTGTGGGAGGCGAGTGTTACCAGCGGGTGCACAGTGGTGGGCGAGTGTTACCAGCGGGTGCACAGTGGTGGGCGAGTGTTACCAGCGGGTGCACAGTGGTGGGCGAGTGTTACCAGCGGGTGCACAGTGGTGGGCGAGTGTTACCAGCGGGTGCACAGTGGTGGGCGAGTGTTACCAGCGGGTGCACAGTGGTGGGCGAGTGTTACCAGCGGGTGCACAGTGGTGGGCGAGTGTTACCAGCGGGTGCACAGTGGTGGGCGAGTGTTACCAGCGGGTGCACAGTGGTGGGCGAGTGTTACCAGCGGGTGCACAGTGGTGGGCGAGTGTTACCAGCGGGTGCACAGTGGTGGGCGAGTGTTACCAGCGGGTGCACAGTGGTGGGCGAGTGTTACCAGCGGGTGCACAGTGGTGGGCGAGTGTTACCAGCGGGTGCACAGTGGTGTGCGCGTCCAGCGTGACGCTGAAGATGGGCTTGTGGTTGTCGATCCAGCGCGTGCCGGGCAGCAGCACGTCGGGGCTGATGTACGAGTAGTTGGGCGGCGGCTCCTCCTGCATCACCGGCAGGTTGAACTCGCCGCACGTCAGCTTGCCGTTGCGGCACAGCGGCAGCCACTGGGGGCACAGAAAAAAAAGATTGCTTAAAAAGTGGTACTTTTTGTGGCTACGCATCGTGCGGAAAGTTGGATTTTTCGCACTAGTGCTTTTTACTTTCCAAGACGCCGGCGGCACTGGGCCGCCTTCCTCCACCTCGAGTCACCGCCACATTGTCATTTCAATCTGTTAGTAACAGGGTTGATTTATAAAACTATGCAGAAAGTATGTCATTATTGCACGGGTTCCGAGGTGTCTAGGCCAGAGCCGCTAGACTGGGGACGAGTGAAAATGACACTTCCGCACTAGTACCAAACGAAGGTTTTTACTGCGCTTTTTAATTTTGAGCAACTGTATTAAAAACGAATAATATAGATCAGGATGGCTGGTAGACATCCCTGCCTTTGTACTCGAATTTGATTGTTTTTATTGTCCTTTTTTGTACCGTGGAGGCGTTTTACACCTCTGCTGATTTTAAATTTAGTTTAAATTGACCCTAGAGACTATACATCTCTAAGCCATTTAGATTAAGTATTATATTATAGTATTAATTCTGGGACCCTATACATCCCTTTGTAATTTAATTTTTCACAGATATTTGACCTGGAGACCCTATACATCTCCTGCTCAATTAAAACGTGCCAGTAAAGTAAAGTGTTCTGGTTTTGCCGTTTTAATAATTACTTTTTACACTTGTTTCTAAAATGCGGTATTTTTTTTTCTCTCTTAATCTTTTAATGACAGAGTGAGGTTTCTTTGTGTAGTTTGTCTGTGGTTGCGTATTGTAAGAGCTAATGTAACTTGTTTTTAGAAAAAATGACTTTGTGCCAAGTTTCTTGCGGCGCATTCTTCTTGGCAATCATGGTCTTTCCGAAAGCGCTGGTAGACTCAAAAAAAATGACGTGTAAAAGAGCATTCAACTGCCTATTTGCTGAATAAAATTTTGAATTTGAATTTGAATTTGTACAATAAAGTGTTAACTTACTTACTTCAATGTTAAAATTGCTATTAACACGAGTGTAGTCGTTGCTTCACATTTCCCTACCTCTAAATAAAACTTTAAGATATGTTCAGTTCTTTGGCTTGTCGCTTTTTACATAAGACACAGTAGCCGTCATCATGTAGTGAAGATAGTTGGCATCATCGTCATCACCAAACTGCACATAACTAGCTATTAAAACACTCACTACGCAACAGTCATATAATGGAGTCAAAGGGAGCCTCAATATTTATTGTTGCTCCTTGGCCTCTGCTAAAATAAAGATACGGCAAGCCCTCATCATCATCATCAGCCTATTTACGTCCCACTGCTGGGCACAGGCCTCCTCTCAGAATGAGAGGGCTTGGGATACATAGTTCCCACGCGGGCCCAGTGCGGATTGGGAACTTCACACACACCATTGAATTGCTCCGCAGGAGTGTGCAGGTTTCCTCACGATGTTTTTCCTTCACCGAAAAACTCGTGATAAATTACAAATGTAATTTCGCACATAAATTCCGAAAAACTCAGAGGTGCGAGCCGGGTTTGAACCCACGACCCTCTGCTTGAGAGGCGATAGGTCAAACCACTAGGCTATGACGGCTTCTCACGGCAAGCCCTCATGTCTTATCTATACCTATAAAACAGTACCGTGACTGACTGACTGACTGACAGACAACGCACAGCCTAAACCACTGGATCTAGAGACTTAAAATTTGGCAAACACATACCTTGAGTATCCTAGAGGTGCATTAAGAAGGGATTTTTCGAAATTCCCACGGGATAGGGAACTAGCCCATTTTGAAATATTTCACGGGGGCAAAGCCGCGGGGCATAAGCTAGTACTAAATAAAGAGCTGTTAGAAATGTTAATTTACAAGTAACATCTTGTACTACCTTGTTTAGTATTATCTTGTCCTTTTTTTACTACATATGACTTCTGTATTTCAATTTTTAATTTTAATTTTATTTTAAAAATAACTGTTTACTATTTGTGCATGATGTGTCTACTATTTTAGGGTATACATGAGATGCATGATAAAATTTGTATATTAGGATGTACTATCCAGTTTGTAGACCAAATAAAAAAAAAAAACAGTTTCATAATCTACTATTATTGTGTTGTAACCCTCGCTCACCGAGTAGCCGACCACGGTCTCGACGCTCTTCTCCTGGTCGGGCGCGACGGGCTTGCGCTGGCAGGAGATGTGCAGGAACGTGAACAGCAGGTGGTGCTGATCGCCCAGGTCAGCCGGCAGCTTGATCTTGATCTCGTCGTACAGCGACGGGTTCCTGGGAAGAACAATCAAATAATAATAATAAGCAAGACATGCTTTTTATATATTTTCTCAAAAAGTGGTAACTTTTGTGGCTATGTGTCGTGTGGAAAGTTGAATTTTTCGCACTAGTGCTTTTTACTTTTCCAAGGCGTCGGTAGGTGATCATAGGGCCGCGCGTGTCTGGCTCACTGCCTTTTGTTTCATTGTCACTTTTTTGAAAATGTATTAAAAAGCGTCGCTTGGTACACGTGTAAGTGTAATTTTGCACGTATCCAGAGGTGATTTGGCAAGTCTCTACTTTCCGCACTCATATCAAAATAGTACTTTATAATACAAGTGCGGAAAGTATATCACTTATAAAATGACACTTCCGCACGTGTACCAAACTACGTTTTTAATACATTTGTGAAAAAATTACAATGAAGCGGTAAGCCCGGCGTCAGCCTCCCAATCTCTCCGCCGGCTTCCTCACCTTCTTGGAATAGTAAAAAGCGCTAGTGCGAAAAACAAAACTTTTCGCACGACACACAGCCACGAAAAGTGCCACTTTCCGAGCAACTATATTAAAAAGTACTATTGCTTTCTTTCACAAGGTGGGGGTTACTTGTTGTGGTAGAGCACGGTGGTGTAGGCCTCGCTGGTGAGCTCGGGGCACGAGCTGCGCCCGAAGATGGCCGCCAGCGCCAGCTCGGGCGCTTCGCCGCACATCAGCTGCACGCGTACCTGCGCAGACACACACACACGCATTTGTTCAGTAAGTGTTGGGAAGACTGACAGACAACGCACAGTCTAAACCACTGGACCTAGAGTCTTGAAATTTGGCAAACATATACCTTGAGTATCCTAGAGGTGCACTAAGAAGGGATTTTTCGAAAGTCCCACGGGATAGGCAACTAGCCCATTTTGAAATATTAGGCAACTAGCCCATTTTGAAATATTTTACGGGGGCAAAGCTGCGGGGCATAAGCTATAGTAGTCGCAAGGACTCGTTGCACGCGGGGCCATAAATAATTTTATCGTATTTTTTAAAAGTATTTTCCATTACATATCGATAAACGCCTTAGCCTTCACTATGGCTGCCGTAAGACCCACAAGTGCGAGCGAGCGCGCAATACATTCTGCTATGCTCACACTTTATTGGACGTCCGGATAGCCTAGTGGTTAGAGACCCTGACTATGAAGCTCGAGGTATGAGGTATGAGGTTCGATCCCCAGTCGGGGCAGATGTTTGTATGATGAATACGAATGTTTGTTCTCGGGTCTTGGATGTTTAATATGTATTTAAGTATGTATTTATCTATATAAGTATGTTTATCCGTTGTCTAGTACCCATAGTACAGGCTTTGCCTAGTTTGGGAATAGGTCAATTGGTGTCAATTGTCCCATGATATGACCTACTTGCCCGTTTACCTTCCTTATCCCAAAAAACCGGACAAGTGCGAGTCGGACTCGCGCACGAGGGTTCCTTACTAAGATTTCCTTGCATTTCCAGTGTTTTAAGTTTTAAGTTCCTAAGCAAAATGTACGCAGTGTGAGGTAATTTTATATTAGTCTGTGACATATACAGACAGACATAAAAAAATAAGATTTTGAGAATTTTCTAAGAGGTTGTGCTATAAGAGCTACCTTCATACCAAATTTCAAGTTTCTAGGACAACTGGAAGTACCCTTTAGGTTTTCGGATTTCGGCAATTTGTATGGAAATAGCCTTTTTAACCCCCGACGAAAAAGAGGGGTGTCATAAGTTTGTTAATGACTGTATCTTTTGATTGCGTTGACTTAGAAGGTCGATTTTTCACAGCTTCAAGGGACCGCAGGCTTGAGTATTTGATATTAATTTCAGCATGCTACCTCCAAGCGTTCTTGAGAAAAAGGGTCTTGACAGACACACAGACGGACAACAAAGTGATCCTACAAGTTGTGAGCCGCCGTCAGCTGCGCCGAGCAGCCGCGCGAGCAGAGCCGCGGCGCGCAGTTTACGCCTCGCCACCGGCGTGGCTTGGCTCCCAGAGGAAGGACTACGGATTAGTCCGAATTATGTTAGCTCGACTGAAATGCGTGAGCGATCCGTATTTCACTATGATTGAGTCTCACGGTAGTTAGTTAAAAGTGATCCTACAAGGGTTCCGTTTTTCCTTTTGCGGTGTGGAACCCCAAAACATGTCGGCGACAAGTAACTCACAGCGATATTCCTAGCGGATCCCGCGCGGGAGGTGTACGCGTTCAGGTTGATCTCCTTGACGGCAACGAACAGCAGGTTGCGGTACTGCAGGTGAGGGGCGAGCGGGGGGTGCAGGGGGAACGGCAGCACCTCCTTGCACGGGCGCACGTTCTCGTCTGCCAACAATACCGCGTTGTGGCACAAGGGCGAGAAGTTAGCAATTTTGCAAGAGGTTGAGTAAGTGTAGGTGAGCAATCCTGTAAAGTTTTTATCTAAACCTATAAAACAGAAACGTGACTGACTGATCAACGCTCAGCCCAAACACCTGGACCTAGAAAGCCGAAATTTGGTATAGAGGTTCCTTTTATAATGTACGCCCGGGATAAGGCGGGATTTTTCGAAATTCCCACGGGATAGAGTTCTGCCACGGGTGCGAAGCCGCGGGCGAAAGCTAGTTTGGATATAAAATAAAAAATAATTCTTCCATACACATCGTCAACCAACAGAGGCAATTAATGTATGGGAAAATGTTTTTTTTTTATACAACGAGGAAGGCAAGCGAGCAATTTATGTAATTAATTAGATTTAATTTTATGTATTTAATTTATGTTTTCAAATAAAAACTTCACAGGGGTGCTCACTTTGACTTACTCAACACCTGGCTGAATTCTTGGCAATTCATTAAAATGCACTCTGAATAATAGTAGTTTATGCAACTGTTATTAAATGATGGCCCATAAAACACGAGTGTGTTTTTATGCAACTCGGCTTCGTCTCGTTTCATAATGAAATTAAATGAATAATAGGACTACACGAGTGTTTTAACGCTTAATTATGTAGAATTGCATACATTACTTTATTACACAAACATATTATAAGAACTCCAAAATGGATTCAGAAGCCGAAGGCATAATAAACCTGTCACGAATTTGAGTGTTTTTTTTTTAATCATAGACAAACATATCGAGCTGACGTGTTTTTTTTAATTGAGGCCTATTTTTAAATCGTATTGGTTTTGGAAGACGAAAATTGGCTGACGTAATAATAATGGTCTACGGTTTCTGAACGCACAATAGAGAACTTACGAAATCTGTATAGATAAAAAAAAAACTCACCGCCGTATGGATGCAACTTGGCTAGCTCCGGGGTGAGTCCGTTCTTGATCTCGTCGGGGCAGGGCGCCACCTCTATCTTGAGGGTGCCCGGGATACACTTGAGCTTCTTAGGGGCCGAGCTGGGCCGCTTGATCTCAGCCAGGAACTTGTACAAGTCTTCGTCGCGAAGCTTGTCGGTTTCCTGGCAACATACAGAGCGAGAGCTCTAAAAATGGCTCCACCAAATAGATACCGCGATGGGCGGGGAAAAAAATTTGAACAGCGCAGCGCGTCAGTCAGCAGCGACATCGGCATTTATGCATGCGTGCACGGAAATGACTATGCGAAACTACTCTATTTAAGAGTAGTTTTAGTTGCTTCGTTTAAAGCGCGCTCGCGGGTTCTAGTTTGTTCTGTGTTGAGGAGACAAGGAAGATTAAAGTGCATAAGTCGCGCCATAAGGGATACAGCCAGTGACTACTCACCTGCTTGAAAAACTACTGACAGAGTAATTTTGTTAAGTACATCGTTTCAAGGAATAGTCAATGACATAAGGGACACAGCCTGTAACTCACCTGCTTGAAGAAGCTAGTGACATCGTCGACAGGTTTAAGTGGGTCCAGTTGCGGCGCTAACTCGTCTGCGGGCGGGGCTCACCGCTCCACGGAACAATAGCGGGTCAGTGACCCTCTCACTACGTCCATAATTGAGTATAAGGTACACATAAGGGACACAGCCTGTAACTCACCTGCTTGAAGAAGCTAGTGACATCGTCGACAGGTTTAAGTGGGTCCAGTTGCGGCGCTAACTCGTCCGCGGGCGGGGCTCACCGCTCCACGGAACAATAGCGGGTCAGTGACCCTCTCACTACGTCCATAATTGAGTATAAGGTACACATAAGGGACACAGCCTGTAACTCACCTGCTTGAAGAAGCTAGTGACATCGTCGACAGGTTTAAGTGGGTCCAGTTGCGGCGCTAACTCGTCTGCGGGCGGGGCTCACCGCTCCACGGAACAATAGCGGGTCAGTGACCCTCTCACTACGTCCATAATTGAGTATAAGGTACACATAAGGGACACAGCCTGTAACTCACCTGCTTGAAGAAGCTAGTGACATCGTCGACAGGTTTAAGTGGGTCCAGTTGCGGCGCTAACTCGTCTTCGGGCGGGGCTCACCGCTCCACGGAACAATAGCGGGTCAGTGACCCTCTCACTACGTCCATAATTGAGTATAAGGTACACATAAGGGACACAGCCTGTAACTCACCTGCTTGAAGAAGCTAGTGACATTGATGACAGGTTTAAGCGCTTGCAACAACTCGTCTGCGGTTGGGGCTCACAGCTCCACGGAACACTAGCGGGTCAGTGACCCTCTCACTCTGTCCATAATTCAGTATAAGGTACACATAAGGGACACAGCCTGTAACTCACCTACTTGATGAAGCTAGTGACAGTGATGACGACAGGTTTGAGCGCGTCCAGTTGCGGCGCTAACTCGTTCGCCGGCGGGGCTCTCCGCTCCACGGAACACTATCAGATCAGTGACCCTCTGACTTTGTCCATAATTGATTATAAGGTACACATAAGGGACACAGCCTGTAACTCACCTGCTTGAAGAAACTAGTGACAGTGATGACGACAGGTTTGAGCGCGTCCAGTTGCGGCGCCAACTCGTCCGCCGGCGGGGCTCTCCGCTCCACGGAACACTATCAGATCAGTGACCCTCTGACTTTGTCCATAATTGATTATAAGGTACACATAAGGGACACAGCCTGTAACTCACCTGCTTGAAGAAACTAGTGACAGTGATGACGACAGGTTTGAGCGCGTCCAGTTGCGGCGCCAACTCGTCCGCCGGCGGGGCTCTCCGCTCCACGGAACACTATCAGATCAGTGACCCTCTGACTTTGTCCATAATTGATTATAAGGTACACATAAGGGACACAGCCTGTAACTCACCTGCTTGAAGAAACTAGTGACAGTGATGACGACAGGTTTGAGCGCGTCCAGTTGCGGCGCCAACTCGTCCGCCGGCGGGGCTCTCCGCTCCACGGAACACTATCAGATCAGTGACCCTCTGACTTTGTCCATAATTGATTATAAGGTACACATAAGGGACACAGCCTGTAACTCACCTGCTTGAAGAAACTAGTGACAGTGATGACGACAGGTTTGAGCGCGTCCAGTTGCGGCGCCAACTCGTCCGCCGGCGGGGCTCTCCGCTCCACGGAACCCTTGCGGGTCAATGACCCCCCCACCTCGCCCGCGCGTCGCCGCAACTGCTCTAAGCTGCTTGAGGAAGCTTTGCGGTCTGTTGGGAAGTATAGTTGATGATTTATAGTTTTGTTGATCCTAATAATATTAAAGTGGAAAGTTTGTACGTTTGTTCCTCATACAAAAACGGATGGGAGCATTTGAATCAAGGAATGGAAATAGCTTATATCCGAGATTAAAACATTGGCTACCTTATATCCCGAGGGAATTGTATTTGCAGCTTTTAGCTAATAAATACAGAGCCACGCCAGCGCGCGCGCAGCGACATGTCTTACACACATATATCTAATGTATTTAAAATGTAGCAGCGATCGTAATTTTTGACCGTTACTCTGATAGTAATTTGTGAAAAGACACGTAAGGGTCTGTGTATTAAAAGACACGTAAGGGTCTGTGTATTAAAAGACACGTAAGGGTCTGTGTATTAAAAGACACGTAAGGGTCTGTGTATTAAAAGACACGTAAGGGTCTGTGTATTAAAAGACACGTAAGGGTCTGTGTATTAAAAGACACGTAAGGGTCTGTGTATTAAAAGACACGTAAGGGTCTGTGTATTAAAAGACACGTAAGGGTCTGTGTATTAAAAGACACGTAAGGGTCTGTGTATTAAAAGACACGTAAGGGTCTGTGTATTAAAAGACACGTAAGGGTCTGTGTATTAAAAGACACGTAAGGGTCTGTGTATTAAAAGACACGTAAGGGTCTGTGTATTAAATAGCGATGTAAACACTAACCAACCCATGGCGTAGTTGTAGCGGAACCGGCCGGTAATTGTCGAATAATTTAATAGTCATACTCACTACCAGACAATTACAGAATAATGAATAAATAATTAAATAATGCTACACAATTCAATTGTCAGCTCTTCAAAGATCACACTGGCGAAGTAGAAAAACTGTGGGTCACGCCAAGTTACCATCCCCAGAGCAACCTTGCAGAACGTGTTAATAGAGTGTGGCAGCAGACAGACAAACATACATATTAATTTCATAATAAGCAATTATTTCGTGTAGGGTATATTATAAGTTGCCCATCTCAATCCACCCACAAATTGTATTTACGAACGTTGTATGAAATAGCAATAGATTTTCTCTTTCTCGTGTCAATAATGAAATTGTATATAAGCAGGGTAAACTCGAAATAAAGATTCATTGCACCTTTGAGAGCTCGTTTCAATTGTTTAAATTGCCACCAAGCATCCTCCTCAACATAGAGAAATAGGCACCATGATTGCTACGTACACGACCGCGTTCGCCTTCCGGTGAATGAGCCGGTGGCCATGTTTGTTGGCGTCGTAGCATTGTGCTGCGTGTCACTGACCCAGGCTGTTGGTGTTGGCCGCGAGCGGCGCGCCGTCCCGCTCCTCGCCGCTGCCACTGAGGATGTTCAGCAGCGACACGGCGCTCCAGGCGAGCGGCATCCGGTACTTGCCCAGCCGGGTGCAGGCCGCCTGGGCGCTGGCGCGGACTTTCTCGCGATTCTATATGGGTACATTCACGATTTTACTTAGTATGACTCACATTAAGACGCTATGGCATTTTGAGACGCAAAAAGAAACTAATGTAGGTTGCATGAACAGGCATATAAAGTCAATACTTTTTCCCGAAACATACACCCTAAGGTAAGGTAGGTAAATAAGGCAGCCCATTGGTATCTTGTGTTTTCTTTGTGCCTTTTTTCTGTTTGTTGTGTCTGTTATGTGGTGGCGGTAGTGGTGTTATGTTATGTGGTGTTCAGTAAAGAGTTCTTATATTGTACTAGCTTTTACCCGCGACTTCGTTCATTATCTATCCCGTTTGAATTTCAACATGTCCGTCCTTAGTGACCGCCTCCATCATCAAGGCAAATTCTATGTAAAATTTCAGCCTTCTAGGGCTAAGGGTTTCGGTTGTGCATTGTTAGTCAGTCACTCAGTAACGGTAGTTTATAGATTGATTGTATTATACGTACACACGTAAACTTTTCCCAATCTCTGTTCATCAAACACATGCGAAAATACACCCTGCACAATAGTTTTTTTACACCAGGACCACATAACCGGTAGGAGCTACCAACCTTATCGTCCTTAATATACGGCTCCACGCACTCATTCACGTCGCCCTGCAGAACCTTCTCGACCCTCACTACCAGGAACACGTCATGCGAAGGGTTCAGTATGTCGAACACGGCGCTCCTGGCCATAGTGCTGAGGGCGGCGTGCGGGACGTGGCCGGACAGCATCTGGCGGGTGCACTCGGAGTTCAGGTTGAAGTAGAAATTTTCTGACAGCTTTTTCTTTTCTTTCGCGTCGTAGAGGGCCATGGAGGCGAACAGGGGCTCCACGTCGAGCTCCAATCTAGAAGAGGAGTTTAGTTTAAAGTCTGTTCAAAAAACAAATAGATACTCCATCGAGGTTATGTAAGAACTGTAAAAAATTGTACATGGGTCAATCAACTTTTCTGTGGCACTCGTCCTCATGGAGATGTCCCCTGGGTAGCTCGTAAAAAATATGATTTTCTAAGACCCCTTTCGACACAGCCCGAAGAATTGCGAAACTTAAGTGGCAATGGGCGGGACACATGAACTGATGGCTGATGGGGTCAGAAGGTTCTCGAATGGCGTCCACGGACCGGGAGACGCGCTGTCGGTAGGCCTCCAACAAGATGGAGCGACGACCTGGTAAAGATTGCGGGACCGCGGTGGATGCGGAAAGCACAAAACCGGTCTGAGTGGAGAGCCTCGGGGGAGGCCTATGTCCAGCAGTGGACGTCATTCGGCTGACATGATGATGAAGACCCCTTTCCCCCGAAAGTCAGGATTTGAATGCTTGGGAGATGAAGCATGAAGGAATTGCCATTACAACTGTCGAAACTCCTAACGTTTGATGGAGTGGTGCCTTAGAAAATCTTATTTTAGACGAGTTACCCGGGGGACATCTCCATGGCAACGAGTGGCAATGAAAAGTTGATTGACCCAAATATGAACTAGCTATAGATGAAGCTTTCTCATTCCGAGAGGCTTGTGCCTGGACCCTGCCTGGCTGCTGGAAAACAAGGCTGGTGATGATGACGGACATAAATAAATAATAATAAATAAATATCATGGGACAATTTGACACCAATTGACCTAGTCCCAAACTAGGCAAAGCCTGTACTATGGGTACTAGACAACGAATAAACATGCCTATATAGGATAAAAAAATACTTATATACATATTAAACATCCAAGACCCGAGAACAAGCATTCACATTCATCATACAAACATCTGCCCCGACCGGGATTTGAACCCGGGACCTCAAGCTCCATAGTCAGGGTCTCTAACCACTCGGCTGTCCGGTCGTCGGACATACTTGAGCTGGTGGCAGTGCACCAGTACCCTGTGGCCCACCGCCTCGCTGGGCATGTCGGCCGCCAGGCGTCTCTCTACGGCCTCCTCTTCGTCCAGGTACGGCGAGTAGAGGCCGAGCAAGTCTGCTTGGCGGTTCTCCAGTCTGCAAAAAAAACCACAGCTATCTCATTACCACCGCTACTCGCCACTAGATGGCTCTGTCAATCACTTTGCTTCGTTTTTAGAGTTCTGTACCAAGGAAAAAACGGAACCCTTATAGGATCACTTTGTTGTCCATATGTCTGTCTGTCAAGACCCTTTTTCTCTGGAACGCGTGGAGGTAGCATGCTGAAATTAATATCAAATACTCAAGCCTGCGGTCCCCTGAAGCTGTGAAAAAATCAACCTTCTAAGTCAACGCAATCAAAAGATACAGTCAATGAAAAGGTTATTTCCATACAAATTGCCGAAATCCGAAAACCTAAGGGGTACTTCCAGTTGTCCTAGAAACTTGAAATTTGGTATGAAGGTAGCTCTTATAGCTCAACCACTCAGAAAAGTCTGAAAATCTTAAATTTTGATGTCTGTCCGTAGATTTCGTAGTCCAATATAAATTGACCCCACACTGCGTACATTTTGCTTAGGAGCAGGGCTCTGCTAACACTGGACTTCTTAAAACACTGGGGAAAAGCGTTAAAATCTTTCTACGGAACCCTCGTGCGCGAGTCCGACTCGCACTAGGCCGGTTTTTTATGTTTTGTTTATTAAAATTATTATACATAGGTGTTCAATACAGACTTCTTGTATTGTATTGTAGACAGCTGGAACAGCATGCACGCACCTCCTGGCCTAGTTGAGGGCATCCTGCTGGTACATACGTGTACGTAGATGCTGATGCCAGTGACTGTCATCCAATGGAAAGTTGGGAATCTAGCTGTTGGAAGTGCTTCTGCCTACCTCCTTCATCGGTAGTCCTGTCGGTCTTTACTAGACGAATAAGACGAAGACTTGGATGTCAAAGGCTTGCGCCCAGTAGACAGCTGTTACTGCGTGCACGCACCTCCTGGCCTCGTTGAGGGCATCCTGCTGGTCGGGCGGGCGCCGCTCGAACAGGTCGGGCAGCAGCGGGTCCGAGGACGAGCTGCGCAGGTCCAGGCTGGCCCAGGAGCCGCGCGGGGTGAGCGTCTCGTTGCACGACGACGATGACGAGATGGACGCCACGGACTGGCGCCCGCTTGACGGCTGCGATTGGGATTCCAGCTGGGGGAGAATACATACAACATACAGTCACGCCTGTTTCCCGGAGGGGCAGGCATAAACCACGGACTTCCACTTGCTACGATCCTGACATACAACCTTGGAGAAAAACAGTACTTCATAACTCCCGTAATATATTAGAAAAGTTGAAAAAATCCCCGATATTGTCATTTCAAAGTTGAATATTTCAAAAACAAGTGAACCGATTATAGCGAAACTTAGCTAAGAACCATCTCGATTAAACTAGCTTTCGATTAAAAAACCGCATCGAAATCGGTTCATCCGTATGGTAGCTATGATGCCATAGACAAATACACAGGTCAAACTTATAACACACTTTTTTTAAGTCGCGTCGGGGTTAGAAATGTCTAAATTAAAAAATTAAAAATACAAATAAATCCCAAACTAGGCAAAGCCAGTACTATAGCTACTAGACAACGGATAAACTTACTTTTACTTATATAGATAAACACATGTTTCTATACAGTATATCAAACATCCAATACCCGAGAACAAACATTCGCATTCATCATACAAACATCCGCCCCGACCGGGGATCGAACCCGGGACCTCAAACTTCACAGTCAGGGTCTTTAACCACTAGGCCATTCGGTCGTGTCACAACTGTCACAGCACGGACCTGCCCGGGCGCCGGCTCGTCGAGCTCCGCGTCCACCTCGTACAGTTGCCTTGGGGCCGCGCTGAGCCGCTCCAGGCGCTCCGCGAGCCGCTCCCGGCACTGCGTGGAGCCCGAGTGCGACCTGCACTTGTGCTCCACCACGGTATAGTTGGAGGTGTAGCAACGGATGCAGTCCCGGACGAACATCGGGGCTTTACTCCTGGTGGGAGGATCATCACGTCATCACCAGGATAGTGATACGTCCCAGTGCTGGGCACAGGCCTCTCTCAATGAGAATTTGAGCCATCGCAGTCAAAAATCTGCTAGGATCGCTCGTTGACTTTTTTATATATGACAAGGAAGGCAAACTAGCAAGTGGGTCACCTGGACAGTGTTTTATAAAGCTACAAGTTACAATTTACAAGCGGAAGTCTCATTCTATCACCTTTTTTTTTTTTTTTTTAATACAACGAGGAAGGCAAGCGAGCAAGTGGGTCACCTGATAGTAAGTGATCACCACTGCCCATAGACACCCGCAACTCCGGAGGGTTTGCAGATGCGTTGCCAACCTAGAGGGCTAAGATGAAATGCCTCTTGGGCCCGTAATTACACCGGCTGTCTAACTCCCCACACCGGAACACAACAGTGCAAGCTCTGCTGCTTAGCGGTAGGATTAGCGAGATCGCTACCACCATCTTAGGTAGCGATCCGAACGGATAAGATCCTACCACCCGCAAGTGAGGTCTAACTGTCAATTTCCACCAATCTAACAACAGTAGCAATCCCAGCGTATTTTCGACTCGCGATAGGCCTCATTGCTGCACAGGAGTGTGCAGATTCCCATGATAAATTACAAATGTAATTTCGCACATACATTCAGAAGAGCTTATAGGCTACCACAGCTTGGATATATATCAATTTCATCATATTTTACTAAGGTGTAATTTAATTTTAAACGTGTGATGTGAAAACCTAGAACCAATTGTAAAACAATGCTTTAATTCAATAACCCACAGACATCACAGACCCCATGTAAGCAGCTGTCAAGCGTACCCGATTTTTATTTGTGTACAACACAGCCTGTAGCCAGATGCTCATTGGTCAATTCTGTAGCCAATTTACCCGATAAAAATAGAAGCATCGGTCGTCTCTAGGTAGTCATTCAAATAAGGTGTCACTGAATGAGATCGGGTTATAGTTGCCATCAAAGGCGCTCCCTCACACATTCAAATACTGACGCACACTACAGATCAAAAAAACGGTACGACTCTTAAAATCGGAGCATACAGTTGTCTCTTTTTAACAAAGGGCATTAGTTACATGAGCGAAGGGTATAACTATATGGCCATAAGTTTACCTTCCATCTATTGACTTCATTAATCTGAGCAATAAGTAGATTAATTTATTACTTGAAAAAAAAACAACACTTATTTAAGTGAAAGGGTCCAAAATTCGTCGCTTGCAATTTTAGAAAGCAATCACAATTAATTAAATAATATTTTCAAATAAGAAATAATCACGTAAATCAAGTGAATAAGGTAATCAATCACAATATTATTGCCCACCCCCACTCCCCCTGTAATTGGCCATCTTGGAAAGTATTCATCCTCAGTATTGCCATACAAAATTGTTGGAAAATAATCGGACGATATTTTCTAAAGTGGTTAGTTAGTGGTAATTTACCCTATATTATTGTCGGAAAATAATGTAAGACGCCAATTCGAAAGATACGAGATACAGATGAATGTGGCGTTGACTCAATGTAGTGGGTAATTGCGCAAATAATTTCACGAAATTGGTTTGTCTACGAAATTTGGATTCACATAAACATAAGGTATGTACAAGATTACAAGTAATGGATTAAATTAGCTAGCTGCTCCCCCCCCCCCCCCCTAAATCCACGCTTACACCTACGCCCATAATAGATTATATCCATACTAATATTATAAATGTGAAAGTGAGTTTGTTTGTTTGTCCTTCCTTCACGTCGAAACTGAGCGATGGATTGACGTGATTTTTTGCATGGACATAGTTGAAGGGCTGGAGAGTGACATAGACTACTTTTTATCCCGGGAAAATATCGCACTCCCACGGAAAACACGTTATAACATATTCCTTATATGTGGTCTTCCTTTGGATTGATATTTTTTTATATATAGAGATAGTTGAAAGGCTGGCGAGTGACATAGGCTACTTTTTACCACGGGTAAAATGTCTCATTCCCACGGGAAAATACTTTACAAATCTTATAATATAACCCATAGTCATTGTCGCATATATAGTTCCTCTAAGCGACCATAGACCATAAATACTATCGTGTGAAAACGTGTTAGTTTGCTTGCTTGCGTGTGTTTCCTGCTAATATGCTTGCTTGCATGCTTGCTTACATGCTTGCTTGCATGCTTGCTTGCATGTTTGCTTGCATGCGTGCTTGCATGTTTGCTTACATGCTTGCTTGCATGCTTGCTTGCATGCTTGCTTACATGCTTGCTTGCATGCTTGCTTGCATGCATGTTTGCATGCATGGTTGCATTCATGCTTGCATGCGTGCTTACATGCATGCTTGCGTGCCTGCTTGCATGCTTGCCTGCATGCGTGTTTACATGCTTACTTGCATACCTGCTTGCATGCTTGCTTGCCTGTTTGCATGCTTGCTTGAATGCTTATGCTTGCATGCTTTTGCTTGCTTGCTTGCATGCTTCCTTGCATGCGTGCTTGCGTGCGTGCTTGCATGCTTGCTTGCATGCTTGCTTGCATGCTTACTTTCATGCGTGCTTGCGTGCGTGCTTGCATGCTTGCTTGTAAACTTTAATAATGGCTTGAATGCTTGCTTTAATGTTTGCTTACGTATGCTTGCTCGGTCGCATGCCTGGTTGCACGCTTGCTTGCTTGCACGCTTGCTTACATGCTTCCTTGCATGCTTGCTTACATACGTGCTTTCACGCTTGCGTGCATGCTTGCTTGCATGCGTGCTTACATGCTTACTTGTATGCCTGGTTGCATGCCTGCTTGCGTGCTTGCATGCTTGCTAGCTTGCATGCCTGCTTGAATATTTACATGCTTTGTGCCATGCATGTTTTCCTGCATGATTGCTTGCAAGCTTGCAGGTTCGCTTGCTTGCTTGCTTCTTTAACATACCTATGGTTCACGCGAGCGAAGCCGCGGGTAAAAGCTAGTAGCATAATAAATATGGACGAGCCCTTCGGTACTCCGTATTTGTTGCTAATTTTGTGGCGCTAATAATAATAATAACTCACAGATCTTCATCAGGCAGCACATGACTGACAGTCCTGATCCGTCGGGGCACGGTGACCAGCTCCATGTCATGTGGTGGATAAGCCAGTGGGTCCCGTTCACCCATCAGCCTCTCCGCCACCTCCTCATAGTCCGGTGGCTCAATCATATCGCAGAGTGATATCTGGATAAGTAGGAAACAGAATAATGTGAGAGACTCTATCTTGGTTATTTTCGTTAAATATAGCTTGAACATATTTAATTTAATAGGAAAAATAATTAAAATATTACATCATCAATGTACATATGTATGTAAATACTTTATTGCACATAATAATATAAAACAATTACAATAAATACCTACCTATACCAAAACAGAAAATGTAGTACAAAGGCGAGCTTATCCCTAAAAAGGGATCTCTTTCAGCTAACCTGGTGAGCAAGGAAAACTTGGCAAACAATAAATGACAGGGCCTTGACAATATCACTGGTAAACTTTCAATGTTGTCAACAATATCGTCAGAGGCAGTATTCTAGGGAAAGGGACAGCTATATTTTAAATGTTAATAGATACCCTAGTCAAATTAGACGAAATTTCACCAAAGCCAGGAAATAATTCTAAGAACTGATAAAAACACTTTTGATCGATTTGTATGAATTAAAAATC
This sequence comes from Clepsis dumicolana, assembly GCA_963691665.1. NCBI lineage: Eukaryota > Metazoa > Arthropoda > Insecta > Lepidoptera > Tortricidae > Clepsis > Clepsis dumicolana. The sequence goes on along the minus strand of OY829507.1, from coordinate 18,050,439 downwards.
GAACCTAATACACCCGTTAATAAATTTGCCCGCCCGGAAAGGCGTGAAATTGGGTGAAAACAATGCAATTGAAATAACAATCGAGAGAAAAAAGGTGTACTCGGTGTAATTTGGCATACGTTTTAGTACATCTTAATCTACATTTGCACGCTTTATTTAGTTTAATCCAACCTACTGAACATACAAAAAAAAAATTATTAACAAAAATTTTCTTTTGGGCTTTGCGGCTCCGGGGAAAATATAGAATTAGGTGCAAATTGAGAAAATGATTAGAAAAAATTATCTAAATACAATAGCAAATTTGCACCGGGGTGCGACACCCGGAAAGTAGTTTTATGGTAGTTTTCCATGTTTTACCATCTTTGTACTTCGGGGGAAATTTTGAAACAACAGAAAATCCTCACAATCGTATTTAATTGGTTTGTTTTACATTCGCACCCCATAAAAAAATTGCATTTTTATACGGAACACGCGCTTCTGTAATTTTGTAAATAATTATCATAGAGCAATATATCCACAGAAGCGGCAAGCGCGCGATTAAAACAGGCAAGCGAACGTTGACGCGCCGACGACGCACAATTTCTTGATGCATGATGTGATAAATATCAAATATTATTGATGATTAACTACTTACTGAGATATTACCGAGTTATATTATTGATGATTAACTACTTACTGAGATATTACCGAGTTAAATTACGACTTGTAACATGCAACTTTTTAAAATTCAATAAATTTACATTCAGAAAAGCTTACGATTTTTTTAATATCATTGGATTTCTAGGGGATTAAATTACGACCAATTTTTTAGTAATTGTTTGCAACCTTTTTGTGGTCAGGTGATTTATTATAATTTTCTGATTCAGTACAATCACCAAACGACAGGTTCCATTTTTCCTTTTGAGGTACGGAACCCTAAAAACAGAAACCTTATAGGATCACTTTGTTGTCCGTCTGTATGTCTGTCTGTCTGTCTCTCTGTCTGTCAAGACCTTTTTTCCGCGGTCCCATGAAGCTGTGAAAAAATCAACCTTCTAAGTCAACGCAATCAAAAGATACAGTCTTTAAAAAGGCTATTTCCATACAAATTGCCGAAATCCGAAAACCTAAAGGGTACTTCCAGTTGTCCTAAAAACTTGAAATTTGGTATGAAGATAGCTCTTATAGCACAACCACTCAGAAAGTCTCAAAATCTTAAATTTTGTGTTTTTTTTTTACTATTTTTTGGCTCTAGTGTAATGTAAAGTTGGGTTTGTCACGGTTACGCCTTTATTGTTTTCCGTCGTCGATATGTATAACTTGCGGACTTTAAGTTGCCGTGAATGGTTGACGGGAACATACCCACTAAATAAAAACTGTTTTATTTAGGTTTGTTGTTGTTTTATTTAACTACATCGAAAATTATTAACAGCAAGTCATTTAAGTGTCGGATCTATCACTAAAAATTATACTATATCAAAATATAAAAGTCATATACTCTTGCTACAATAACTACTACTGCACTAGAATAAATCCATTTAATAATGTTGATAGTGACACAAGCGGCAAAGTCTTGTTTATTAAGTCCCGTCAAAAATGTTGCAAGTGACACTTCCGACAAATATCGATGAAGGAGTTCCGGTTAAATAGGATAATGTAACTTTTTAGCATCTTCTAATAGGAAATTGCTTAATATTTACATATTTATTTTAGAGTAGAGTAAATATAATAACAATAACTAATACTTACCAAATTTCGTATTAAAATTCTATGAATCATAAATTTTATACACAATAAGGTCTTTGATTGGTTCTCCTGAAACGTAGGTGTTTTACAGATCCGACTCTTTAAATAAGGACCGTCGATTTGCTTTCTCTATTACGTGGCAGAAGTGACTCTGATAGGTAAAGTCAAGAAGGCTAAGGTTAAACTTTAGATTAGAAAAAGTCAAACGATTTACTGTTTCCGACAAACGCCAGTCAAGCGTATAAAGTGTTAAGTCAAAATGATCAACAAAGAAACGTCACCCCGTCCCGCGCTCCGCTCCTACACCCCGCGGCCGCCTGGCGTTCGCGGCGAGTCCTTACATTTATATAGAACTACTTCGACAAACTTCCAATTATTTTTTTCTTTTTTTTATACAGTGCGAATGTAGTATCCATTGAATAAGTGTAATTTCTTAATTTATCGACTATCTTAATTTGCCCCAAATAACAATGTACAAAAGACTGAAAAATACATGTTCCATACTTTGCACTGGGGTGCAAAGTGAACCGAGTGTTTATAATGCTGTATAAAACTTAATGTAAGTTTGCACCAACCGACGGAATTATCCTCGAGCCACAATGTGAAAAAAATAATTTAATGAGGTTTCATACACCACATACCTTAGTAATTAAGATATACTATGCAACAAAGGGATTTATACTCGAGGTTAAACTTACGCCAAATAACTTTTAACATACTCCAATATTATGCCACTTTAAAGTTTATACCTAACATTTGAAGGTCTTCCGTACATAACAGGAACGGTGCAAACCGGGGGCAAACATCTAGTTGTTCCCTCTAACGATTCCAAAAAAACCACGACTACACGACTTACTTCTGTACTTTTCACTAATTCGACTAGGGTAAGATGAAAATGTCAAGGGACATCCATTTTATCATTTTGTAATTTAGAATAAAAATTTATAAATAATTCATTCAAATTCTAAATTTACTTTCACTTTACTTACTATACAAAATTGTTTAAAATTTTTAGATTAGGTAAGTATGTACTGTTCTAAAATACAATAATTAAGACAAGTATAGTTTACACCAATCTCATATCCTAACTCTACATTATTCTAAAAATATCCATGCCCAGAAGCTAAACTTAACTAATGATGAAAGTGTAATGTTTCCCTGTACACCAATTAACCAAACTATACCCTACCTACTATTTAACTTCAAAGATAATTACAACAACACTAACACTTATGTATTTAAAGCATATCTTACAAGGAAGTGAATCACGACACCAGTTAGGGATTGCCAATTAGATATTCGTTGTGAAGCATTAAAAAGCGTTAACTTACTGACGACGAGCAGCCAGAGAGAGTGCCGACCTTCGACTGGCTAGCATAGACCTTACGAGCCTCCCCAGCATTCCTATAAATAGGGAAAAATCAATCCTGGAGTTAGTAGGGCCCTCATGCAAAGTTAAGTTTCACCGACCCGTAATCAGTGCTCACTTACCCGGAAGGCTGCTGGTATTTGCGCCCAAGGGTCATTTAAAAATAAACTGCACTTAACACCAAGTTAACACGAGAAATACTTAGTTTTAATTTAAAAACAGTGTAAAACAAAGTGATTGTTTATACAAACTAGCTTCGAATTGATTTCATGTTTGACAGTTGGGGTTTAGTGTTGCTAGCGCACGGAAAATAGTTCTCCCAAAATAGTACTTTGGTAGTTTTTAGGTCTAATTTGTTTTCTACCGGAATCTCGCTCGCTTTAATGGATTCACTTGGTTTGTGCATGGTACTGTCTCTCAATTTGCATTTTTTATTCATCTGAGCACTTTGACTGTATTATTATAGGTACTCATAACCGGTACAACAATGGTACAACACAAATTAAGCATTAGAATTCCCCGCTGAAGTTACACTTTGCTCAAGATTCGCGATTTGACAGCCATTGTGGCGTTTTTTTTATAAGTGACTACACATTCGATCGGTGTCTGCTGACCTTAACCTTAGGGGACCACCGCCAACGTACCTTCATGCCTCAACGACAACGGGCTTTACGCCGTGTGCCCAACCAATGCTCGGTGTTTTTACAACGGATTGTCACATGTCTCTTTCTAAACCAAGCGCCGGATTCCAAGTTCTTTGAATTTGGAGGTCTTGAGTTCATTTATTGCAGAAAAAAAACCGACCAAGTGCGAGTAGGATTCGCGCACCGAGAGTTCCGTATAAATTTGTAGGTATGTAAATATTAGGTAAGCATCTAGTCTCAAAGATTTTCCCGCTTTTCCCCTTGGCCGGTTTTTTTTTTACTCAAGGGCATCACTGAATCACATCTATCTATCTCATTTCTCGATATAATTACCTATTGCATCTCACTGCTTTTTTATCTCTTTCGTCATCTCCCTTCGAATAAGCAACAGCGACAACTATGCGCCACTCATTTTAACCGCATCTCGATTCCACTGTGTATGTGTTTTTGGATGATTGCAATTTTACTCCCTAAGTAATGATTTGATTTTGAAGATTTTTCATTGATTTATTTATTTTGGAGATGGTCCTACATAGGGATCGAGTGTACGACCCAGCGGCAGCGAGACGCTGTAGTGTGCGTCTCGCTGCCGCTGGATCGTGCGCTCTCAGAGGAAGGACTACGAATTAGTCCGAAACAAACTAGACTTAATAGATACGTGAGTGGTCCGTTTTATTTCACTATGATTGACTCTCACGGTAGTTTCATGTTAAAAATGGTCCCACATTAATCAAAATCGATTTAATGTTTTGCTACCTCGTAACTTCAAAACTCCTTCATTTAGGAGTATTTAAACCATTTTGTTTATTTTTGTTGCAAAGAGTACCTACTCTTGGAAACACCTCAGTAGTATACCTATACTACTGAGGTGTTTCCATTATCAAATACGGTTCGGCAGTTTTTCTTACACTTAAATCCGGCTAATTTTCCTGGGAAAAAGTCACACTTGAATACCTCTACCACCTCTGCTATGCGGATGTTTCTGCCTTTGTTTGTCATAAGGCGTAGCACGTTCCGTCCATTGCAACCGGCCGTGGTTTAGTGCGTAGTTGCCGTGTAATCCGTGCGTTCACGTGCTACAGTCATGGGCGTGTAAACCGTGTAATAGGATCACGGGTGGCTTCCTCACTCGCGGCGCGCACGCCGGGCGGATTACTGCAAATAGATCGACGATCCACAGTCACAGGTACTGATTTTACAGAGGCTCGAGTACCAACATTCGAATCCAGCGTAACGTGACGTTATCGTATGGAAATCGAGAAGCTTCATACTAAATTTTAGTTACAAATACGCTCACGAGCGGGCGCTGTTCCAAACGTCATATAAATTTCTCGATAACGTACTCGATTACGTTACGCAGGATTCGAATATTCGTACTCGGGCCTCTGCAGTGATAAGTGTCGGTAACGATAAATTATTGAACGTAATATGTATAAGTAAGTAGATTGTATTTGACGACCGGATGGCCTAGTGGTTAGCGACCCTAACTATGAAGCTTGAGGTCCCGGGTTCGAATCCCGGTTGGGGAAAATGTTTGTATGATAAATACGAATGTTTGTTCTCAGGTCTTGGATGTTTAATATGTATATAAGTATGTATTTATCTATATAAGCATGTTTATCCGTTGTCTAGTACCCATAGTACAGGCTTTGCCTAGTTTGGGACTAGGTCAATTGGTGTCAATTTGTCCCATGATATTTATTTATTTATTTTATTTATATTTTGAGAGTTACGGTTTATGGGCCATACAAACACGTACCTAACCTAATAGGTACCTAGTCCTACACCATTTTGCATTTCATGTAAACATTTGCCACAGTTTGCGTAATAATTGGTTCTGTTCAACGTGGCAATATTGATTTTTGAATCTCAGCCGGTGAGTAAATTCAGTAATTTCTAAAAAGTTCGTATTTTTGAATCTCACCGGTGATTAAAATTCTCTTGCCCATGTTATCAAATACGAATGCCCCAACCACTCGTAAACGAGATCACTGAGTGACTTCTTGACCACTGGCAGTGACAGCTAAACTCAATCCACAATGTTGACTGGCTACGGCTTCGGCAGAAACGCAAATTAGCTGCATGTTAGTAGACGGGTATGACATTCAAAAATAAGGCTTTTGGCAAATAGTGATATCAATGTCATGGGTGAGAATTTAGTCACCGAGTGAGATTCAAATATCGATCCCCTGGTATACATACGCCCCCTGCGTGCACAGACATCTGAGGCCCGAGTACGAATATTCGAATACTGCGTAACGTAATCGAGTAGTATTAACATTATCGAGAAATTTATATGACGTTTGGAACAGCGCCCGCTCGTGAGCGTATTTGGAACTAAAATGTTGTATGAAGTTTCTCTATTTCGATACGATAACGTTACGTTACACAGGATGTGAATATTCGTACTCGGGCCTCTGATTCGTAGTCCATCTAAATTTTCGATTAGATACTCACGTAAAAATATAATAAGTACCTATGTAAATTGTATTCAGTGCGTAGGTGTAAAAACGCCACATATGTACAAACTTTAGTAAGTACTTATTTTCGAGTTCGCGTTGATAATTTTCCATTCGTCCAAACAAAAAGAAAGGTCAGTAAAGTTAGTTTACCAATCTCGTAAACACTGCCTTTTCGTAAGCCATTTGCGATCCTAAAAAAACATAATTAAATAAAACCCCGACCGCTGAAGTTTTTTTTTTAATTTAAAACAATAGCAGCGCGCTATTCACGGCACTAAGTGAATTAAGGCGACCCCGCCCGAGCGGCATAACCGCCCTTCAGCCAGTGCCATTCTGGCTGCCTCGACAATCACCTGTGCCGACACGCGAGAAAAAAAAAGCATTGTTTGCCACAGACATACTGCGTAAGTTTTAAAATTTTGGATCGAGAGCTGTACCTACTTAAGCAAAAAAAACCCATACCATATGTTTTTAAAATATGAACTTTTAGCGTTGTTATAAACGACTTGAAATCTCACTGCAAGAACTTTATGGGAGTTTGAAGTGCGTTCACTTGTAATTGCTTATAATACGGTCGTCGTAAATTGGTAATTCGGTACTTTAGACAGAGATAATAAAAGTTATCGACGGCGCAACAGGTGAACGAAACAACGCGACTGGACATGATTCTGTACGATGTAAGTATTCGATTTAACTTAATTTCTTTTATATTTATTATATTTTATTTAGCTTCACTCAGACTCTTACGGGTATGGCGTAAGATGACGTTAAAAGTTTCTCTGGTACTTCAAATCTAAATATTTCGCACACGAATAACTATCGAAAAATGATCTTCGAGCACCCCCAATATTTTTGAAAGACCTATCCAACGATACCCCACACTATGGGATGACCGAGAAATAAAAAAAAATCATCCCCACTTTACGTGTAGCGGGGAGGTACCCCAAAAATTTTTTTTTCAAGATTTTATCCCAAAACTTTTTCGGCCTAATTAATATTAATAATTAAGCTGTAATTTTGCATAGGTAGATATACATAATGTATTATATTTCCAGTACCAATAGTCTCTGAGTTATGCCGCGGACAGACAGACAGACAGACAGACAGACGAACATGACGAAACTATAAGGGTTCCTTTTTGCCATTTTGGCTTAGGAACCCTAAAAATCGATTTCTAAACAAAAACAAAAAACAACAAAGATAATTAGGAATGGTAATGGAAACCTTCGGCGCAGTAGACCCACGCCGTGATCTTACGCTCTTCAGTGCCCTGAGCACGACTTGTCGAATCCTGCGTCACGTAAACTCGAATAGTAAACTATAACGAGTTTGTATGACGTTTGGAACAGCGCCCGCCCGTGAGCGTATTTGGAACTAAAATTTAATATGAGATTTCTCGATCTCGATACGATAACCGTAACGTAACGCAGGATTCGACAAGTCGTGCTTAGGGCACAGGACTTATTCAGAGGGTCGAGCACGACTTTTCGAAACCTGCGTGCGTCACGTAAAATCGAATAGTAAACGTTGTCGAGTTTGTATGACGTTTGGAACAGCGCCCGCCCGTGAGCGTTTTTGGACCTAAAATTTAATATGAGGTTTCTCGATCTCGATACGATAACCATAACATTACGCAGCATTCGTAAGGTCGTGCTGGACCCACAGACGACGTTTAGCAGTGGCGAAATTACAAACCATATCGCGTGGGTTATAATCTTTTTGCGTCAAAATAAGGAGAAAACGATTTGTTCCGGATATGAGATTAAATAAATAAATATCATGGGACAATTTGACACCAATTGACCTAGTCCCAAACTAGGCAAAGCCTGTACTATGGGTACCAGACAACGGAAAACATACTTATATAGATAAATACATACTTATATACATATTAAACACCCAAGACCCGAGAACAAACATTCATATTCATCATACAAACATCTGCCCCGACCGGGATTTGAACCCGGGACCTCAAGCTTCATAGTCAGGGTCTCTAACCACTAGGCTTTTCGGCCGTCAAATATTAAATATTAAGATTATGTAAGTAGGTATACATATAATATTATATTGCTCGTTTAATACTATAGGATCTAACCTTTAGACGCGTATTACTTACCTACTCTCAAAGTTGGAGTTACGTTATTATAAATATAAATAGGAACTCCACTTTTTTTACCTCAGATTTTTTATACTTTAAAATAAACAAGTCCTTATCATCACTCTTATATTTTCAAGTAATTTCCCTTATTTATTTGAAACATATTTTAAAATTAAAACAAAGATAAACGGTACGACTTATCCTTTTGAAGCACAAAAACTTTATAACCGCAAGAGATTTCGAGGGATCGCTTTATTTCTATTGTTGTTAAATGGTAGCTCTATTTCCTAAATTCAGTCACAAAATGTAGACAATACAAAATGCCACAGTACGTAGCTAAAGCAGTACCTCAATTAGAGTCGCTTACGAATTTTCTACATCCATGGTCCATTGGAGCGATTGGATCGTCACTCGCGCCTCGCGCAGAACATTTTTAGAGTTATGCGCAGGCAGTGGGCGAGGTATCGCGGTCGCGTTCCCAGAGGGTCGAGCGCGACTTTACGAATGCTGCGTAACGTTATGGTTATCGTATCGAGATCGAGAAACCTCATACTAAATTTTAGTTCCAAATACGCTCACGGGTTCCAAACGTCATACAAACTCGACAACGTTTACTATTCGATTTTACGTGACGCAGGTTTCGAATAAGTCGTGCTCGACCCACAGCTCCCACATTTACCGTTCGAGCCTCGCTGCCCTTACACGTGCCTTGCGTTGTCGTGCAGTCAAGTAAGTAGTACAAGTTATATTCTATAATAATGTTACAAATATACTTTGTTGTATACTGTTTACAGTTATCGTATTTTGATTACAATTAATATTGCTAATCATGTTTGTATTTCCAAATGCATTGTTTAAATACCTAAATAAAAAAAAACCTGTAAAAAGTAAAAAAAAATATTTTTGGGCCTGGTCCTTTAATTAAGAACTACGTTAAATTTCGCGCAGTAGGGTTCCGTCTATTTGTATTTGTAGGCCCTCCGTAGGTACGGCACCCGACTGCGCAAAAGTTAACATAGTTCCTAATTAAAGGACCAGGCCTAGAAATTTATTTTTTTACTTTTTACAGGTTTCTTATGTCGGGGTTTTTTTAATTTAAATTTATTTTTTTGTCACTTTTTACATAAAATGTAATATGAAAATATAACAATATAAAAAAACCGCATCAAAATCTGCTCAACCGTTTAAAGAGCTACGGTGCCACAGACAGACACACAAACACACAGCCACACATAGCGGTCAAACTTATAACACTCCTCATTTTGCGTCAGGGGTTAAAAATAAATTAAATTAACAAAAAAGTAAAACCGCCTTAAAAAAAAACCGTAGAAAAAAAAAACGTTAAATAATCCTCTAAAATAATGATAACTAAATAAAATAAAATAAAATGCGTTTATTTCGGACAACAGAAACTAAAGCCTAAAGGTTTATCGCCTAGCACTAAGCAGCAGAAATATGAAGTCGGTGCGGTGCGAGCGGAATATTCTTTGAATGAATGAAGAATGATTTTTTTGAAGTCGGTTAAAAAAATCAAACCGTAGAAAAAGTTTTTTTGACGTAATGATGTTTCAATAATGATTCTGAATGGCCTACATATCAAACTTTGTAAACTTAAAAATATCTAATGATGTAGTATATGTACCTACTTAAGTTCTATCGCGGCACCTGCGACTGTTGAATCTAGTTAAAATTTACTGTAGCCACGCGCGGCTGTGTGCGTGTGTCAAATCGGACGTTTGTATGGATTTAATTCACTGCTTTAAAAGAGAGAAAGAGATTCACACAAATTCGACACACACACAAAAAACAGTACATTTGAAAAAAAAACGAAACAAAACAAAAGCATAAACTTAATAACTATTTAAAACTTAAGGAAATGTCGAATATTGTGAAATAGGCCCCACTCAGCATATTATAGCATAATATTGCGGCGAGTTTTTCAGCAGGACCCATTTATTGTTGGAACTCCTTAGTATAAACTAAAAGGAATGTTTTTTAAACTGACATGAAAGTCACTTCATCAGAGGGTCGAGCACGACTTTACGAATGCTGCGTAACGTAAAATCGAATAGTAAACGTTGTCGACTTTGTATGACGTTACGCAGCATTCGTAAAATCGTGCTCGACCCTCTGTGTTCTTTTCCTATGCTTGTAAGTAGTATATTATTGGGCATTCTGGACCACCATTCATTCGATCGGGCGAAAAATTTCGCCCTCACTCATTCGTGGTGATCCAGAAGCCCAATAATACAATGAATTGCACACAACCTACAATCAACCCAGACCCAACGGTAACCAACCTAACAGTAACCTATCAGCATTTGCGTTCAACATAACGCTCAACCTACACCTGAAATCGCATTGGGCATTCTGTTTCACCTCTCGTTCAACGCAACAGCAACTCAAACCCAACGGAACCCAACCTAACAGTGACCTATCAGCATTTGCGTTCAACATAACGCTCAACCTACACCTGAAATCGCATTGGGCATTCTGTTTCACCTCTCGATCAACGCAACGAATACATCAGCCCAACAGCAACTCAAACCCAACGGAACCCAACCTAACAGAATTTGCTCACACTCGAGGTTTAACGTTAACCATCTGTTCTTCTGCTCATTTTGAATAAGCATTCCATGCTTGCAACACGCGCGCATTGGTTGAATTGATCTTGAACAGATATGAAGTTTGTAAAACAAGCTCAGAGCTTGCAGTTGGAGGTTGTTTGTTCAGATCGCAACAATCGTAGTTTTCGTCACGGTGAACTTTTACCCGACACAATTCGCTGTATAATTTGCGGTCCTTCTAATTGCGGTAAAACTAATTTAATTGTCTCTCTTCTACTACATGAACAAGGACTACGCTTTCAAAATATTTACGTATATTCAAAAACACTTTTCCAACCGATGTACCAGTTTTTAGAAAATATATTGATGTTGGTTCCATCAGTTAAATTTCAAAAACATCGCGAAAATGATGAAATACTAAGCCCGCATGAAGCTGAGAACAATTCAATTATCATATTTGATGATGTTGCATGCGAAAATCAAAATAATATAAGGGATTACTTTGCAATGGGAAGGCATAAAAATATTGACAGCTTCTACTTAAATCAAACTTACAGTAAAATACCTAAACAATTAATAAGGGACAATGCTAACTTAATCATCCTTTTTAAACAAGATGAAGTTAATTTACGTCATGTTTATGACGAGCACGTTGGAACTGATATGTCTTGGTCACAGTTTCGGGAAATGTGTGCAAAAATATGGAGCGTACCTTTTAGCTACTTGGTTGTAAACAAGGATTGTGCTAGAAATTCAGGATGTTATAGAATGGGATTTGATACATTTATCGTTTTGGATTAACCGTGTTACTTAACCAGTTTCATTTTCAAGAAACTTTTATTGCATCATGGGAATCCATCGAGATCAGACATGAATCATAAAATAAACACAGAGAAAACTTTAAAAGAAAAAGTACTTCAGTCTGCCGATGCTGTCAAAAAGAAGGTTAAACTACTTCGTGATATGAAAAATAACAACAATATGATTTTGGAATCAGTCTTTAAACCAATAACAGACCCGCTTAATGAAATGGTTAAAAGTAACGACAGTAAATACTATAACACTAATGAAACCGATTTTGATGAAGACATATTTAAGTGGCAAAAGGCGCCAAAAACATTAAAATTTAGTCCTAATGAAGGGAAGAGAAGTAGTATTAATAATCAAACAATCGTACGAAATTTTTCCGAAACGACTTCAAATAATGATGATGAGGTATCAAATAGAGACGAAAACAGACAAGATGGTGATGATGACATGTTATGTGAAAGTGACAACAATGATGTCTTGGAATCAACAAATGATACTTCATTTAAGACTACCGGTTCATATGCATCTCCTCGCGAAGACCCTGCATGGCAAAAACAATACAACACCGACTTGGACATTCCTTTTGGCATACGAACAGAACGCGATAAGCTTATGTTAGGATCTTGTTTAGTTTCCGTTAGTGGCGAAAAACTCAAAGTAAATGGACGTACTTACAATTTAACACCAGGTTTATATGATTTGTTATTTAAGAAGTTGCCTGATTTAGGTATCATAACTGAAGACGATAAACGTTATTATAAAATGTTGCTACTAGAAACGAATGTCCATAGACGAGATTTTGATCCCAATAAACCAATAAAAAGTAACAAAGGTCAGAAATATTTATACATTATAAAACCGCTTTTCAAATTATCGAAACAACGTTCAATAAGCGAAGATTTATGTACTTACGGCAAAGGACTACCAACAATGAAAAAAGTTAAAAGAGATGTTTCATATGTCTATTGGGATAATCCAAACGAATTAGTTGAAAGATTGAAATTACTCATTGCTTCCCGTGATGCCGGTAACACAGGATTAGACAATGAAATAATATCAATTGTAGAAGAACTTCGTGAAGCGGGCTTGGTTAATCAATGATATATAAAACTGGTATTTTACTTTTACCATCAGTCGAAGCCGGAAATTTGATGATACATAAGTGCATAAAAATAAGAAGTAAAAATGAACATAGACAAATTCGGTCATCATGTTCATAAACGTTTGCGTGTATGTGAAGTTTTTGAACTTAATAATAAAACTTTGCTGCGTTCTGATGATGGCGATTTCGATCTACAATCATCGCGATTAAAGGGGGTAGCGGATCCTTTGACACCCAATGATGCAGCTAATAAGCAATATGTCGATCAGCTCGTCCAGGACACTTACGAGAAGAAGCATCTAGATTCTTTATTTAAAACTATAAATTCTCAAATTCATCAGCTTGCAAATCAGTTGAAAATAAACTTTTATACAAAAAGGGACATAGACAATATTTTAAGTAATTTCAAAGATGACAAAAGAACAAGTCGTGAATGAAATCCATAGATCGGCCCGAAAAAATTTCAAGCGTCGCGCAGTTATATTAAAAGGAATTGATGATTTGTGGCAAGCAGATTTAATTGACTTACAGAATTTACATACTGTAAATAAGGGATATAAATACATTTTAGTTGTTATTGACACATTTTCAAAGTACACGTGGTGTATTCCTACGAAATCTAAAACTAAAACAGAAGTAAAAAATGCATTTGAACTAATTATCAAGTCGACCAAACGAATACCTAGAAACTTACAGACAGACTTTGGAAAAGAATTTTACAATGATCAATTCGATTGTTATGTGAAATCCTTAAAAATAAATCATTATTCCACGTATTCAGTTAAAAAGGCGTCTATTGTTGAAAGGGTAATAAAAACGCTCAAGAACAAACTTTACAAATATTTCAGTTTCATCGGGAACTACAAATGGCTTGGAAAACCTTTAGATGAGATAGTTCAATCTTATAATCAAACTGTGCATAGCACAACAAAATTTAGCCCAAATGAGGTGAATTTTAATAATGAAGCCGAAGTAAAGAAAAACATTGATAAATCACAATCCAATGGGCGTTTTAAATTAAATATTTTTAATGTAGGAGATCATGTGCGTATAAGCAAGTACAAAAGCGTCTTTCATAAAGGTTATACGCCTAATTGGTCAACTGAGCTATTTACTATTAAAAAGGTGAATCACACTCGTCCTGTTACTTACCATATTGAAGACCAACGAAAAAACTCAATACTCGGTACATTTTATGAACAAGAACTGCAAAAAACTAAGTATCCAGACGTTTACCTCATCGAAAAGGTAATCAAAAAAAGAGGGAAAAAATTGTATGTTAAGTGGTTAGGACTTAACGATAGCGAAAACAGCTGGATCGACAGAAATGCCATTGTATGAATATATTTAAAAACTTTCTCGCGCTAAGTCATTAACTTTTGGGATATGAAAGGAAGAGGACTTCTAAACAGTATTATTAATCACTTACCGTTTGAACTGCACTTACCTGGCTACAATTATTGCGGACCAGGCACAAAATTGCATAAGCGATTGCAAAGAGGTGATAAAGGAGTTAATGAATTGGACAACGCGTGTATGCAACACGATATAGCATACGATAAATATTCTGACCTAACAGACCGACGTCGTGCAGATTTTGAACTCTATAAAATGGCTAAACAAAGATTGAAGTCAAAAGGTGTTGTAAAAGGAGAAAAACTTGCGTCTTGGATAGTTAGCAAAGTGATGAAATCTAAAATGAAAGCTGGTGCAGGGATAAAATCATTTAAGCATTTTGTTTCTAAGATACGTACCGAATTGAAAAAAAACAAATCTAAAAAAGAAGGCACTGCAGTCAGTCGAGCTTTTGCTGCAGCGAGTAAAGTATTTCTTAATAACAATACGAGTAAAATGAGAGTTCCTCGATTAATACCGATTCCTAAAACTGGAGGTATATTGCCACTAATACCTATTTTCGCGGGACTTTCTGCGTTAGGGTCATTGGCAGGAGGAGCTGCTGGGATCGCTAAAGCTGTTGGTGACTACAAAGCTGCAAAAAAGGGCTTATCCGAATCAGAACGTCATAATAAAATGATGGAATCTATTGCATTAGGTAAAGGGTTGTACATTAAACAGTATAGAAATGGAAAGGGTTTGTGTTTAAAACGATTAAAAAACTAAATAAAAGGCTACCCAGACGTGCTCTTACAAATGTTGATATTTTAAAACATTCAACAGATATTCCTTATTTTCGTGGTGTTTACATGAGAGACAAATTGCCAAACCGTCCAAAAAGAGTAGAATGTGCAATCGTAAATTTAGATAGTTCTAAAAACCAAGGGACTCACTGGGTAGCCTATGTCAAAGATAATAATCATTGTGAATATTTTAATAGTTATGGTGATCTTCAACCGCCGCTAGAATTAATAAAATATTTGAAAAATTATAATATTTCATACAATTATAATATTTATCAAAAATTCGATACTGTTAATTGCGGACATTTATGTTTAAAATATTTAAAAAAATATTGGAATAACCGTTTAAATATCTCTGAACAATAAATAGCTTCTCATTCTCACGATGTCTTTCACTTTGTCCATAACGGGATCCTCCTCTACCCTGATTACGAATCACTCGCCAGCTCTTCAACTAGATGGTGAATATGAATGCGGGTTGCTATACTTGTCGACATTTAACTCGATACCTAATATTGACACCCGAAATAATAAGTTTTATTATGGTGATAACGAAGTAGTAGAAATTCCTGAAGGGTCATATGAACTTCAAGATCTTGATGATTATCTTAAAAGACATCTCCAAGGTTGCACCTTTACACTGACATGCAATAATAATACGCTAAAAACATCTATATTGTGTTCCAAAAACGTCTATTTTAAAAAACCAAATTCGATTGGTAAGTTACTTGGTTTTGGAGAAGAAACAGTTCAGGCGAATATATTAACTGAGTCCCCTTTTCCCGTGTCCATTCTGTCTACAACTATAGTACGAGTTGAATGTGACATCGTGAGCGGGTCATTAATAAACGGAAAACCTAGTCATATAATTCATGAATTTGTGCCAAATGTACCGCCTGGTTACCGGATTATAGAAACACCTAAAAATGTTATATATTTTCCTGTTACTCAAAACAGCTTAAACGCTCTTATAATAAGAATACTGGATATAAACGATAATTTAGTGAATTTACGTGGCGAAGAGATTCAGATATATTTACATCTCAGAAAAAAATGATAGACTTTAATAAATGTACGGTCTCAAACAGCAAAGCCGTTAGTGCTCATTGTGCTATCAAGAAAAGAAGACCTAAAGGACAACTAACGAAAGAAAACAAACAGTTTTTAAAAAACATAGGATTATTAAAATGAGTATACTAAACTTATCAGACTCCTTTAGCTTTGATAGCACGATTGAAAGTTTCGAATATCATTCGTATAAACCGTACGTAACAAGTTTCAATTTAAATGATGAAATCCGTATACCTATCAACCAGCAAGATCTATACGTATTACCATCAGCGAGTACTTTATACATAGAGGGTACTATAGAAGTATTCAACAGAGAAACAAAAGCGAAGGTGTCCAGTGTTCATTTTACAAATAACCCTATACTTCATTTATTTCAAGATATTCGATATGAGCTGAATGGGATTGAAATAGATAAAATTAAAAACGCTGGGGTCACAACAACAATAAAATCTCTTGTGTCGATGAATGAACTTGAATCATCGATGTCAAAGTTATGGGGCTGGGATGTTGATGGCACAAAAATTACGCATGGATCATTTTCTGTGTCAATTCCTTTAAATAAGATTCTTGGCTTCGCAGAGGATTATAACAAAATTATTATTAACTGTAAGCATGAACTTATTCTTTTACGATCCAATACTAATTTAAATAGCGTAAAACTGAACACAAATGAGTATATAGGTAACATAACTATATCTAAAATAGTATGGCGCATGCCGCACATTAAGGTTTCTGATCGTGAAAGATTAAGTTTGCTTAAATATTTGGAAAGAGATCGAGCTATTCAGGTAGCATTTAGGAACTGGGATCTGTACGAATACCCGCTTTTACCTAAAACATCAAAACATTCTTGGGCCGTCAAAACTTCGTCTCAAGTTGAAAAACCTCGATATGTTATAATTGGATTAAAAACAAACAGGAAAAATGTTGCTGATAAAGATATATCGCGTTTTGATCATTGTAATTTGCGTGACGTTAAAGTTTTTTTAAATTCAAATTATTTTCCTTATGAAAACTTGAATGTCAGTTTCTCGGCTCAAAAATTTGCTATATTATATGAACAGTACGCTAAATTCCAACAGTCTTATTATAACCGCAGCCAAGCACCGTTGTTGAATCCACAAGACTTTATAAATAAAGCACCTCTGTTTGTTATCGACTGTTCTCGTCAAAATGAAACCTTAAAAACGGGTTCAGTCGATGTGCGGATTGAATTAGAGTGTGACACAGATATCCCTGACAATACCGCGGCTTATTGTCTTATTTTGAATGATAGTATTATAGAATATAAGCCGTTGACCAATATAACAAAGAAGATATCATGAAACTAGACCATCTATTCGTAGATGTTCAGGGGTTTAAATCATCTAAAAATGAATTTATTATTAAAGAATTTGCATACAGTACCTATGAACACACGCAGGCGTATTTAATAAAACCTCCATATTCATTTTCTACGTTATCAGAAAACGAAAAAAGGCATGTGAAATGGATAGAGAGAAACCTTGGCATTATGTGGCGTGAGGGGTATATCGACCACAGAGAATTTAAGAGAATGATTCATAATTTCTTGGAAGGCAAAAAAATATATGTAAAAGGTTTTGAAAAAATTAAGTGGATTAATGATTTATGTGCTGATTGTACTGTAATAGACTTGGGAGAGAAAGGTTGTTCTAATTTTCAATTAATGTATAAAAAGTATTGTATCGACAACAGCTCTTATAATTGTCTACATCATAAAAAAGCTTGTGCCTTAAAAAACGTTATATGTCTTAAAAAATATTATTTCGATATTATGCATATTTAACATTGTAATAAATTATACCTAATTTTCAAAAATAAATATTTACGTTTAATCATTTTTTTATTTTTTAACCCAGTCAAAATTAGTTATCATTTATTTTGAACGAAGACTTTTTATATTAACCCATTTTTAAATAATTGAATTTGTTTGTTTAAAAATATGAAATAAATGATAACGATTCATACCTGTGGCTAATAATAGTGTTAATCTATTTAAGCGATATTTACTGAAAAGATTTTTCTTGTGCATTTAATCATGATAATTTTATCTTCGTTTGAATTATTGCTTTATTGACATACTTACAAAAAAATCTTTCCTGTTGACGTATCGCTTAATCAAAGGAATAAAACAAGAAAATTGTTGACCATATTTATTTTCAAAATTATATACAAAAACAGTAAAAACATTAATAACTAACACTATATCCGCACAACTTCTTGGATATCTTATTTATTACACTTTCTGTACTGTCTATTATCTCATCGTATCCGTCACTTGCCACATACTGCGCACTGAGCATAACGTTTTCACCGGTTTCGTCGTTTTGATCCGGCGCGGAGTCACTTATGTTAATTATTTGGATTTTGACAAGTCTGTTCCCCTTAGTTGCTTCATTGTTTATAACGAACGACGGCGGGTGACCTCGTACACTTCTCTTTACCACTTTGTTTAGCCTTAGTTTTGGTTTACTAGACTTGGTTTTCGTTTTGGCACTTGCAATTTTTTTTACAAATTCACTGACTTCTTCTTCTTCTTCATCTTCTCGGAATCCTAATGGACCCTGTGCATATTGCGAAAACATGATTTGAGTGTCTTGCGTTCCTTCCATATTCTGAAACAAAAGAAATCAAATAAATAAACGCATCTGGCAACACATATGAGCATTTTCATACGCTTACAAAACAATAATAGCAACAAAATAATACGAATAAATATTAAATAATGCCAATTTTACTTACCGAATCGGGAACGGATCAGCTCGTCTTAATTTTCAAAACTTTGGAACGACTTTACTCAGTTATGAATGTAGAGTGCAGAATGATAACTTACTATAACAGCCGCTATTTATAATTACAGTAATTTCATGCGTCAGCAAATTAAATTAACACGCGCTTCGGAGCATGCGGTGCATACCGCCGCGCTGCTTAATGCCGATCAAATTACAACGACACGTAAGGACTTGTTATAATTGGTACCAAATGCAATAAATGTGAATAGGTATATTTCACGTGTCAGCAAATTACTTTAGCACGGGCTGCATGCCGCCGCGCTGCTTAAGACACGTAAGGACATGTTTTAATTGATACCCAATGCAATAAACGAGGATAGGTATTATTTGCCTGTTCAATAGAACATGATTTTACTTACCATTATCAAAATATTACATTTAAAATTAACCCTGAGCTTTTTGATGACGGAAAACATCGTCAGGAAACCTCCGAAGCGAGAAAACTCAATTTCAACTCAAGTAAAATGTGTTTTCAGTCGGTATCCTCGCAGTCTATATATACTTAGGTGGGTGAAAGAAAAAAAGAAAACAAATGTTAATAACACTTCATATTTATTTATTAAAAAAAAGAACAAACCATACAATTTACAAATCAATGTGTAATTATAAAAAATAAAGTACTTAATGATAATCTACTTATTTGGTACAGTCAGCGTCAAAAGTCGCTCATCTGGTCGTAGAGCGAAAAGGTACAAAAGTGATGAGCGGCTTTTGACGCTGACCCTACAACATACATAATTATAATTTTACAATAACGTAAGTACTTAACGTATTTTATTTTATTAAACACATTCTAATTTTTTATGACCCATTGGGTGCCTACGAAATAAAATTACAGCTCGAGGAAAGGTCGCTTAGATAACTACTGTACTAGAAAATAGACTCATGTCCCCAAGATTTGGTTGAAATTTTGTCTGATAATATATGTCGTTTATCGTCTTTGTTAGATAAAGCAACTTTATTGACAGATTGAGTGAAGATCTCGTGCCTAATCGATTTAAATAATATGTGTTTTTTCCGTACTATTTTATCATTGAATAACACATCCCGATAATCATTTAATGTTAACTCTTGAACTGCTGGTTTTTTTATTCCTTTAGCCTTTTTGATAAGAGATTTATCACTTTTGATACAGTATAGTTTAGAACGTAACCCTATAAACTCGGTAATAAGTTCTCCTCCTAACTCATCTTTGAATAACCCAGGAATCTTCTTGTTACGTAAAGGTATTTGCAAATCATTTACAGGGTTATAATTGCTTGTGTCAAAAAAGTTTAAAAAAATATTTTTTAAATCACTGTAAAAGTCTGCAGTTTCGATTTTGTAAATAAAACTGTCGGTATCAGTGTAGCACAGAGTAACTTGATCTTGGTAGTGTTTTTTTATTACCGTGTAGTGAAATTGGTACATATGTACCACTTTGACTTTTAGAAAGTTCTAATACAGAGAATCCTACGTAGATTGGTTTATCTAAAATTACTTTTTCAGGCTTCATTTGTACGACAACCAAATTTTCAGACAACACTGTTGCACTATGGAAATTCGGTTTGGCAATTAATTTGTTAGCACAAGTAAACTTTTTTGTTTTGTTTTGACGGTCGTGCCACTTATTTACTAATTTGACGTCAACCCGCCGCTCACTGTCTTCAAGAGTTTTCCCAAAAACTGAGTTATTCATTAATTTAAAAAGGTCTTGTTGGAAAGGAGTAGTAGCTTTTTTTCTCAGTTCTGTATTTAAATGAATATACTGTTTTAAGAATGGACTTTGACGAAACCTTATAACGCGATGGATTTTATCAAGAGTTAAACCGTTGCGTAAACATGTTTTCAGATGGACGTAATGAATGACGTATTCGTATTTGTTATATAAATTTGGGATCAATTTGGTCGTTTTTCCTCCTGGAGGAATAAATTTTTGTGCGCAAAATGGATAGTCGTTATGGTTATGGTGTAAATTTTCCGGATATAGCAAGTCAACTTCCAGAATAAATCCAAATGGAGCATCATCTTCGACAGACAAAATATCTAGTTGGGCAATTTCATGATGATCTAGAAAACTAAAATTAGACATGGGCAACGATTGACACATACTGTAACCATATAAGTTATTGCAATCGATATATACTAAGAACGAGTCTGGTTTATTCATGTCATAAGTTTCCATGTACTTATTATTAGCCTGAGCATATCTGGTCGAACACATGCAAATACCACCTCTTATTCCTTTTTGTATGAGTCGAATTATTTCTAATTCGGATATCAATTCAAGCTTAACTCCGGTTTTTAATAACATAGCATCAAACGATAAGCTTGGAGCAGTTAAATAGAATGCCGGATCTAAATGATAATTTAACTTGCAAATGAACCGAAAGTTCTCAAAAATATCTGATAAAAGCAACACATCAGTTTTTAGGTAAAGATCAGTATATTCTCCCATATCTTTGATTTTAAATTCGGACCATACAGATTGCGCATGTGCGTAATCTGAATCGCTTATTTGTTCGTTGGAAAGAGAATTAAAAAACAAGTTCTGTGATGGAAGCTCGGTCTCTGTAAACTTATCCCAGCTCGACATATAATCGTAAGGATAAATACCTTTGCGAGTTAATAATTTATTTTTTTTAGTTTCAGGATAAAACTTGTTCAAGTGAATAAAATCATCTTTATGTAAACCATTCGCTAATTTTTCCAAGCTTGTTCCTAAAAATTTAAAAGAGTCTACAAATCGAATTTGTGCATACTTTTGATCTGAAATCCACAAAAACTTAGTGAACGAAATATAATTTTCTTTATTTTTTGGGATTACTTTCACAGGCCCTAAACATTTACTAAGTTCCTGTATAAACAAATGACAATCGTAACCTGCTAAGTTATGAAAGAAAACAGGGACCAATTTAGGAACGCGAAAGCGCAGATTGCAGTACTGGTGCGCGGCACCGCGATAACGGCCCGTTAGATGACAGTGATCTCTTACTTTGTCTGCAAACAATAAACCTTTACACATATGACAATTTTTGGCACGTTCATGAGCTAAAGAATCTTCTACAGTAAATATCATGGGAATTTCTTTTTCTAAAACGTTATGGATGTCTTTAATATGTCTATATAAATAATCTACGAATTTCTGAGCACAATCTGGCCCTCGGTATTGAACAAAACGATTAAGTTGCTCATCATAAGAGCAAATTATATGGTACGCGAAAGCGGCTGGTAAATGTATTTGTTTATTTGTAGTAAAACTACTGTCAGTGTTAGGTTCACAGTTCTGATAGGGTTTAAGGATTGTCTCAAAGTCAGCATACACGACAAATGGAACGTCTTGTTTTCGTTCAAAATGCTTAAATTCGAGATAGGTGCCTTTCTCCGGAAGTACCGTAGCAACCCCACTACAAACGTGACTATTGAAACCGTGTTCAGTTTGAAAAAATATCAGACAGTCTTCGCAGAAATAAAGCTTAGCATGATGTTTGGTAATCTGACCGCGAGCAAGACGCGGTAAATTAGTAATCAAAACATAATGCGACTTATTACCGCGTTCGATTAAAAGTAAATTGATTCGATGTTTCCTTTTATATTGCGATCTGTATAGAGGTCCTACAAGAGTTCGGTTGTTTTTTAAAGAATATACGTTAATACTGATATCAATATTGTGATGCTCAAACGTAATGATATCGGCTAAAGTGACAGGGAAACACATATTATCAAGTTTTAATACGTCTTTAAAATGAGGATAAGATGATAGACGCTCGCGATGGTTTTGACATGGGTAAAGAGCAGCAACAACACACCAGAGAAAACAATAATTATCATGATTTTGAATATTAATGCAAGCTTTTTTATTTTTTATTATCTTAGGTAAGTCTATGTAAGATGACGCTTTTAATGGTTCATACTTATTTATGTTAACTTCTAAATACAAATTAGATAAGAAAGTCCAACCAGAATCGCGCTCCTGAAATTCTTCGATTTTTTTCTGTATACTAATAATTATTGTGTTTAAAAGCTCTTCGAATTGATAATTTTGATGTATAGGAAAATTTTTCGTTGCAAAAGATTTCATTTCCTGCTTGTCATCTTTAAACAAAAGAAAATCGCCAAAATATTCGAAATTTACTTTGAGGGACATATGTTTTTTAAGCGAATTTTCCAAAATTTTTTGCATTTTAGGTTTTACTGTAATCAAAAATGATTCAGGTAAACAAGACTTCAGCTCATCAGTTGCCATTATTCTATAAGATGCTATGCGACTTTTAAAAGCAGACGAAATTTCAACAACCTCATCGTTTAAATTTACACCCGAATTTTTTCTATGCTTATTACTTCTAAGGTGCCCTACCCACTTCCTGCTTTCTACTGTAATTGAACACTGAGTGCAAAAGGGCATGTTTTATGTAGCGACTTTGCTTAAGCTGTAATCCTGGTTTTATATGTTAAATACACAATTTGATAGTTTCAATTTTAATCAAATAATAAAAAGAGACAACCTGCAGTATCCGTTAAAAGCAAAAATAAAAAGTACTAAATTAGTACTTACTTAGTATCGTTACAATAAATTTGACGTTAGCGTCCTTGAAAAGTACATTTATCTTTTTAACAAATTTTTGCTATGCCCTCCATTCAACAGTTTTATCATCGATTTGCGCCCTTAAAGTAATATCGTTAAAAGCGTTTAAATTATGGTTTCATAATAAATCGTTAAGTTTAACACATTTATTAAAAATTACTTGATACACAATTTGATGCAGTTTAAATTTTATTCAAATAAGTAATAAAAAGAGACAACCTGCAGTATCTGTTAAAATCAAAAAAGTACCTACTAAATTAGTACTTAGTATCGTTAGAATAAAATTTGACGTTAGCGTCCTTGAAAAGTACATTTATCTTTTTAATAAATTTTTGCAATGCCTCCCATTCAACAGTTTCATCATCGATTTGCGCCTTTAGAGTAACGAGAGCCTTTTTCCAACGCTCCTGACGTAACTCACCGCGAATATCAGCAGTGTTGTACACCCGCAGCTCCAAGAAAAAGTCTCCGTTGAGGGTGCAAGCTCGTTTTGTTGACCCGTTCGGTACCCGGTTTATAATGGATGAATCAAGCGGATCAGTCTCAGCAGGCTTATGGTTAACAGCAACGTCTTCAGGAAATATTCCGAACACGTCAAACGGGTTTTTAGTTTCTTTTTTCTTGGGTGCAGCAGATCTGAAACATAACAGACATTAAACAATGAATAAGACAGTTGTACTTAGTTCGTTGAAATTCATTAAACAAATTACAAGAAAAATACCTTGGGGTTGACGGCTTTCTTTTTTGAGCAGGTTTTTTTATTTTTGGGATACTGACATCTGCAGCGGCAACGCTCTCCTCTGAATCAGATCTGAAATAAAAAATATGTTTTTATTACTCGACATTTAAAATAACCATATACATCGATAGAAAAAGAAAAAAAAATACCTTTTTTAAATGAAAAAAGTAGACAAACAATATTTAAGTAAATATGTACCCAGCTGACAAAATAAAAAACATGAAATATGAAAATAAATATAAAATGGCTACCTGTTTGGAGCTGAAGCTTTTCGTTTTTCAGCTGACCTTCCCACTTTTGACCGAACGGTTCCGCTGTTTGCAACACTGATGGGTTCAAACTCTGAATCAGACCTGAAAGGAAATTAAAAATATTAATGCCTGTTGGAACCCTACAAACAATATGAACCAAATGTTTTAATTTCGTTAGGAAAGTAAAGCGTTAGGTACGTTGAAATACATACTTACATTTTAATCGATGTATAAAGCAAATAAACTTTACTAACGTAGAAACTCTGCACAGCTTAACCTCTGAGCTGAAGATGTAGAAGACTTGATGCACTGTGCACGTCACGTTCGAAATTGGAAAGGAACAAATTAGCCCCGCGCAAAAGTTTTAAACGAAATTATTTGCTGATTTTACTAAATGAACTAGGGCTGTCGCATTCCAAATCACAATTGTGTATTATGCTTATGTGCACATAACAGTTCTTTATTTTACATTATTTAATTCTCGACGCGATGGAAAGAGGAACGTTATGAATTTGTCTATCTGTCTGTTGGTAAATCTGCCTACTTCGTATTCCACATATGCATGTATTCAAGATACCAAAAAACTAATCGAGAGTGAGTTGTAAGCTTTTTTTAATTTACTTTTTTAATTTTTTATTTACTTATTTATTTTTTATTTATTTATTTCTCACCAGCTAAATTAAGGAATTACCTAAATATTAGTATTTCAGTAATTGTAGTAATCATTATTTCTTTTAAGAACATTTATATTCGCATTTAATAAAGGTACCCATTAATTGTAAATTTATCCATTGATCATTGTCAACCCTACACCTTTATAATATGAATATTATTTCGCAACCACGCTTCATACATGCACCGCATTTGTATGTCAGCAAAAAGACGCCGATCGCACTGTGTGTCACATTACAACTTGATAACGTTGCGCAATAAAATTGGCTAATACCTAATTGGTAACATTTTCATGCTCAGTTCTGTACGTTAAAATTATAACGGAAACTGGAAAAAAACCTCCTCAGATCGTTCAAATAGCCTCAGTATTAACCGACTTAATTACTAAGTTAATGGGTAAGGTTAGTAATTGGTTAGCTCACACAACCAAATATCATCTTACCTCACCTACTAAGACGAAGATTTAAACTTAGGTAAAAACGTGTTCTAACTGTAATGTTTGCTACTTTACATCGTAATTATAAATACACATACAATTGTTATTTCCTAATACGAAAACAAACATTGTCTTGTTACAGGTACAAACAGGTATAAACCTTTTTCAATTTGAACACAAAAATAAACAATTCCTATATTATTAACATTTATGATAAGATAACCTAACCAACTTAGAAAAGTCGAAAAACAATAGACATTTTCGCTTCAAAGGTCAATATCTTAGAAACGGTTGAACCGATTTTGATAAAACAAGTCTAAGAACCATTGTTAGAAAACCTGTTAAATGAAAAACCGCATTTAAATCGGCTCATTCATTTAGGAGCTATGGTACCACAGACAGACACACAAAAATCTAGGTACAAATTCTAGCGCACGATGTCAAAGTTTAACATAAGCGCTGTCTGTGGGTTAAGCACTGAACTAAGTAGGTGTAAGTAATGATTTAAGTAAGTACCTTTGATGTACTGGTTTCGTATAGAATACAAATGGTTTCGAATAATTTCGATAGATGTCATCACCGCCTACTCGTATGTCCATTTGCATGTTAAGAACAATAAACCTTAGCGAGCGCGCTCGCTACGTAATTTGATCGAGTACCTAACTTACACTACAATGTCTTCGAGTTGAAATGACTTAAGTACATAATCATGTATATCACTTTACAACTCGTTTCTGATCAAACTTTATATTCTAGTCAGCAAGACAATTTTTACGTCAACATGATAAAGTGATATAAGTTATTTAGAAAGTGTGATAAAGTATCGCGGTCTCACAGATGGAGTTGTTCTACATTAACATCAATTAAATCACACTATTTGACTTAGTTTTAGCGATACCAATTTAAAATCATATTTTGGTTTTCACTAGTGTAGTGAGTTACACATTTTTATGTTTTCGTAATTTAAATAATGTTTACTTAGTGCTTTATTCCAGCGTAAATTAGTTTAAACCTAACTCGCGCTAACGATGGTTTTGAGATTCGTTGATATAAATAAATCCGACATACAATTTGCCGTGTACATAAAACGCGGTCATAGCGATACATCCGAAAACGGATGCCGGGAACTAACGCGTCCTGGGTGACCCGACCTTGTCTGTGGAGTCTGATCAGCTTTGCGGATGAGTTGTATACAAGCCTCGGTGGGAGGCATCCAAAACCACCACGCACACAAAAAGCGGTCATAGCGATACATCCGTAGGTGGATGCCGGGAACTAGACGCGTCCTGGGTGACCCGATCTTGTCTGTGGAGTCTGATCAGCTTCGCAGACAAGTTGTGCAAACACCTGAGTTAACCTGAGTCAAAGGCTGCGGCTTGAGACCGAGGAGCGCTCAGTGGCTTCGGCCTCGTGCATATCGGACTTGATCAACCCGGTGTGCATGGTGTACTTTTGCTTTTACTTTATCTAGCTCAAACATTATTAAACATATCTATGTTATACATATCTTTGTCAATTAGTTGAGACTTGAGTTGGACTGAAATTTAAATACATTGAATAAATTCCCGTCGGGTTGGCTTGTCGTTGAACCTCGAGTCAAAACTTCGCTCATTCGAACGAGAGGTGGATGCCCAATGCGATTTCAGGTGTAGGTTGAGCGTTATGATGAACGTGAATTCTGATAGGTTACTGTTAGGTTGGGTTCCGTTAGGTTTGAGTTGCTGTTGGGCTGATGTATTCGTTGCGTTGAACGAGAGGTGAAACAGAATGCCCAATGCGATTTCAGGTGTAGGTTGAGCGTTATGTTGAACGTAAATGCTGATAGGTCACTGTTAGGTTGGGTTCCGTTGGGTTTGAGTTGCTGTTGCGTTGAACGCGAGGTGAAACAGAATGCCCAATGCGATTTCAGGTGTAGGTTGAGCGTTATGTTGAACGCAAATGCTGATAGGTTACTGTTAGGTTGGTTACCGTTGGGTTTGGGTTGATTGTAGGTTGTGTGCAATTCATTGTATTATTGGGCTTCTGGATCACCACGAATGAGTGAGGGCGAAATTTTTCGCCCGGTCGAATGAATGGTGGTCCAGAATGCCCAATAATATACTACTCTTGTATTGTGCTCGTGTTCATTTATATAATGTATTTATCTTTGCCATTTTAGCTTGCTATTACTTATGTCCATCATTTATAGTATATCTATACTGTGAAAATGCTCACTGCGTAACTAGAGATACGAACCGATTGCTGTCTACGCGCGTAGCCATGCCTACGGACGTGCTACAGAATTTCGTAGCGCGCTACGACAAAGTTAGAGGGGATGGGTTTAAGACCTACTTAGGCTGTATTTAGTTACAAATGAAACCTGTGCCCTAAGCACGACTTGTCGAATCCTGCCCCACGTAAAATCGAATGGTAAACTATAACGAGTTTGTATGACGTTTGGAACAGCGCCCGCCTGTGAGCGTATTTGGAACTAAAATTTAGTATGAGATTTCTCGATCTCGATACGATAACCGTAACGTAACGCAGGATTCGACAAGTCGTGCTTAGGGCACTGCTGTCTCTTTCTTCCTCACAGGTTTCGTTACGTGCTTTGTCTCAAAAGCTTCTGTTATACACATTAGGTATACTTAGCTACTCCTAGTTCTGTGTGTTTTATAATAGAGCATTTTTTCGTTTTCATCTCGTGAAGGGAGTCTTTTTTCACTTTATGTATTTTTAATAGCTTTTAGGGTTCCGTAATCAAAGGGTAAAAAACGGGACCCTAATACTAAGACTCCGCTGTCCGTCCCTCAGTCTGTCACCAGGCTGTATCTCATGAGCCGTGAGAGTTAAGCAGTTGAAATTTTCACAGATGATGTATTCCTGTTGCCGCTACAAATACTGAAAATAGAATAAAATAAGGGGTTCCCATACAACAGACATGTTTTTTTGCCGTTCTTAACCCTTTGTGCGCGAGTCAGACTCGCACTTGGTCGCTTTTTTATTCAGCACAAAAACACTATTTACGATCCATAAATATCTTCTAATGTCCAAAGTATTCCAGTAAAACCATCCAAAAAGTACTCGATCAGCTCAACTAAATCATTCAAACATCCCGATCGGAACAATTTGTGCTTAGCAACTAAAGATGTGCGTAACCTTAAACCGTAAATTTAAATACTTAAAAGCTTGTCAACAGGCTCTGACAATGCAAATATATCGGAAATTTCCACAAAATTATTGCGTAGTTGGCAAGAATAGATTTTCCAATAACTGGTATCCGACCTCGATTGCTTCACGCCTCGAGGCACAGGCTGCAATTAAATAATCTTGACAGGTTTAAGCATAAGCACGTCACCATGTCTTGGATTATATCCGACTCATTTATTATTCATTGAAAGCTTCGTAAGATTTTAAACGTCAAAAATATAAGCAATGCACAAAATTATCGTTAGGCAGAATACAAGTTAAACAATGGCTGTGTTGACAGGACACCTAAGTACGTGGTACATGTTGCCATATGGCATATATATATTTACTAGAACTGAGTAAAAAGGTTGTTTCTTAAACAGAAACTTTGAGGGTCGAGAACGAGTTTTCGAATCCTGCGTAACGTTACAGTTATCGTATCGAGATCGACAAACCTCATAAGTACTAAATTTTAGTTCCAAATACGCTCAAAGGCGGGCGCTGTTCCAAACGTCATACAAACTCGATAACGTTTATTATTCGATTTTACGTGACGCAGGTTTCGAATATTTGTACTCGGGCCTCTGGGTGCACTAACACGCAGTTATCGACGTCAGACGATACAAGTACGTCAAGTTAATTCTGGGTTAGTGTAACCCAGACTGATCCAAGTCGCCTCGGTGTCATATCGGCAGCTTCAAAGATGGCATTTTTAATCTGAATTCAAAGACTAAGAAATACCTAAAGTTAATAATACAGGCTGGTTTTATTATTATTTTTTGATTGAGTTTATCTAAACAGAAAATAAAAACCGGCCAAGTGCGAGTCGGACTCGCGCACGAGGGTTCCGTAGAAAGATTTTAACGCTTTTCCCCAGTGTTTTAAAAAGTCCAGTGTTAGCAGATCCCTGCTCCTAAGCAAAATGTACGCAGTGTGGGGTCAACTTATATTGGTCTATGAAATCTACAGACAGATATAAAATTTTAAGATTTTGAGACTTTCCCGAGTTGTTGTGCTATAAGAGCTACCTTCATACCAAATTTCAAGTTTCTAGGACCTTTAGGTTTTTTAAAATCGGCAATTTGTATGGATATGGATTTTTTAATGACTGTATCTTTTGATTGCGTTGACTTAGAAGGTTGATTTTTTCACGCCTTTAAGGGACCGCAAGCTTGAATATTCGATATTAATTTCAGCATGCTACCTCCACGCGTTCTAGAGAAAAAGGGTCTTGACAGACAGACAGACAGAGACGGACAACAAAGTGATCCTATAAGGGTTCCGTTTTTCCTTTTGAGGTACGGTACCCTAAAAAAAATGAGTTTTCTCACTCTGCCTCTTATTGTCATTAATTGCTTTTTAATTTATTTACTTGTACGTAGAAATAGTACAGGTACCTATTTATGGGTACTTAATAATAAATTTTAAATAAAATCATCAGCTGTGTAAACACAAAATGTGAAACGCGATAACAAAATTCTTGAGTTTACCAACGTTTACGGAATATTCATTTTACGTAGAAGGCCTTGTTAACCTTTGATTTAATATTTGGTACCCTTTCTTTGTTGGCGATTTGAGAAAGGTTCGCACAATGCTTTTATATACCTAAGTGTCTATGTATTCCTCGTACTTTGGGATTAAATTTCTTTTTCGGATCGGCTTATTTATTATTTAAGAAAAGACAGAAAGAGACATGCTTAGTTTGCTATACAGACCCTATTTCTTTTATGACGATTTTTTTCCTCATTACTAATTAAGTGATAAAGCTCAGTATATTATGTAGAGCTTAATAGTACTTTTTATCCAGCCCAGCAGCTCGTTATGCCATGGATTGCCCTTTATTTAGATAACTCTACTGTTTATCACTTTCGAATTAAATCAACTCAAAAACTAATAGCCATAATTACTTAAAACTAACCTAAGTCTAAACATGGCTCAGTGGCGTGTTGCCCAAAAAGTTGACAGCGTTCCCCCGTTGAACAGCGACACTGGTTCGCTGGAAGAAATGCTGCCAGCCCTTTGATCGTCAATAGCGTCGACCAGCGCTTTTTCATATGACTGAATAAAGAATTTGCGCCTGAACCAAATAATGGACCCAGGGTCTCTATTCCTACACTATGAAATAATAAAATGAAATGCTGAACCGAGAACCTAAGATGTTAATAACTCGCTGTTACATTTATTCGTCTCTACACTTAAACTTTTTTTTTTGATACCAGTGCCCTAAGCACGACCTGTCGAATCCTGCGTCACGTAAAATCGAATAGTAAACTATAACGAGTTTGTATGACGTTTGGAACAGCGCCCGCCCGTGAGCGTATTTGGAACTAAAATTTAGTATGAGATTTCTCGATCTCGATACGATAACCGTAACGTAACGCAGGATTCGACAAGTCGTGCTTAGGGCACTGTTTGGTGCTGTCGGTGTTTCCACTGTTACAGCTTTGTGTTATGTACTACTACATATTATAATTAATAAATCACCAGTCAGTTACGGACCGCGGTGTTTCATTCACGCGTCCGTATTATTTTCTTAACATTTTGCCCTGGATTCAACGGTGGAAAGACCAACGGCACTAATCACTTGAACCATTACTTTACACGGCTTTATAATACCCAATATAAAAACGCAGGTGCTAGAAAAGCCATGAAAATGCACGAGTGATTTCCTGTTTTCCGGTTAGCAGTAACGTGACATATCGACTGTCGGCTATATTTAGGCTCTAGGCATAGCCTAAATGCTATCACTACCGTGCAGTGCGGAATGCAGGCGAAGCGAAAGACGCCTGGCGTGCAATGTTCGAAGCTGAAAGTTTAATCGAGCAGTGGCGAAACCAGCATGTTTTCACACCCGACTGTGGGTTAGAAATAGACAGAAGATTTATTTGCATAATAAGTAGGTACATCAGTGTCATTAGGTGGTACGGAGACAATAGATAGCTTGTTCTGCTATCGGTATTATTCCATTATACTAGCATGCAACTTTTTTTTTACACTGTAGTACTTAGTTATTTTTCGTGCATCAATTTCTTTTTAAATATATTGAGGGGTAAGTCCTGAATATGTTTCGGCAATTTGTTACAAACTTTCATACACGTAACAAAGCAATGCTTTCTGTATAATGCTGTCCTAGGAATACAAACATGAACCAGTCTTCCTGAATTCCGTTTATTTCTTACAGAAGCTTCTTCAGCTGTTCTAAATAATTAAGTACAACATTATGTCTCCTCACAAAAGTGCAGATTTCAAGAATATACAGGCAAGGGAAAGGCAGTAAGCCAAGGTTTACATGATTTATATGGGGCAAATCGCGTTGACTATAGCCATAATAATGTATTAGCTAGACCACTTTTCCCATATAAATCACATCAGACATTAGTATCTACCCTCGTTTCGTCAGTTTGCCTGTGATCATGAGGCATGTATCTGCGACGAAATATCGGGAGCTCATCAAACCTATAAGGTAATCGCGGTCAATATCCCGTTTTCATGACGTCTTTTTGCGCTATGGGGAAATTCGCAGCGCCTCTAGCGACTCTTTGGCAACGTACTGATTTTCATAGTATTATGAAGACAGGTAAATTTGTATTCTAAAGATCGTAAACGGTAAAAGGCGTCAGTCGCTATTCTGTTTTATGAAACTGGGGCAGCATTCGAGTAAGTGTGTGCATTATTAATAGTTCCACGTCTTAGTTATTAACGCCAATTTTTATTTAAGCCAATTATTTTACCGCTTGTTGAGAAAACTCGAATGTTCACAAATTTTTACTTATATTTCGCGGATGTTCCTGAATCATGGATGTTAATGATGATAAGGAAGTAAACTTGAAAGTTACAAGTTATTACTAATATTGTGAAGTTAAGTTAACTTGGTGAGATATTCATCTGACTGTATCTCCGAGTTAGCGAATTTACTCTCTAACCCAGGTTGGTGTAAGTCAGCCTAAGCTATAGCTACTTTGTATCCTTAGTTAATTACTTTTCTCTGTTACATCTCTTTGTTCCTTACTTGTCAAAACAAATGGAAAATACTGGTGCTAACGCCTGAGAGATTTTGATATTTTCCGTAGCGCTTGTCACTTGTACTCAATTTAAAACCAAAGGTCCATACGCATACGGAACACAGCCCTATCACAACTGCGTAGGGTGCATTTTATACTGGTTTCGCGAGATAAAAGTGTGAGAAGTGAGTCGGCGCGCGCAGCTCTTGTACCACGACTAGGGAGGGGATAGTGTCGAGAGTTTTAAGTTTTTTTTTCTTCAAATTTATGTAAATTATATTTGTATTCAATGAGTAATTGGCATCTAAGAAGTCAATGCAAAACACTGGTTTTCTCGTAATATTTTTTTTTAAAGGCTGTTTTTGTTGCATAATCACCAAATTTGCAAACTTACACATAAAATATTTTAAGTTTATCATATTATATCACTGAAAGTGGACCGGGTCTGCAGCGCCATGTTTTCGCCTTTTTTTCACACATCTAACATGTCATTCTGACACTGTTTGATTAGGTGTTTGAAAACACCGAAGACTCAGCTTTAATGACAGGCAAAGCTTTCAACAATGTTTAACCGCGACAACGTGACTTCATCGCGAAAAACCTAAAACATAATAGTGTGCCCAGCCACGAAGTTGGGATCATTCTAATCTTAACTACCCTAACTTCCTAACTAATATTATAAATGCGAAAGTAACTCTACCTCTCTGTCCCTATGTCTGTCTGTTTGTTACCTCTTCACGGGAAAACCGCTGCACCAATCTAGATGAAATTTTGCAACTAGTTGTTAAATATAAGTTAAAAACCTCAAAGAGTTAACTCACAAGTGATTCCTTAAAAATCGTTAAAATACCGACATCAAGCTTCAACCTCCCATCCCTACTAAGCTTCAGTGCTTCCCTGGACTGCCATGGGACCGGCCGCGCCAAGTACTATGCCAATAATTTTAAATTAAGCCAAAGACATTTACAACAACTTATTACTAGTGACATGTGGTAATGCAGTGACCAACATGGGCGTTGATAGTCTGCCGTCCCAGCCGAACGTAAGTTAACTATCTGCAAAGTTATTAATTTCTTTGTAGCGCTGTTTAGATTCTCTGCAGTAACATGCGAAGTGTCTTGGGTTTGAGCTGTGGTGCACCTTCTAAATAACAAGCTTATTTGCAGCATTTTAAAAGGAATGGATTAGTCGTCCAGTGTATCCAACGTATTAGTATAGTACAGTCAAAGTCAAAGACATGGATCTGCGCAAAGTTACAAAAATATGTATACATCAACCTTACCGTCGCAGCAATAAGGTCTGTATACATATTTTTGGGACTCTGTACATATTGGTGACCTTGATTGTACGATAGTATTTTTTACTGCAGCGAAATAATAAAAAATATCGCGTTAGGTGTAACTTTACTGGTGAAACTATTATGGTACTTACCTTGCAGCTAAGTACTTTGCTCTAAGTATTTACCCTAATTTAATGAGCTTATAAATATGCCAAAGGGCTGAAAATTAGGGTGAAGCTTCTTGAAATCCTTAGGAGTGCATCGTTCAGAACGCCTGTACATTGTGTTATCAAACGCCAAAGTTATTCCAACCTGACTTGATTGAGAACCTATAAAGTACCAAAATCACCGTTTAACGTGTTACCACTATAGAAGTATACCTACTATAGTAGAATAACTGGTAGCACGTTGAATGGTAGTTTTGATGCTTTGGACATTTGCCCGTAGAGAGTTCCGAAATGCGTCAGCATATACTTAGTGTAGTGGTGGTGGTGATAGTTGGGTCTGTGTGACATGTGTTGATTCGTGTGGCAGAGGAGGAGTAGCTGTTAAAACATTCATTAGTTGTTTTAAGTCCATTTAGTTACCTAAACTAAACCATTTCGTACCACGTAAGGCGATTTTCTTGCGTACCACTTCAAAAGTGACCTCAATCTTGCGTACCCCTTAAAGGAATTTGGCAATGGGAATGATGACTAGTTGGTGAAACCAGCGACTTTTTTGGAATGTCAAAGCGATCGCTCAGTGTGGACTTTGTATAAATTCATTTAATTCCAAAAACCAAGTAGGTACATTGAAACGAGAGTAAAAAAAAACTTAATGTAACTTACTCTAACTAAACCTAAAAAATCAGTTTGTACTGAATTAATCAACTATGACGTTATCAAACTGTGTCCTTTAATTATTGTTTTGTTAACCGACTTCAAAAAAAGGTGGAGGTTCTCAATTCGTCGGAATATATATATTTCAACCCGATTCCAAAAAATTTTTTGTTGTTTGAAAGGGTATACTTTCTAGTTGGTCCCATTGTCACCAAGTCAGGAACTGTAGATGGGATCCCAGGGAAATCGAGGGCAACCCTCAAATTTTATAGGGACGGATCATGTGTTTCATATATTTTCTAAAGCTATTCAAGTATTTGCGTCTGGTAGTCATCATCTCATGTTGATGAGCTGATGATGGAAGGTACAACTCCTTAACGGTTAGGAGTTGGAGGATAATTCTGAAAATGTTAAATCATTATTCGAAAGGGTATATTTCTGAGGTGGTCCCATTGTCACCAAGTCAGGATCTGATGATGGGATCCCAGGGAAATCGAGGGCAACCCTCAAATTTTATAGGGACGTATCATTCGTTTCATATATTTTCGAAAGCTATTCAAGTATTTGCGTCTGGTAGTCATCATCTCGTGTTGATGAGGTGATGATGGAAGGTACAACTCTTTAACGGTTAGGAGTTGGAGGATAATATTTTAAATATTAACGTAACTAAAAATTGTGAAATAAAAAATCTTTTAACAAAAAGTAAAACCGCCTTTAAAAAAAAACCTCAGAAAAAAAACATGAAATAATGCCCAAAAAGCCATGAGTTTTATGGCCTTCTGGGCAACTCATGGCTTTTTGGGCATTATTTTATGTTTTTTTTCTGAGGTTTTTTTTTTAATTAAAGTCGTTCAAATTCCAGTAATAAATGAGTCCTCGATTTATTACGAGTATTTTCGGCAACATCAGTGGTAATCCGAATCCAATCATAATATTTTTACATCAGTCATCGTCATCAACCCTAAGACTGCGACTAAGATAATTTAATAAACCAAGACTGATTAAATTATCTTAGTCAAGATTTACCCATTGCGAACCTCTTGATGTCACTTCGCGTGCCCCTAGGGTACACGAAACAAACAAACAAACACACAAACAAACGAAGCGTATTGAGAAACACCGATATACGGATAAAGCAGATTAATATAGTCAACCGAAAATCTTACAATTACGGTTAATAGAAGCTTTTTGACGTCTCATAACCCTCAGCCTAATGATTGTCCCGCCTCATACATACCGCCCACGTTGTTCCCTGGCGCCTCAAATTACGTCTTAGTAATATTTTGTTACCATAGAGAGCTACGTCTTTGTTCGTATACCATTGTTTACGTCTCGTGAATAGGCAATCTGCGAATAACAACTTAAAGGGGATAATGTGTGTATCTATTACCCTATCGATGACGTACATAGATTTAAGCTAACAGATATAGCAAAAGATCTTTCTTTATTTACTAGGTAGTAGCTGCTTATGATACTTCTAAGCTACTAGTAGTAATTTCGATTTTACGAAATCAATTTGACAAGATTCACGACACAACTGACGTGATACTGTTTGCTTTACTTATTTTAAACTTTGTAAGTTCATAAGACAATTCCATTAGCCAGATAGTTATTTTCTATAGGCGAATGTTAAGTGATCACCACTGCCCATAAACATCCTCAACACCAAAGGATTTGAAGATGCGTTGCCAACCTACAGGACTAAGATGTAATGCTTCTTGTGCCCTTAATTCCCCGGCTATCGGACTCTCCCTCCACACCGGTACACAACAGTGAACGAACTGCTGCTTAGCGGCATATAGCGAGTAAGATGGACCACCATCTTACTTTGCTACCAAGCGACTATAATATTACCATTGCCATATATGTGCACATTAAACCTGTGGCTGTAACTAAATACGGGGGATATTTACTGGCCCTCGAGAAGATTTCTAAGTAATGGGACTAAAAGGATAAATGAATTTCTCTGAGGGAGGCCATGATGTTGTTTAGGAATTGTATTGATACAAATTGCGTAAACAACATTGTTTTGCTGGATTAATTGTATTATTAAGATTGGAGCACATTACAGATGAGAGGTCTGCGTTACGACGTTACAGTATACAATGTGAAAGGACTTTTTCGCAATGACTACGGAATCCGATAACCGATTTTTAAATGAGTCGCGAGCCAGATACATTTGGGAACCACTGAATTACGCCATCCGCGGCCATCGCTCTATGGATGTATCTCCTGGTCAATTTAGTTGTGTCGTGCCAGTAAAGTGTTCTGGTTTTGCTGTTCAATTTTTTTTACATTTATTTCTAAAATATTGTACTTTTTTCTTTATTTCCTAATGATACAGTGAGTCTTCTTTGTGTGATTTATCTGTGGTTATGTACTGTAAGAGCTATTGTAACTTGTTTTTTTTAGAAAAAATCATGGTCTTTCCGAAAGCGCTGGCTGGTAGACAAAAAAAAATTACTTGTACCTAAAAGAGCATTGAACTGCTTGCTGAATAAAATTTTGAATTTCGAATTTTTGTCACGTGCACTAGAGGCATCTGCAATCCTTCCGGGGTCTGGGGCAGTGCATAGTGGTAGTGGTAATAATTTACCATCTTGCTCGTTACCTTCATTATCGTACCTATATTAAAAATATTCCTATTGTCATCTTTACTGGTAAGGGCCCCTTGACGATGTATCGTTAAGAATTTCCCTCTGAACATGCTTTGAACTGCCCAGTGAGTAAAGTATTCTAATAATAGCCTCTGGGGTAGGCAGAAGGCTATTCCAGACCTAATTACTGTCGTA
Source organism: Clepsis dumicolana (assembly GCA_963691665.1). Lineage (NCBI taxonomy): Eukaryota > Metazoa > Arthropoda > Insecta > Lepidoptera > Tortricidae > Clepsis > Clepsis dumicolana. The sequence goes on along the minus strand of OY829507.1, from coordinate 18,012,917 downwards.
GCTATACCGTAGTATGCTACGGCGTAGACGTGCTACGAGCTACGGGCTAAATTTCGTTTGGGGTTAGTATTTTCAATTTGTCGGCTTTCATGCCTAAACACCTGAACCTATTTTGATGAATTTTGGTCTAAGAGTGGGCTGGTCCTTGGAGTAGGACATGGGCTGCTTTTTATCCCGGAAAATTGCGTAGTTCCCGCGGTATAGCCATAACTAAATTCTACAGAGACAAAGTCGTAGACAACAGGTAATAGTATTATGTTCATAAATATCTATCGCATTTTACACTTGGCATGGTAAAAGTATCTGGTAAGGTTTTACTTGACCACCAGTGCGTTTGTTTCTTAAACAGATATAATATGTATTAAGAATAGCAACTTCTTGGCGGGACACAGAGTCGCCTGGGAGCAAACTTGGTAGGAAATGCGGACCACCTCGTTTGACGGAATTTATTATTTATTTGCCCGAAAGTCATTTTTCCTGAAACCGTAAACCTTTCATGTACGTACTTTTTAAATAACATCTTAAGACACCAGGGGGGCTAGCATGCGTGACATTTTGTCGCTTGTCGCTCAGTGCGTCCTTCACTGATTCCGTCACTATGAAAGGGACGCACTGCGCGACAAGCGACAAAATGGCGCGCCGTGCTACATGTGCAGGTTAGGTTGGGTTTGTTTTAAAGCAACTCTGAATAGTTCATGGTTTCATAAGGAACGCCTTGCGGGCAAATGATCATTATGCTGGCGAGTGGACGGTTATGGTAAATGAAATCCTGGCAAACGATCCCTCGTAGTGTAGGAAATGATTACTTACTGATTGCTATTAGAAAATAATTTATTTACATAACAAAAGCAATTTACAACGACATTAAATTTAAGCTAGGAACTAAATAAACTAAAGCTTAAAAACTAAATTAAATCTAAGTAAGGCCCCCATGGCATGGTGCCCAAAAGGCTGGCAGCGCTGCCTCGCTGAATTAGCGATGCTGATTCTTTGAGACAGAAAACTGCCAGCCCTTTGGTCATTAACATGAAGGATAAAGTTTATCCTACATTACGTTACGCTAGCTAGCGTTTATCGCATAAAACATCCGTGCGCTTAAGACATTCAGAGGGTCGAGCACGACTTTACGAATGCTGCGTAACGTAAAGTCGAATAGTAAACGTTGTCGAGTTTGTATGACGTTTGGAACAGCGCCCGCCCGTGAGCGTATTTGGAACTAAAATTTAGTATGAGGTTTATCGATCTCGATACGATAACCGTAACGTTACGCAGCATTCGTAAAGTCGTGCTCGACCCTCAGGCATAGATATAGGTACCTTCGAGGCCGGATATAAAACGCCTGTCAGCGCACACGTGCCACCACTTCCGGCGCCCTTGGCTCTTCCGCCTCGCCGCCAATCACGTGTCTCTGCGCACAATTAGGTCAACATTGCAAAATAATGTGGCCTACCAATATTGTTTTTAATTGTAGGCTTCGTTTTCTTGCTTTGTCTCCTCAAGATTGTCATGTCGAAGGTTGAGATTTCTTAAGCGAATTACCCTTGCCCTTTGTAGATCTGTTTCTTCGTGTAACGGTGCGCATTTATGAAGATTTGTTTACACTTGCAGGACTATACACCGTCGAATTCCTTCACAATATCACATAAGGCAAATAAAATTATGTTCTGCCCCGTTTACTCGTTAAATATAAGTATTACTATTTAGTGTAACCTGTATACCTACCTAATCTTTCATTTTGGAATTAGGTACTTAAATAAATTGAATTGAATGAATCTACCGTATAACAATGACTATTCATAATTAATCTATTCTCAAAGGCATAGAAATTCATTCTCTTCGGCTCTCGCATAAAAATTAAACGTTCACACCCTCGTCAATGTCCAAGGCCCATTCATCTCGTTTGGCACAGCCCTGAAGGCTCGGCCCTCACCGCGAAAAGCCCCGAATATACGCGACCGGCGACCCAGCGAGCGATTTCACTGTTCATTGCACTGTCCACAGGGTCAATACAAAGCGATTTATTGGCATCACACGCGTTGTATTAGAAAATCGCCACCGGTCGTGCATAGTTGTGCGTGGCCCAGCCCTGATGGTTTTGTGCGGTCGTATGAATGACGTCAGCAGACATTTGTTCTACGAGGGCGCTTATTGGTTGATCAAGGCTAGATATACACTAGGGTTGCTACTTATGTGGACTAGCGTGTTTAGGGATGGTCACCTGTCTATACTTAAATATTTTTGGGAAATAAGCATGAGGCTGTGTATAGGGCTTTTGATGAACGAGAAACTAAAACATTCACATGGGAGATTGTCCTCTCACAAATGTGCACCATGCATAGCCGAACCTTATGTTACATAATTATGGTCCTTGGTTACATATATAGCTAACACATTACGCTGAATACTCTGTTCAATATGCGATACACACGTTCTCATGGCAAAGCATTGGCAAAGTGTTTGATAAACAAGAATCGCACTGCATTTGATCATCGCTCGCAGCGACGTAGGCATCATATCGTTGTCGTATCGCTGCGATATCGTAAAAACAATGACGCGCTGGAGTCAAAATAAAATGACGCATCGCGCCTTCCCCGCAGCAACTGCGTAACCGATTTTGTGATACAATAACTTTATTCAATTTAGCTTTACGAAAACGGTCTCTTCCATCAATCCAATTGACAAATAGGACGTCCGATTCATCATGCCCGAGCCGGGTTGCGGCTTAATTTATCAGACCTTTGCCCTTTGCGAAAGGAATACTTTCACCCTCAAACTTATGTTGTGATAAAAATACACGAGTAAAATCCCAGGACGGGCGGCACGCGTACCGTTTCACATTTATTTGTCCTCTCTATAATTATAATACCTGCTTGTTAACAATTTATTTAAGAGCAAAGGTTAAAGTGTCAAACGAAATGAATGGCACATAGACATCTTTATAGTGAAACTAGCTACAACCAGCTTATTATTTTAAAGGAACGCGACATTGTAATAGACATTGGCAGCCCTCTTCATTTTATCGTCCGTGATCGCAACGGTGTAAAAAGAAATGAAAAAACCGGCCAAGTGCGAGTCCAGGGTTCCGTGGAAAGATTTTAACGCTTTTCCCCAGTGTTTTAAGAAATCCAGTATTAGCAGAGCACTGCTCAGAGAGACATAAAAAAAATTGATTTTGAGACTTTTCGTAGTGGTTGTGTTATAAGAGCTACCTTCATACAAAATATCAAGTTTCTAGGACAACTGGAAGTACCCTTTAGGTTTTCGGATATCGGCAATTTGTATGGAAATAGTCTTTTTAATGACTGTATCTTTTAATTGCGTTGACTTAGAAGGTTGATTTTTTCACAGTTTCATGAGACCGCAGGCTTGAGTATTCGATATTAATTTCAGCATGCTACCTCCACGCGTTCCAGAGAAAAAGGGTCTTGACCGACAGACAGGCAGACAGACGGACAACAAAGTCATCCAACAAGGGTTCCGTTTTTTCCTTTTGAGGTACGGAACCCTAAAAAAATGTAGAGAAGCGTTGGTGATCTGAGGCTTTTACTTGGAAGGATTGCGCGTAAAAGGATAATAGAATTATCCAAGCGGCATTCCCTTACGATAATAGGTGTCATGACCAGGGCCACTATTACTATCAGTCGTATTTTTTAATTGTTTTTAAGGCGATACTTTTCGCAGCGGAGTTTACCTATTCACTCAATCCGGGACAATGCTATCAACGCTATTCAGTAACGCGTGTGTCAATTTCAATATAAAGAAGTCAGCCATGATGCGCTCGAAAACACGGCGTAAGCGCCAAGCGTTTGGAATTGCTCCGGTTACGTTAGTAGGTACTATAATTCTGTGCTCTGGCTACTAACTACTGGCTACTTACTAAAGCATTGATTAAATTTTTGTCTAACCAGAAAGAAGAATAATTTCGCTTCTTTTCCTTCAATCGCAGTTTACAATATTCCTTCTCACTCCACTTCAGAAATGTTAAAAGTGCCGAAGCAGGACAACTTTAAACAATTTTTCCATCGAGGATCTTCTTTACAATCATGTTTTCATCTATGGATACTTAAGACGTAACTCTATAGGTAATTAGTTTTTAAATAACCTAACCAACTTAGATAAGTTGCCCCGCTCCAGTACAGATACTTGCACATCGAATTGATCATTAGCTCGAATAGCGCCCTAGAACATAAACACATATAGAAGTAACAAAATTATCTTCATCGTATCAGCCGAATAACCTAACCTAACCAACTTAGAAAACTTGAAAAACCCACGACATCGTCATTTCAAAGTTCAATATTTCAAAAACGGGTAAACCGATTTTAATGAAACTTAGCTAAGAACCATCTCGATTACATTAGCTTTCGATTAAAAAAATCCGCATCTAAATCGGTCCATCCGTTTGGGAGCTATGATGCCACAGACAGATACAAAGATACACAGACATACAGATACACAGATACACATGTCAAACTTATAACACTCCTCTTTTTTGTCGGGGGTTAAAAAAAGAGTATTTGTGATTCAGAGTCAATTACTAAAGGTATAATAAATAATCAAGATAGTGACAATTTCATGTAGCAGGTATGTATAAAATGCCTCAATAAAGTAGCGTGCCATCTACACCATGACACGTCCTCCTACGCAAGGTTTTACGAGCATATCACATCATGGAAAAACATGTATTTTCTCACGTTCCTGAATTACGGCACGTCGTCCTAACGACGCCCTTTTTATTCCTCTCTCTTACAAAGTAAATAAATTTGATTTAGTTTTTTAATAAATAGGCCAGTTGAGGCTGAGGCCAGTGACTAGGGCCCTTTGTGACAGCATTAATTAAATTAGCAGTTAAAATTGTTTAACTGGTTTTAATTAGAAATACGCTATTACTAGATATCTAAAGAGTAGATAAGTATGACTCAGAAGAGTCGAAACACCCCCGAACTTGAATCAAGAGCCATCTCGAATAACGAACTAGCTTTCGATTAAAAACCAAACCGATCTATCCGTTTAAAAGCTACGACGACACAGATACCTACACACAGATACACACATCAAACGTTTTACGTCGGAGGTTAGAACTATAGTAGATTAATGCCCAGGCGTGGGAAGTGAGCAATTGCTGGAGCGAGAACTTAGTTTAAAAACACGAACCGCAGGTGAGTGTTTTTAATAACTACGAGTCCAGCAATTTGCTATTCCAGCCGTGGCAGATATAGATTTTTTCTCAATCATTAAGAGGAAATAAGGAATTTTTAATTATTAATTAACTCTCATAATACAGCAAGCCAAAACTGCCATTGTTGTTACTATAATTGTGGCAGTGTCTTAAATATTATTTATTGCAAAATATTACAATATCTGAGTCATTATTAACATATTTTATTTTATTAACTAACTAAATTCATTAATTTCCTTACCCCTGTTTTATAATAGTTTCACGACGACTAAATACTTCCATTGAAATTTAAGCGGTACTAAGCAGTTTGCTTTAGTTAATAGTTATCCTCTGATTTTCATCATGGTGGACTTCTATACAGCAAATGATCACGATTTTGTCACTAAAAACTATTAAATTAATATAACTTGCATAACTTTAAATAAATCAACTTTGTGTGTTATTGTTACTTGTTTACGTATGATTTCATTCCCGCCATTTTTTTTTTGTTAAAAAAGTGTATTTTTCTTTTTAATACTGCCAAGTTATTTAAGACATCGATAAAAATGTTAAATTTCGAATAGAACGCCTGCATACAGCCACCGGTTTGGCTGAATGAGACATGTCACTGGATGTTTCCATGGTACATTTAACTTTTTAAAAAGTTAAAAACAAATGAAAAACAGTCCAGCAATCCGATTTATGGACAGGTAATCGCGCCTGCAATGTAATGCGGCCGTCAACAAGGCATTTCGTGTTCTGTTACTTGGAGTAAAATGACAACATTTCCGACAATGTTTGAGAAAAATACATTTTTAAAGCACTTCTGGTGCTAACTTATTTCACTGACCTACCTACGAGTAATGCATATTTAATGAGAATATTATTAAGCACAATACCCTTTAAATTCCCAACTAAGATTAATATCAGCCTTGTATAATTCATCTTCTCATTCTTAAGCTTCTGAAGCTGGATTTATAAAAGCATATTTTCTACAAGTCACGCCACTTTAGCGTCCTTGAGTGTTTCACTCTTTTCAATCTTTTGCATCTTGTTTTTATTAGCAACATCTTGTAACTTTAGTATCTCAAATTCATCGTGAAAATCTGATCGAAGTTACAATTTCTGGAACACTTTGTAGAGTAAGCTGCCACGGTTTATTGGTTGTTTTAATTGAATTTTATAGGATTGCGGGGTATCTTCGTTTACGGCTGGCTGTATTGTCGGCCGCGGGCCGTAAATAAACTGGGGGATGTTTCCAAACGGTTTTTCTAATTAGTGCTTGTGCAATTTATAGTTATGGCTGCGCATTAAATACCTGTTTGTGGTAGAATATTGATTGAAAATATCAAAGCGAAAAACAGGGTTCGAATGGGAGTTTTGCGCTGATCGGCAGAATGCCTTAGATTAGCTCGTGTTTTAATTTCCGTTGTTTTTATCCCCTTCATAATCTACTGTGTATTTCATATCAGTAATACATAGGTATGTCTCCTTTCCTCGTTCTCTTTCGTCTATCATCTACGTGATAAGAAGCAGAAGATTTCACGAAGTTAAGTTACTTTGACATTAAACTTGTGTGAGCATGTGAATTAAATTCTAATTATTATTAATGTAGAGAGTTCAGTTGCCAATACGTCGGAGCGGGCAAGGCTTCAAGAGTATGTGAACACGACACGACTCTATTTTATTATCAAGCACGTTAGTGTGTGTTTTCATATTTTCTAACACCTACACGTTCACGTGTAGCGATCAAAGCGAACAGACTTCATGAAATGGAACAATTGATTTTGCCTGATTTTGATGAAATTGTAAATTCCTTATTGATTTAATAGGTAATTAATTTGTGAATGCATTTATTTGTAGATCAAAGTGGCCCCATTAGCAGCTTACAGATTGTCAGAAATTCATTTGTAGAAGGGACAAGCCTGTTTATCAGTGACAACTTATTTCTGGAAAAACATCGTGATATTCGGCACGTGTAGCACTAACAATACAGGGTGTCTCGTTACATACCACACAAAGCTTATTTTTACATATTAATTACATTCCCGGTAAAGGGTCGACCCACGTCTTATTTACTTAGCGACAATATCTCCTGTTTACTGACTCGTAAATTATAACATTATGTACGTATTTGTTTATTTATTTGAGCCGGTTTATTACTTCTGCTTATTGTATTGGCTTTCCCCCCATTATGAATGTTACGTTTGTCTTTGGTGGGCGTGACGCATTTTTATTACGAGTTTATTTGTATTCGGCAGTTTTTCTGCAGCAACTGTATTATGTTTTATTTGATACGCCGACAAATTGAAAAGTTTTTGTTTGAATCCAAAAAAAGTATTACTAAGTGGCAGGTTTTTTCCCGTCAAAATCTTTAAGACATTGGCATAAGTTGACATTGACATTGTTGTGTGTGCGTTCCGTTGCCGCTGGATCTTGCGGTCCTAGAGAAAGGACTACGAATTAGTCCGAAACAGTCGGGGTAAACTCGATCTGGGAGTGATCCGTTTTATTTCACTACATTGTCATAAGATTGATTTTTGTCTGGCCCGTGGAAAAAGTTTTTTCATCTTACCTATACGTTATTAAGTGTCTACGTTCGGGTATGATTAAGAGATGAAGAGGGTCGAGCACGAGTTTTCGAATCCTGCGTAACGTAATCGAGTAGTAACGTTATCGAGAAATTTGTATGACGTTTGGAACAACGCCCGCCGTGAGCGTATTTAGAACTAAAATTTAGTATGAGGTTTCTCGATTTCGATACCATAACGTAACGTTACGCAGGATTCGAAAACTCGTGCTCGGCCTAGAGATGCTCCCAGTTTTCACGTTGCGGGTGGTATTAAAAGGTGTCAACGTTTGTGTAATTGTAATAATCCTTTGATAACACATGTGCCCTTTAAGAGGCTTGTGATATTTTTAGCGCCTTGTCGGCTCCGTCTCGACGTGTCCTCTCCCACAGGGTCTTAGCATAAAATAAAATACTAAAGTAAGTAAATATTATATCCGCCCATGAACGTTTGACATTTACACAGCAAAAACATATTTTGCTATTAAAAAGACACGACATGATAAATGTTACGAGAATTACTTGATAGGCTGTCTGTCTTCGGACTCTGGAAAAACGTTAAAAAAAGGTCTTGTCTTTGACATTGCTTATAATTACAGTTCGAAATGATTCGCGGTTAAATTGCATTAGACATAATGAAAACAGGATATTGACTATTGCTTATAATTACTGTCACAGGCCGTTTTCATTAGGGGAAACAGTCTGTTTTAAGGTAGCCTACCTAGGGTTTTGTGAAGGAAACAAATTACAAGTTTAATACATTTATTTGAACAAAATCGGTAGGCTAAATTGACAATTAGAATAGAGAATCTCAGGGGATTGAGTTCGAAGACACTTTTGAAGATACTGGGTTCGATTACACGCTAATGTGGCCTACACTTCCCTCGGGTGTCTGGATCCTCCGGCGACGGCGAAAATAGGGCGCAGGCGTCGTAGAGCAACCAGGAGTGACCAGGGGGCTCGTGTGATGACGTGGTGTTGAGATGGTGTGAAGGGGACCGTAGCGTGCCAACGGCTAGCCTCTGAGTAGGCTGCGAGAGGTCGGCAGGGGTCCGTTAGGAACCAGTAGTGGGTGGAGAGATTTCCCACGGGTAGCGTAGTTGCCCTGTAAATAACCTGGTGTGAGCCAAACGTCCATGGTATGCTCGCACTGCCATATTCCGCTTTCCAGTCCGACCATTCCCGAGGGAGTGGGAACCAGATTGGCAGTGCATGGCAATCCGGAGGGTCATACGGATTTACAATTTAGCTAGAGTCAGAGAGTAAGCTTTTACAGGTTTCTAGTGAGAGTGGATAACAGATTTACACAAAGTGACCGTTGGAACTTTAAATTCCAACCGTTCTAGGAAGACGTTAGGTTTTAAAATAAGCGCTACGTCTATAACCGTAGAGCAGTGAAATAGGGAAAGATTAAATTATAATTAACTGTCCAGAGCGCTATTAAGGTACAGTAATGCTTCGGACAGAGTAACAGAGTGGAAACCCTATAGAATTAAATAAATTACAATAAAAGACACAAGTAGTGTAACACAATGATAAAGTACAGAAACGATCAGTATTCTTACCAAGTTCTGGGCTGGCTGGTTCCACTCAGGAGTTGTAGAGAAATGTGGGGTCTCCCAGCCGTACAGGCGGTTTTTATGGTTGAGTGGGACCGGATACGGACAACCAAAAGATTTTGAATTGGGCGACGCCCATGAGCGTGTCCGTGCTTCTCATTTTGAATACCAACGTATTGTTTCTGTGTAGTGTGTAATGTAGTTTTTTATGTGTTTTATGTTGGCTAAGTGCAAGTAGCGGTTGTTAATTAATTAATTTACAGCCGATGCAATTTTAATTCTACTTAAATTAATATTATTCGCCTAAGTGCGGAAAAGCGTCATCTAGCGGATTATGGCGGAACTTTTTAATGTCCAATAGCTTGCGTATTGTGACATTACACATGTTTATGTAAATGCCACGTGAATAATGAAGACGGCGTATTTTTAAATAGCAAAGCAATAAATTGCTAAACTAAACAACAGACAATTTTCATCCGTCATCATAAACAACTGTCATCCGCTAAGGATTCAAAAAGTTACATAAAATCTGCGCTTATCGTAGCCAAATTACAAGAACACCCTAGACCACTTTTTGGATTAAAAATGTCAAACTGTCATTGTGGCAAATTCTGTGCGGCTGTTGGCCTGATTGCCTTAGTCTTGAAATACCTATTAAAAACAAACGAAATAACAAGTGAGAACGAGACCGACAGTAGTGGCAGTGCGCGCAGTCGGCGCGCAAAAATGCGGGTAGACAGAGCCTGGTCTGCGCAACATTAGTATCTACCCTCGTTTCGTCAGTTTGCCCGTGATCATGATGCATGCAACTGCATCGAAATATCGGGAGCTCATCAAACCCATAAGGTAATCGCAGTCAATATCTCGTTTTCATTATGTCTAATGCAATTAACCGCGAATCATTTAAAACTGTTAAACGAAACTTACAATAAATAGTGTGCGTGGCTGTTCGGCCTGACTGCCTTGGTCTTAGACGAGGATTTTACTCTTTGCACTAGAACATAAAATCCGTTTTATGCAGCCTACTCGTACACCCAGCACGAATAAAATACTTATACCTAATTAATACATCAAGATTTAATAAAAACTGAAGCTAAGCCGACGTAACGTAAGCTCTGAAAAGTGTAAAATTTCGACGTGACTTAATGAAAAATGAAAAATGGACGATTTTGTATCCTGTGGGATTAGGCCGGAGTGTTAACTTTAAGATTGTTAACAAAGGTACATCGCGCGGCTTAGGCGCTACCTGGGCTATCCATGCTCGTTTTAGATTCTAAACATCGCGTTCAATCTTTGAAACAAGGTTCAAGTATAGGTCGCGCGGCGAATTAAGATCGCTTGTCAAAAGTGGAAAGGGGATGCGCAGAAGTCAATTCTTAGGTCTATTTGGTTGCGCAGAGGGGTGAGGGGAGGGTGCGCGCTGGCGCCGACACGTTATTGGTAGATCAAGTCGTTCTTCCCCTCCCTCGCTTCGTTCACGCGTCACGTGTCTCTTGAGTACTGAGGGTCGAGCACGACTTTACGAAAGCTGCGTAACGTTACGGTTATCGTATCGAGATCGAGAAACCTCATACTAAATTTTAGTTCCAAATACGCTCACGGGCGGGCGCTGTTCCAAACGTCATACAAACTCGATAACGTTTACTATTCGATTTTACGTTACGCAGCATTCGTAAAGTCGTGCTCGACCCTCTGTTGCGTACGGATTGTTTTACTGTATTGTTATGTATAGTTAGTGTAAAAAATGCCCAAATATAAAGTTTGAACATGGCAAGCCAGAAAAATGGTTTATGACGTGAATTGTTATGTTAAAAAGGAAACTAATTAAATCATGTGTAATTAAAAGCACGTGAAAAATACTACAAAAATTCAGAATAAACATACTAGCAAAATAAGTCACAAGCAAAAACGAGTGTTATATGTTAGGTGACTAAAGGTACAAAAATATGCGAAATAAAAAAAATACATTTCAAAGAAATACACTCAGAACTTAACAATTTTGTGCTCAATTGTACAGATGCGCCAAATTGCCCCCACCAGTTTCGCCGAGCGATCTTAATCCATCGCGCGGCCTATAATTATCAACTCATAATTAAAGACTAGACACGTCTCTTGAGACGTGTTTACCCCAAAGGTGAAAACATGATTGTCAACTAAATCCTCGATAGAAATATTTTTTTTTAAGTGAGGCCTGCATCGGCACTTCATCGTTTCTGAAGCGGAAATATTTAACTGCGGTTAAGTATAATTATTGGTTATTTTAGACAAAAATAAAACCAACACTTTGGAGCTCCTATTCCGTACTATAGGTTAGGTTAGGTTAGGTTAGGTTAGGCGCTTTGTGCCTTGTCGCAACTCTAACCTAAGCTAGTCTATTTACTCACTAAGCTAACTTAACCTAGCCGCTGTTTAGACGAGCTGCTACTTCGAACATTTGCTTTTTAGATGAAATGATACCTACTAACCTGTAAAAATGTGATGTGTGGGCGCCAGTACGCACGCACTGAAACACGGCAAAGACAAAATACTTAAGTAGATAGCAACCCAGAGGGTCGAGCACGACTTTACGAAAGCTGCGTAACGTTACGGTTATCGTGTCGAGATCGAGAAACCTCATACTAAATTTTAGTTCCAAATACGCTCACGGGCGGGCGCTGTTCCAAACGTCGTACAAACTCGACAACGTTTACTATTCGATTTTACGTTACGCAGCATTCGTAAAGTCGTGCTCGACCCTCAGGACCTCAGCCTCGGTTACCACGCGCCGCACAGTCGCCACGCGTTCAGTCGAGTGAAAACTGTCTCTCGCGACGTGTTACAGGGGTTACTCATGTGTCATACATAATTAATGTTCGAAGCGAAGTTTGAATAGGTATTCGACTAAATGCTTAGACAATATTAATTTCACAGTAAAAAAATATGCGAAAAGTCCACTTTGTATTGTATAATAATTATTTGATAATGTAACAAGAGCAAGAGCAACGCATTATGTCAACTTCTCTCAGAGGGTCGAGCACGACTTTTCGAAACCTGCGTCACGTAAAATCGAATAGTAAACGTTGTCGAGTTTGTATCACGTTTGGAACAGCGCCCGCCAGTGAGCGTATGTGGAACAAAATTTTAGTATGAGGTTTCTCGATGTCGATACGATAACCGTAACGTTACGTAGCATTCGTAAAGTCGTGCTCGACCCTCAGCTTAAATAGTTTGAAAGACATGATTACTAGACGACAGTCATGATCATGAGTCATGACGGGCATTCTCTAACTTTACATTCTTCATCATCATCATCATCATCAGCCTATTGACGTCCCACTGTTGGGCACAGGCCTCCTCTCAGAATGACTATACGATAAGTATTATAGTCTGAATGTCCCGTTTTTAAAACCACTCGCCATTAATAAAGAAGTCCATCACTTCGTAACGGTAATTATTTACAGAAAATGGAACATTGAATGGTGGTTGTCACGTAGAGGTCATTGGACAGGTTTTCAGCGACACAATAAGGAATGATAATTTAAAAGCATTATGTGGCACGTAGGAAGCTCCAAAAATAATCTAGGTTTTCTACAATGGGTAGGTATCATTAGGTTTTATTACAATTCGTAATAAAAAAGTTCTGTCTGTACGACAGGTCTATACGACAATAGTACATTATGATACAAGTGTGCTAAGTTGGTCATTACAGTCGATGCGAAGCGAAGGCTTTATATAGCCGAGAAATGTAATGACTAATGCTCACGCGTGTCATACGACGTTTTTCAACACGCTTGCGAGGAAAAAAATAAATAAAAATTAACTAAGTATTCAACTGACCTATGTCGCTATATTGTTTATATTGGTCATTCAGAGCTTCCTTTGACAACTTTCCAATGTCTGAATGTCTTTGGTGATGGCACCTTGGATGTGTTGCTGTGATAAACGTCCGAGTATTTCTTTAAGATCACAGTTAAACGTGAATACGTTTTGATGTCGGTGCCAGTTTTCGTCCGTACAGTGATTTGCAAAATCGAGTAAATCTATCTAAGTATTATTCACCACAACGAACTATATTGTACGAGTTAGCCAGTTTAAATACCTAGTAGCCTTAGTCAAAGTGTGCTCCGTGGAGCCCTGGCGCTCCGCAAAGAGTTTGTGGGGACTCCGCGGTGTTACTTGGCCATAATACATTCTTTAGGAGGACAAGTTCAGAAAATAAATACAATTAAGTAACTAATTATAATATTGCGTGATCACGATAGTTAGTTCAACAAGCTGGCTTTAAACACATTTTCAGAAAACGTTTAATACTTACTTGACTGGTAATTTTTACTATTCTTTCATTGTATAAAACTTTCAGTTTTAGGTCATCGGTTAAAATGTATTTTTCTTTTGATTTAGATGGCATAATAATTCACTTTAAAACCATCAATTGCATTTTGTATTCACCTCGTATTTCTTGATTCTACATTTAGATCTTTTTCAATAATTTAAACTATACAGTTTTCAAAGTTATAAACATAATGCAGCTCTATACTAGGAACTACAAACAAATACAAGAAAGACGACAGAACAGCAGTTTTTTTTTAATTCTTCGCGCTTGTTCGGCGCGATAGGTTATGTAATGCGCGCGCAAGTTCAAGTCAAGGCACCGACCAAACCGCCATACAACCTAATATTAAAAATATTTATGATAAACTACAAAATAATGTTTTAAATACGCAAATAAATGTTAATTCGTAGATAAAAGAAGGTAATTTACTCAAATGAAATAATTTTCTGTCATCTTAATCTAAAATATTTTATTTATGCACAATAATTTGTTCATTGGTTTTAGGTGGGAAAAGACATTGCTGAGATTAAAAAAAATACGTAATGTAAAAAACAAGAGTGCGGTAATTAAAAAGTTTAAAACACGCGTGTGTTGTAAGTTGTATTATGAACTTTAATACTATGCAATAAGATTCAATTTACGAGCAAGTGTGTTGAAAAATAATATATGTCTCAGTGCAGTGTCCACCACGCATCCACGTAAAATAACACATGTCACATAGACCAAACTACTACCACCGCCCAGACACAGACTTAGCTGTGTTAGCTGTTACCTACTTACACCCCTCGCACGACCGCTGTTCCTTAATCGTTTGCCGTGTGTGGTCATGTAACCTAGGACAGACGACGAAATCTTAACTGAAAAATAATAGGGTATACAAAGTCTTAATTTTTTGTCCAAACGCTCCTTCGATATTAGACACTGTGGTTGTTTAATTGATACAATAACGTCTGCAGCACCTAAGCTACAAGTGCTAAAACAAATTATTTACTCTCTTGCCACTCGACGGGTCAGCTCCGTATTGAATCCAGTTGGGATCTGCAGCAGGATAATCGACATTTAAGAACCCAATCATACGATAGCCGCCGTTCTGCTAAAAGCTTCGGAGTAAAGGCTTTAGATATGTCGTGCTGAGCGCTGTGATAATCAATTTCAACAAAGTCAATCATAACATTCATAACTCTCCCGTCGTTCTGCTAAAAGTGTCTGAGTGTCTGAGTTAACATGTTGGATCTACGCTATAGGATAATAATTGAGTACTTAATCTATATCGACAGAGCCAATCACAGAGTCGTGCTGGCGGTTCTGCTAAAAGTATCACAGTAAAAGGGTAGGATTTGTGATAAGTCACTTAATGTTTTTTATTCTGCTAAAATGTCTCCAAAAGGGTGGCGCCAAATGAGTTAACGGACATTCACCGCTGAATAATGTTCAGTTAACGTGTCAAATTAGTATCAAGTCAAACAGGAACTGGCCGGAATGGGTCGTAAATAGGCTGTAACTGAGTTTTACTACCACGGATGTCACGATACGGGTGGGTCCTTACGGTAGTGACCACGACAGTAAGCCTTTGTGGCGATCATACTGGAATTCTTTAAGCTCTTAGTGTGATAGAGGACATGAGAAGAATATTGTGATTTATAAACTAGTCAGCGTAGAATTGGGTTAATGCTACCTACCCGCGAGGACAAGAGAGATAAAGGTAGCCTGATATGTTCTAATCTAATAGGGTAAAGTTCCAAATTTGTTTCAAAACCATCCGTTTCAGCGTGTAGAAGTAGAGACCAAACAGACAGACATAGAGACAGAGTTACTTTATAATATTAGTATGAATGGATACGGATAATCTGTTATTTTCATCACACTTGCTCGTAAAGCGTCGTATTGTACGCAGGCATACTGAAGGACAACGGCCTAAATTATTCCTACGGGAGTAATAGGTAATTTGTAATTTTCCCAAGGGAGTAATGAGTTTAGTTTTAAAAAATATGGCGTTCACTCGTAGGTAAGTAGGTATAATATGTCATTCCACACTAAGGAGGTTTTAAATCAAACATGGTTTTTTACGTTTTCTACAAATAAGTATTACTTAATTTAAACGTTATTATTGTGTTTTAAAACTATTTGAGTTTACTATGCAATTATTTCATAAAATATAAAAACTGGCTGTTTGGATGGGCTTTCGTCTTTCCAGTTTCTAAACGCGTTTTTTATCATTATCTGTGGAAGTACTGGAAGTCTGAAGTCTTCATTGAAAAAAGTTGACAATCTCAAAACTATTATTTGTTGCCGACTGCTGAGTTTATATTTATAATCGTATATACTTAATCTAATATTTACGGAGGTACTGCCTGTACTTAGTAAAATATGTCTTCTGTATGTGAAGACCAAAGTTTTAATAAATAGATTTTTTGCCTTTTGTTGTATGTATTTATTTCCTCGCAAATATGATGAAAAACATTGTGTGTATCACGGGCAGTAAGGGTATTACAAACTCAAGTCATTAAAAGCCCTCCGCCTTCGGCGTCGGCCTTCTAATAGACTTTTATTCTTTATTATAAATAAATTTCTCATGGACTTACAGCATACACCAAATCGTCCGATAAGATATCTTAAACTAAACTAAAATTGAAAACAGCCACATAGATATTAATTTAGGTGTTAGCTGGACTAACAACACAACACAATTTTAAGTAAACAAAGGTATAAGTGAAGAGAAAAGGAATCACAATACAATACAAATATTCTCCAATTGCTTACCACAAATTAGTACAGTAAGTTCACAATTTCAGAGATTCTACACAAGGTTGCCAAAACGATTGAAAGCCGCCACTAGGACCCACCAGTTTTTGTTAGTAATACCCTTCTTACCGCCCTTCATGCACAATGTACTATTATGTCTTATGTCATAACTACATAGCTTTTACAAAGTGGAACTATAACTGTTACCCTCGATTTCGTTTGTGAAGAATTCGGTTAATGCTATCCCGCGGGATAACACACACACTCACAAACTTGCATTTAATGCTTAGAAGAAATTGAAGAAATCTAACCTAACCACTATCGCATACTCCTAAAGCTATTCCTACTGTTGAGGAACGAAAGCAGAATCGAATCATTTGCTCTGTCCCTGAGGCCTTTACTTTCGTAACCTAAGTCATTTACGTAGAACTAATGTGCCGTCTATATATCTAAAAAATCATGTCGGGGGTCGGGATCTCCACTTTAGGGGATTTTTGGATTGAAGTCAAAACACCCTTGTCGGGATTACTTAATTGAACTGGTACAATTGCTGTCTTAAATGCTACCTTACGTAGTAGAATATTTCAAAGATAATCTACTAGAATGGCTTATCTGAAACGCTCGCGCGTGAGATCGATAGCCCAGAATTTTAACCCTATCTGCACGATCCAGCGCACATGGTTATGTGCCACATCCGGTACACCTAATAGTTCTACTAATAAAATTTCCTGTAGTTGTGAGGTTATTTGTTGCAATTTGAAAATTGTAAAGCTTACAGTAGACAGGATATTGAACAGGCAGGCATCCTATGCTTCGCTTATAGTCCGGATATAATGCAGAAATAGAGCGATGTTAGTTTGCACGAATACTTAGGTTTTGCAAAAGGTTGTGCAAAATTTACACACATTTAGCTTCTGAATAACTTACCAAGCAAATCTAGCTATGATTGCACTCAATGTGTATAAGTATTTATCGGTTATCAACCATGGTCGTCTGTAAAGACTTTCCGACCACCTGTGGCACGCGCTTACAATTTCGTGGATAATTTCTTAACATGTTCTCATTATAGCCATTATGTAAGCACATCAGAGCAACCATTGACGAAGTTGATGCAGTCACCGTGGCGGAAATCGACCGGGAGTGCATCAAATTCAAATTCAAATTCAAATTCAAATTCAAAATTTTATTCAGCAAATAGGCAGTTGAATGCTCTTTTACACGTCATTTTTTTGAGTCTACCAGCGCTTTCGGAAAGACCATGATTGCCAAGAAGAATGCGCCGCAAGAAATTTGGCACAAAGTCATTTTTTCTAAAAACAAGTTACATTAGCTCTTACAATACGTAACCACAAACAAATTACACAAAGAAACCTCACTCTGTCATTAAAAGATTAAGAGAGAAAAAAAAATACCGCATTTTAGATACAAGTGTAAAAAGTAATTATTAGAACAGCAAAACCAGAACACTACTTTACTGGCATCATCATGAAAAACTTCTAAGAAAGCAGTTTTTATAATGACGTACACGTTTAGGATATAGGTAGGTAGGTAGGTTGGGTGGGTAGAGGCAGATAACATTCGCAAAGGTCCGTGCCCGCTGTTGTTAGCCAGCGATGACCTTAATAGGGTCTTTGTTCCCGCCGACCCTTAGTACTAAAACGATGCTGGGAGTACCTTTCTAATTATAAACATTTGCTGTAGCTGCATATGTTGCTATCGAAGTGGTAATTTTGTGATTTAGGCACTTTTGATTAAACTTGAGTGTTCTTGACTTGTTGTATTCTGGGTGGGATAGGTGCTTGGTAGGTATAACCAACGAAATTTTCGGCGTTAAAGATCCGTAGCGTTTTCGAGATTTTATAGACAATCAATCTCATGATGGTGATGGGATCCCGACGTCACCGTATAACCGCGAGCGTACAGTAGGTATTATTTTTGGAATGTAAGTAAGTAAACGCTTTATTATACAGAAAATACAGAAATAAACACAAGTTACAAACAGTGAGATACTAGTACAAAGGCGGACTTATCCCTATGGGATCTCTATCCGTCAACCATTGAGCGGTAGAGAGGAGTCGTTAAGCGACCGATAAAGAGTGCGTTTATAATCATAAATAGTGAAGGCGAATAAATAATAATACAATATATAAACTCATACAAAAGCCAACCATATTAGGTATATTATACTATTACATAAGGTTGAAGGCTAGAAGGAGACTGGTACTGGACAGCAAATGATGCTGGCTGCCGACAGCTAAGTAGCTGAAGCACTCAGAGAGGTATAGAGGAGCAGAAGGATTGAAAGAAATGTAATTATTATGGCAAAGTACCTGTACTTTTCATGATCTCGGTAAGAGTATCTTTTTGTATTTTTTCTCCCAATTTTTTATTTTTACGGTTTTCCCGTGAATATCAATCATGTTTTTTATAAACTCACTGAAACATGAATACACAGAAATAAAACAGAAAAATGCCAACCCCGGGAATCGAACCCGGATCCTCGACACTCCGGGTCGTGTGCTTTCCCCCTACACCACGATAGATGGCGCTAGTCACTGCAAAAAGTGATAAAAACGAGCTAAGATTTGAATACATGGAAAAAATCGGCTATTTCCTCTCTGTCAATCGTGGTGTAGGGGGAAAGCACACGACCCGGAGTGTCGAGGATCCGGGTTCGATTCCCGGGGTTGGCATTTTTCTGTGTATTCATGTTTCAGTCTCATTCAGTGAGTTTATAAAAGATACCTGTACTTTTGTTCTTAACAACGTCCATAAGTAATTTAATACGACCAAAACTTATTCAATAAAGACAAGTCGTTCAATTCGTTCATTTGAAAGCGTCCAAGGACCGACGTCTTCAACTTTGCTCTTTCAGCCGGGAGTTTTCAATGCCGTTAATTACTGGAGAAAGGGACAGTTCGAGGCTTGTCACTGAACGATTTAAACCTCCTTTTAGCATACCTCGATAATCTAAATTTTTATAATATAAAGTCGAAAAATCAGAACGGGATAAAAGAAACGAGACAGAGCGAGGTGGCGTTCTACAACACCATTTTGACACGTTTCTCCCAAACAACGCATTATTTCTCCGGATTTTTAAAGCAATTCGATTCTTTGATCTTGGGAATCGCGAAAAACTTGAGAAAATATGATATTGGGTGTGTAAGTTTTGTATATTAAGCAAAATAAAATCGCAAGTTCGAATTTCGAGCGAGTGATCTATGCCAGTGTTGCCGTTCAGGGATAAAGAAAGCCATTCATTATCCTGCATTGCAGTCTACGGAAATTTTAAATTTTATCTATGTAATTTTTTATTGATAACATAAAGAAAAAAAAACGTGTCCAATATTTTTTCCGATAACCTGCCAGACGGAATAATTAGAAATATTTCGCTTTTACCCAGAGAACACATTCCTAATTGCACGAAACGGAAAAATTTAACTATTGCGAATGCCTTGGGTTCAGGTTCGTGTGAATTCGTACTATATTGAAGTTTATTTCTTTGACATAAGAAGCGCCATTGATAGTCGAAGTATTTCTAAAACCCGAACCCTATTCTGAATGTTCACAATCTGTATTTATTTTTGAATCGTTTATTTTTATGACTCGGAGGAATAAATGATGGCTGTGTGTGTGTGCCTGACGCTGTCCCAATACTTAGTTGGCATCTTCAAATATGAATAGGTAGCAATAACGGTCACAAGCAGGGTGTCAATTATTGGATCAACGTGTCAATCATTGGCACGTTTACCTTAGCTATTGGTTCGTATGTCATTTGTGGAAGTAGGATGTAAGTTTTTATCATGTGTCTTTCTGCCATCCTCAGTTTTAAGCTGTCATTTTTATCTACTGAAAAAAAACGCTTGTAATTATTTGGATATGCTATACTATGATTGTATCCCTTGTGTCATTTTAATTTAAACTTCCGTGCATAGCAAAATCATGTCGTGCCGCTTAATTTCATTAAAGGATTATTCAACTCTACCGGGCTTCCGACTTTAGTTCCCAGCAACACCTTTATTTCCACTGACATAAAGTACAATTTACAAAGTCAGGAATAATTGTGTGACACCGCATCGCGTGATAGCAAAATGTCGCATGCGCCTATTGAGGATAATAAATAATTGACCTATTTCCCCTATTTCCAAAGGAACTATGATGAGTTTGAGGAGTTCCACATTACGAGTGTATAAATCATGGATCAACCACCCTCTGGGTACCAAATGTCAGGGCGAACGCTTCCGAAACGCATATACTCATTTGCACCTATAAATCTCTCTAGCCTCGAATCGCGGCTCACTTTCAACCATATGAAGCTATGAACCAATCACGACGCATTCCTCCGGTCCGCTCACCGCGGCTTTTTTCGTAATGACTTTCCAAGTAAATTATAGAAGATGCGGTGTCCAGAGGGCGGTTGGTCCGTGGTATAAACAGTATGGATTAAAATTGTTCTAATATGATCCCCTAGATGGCGCTGTGCCACTTTCGGCCAGGGTAACGAAAGGTTACATTTCTTATAATCAGAAGAGAGAGTGACAGAGAACTAAAAGAAGAGTAAATTATGTTTTCCAAGTACCTTTCGAGACCCAAAGTATATTTTGTACGAGTATTTGAAATTTAAATCTTTATACATTTTCGTTTTTCGGTTCGGTAAATGCTGTTACAAAGCTTTGGTGAGTGATAGAAAATAGATACCTAGTTGACGGAAAATATAGTAGCGCATTATCTGTGTAACTTTTTTTTTGGGTGAGAGGTTCAAAGTTCTATAGATCAGTGACACACACCTACGTAGGTCCTCGTAGGTGTTTGTTACTGATCTAATCGAACTACCCTTAATGATTTCATCGCATGACAGATTTCAACCCGGTTTATACCATTTGAATAAAATGACAATTAATTTATATTATTAATTCACAAAACGAGACCTTTTTTACATTTATCCTTTTTAGAGTTCTCATTACTGGTGAGTATGGAATAACTATATAGTCAAAATTGCTTGCACTGTTGTGTTCCGGTGTGGAGAGTAAGACAGCCGGTGTAATTACGGGCACAAGAGGCATTTCATCTTAGCTCTCTAGGTTGGCAACGTATCCGAAAACTCCCCGGGGTTGCGGGTGTCTATAGGCAGTGGTAATCCTTACCATCAAGTGATCAACTTGCTCGTTTGCCTTCCTTGTCGTATGAAAAAAAATACGGAACCATCGGTGCGCGAGTCCGACTCGCAATTAGCCGATTTTTTTTAATAATAAAGCTTTTCCTTAGTTACAGATAGAAGCGGGCGCCGGCGAAGGCCCCGGGCCGCCTTCAAACAACAACTCTGAAGCCACGGCGTCCCCGCCCCGCGACGACAACCACAATGCGGCGCCCACGCCCCGCCCACGCTCCCTCACACCCTCAGGTCAGTGCCACTGTACCATTAACACCCGTTAATCATCACACCATCCCATTAATCGGTACATCGGGATAATTATGCCCTTTGGAACATTTCGAAAAAAGAACGGTAGTGCGAGCCCGCCGGCGTGGAACGTAATCGAGTAGTACCTTTTTTTTAACGGAGTGGAAACTGTATATGCATACTTTGGCAAGCATTATCTAAAAATATTCCAAATTTCAAGTCGATAGCATTGATAGTTCCTGAAATAACCAGCTATGACAGATGGACGGACGGGGTTGCTCCATAAGGGTTCCTTTTTACGAATTCTGATCGGAACCATAAAAAATTTAAAAGCAGCAGAGGTTATTAGCTCTACCGACAGTCGAAGGGTTTGTTGTACCAAGTACACTAAATTCATTAGACGAACCCTTCTTTTATTCACAATGCCAACAAATGCCAACAAATGCCAACAATGCTAACAACGACAACGTAGGGGGAGCGGCGTTCTCATTAACCTGCCCGTTTGCTCTGTGATTTCTTAGATTGATTTCTACGGCAACTAATAAAAAATATCGGATGGGAAATAATTGATTGGGCCGAGCGAGCTTTGAAACAAGGCGGTATTTGAGTGTTCTATAGTTAGTTTTAGCGTGTAAAATTGAAATGTAGAGATACCTACGAGTTAATATGTAATATCAAGGACGATAAAATCAAGAGGACTGCCAATGGCTATACAATGTCGCGTTCCTGTAAAATAATGAGCCTGCTGTAGCTAGTTTCACTATAGAGAGGTCTCTGTACCATTAATTTTGTATGACACTTAGATCTATGAACTGAATGAAAAAACGAATTTAGATGGCGCTATTGTGTTAGCCAGAGGTCTAAATGTCATACCAAATGAATGGTACAGAGACCCCTCCGTAGTAAAACTAGCTACAGCAGGTTTATTATTTCAAAGGAACGCGACATCGTATAGACACTGGCAGTCCTCTTGGTTTTATGGCTCTTGGTAATATTAATATAAATTGGTTTAATATAAAGGAACTAAAAGCATACAAAAAAACTGGTTTTTTGTTTTTAGTTCATAAATATGGACCTCCGCAAAGTGACGCCTGATTCAATAAATTATTGAAAATAAACGAGTCTTGTTTCTCTACTCGATTATTAAAACTTTGCCTATATTAACGTGCCGATCATGTTACGATACATTGTATATATAAATATGTAAATATATATTAAAGTCTTAATCACATTTTGTTTGTGATATAAACTAACTGCCTTGACAGAGTAAACTGAATTGCGTTTGTGATAAAGTACTATTATGCATTTTCAGAAAGGGTAATTTTTTACTGACGACACTTAAAACTGCAGGCCTATAGGTACTTAATTTTCACCAACTTTACAAAATGTAAGTCTACAAAGACAATTCGATCAAAATTTCATTGCCAATATGAATGAAGTGCGCTCAAACAAAAACTCTTATAGTCAGCAATTACCTACTACTTCCGAATTTTTTAATTTTGGTGAAATAGGGGGCTGGTGTCCCCAGAACTCTCTTGCAACTTTGCTCGGGTTTGGCGAACCCCAGAAACCCACGAGAACGCTGCTTTACATAACCGTTATCTTGAAACACTGCACGCCACTGCATGTTTAGGTAGTGCACGTAATATTACAAAATGTAATATTACTTGAACGCGTAATGTAAATGTCACACATCACTCAACATATAGAGCTATGCATCACAACATCACGTGTTACGATAAACAGCGCAGGAGAACCGAGCGCCTAGTGTAACGGACCAGGCCAACGTTCGCGTTTAACAATTCTCATACTATTTGACACTTTAACGCAAACGCGATCGAGACGTATTTTGTGCTTTTTGATTACACTCAGGGCACCGAACTGCCCCGACCTAAGCCGAGCATTAAAATTAATAAACATTACTAAAAATATCACTTATCACTGTAATAGCGTAATGCTAGTTTTAACTGTGATAGACACTAGGTACTTGTATTTAATAGGATAAAATAATGTCATGCCAACGGCACCACAACGGGCGACGTCATGAGGGATGGTAATATTACTTCGTGATATTACTTTTCGATCGGGTGATGTGATATGATATCACATTACAATTAGAAGCACGCTTTGCGCATCTCTACCACGAAGCATGGTCGTTTCAGCTTTGCAAAGCGTTGCATACAACCTGATTTAGAGCTCGCTAACCGGGCTGGAATTCCTGCAAGGTACAGTCAACAGCGAAAGTTGTTAAGCAACCGACGGGTTCACATGATCTAAGCACGGCTCTATTGATATAGACGTAGAGCTTGTGCAGATCATTGTGACCGCTTCGGTTGCTTAGCTACTTCTGCTGCTGACTAAGTCTAAGTACATCACAGAACTATAATCGGGATACAAGGAAATGAGTTCAACGATTTGTGTGGGAACCGAGCGTGTAACACTTTGCGTTTTGACGTCACAAATGTAACTTTAGCAAGAAAATACCTCGATTATCAGCTCCAACTTTTGTGGTGGTGTTTAAACAAACTAAATCCTATTCTGATATAGTTCTTTGTAGTTCACTAGCAAAAGTAACTAAGTACCTATCCGAAAAGTTCGTAATCTAAGCCCGTTTCTATTATTAGGCGTAAGAGCTTGCGCAGTTCGTTGTGGACGCTTCGGTTGCTCAGCTACTTTTGATGATAAAATAAATTAAAAACAAACGGCCTGCCTTCAAAAACGCTACACACAAATATTTACTTCGAATTACTCCAAACATTTCATCAACCTCCTATCTACATCTTCTCTGGTAGCAATCAAGGAAAAAGGCCTGTCGAAAGTGTACTTGTGTAATGAATCTGTACCTACCTACTTATGGTTTCATTGTATGCTTGAGTATTTTTAGGCGTAGTTCTCAGACGTTCATACGCATTGCTGAGTGCACACAATTTATCTTGTTCATACACACATAACTGAACATAGCCGCCACTTCACTTTGAGCATTCTAAATTGAGCCTGAAAAGGAAATTTGGTGTCTTTATCAGTTACCGCAGTAATACAGAGCTGTGAGGCCGTTTGTTGCGTAATTTGATAAATTGTAAATGTACTTTTTTATGGCTAACCATCTAATCCCTCTTTCCGTCCGATAAATTGTACTTGCCGACACTAAAAGCAGAGGGTCTCGTCTCGTAAATGTATATTCTCGTGTTGCGTAAAAAGTAGATAAGTATCTCTATCTATCTTACTTGGCATACAATATACTTAGGTACATATTACATTTACATAAATAAAATAACTGACACGATCGAGCCAAAATACATAGCTGGGGAAAATTATATTGGATTTGTAAAATTTAAATTTGGCAAAAATCAGTAACTTTCTACGACGTTTTATTTGTCCGGAAAGTACTTACCTATCCATCTGCTTATAAAAATACGCTATATCGCGTGTAGGCTTCCATTTGTCTACTATCGTGCCCTGATGGTAGGCGAAGATGTGGTCTAAAATGGAACAGGCTGGCCCAGTAAATGCATAATATTTTTACACTAGAGTGCAAAACGTTCCTCAGTTAGGGTTAGCAGTGAAATCAAAATCACAATTTTATTCAGCAATTAGGCATTTTAATGCTCTTTTAATCGGCATTTTTTTTTCGAGTCTACCAGCTCTTTCGTAAAGCCATGATTGCCAAGAAGAATGCGCCGCTCCGCAAGAAACTTGGCGAGTCCTTAGTGTTTCCTGGGTATCGATTTTATAAGACATATCTATGAAAATCCCACTCGAAATTGCTACAAAATCACCTCACCGCGTTTTTATCAGTGCCCTAAGCACGACTTGTCGAATCCTGCGTCACGTAAAATCGAATAGTAAACTTTAACGAGTTTGTATGACGTTTGGAACAGCGCCCGCCCGTGAGCGTATTTGGAACTAAAATTTAGTATGAGATTTCTCGATCTCGATACGATAACCGTAACGTATTTCTATTATTTTCTATTTCTATTTCAAAATCATCTAATTTTTTCTCAATTTTCGAGTGATATTTTTAAAGGTATGATTTGTAAAATCGATACCCTGATTGGAATCCCCGTCAGAAAGTCTCAAAGGTACCAGACTTATACACCTTCGATTAGGTACCTACCTACATAATATGTATTTAAGAAATCATTGGGCGGTAAATGGCTAACTTGCTACACCCTCTTAAACATCGGTGAAATAAGAAAGCTATCTTAGCTACCCAATATTCGAAGTTTTCGTGTCCTGTAATTGTATTGATACATTATGAATTAGCTAATTTCATTAGATTCTATCCTACCGACGTAGAGTATCTCCGAGTGTCGAATAATAAAAATTTTCCATGGGTATGTACACAGGTATGTACCTAGCACGTTTCTGCTATTGAGATAAATCTTCTTCCGTCTATACTTATCCTATAAAATAGTACCGTTACAGCCAGACGGCTGATAGACTACTCACAGCCTAAACCATAGAAATAAAGACTTGAAATTTGTGGATTAAGTATATCTACATCATAAAGATGCACTAAGAAATGATTATTCAAAATTTTGCGGTTGAAGACAGCTAGTTCTTTAAATTTGTAAATGCTAAAACGCAACGTTAACGGAATTATGTTCTTGCAACGCCAGGGGATCGAATTATGAATCTAGCCCCGGTGACTAAATTCAGTGATTTCTAAAAAGTTCGTATTTTCGTAGACTAAAATTCTCGTGCCCACGATATCAAAAACGAATGCCCTAACCCACTCGTAAACGAGATCACTGAATGACTTCTTAACCACTAGCAGTGACAGCTAACCTCAATCCACTATGTTGACTCGCTTAAGACTACGTCAGAAACGCAAGTTAGCTGCATGTTAGTAGACGGGTATGACATTCGAAAATAAAGGCTTTGGCAAATAGTGATATCAATGTCATGGATGAGAATTTAGTCACCAAGTGAGATTCAAAAATCGATCCTCAGGTTTGCAGCATCACCGTTTACCCTTGAAGACAGCAAATGAAGCCCTACCACTGCGATATACGAGTATTTCAATCGATTAGGGAATCAGGCGGACAACGTGACCGTCACGTTGCACCGGACACTGTCAGGGTTTCGGACGGACCCGTGCCACCGCGGTTGGAACTTCGCAAATCTGAGCAACGGGAAACTATAAAATGCCCGTCGAATAAACGTGAACATAGTGAAATGAAATGAAATAAAATATGTTTATTTGTCATAATGAAAGCTATTTTTAGTGCGTAAACAGGATGTCGCTTTACAGCGAACAAGACGGCTAGCTTTGAATAGTTGTAGTCTGATATAATCACGCCATAGCGCCTATTACTTTCCGTAACGCGAAAAGATGCGACCTTGCTAATAAAAATATTACAGGCGCCACATTTTACAAGAGATTGATTCATTAATTACACTCAAACATATGTTGTCTGTCATCATTCGGGTAAACTCCATTCAATAGAATTATTTCCATAGCAATAGTGACCCTTTTAAAGTAGAAATTACCGGCTCAATTCATCACGGCGCATTAAAACCGAGTAAAATTATTGCGAGCCCTCCGGCAAGCCCGCCTCCCAGTTATGAGAGGACGAAAAAATCATAAATCATAAAATGTATTTGTACAAAACAAGGTAGCTTGGTGATATGAAGTAAAGACAGTTTCACGTACCTATACTTAAATAGTTAGATAGATAAATTGAAAAATGTTTTTACATGTCAAAGTGTTTATTGACCTGGACATAAGATTGATTTTTGCCTGCCCTGTGGAAAAACATTAACTTTGCCTGTAGGTACTTATTTAGTCGCAATAATAACATACAAATTTTAATTTACCCAGTGAACTCACTTCCCTTCACATTCACTTCACTTTTTACTTACTTCGAAGTTCGTTTCTTGGTAATTTCTTTTGTGATTTTTTCCTCTTAATAGGTAGTTATTCTATTCTGCTATTCTGGGCGGAGACAAATCCAAGAGGTTAAATATCATAAAAATCTGTTCAGCCGTTCTTCAGTTATAAATAGTGCATTAGTGTAACGTAACTAACACGATTTAGTTTCATATGTATAGTTTACCATTTCATAATACTTGATTACTTATAATCAAGTATTTAAACTAATTATATAATTGTTGCTATATCAAGACAATTGAAATTGTTAATAGTTCACTGCAATGACCACAATAATTATCTGGCCTGACTGGTTTCGGTTTTAACTGTTAAAATACGGTTGAATTGATCAAGTGTTGCCATACATATTTCCTGTATTTGTTATTTTTTGTACCTAAACTGTTTCCCGCTGGCGTTCGTGTCGTCACAGTTTGTGTCTGTGTATGTTTGTGTATGTACTTTGTGTCTAGTTTTAGGTTAAAATGGGCCCTGCAGAAAAACAGCGTTGCGGCTTGCCGCAACATTATGCTGAGTGGGGCCCATTTCACATCGTTCGGTGCAAATATATTGTATTGTTAAATAATATAGCTATGTGTTCCATTGTATTCCATTCTTTTAAATGTACTGTTTCATCTTTCTGTATGTGTCGAATGTATGTGAATAAATGTTTCTCTCTCTCTCTCTCTCTCTCTCTCTCATAATTTAATCGGGATTTCCTATCGTACTTAATCCTTTGTAGAATCACACGGTCCACAAGCAACAAGATATTAGCAAATACAAGACAGCTCAACTCGACGGACTCTGCTCAAAATTAAAAGCCTCATTGGTAGCCACATACTAGGTACATACTTTTACTTACCTACCAATTTATTAACCAGCTTCAAAAAGAGGAGGTTCTTCATCGGAAAAAATTTGTTTCTTTAGATCGCCGCAATCCTGCAGTAACGAAAGCGTCGCAGCGTATCTGGAATTCGCTTCGAGTTTGACCTAAATTCATAAAGTCAGTCAGCCGTGGGTTTACATAGCGCAGTTAGTACATTTTGATGATTTATTACTGCTTCCTACTCCAGCGCAAATAAAATGTTGAACATCCTTATGACTATGACCGCTAACTAACAAAAAATACACGTTACTCAAATAAAAATACCTACCTGCATCATCGTAGCTGTTTGCCAAACGTACTGGATTCTGCTAAAATAAACTAAATGTGGCAAAAACATATGTACCACTTTGTCGCTATATGCATTTGTACTCGTATCGTTAAAAAAAATATATTGTGACTAAGCAAGTCTTGGTTTTGGCTCTATCCACTAAAAGTAGGTTGACTTTGTAACGGAAGCTTTTTTAAAAGTAAACACGAATTTTAGAATGACGTCGAGATTTAACAAAGGCTAGATCAGCCTTGGTACAATTTTAGGACCATAGCACGTCTGCGAGAAAAGCAAAAGAAGGTCTATTGTAACAGATTAAAGAGGAAAACAACCCTTGAATGTTTTCAATGCAGCTTTACCCGATGTTTTTCACAAAGAACTTAAATTTTCAAGTTCTTTCAAAGCCCGGCTGTTTTTTACACTTGTGCCGAATCACGCGGAGTTGGAGTGATGCGGTAAACACAAAAAATCATTCGAGCCGAGAGCTTGAGCAGAGTAAGTGGCTAGTGGCGGAGGCATTCTTAACACAATCAATACTTTGAAGTACATTTTCGGTTGAGTTGAGATAGAGTTTTACTATACTAGTGGTTTTGTGAGCTGGTAGATCTCGTGAGCTAATTTTTGAACTTCTTTTTTCCAAAAAACTAATTGACAAAATAATCTATATAAATATCGAACCTGCTCACAAATTTTCACGAGAATCGGTTGAGAAATGCGATCTGTAAAGGAGTACAGCTGGACAGACGGCGGACAGACGGCGGACAGACAGCGGATAGACGTCGTACATACGAAAGCATTTTTGTCCAAGCTGAAACGGACACGCTTCGCTCGCTCGGTCATCTAAAAATTTACTTTTATACTGGTGTAAGTGATGGTAGAGCTAGGATTACAACTATACTTAAAAGTATAGTTCTATCAGTAAAAACAAACACTTAGATTTTTTGTGATCTGCAATATGAATATTTTTTGAAAACAGTCATCTCCTCATGCAGCATGGGTACATACCCAGTGAAATAAAACTCTTGTAGTTAAAGACTGACTGGGTCTACTTATTTCCACAATATTTCGTAAGTACTTTACCTAAATCAAAGCATTGTTATTAAGAAAGTTCAAAGAATAGGTTTGAAAAGGAAACATTCTCAAGCCTGAACTGAAATGACTCTAAGAAACTATACATATAATACTCTACACTGTACCTCCCAACGTCTAAGTAGTCAGTATTGTGGCCGGAGCCATCCTGCCGTTGACCTAAGAGCTATCACTTACATTACGACCTCTCCACAGACCTCACGTGTAGGAACAGACGTTACAATGCACTTGCACGGTCGTGCAATTACCGTGACCCCGGTGACCCAGTTCCGGTGTCTCGCGAGATGGCAATCGATACGACACCCAAAGATATTGTGGTGTCGGTTTTTACACGAGCCCAGAAGCCTGAGTACGAATATTCGAATCCTGCGTAAGTTGCGTAACGTAATCGAGTAGTAAACGTTATCGAGAAATTTGTATGACGTTTGGAACAGCGCCCGCCCGTGAGCGTATTTGGAACTAAAATTTAATATGAGGTTTCTCGATTTCGATACGATAAGTACGATAACGTCCTTTAGTCCCATCTCGTAGCCAGATTTGGAAGCTAGCTATGAAATGGGAAATGTGTTTTCCCAACTTGTAGCTAGCTACCAAATGGGAACGATTTTCTCGTCTCGAAGCCACATTTGGTGGCTAGCTACAAGTTGGGAAAGTAGATTTCCCATTTCGTAGCTAGCTACCAAATGGGAACGATTTTCACATCTCGAAGCCAGATTTGGAAATCGGCTTCCAAATGGGAAATGTGCTTTCCCATCTGGTAGCCAGCTACCAAATGGGAACGATTTTCCCATCTCGGAACCGTAATTGGAAGCTGGCTTTCAAATGGGAAATATGACTTCCCGTCTCGTAGTCAACTACTAAAAATGTATTCTGAGGGGGCTTTTCCGGGGGAAGTTTTGTATATTTCCTTGTTTGAATTGAGGGGCAAAAGCTAGTCTTGAATATATTTTTATAGTTCTGTATATTTATGCCAATTTAACAAACACAAACAAACTAAATAATAGTATTAATTAAAACTAGAATATAACACGGAAAACGTCCCCGAGGCCGCTACCTCGGGGCAATAGGTACCCATAAGGCTGGAGGCGTTGCCTCTTTGTATAGCAAGGCCTATACGTTGGCCGAGGAACGCGCCAGCCCTTTGGTCACCTGTATTAATAACATCAGGCTACCCACCCAACACATGTGTAATATTTTAAAACTGTTACACTTAAATAACAAATAAAAGAAAACGCTTAGGTACTTAAGAATTCCCGTTTCGTAGCTAGTTTCGAACCGGGATTATTTCTCCCATTTTGTAGCTAGCTTCCAAATCTGGCTATGAGATGGGACTTAAGAATTCCCGTTTCGTAGCCAGTTTCGAATCGGGATTATTTCTCCCATTTGGAAGCCAGCTTCCAAACCTGGCTACGAGATGGGATTTAAGAATTCCCATGTCGTAGCCAGCTTTGAATCGGGATTATTTCTCCCATTTGGAAGCCAGCTTCCAAACCTGGCTACGAGATGGGACTAAAGGGATAACGTAACGTTACGCGGGATTCGAAAACTCGTACTCGACCTACAGGTTACACGGGCACGGTTGAAACGGTTAGAGACTTGTTAGAGGTTAAAGTTTCGAATTAGATAAGCATGCAAAGATTCAGCTTTGGACTTTCTTCGTCAAAAGCTTCGCAGCTTCGTCAAAAGAATTTAAGCTGACTTTGATTACATAACTACAATTATGCACCTGGATAACGTTTAACAACCGTTCCCAATATTCAATCTACCCATCTCTTGTTTTGATCTACTGACGATAATAGTAGTTTATGCAACTGCTACACAATGAGTGTTTTAAAGCCTAATTATGTGGAGTTGCATACATTACTTTATCTACACACATATTATAAGTACTCTAAGATGGGTTCAGAAGCCGAAGGCATATATCATACCCATACCTGTCACGAATTTGACCGTATTTTTTTAATCATAGACAAACATGTTTTTTTTATTGTAAAAAAAAACACATTATTTATACATGTCAGACTGAACTCGACTTATATTCGTGAGTGATCCGTTCTAATTTGAAACATCGAATTCGATATCGAAAACGACGACTATTACTTTACTGCTGGGGTGGTGGTTGGGGGGCGCTGGCGGCGAAGTCGTCGTCGTGCTGCAATGTTAGTCATTTTCTACGGTTTCTGAACGCACTATAGAGGACTTATGATATGTGCGTAGATAAAAACATTTATCTAATTATCTTCAACTTTATCGTCTCAATAAGCTTACTGTCGGTAGACTATCCCACCTCTGCTTGCTATCCGTCGATGGGAGAAAGATGAGCCATCACAGTGGTTTTTATGCATTAACTATCTGAGATACTATATAGCTGAATGACCTCACTTAAATATTTTCAACAGCCATTCCTGGAATCCAGAGGGTCGAGCACGACTTTACGAAAGCTGCGTAACGTTACGGTTATCGTATCGAGATCGAGAAACCTCATACTAAATTTTAGATCCAAATACGCTCACGGGCGGGCGCTGTTCCAAACGTCATACAAACTCGACAACGTTTACTATTCGACTTTACGTTACGCAGCATTCGTAAAGTCGTGCTCGACCCTCTGTCACTAAAATTGTTATGAATAATGTACAATGTAGGTGTAGATACTGAAATTGCTAGCGCCTTACCGTTTAATAGCTAAGTGCTCGCTGACACATTTGCTGAGTACAATTCATCAGACGTCATTATTAATTAATAGTACGAGGCGTGGCGTGGCGTAAGCTTGGCAGATCCAGGAAATGTAAGGATAACGCTGATTAAACTCACGACACATGCTTAACCCTGCTACAATGCCATATTTATACATAATGTTGTATGTGCTCAAATATACTGTGTCAGACAGATGTGTCATACGTTTGAGAAGATGAAGCGATATTACGTTCATTTACGCATCCGTACCAACACAGATTTTTGCACACAGAAAAAGTTAATTTCATTTTAAGCTATTTTTACAGTGAGATCAGCGAGAATGCTCTGGCAAAGTTTTGAGATACACTTATCTCGTGCAAGTAGAGTCACTACGTCTGATTTCAATAACATAACTCCGAAGCAAACCTACAGTTAAACCACTCATCTTATCCCATACATAGCAGATGTAAAAATTCCTACATCATACCTGAAATTATTAGATCCCTCACATTTCTCCGAATTTGCAAATAGATATAAAATTATTTGGAGAGCTGAATTTCTTTTACGTGTTGCCTAAGTATTTCGTTCCGACGGGATAATGCCGCCTTTAACATGCTGATCGGCGCACCTTCGGCATAAAAGAGCAAATAGTAAAACCGATGTAAAAAGCTGCCAAGAGCGAGATGGACCTAAGCTCTACAGGATTCTGTGGCGGCTAGCACGCGTGACATTTTGTCGCTTGTCGTTCAGTGCGTCCTTCACTGATTCCATCACTATGTAAGGGATGCACTGCGTGCCAAGCGACAAAATGGCACGCCGTGCTACATTGAGTAATTATAATGAAGCAGTGTGGAACTTAATTAGATAAAATAACGCATGAGATTGGCACTTAACTAGTAGCTATTCCAACACACCTAGTTTCAAAATAATTATCTGGGCAACCGAGCCCCGCCTGTAAAAGACTTAGTAATGTATAAGAAAAATACTCTGGGAAACGCGTTTTCAATCGCCCCAAATTGCCCCAAAAAACCCCAAATACTCATAGAAAATGTTTATGTGTACATGATAGCTATAAATAATACTGGGATTGTGTTATCTTTTCGTTATTCTGATTGTCTGTATTTTTTATTTAAGATTTGAATTTTATGTTTTGACGGAGATTTGTGTCTCTATTTGGTGTTACATTTTTCATTTTGTGTGGAATCCGAAAACGAGGTAATTCTCTCACATAGGTACCTACCTTCAACGTAGATACCGATCTTTTGCTGCCTGATGTTTTATAATTCGTTTTTGGGAAAGAGTTTATATTACCTATCTAACTGTGCAGTATGCATTTAAAAAATTGTGACCTGCTTACGTAATATTCTTTAGAATTCCCTTAAGAAATCTTATTCTTTCTCAAACTTAAGAGCTACACGTGGCTACACTCTTATCGTTGGAGTAGCCACCACTCTATCCAGTCTTCGCTCTGAAACGACGCATTATTGACCTCCCCGTGACTCGCCCAAAATAGGTTAAACATTTATCAAAACTGTTTAATCATTGGAGAATTAAAAAGTTGCGTAATTAAAACATCTCTAAAATGATAGAGGCTCTTGTAATTGGGACGACCTACGACCCCCGGGGGTCTCGTTCCCAGGATACGACCCGCCCTTGAACTTTCAGGACGTCATTATTCCAGGACTACAAACGTTTGATGACCTCACTGATTGCATTTAGCACTCATGTTTGCAAGTTTGGTATCAGCAGATTGGTTAGATTATGAACTTGTCCTAAGTACTTGTCCTTGAGCGAATAATAATCTGTTGGTGTAAATACTTGACTCAAACTAAGCTCGTTGTAACTAGTTGTTAAGCTCGGCTCTCACTACTACATGAGAACGAAGGCTTTGGAGCACTTGCTTATGTTCACCTTACAATGTGTGAGTGCGAAGTTGACTCTCAAAATGTAGTATCTACTCAATCGTCACCCGCTGGATGGCAGCAGCATACCGGTACGGAGCGAACAGTGGTCTTTCAGTGCGCAATATTATCGGAGAGTCTGTGTTGAAAAATAATAGTGTACAGATGCAATATTTCCAACTATATATTGCTTCGTGGGAGATGTGCGTATCGTATTTCATACATAATATAGTAATGTGTGTAAGTAGTCTGTTAAAAATAAATGACACACATATATTTTTAATCATACGTTTATTCCCCATCAGCCGAAACTTCCTTAAAACAATCTATTTATAAATAGCGTTATCAACCCCAAAGTACGTGGGTGAATCGGAAGTATTGGAAATAGTTTTTCCATTAGCTACCTTCATAATTGGGTTGCCTTTTATCCCGTAATTTTGAGTGTAAGATTGAATCCTGGGTCGCAGGAATCGGGTCAGGTGGGATGCTGTAAGGCCGTCATGGCTTAACTATTTACTCATCTTCACTTACTAAGGTAAAGATAAAGTACAAGAACTAACCTTCCAGTACATTAGCAATGAGGGCTATCACAAGTCAAAAATCATCTTTTGTGCTACTACTAAATTGACTCATTGACCACACTCGATATTTCCTCGACGGACCTCACTCCTAGCGGATGTTTCTCTCGACTCGCCCTCATTGGAGTGGACGTCTTTCTTTTTACGTTTTCTGCGTGTCCATCATCAATATCATCATGTCCACAGAACAGTCAGCAGCAGATACTTCTAAGCAATCGAAGCGGTCACAAAGATTTGCACAAGCTCTTATGTCTATAGCAATAGAGCCGTGCTTAGATCATTGTGAACGCGTCGGTTGCTTATCTACTTTTGCTGCCTGTACTCAGGGTTCCAGATGATGAACCTTAAATATTTCAGCATGAGATAGAGCAAGGTCTAGGTAAATGTCGGTAAAATTTGCGGTTTTTATGTAAAATATGACTGTGCTATAAGCCTGACAATTCTGTAAGTACATTTTGACACAACTAAATTGGACTTAACACTAAAACTGGATGGGTTTAATTTTTGGCTGCAAGAGGACATTAGTTATTAAAAGCGAAATCAAATAAGTTGTATTAAGTCAGGTATTTTTTTGGCCCGTTTCACTATTGAACTGCACTTAGAATAAATAACGTTACCCCATTCCGAGGAAATCCTAACTAATATTATAAATGCGAAAGTAACTCTGTCTCTCTGTCTGTCTGTTTCTTACCTCTTCACGGGAAAACCGCGGCACCAATCTAGATGAAATTTGGTAAGACGATAGCTTAAATATTGAGGAATAACATAGGCTACTTTTTATTCGGGAAAATTACATAGTTCCCACGGGATAGCGATAACCGAAATCTACGAGGACGAAGTCGCGGGCAACAGCTAGTAGGTCAATAAAAATTGGGAGTTCGGTTTTATCGGCACCTCAGCTTGGAGCACCGGAATATCTGCGATAAACTTCAAATCCGAACGATTATTGTAACGTACAGTAACATAGATGGTGCCCGCAGTTACTTTACCTTTTTATGCGTACGTTAAAAAGGAAATACGTACCTATTCTACTCAACGTTCGTACTTAAGTAATCCAATCTAATCTTGCAGATAGGTTCAAAGGTTCTGTTTCAATTTCTTGAATTTGCTGGTAGACTCTTCTCTCTGTATCAACAACAGTGACATGAGTAATCCCAATTAAATCATAGTCAACATAACATTATGATATGATCATTTTTAGAGTTAGAAATATTCTATAAAATTTATGTCAAATTGGAATAGCCGTCAAAGTCTAGTGGTTTGACCTATAGAGTCTCAAGCAAATGATAGTGGGTTGGTGAAGGATACCTGCACACTCCCACGAAGCAATTCTATGGTGTGTGTGTGAAGTTACCAACTCGCACTGGGCCCGCGTGGGAACAATAGCCCTCAATCTGATAGGAGACCTGTACCCAGCAGTGGGACGTAAAAAAGGCTGGTGATGTGGAAGTGCCTGGTTGAAATCACAACTAATCGTAAAAACTTTGTGATCCTTCTAGCAGTAGGTACATAGACATTGCCTGAACTTTACTGTACAGGATATAGGGTAATTCAAATTCTTTCATCCTCCTTACAGAAGCCCTCAAGATGTACGGCGACCGTCTCTCGGAGTGGGAGCGGACTGAAGTGCGAAAGTACCCCGAGGTCTGGTTCCTGGGTCTGGAGGCCAGCAAAGTGCAGGCCAAGTCCAATCTGCCTAACAACTGTGGCTTTGATGACGAGAACGGGAGCTACAACAAGGTAAGGGTAAAAACTTGCTAAAAGGCGAAACACATTTGAGAGAGGGTAGTGAGGGTAGCGAAAATTGGAAAACAGTGCGGACGAGTCTTTACAATGTGATGTGATTAGTTAGATTAGATGTGCTAACCTATTTTTGACAATTAATAAAAATGACGATGAAAACGAGCGTACTCGTGGGCTGCTGTCGGCCGCGGTTCGGACCTGATAGAGATAGAAATTAATTTATAAACATACTGCGCAGAAGTACGCTCTGTGTCGGAGTGTTGTGAAGCACGAATTCATGATAAGGCACACGAAGTAAAGTGAACTTGAAGTAGATTAGGTAAACAGTGTCTGAGCCTTGAATATATTATTCAGTAATTAATAGACTTCGGATCCGGAACTTGGTAACCATTCAAAGTTTCCGCTCACTTTGAAACCACAAGACGTAAGTATGAGATTGTATTAAATATGTTTGGTACACTAAGTAGTGCGTGAAACCGAACGCAAACAAAAAGCAATGAAGTTTAACGCAAATTAACTTAAAGATTTGGGTCACTAGTACAGCTTAAAACCCAGATTTAGAAACGTTGAGCGAATGGTTCTTAATAAGTATTGTTGCTAGGCTGAAACTTCGAGGCTTACGTATTTGGCACGTTTACCAATTTATTTTATCTT
Source organism: Clepsis dumicolana (assembly GCA_963691665.1). NCBI lineage: Eukaryota > Metazoa > Arthropoda > Insecta > Lepidoptera > Tortricidae > Clepsis > Clepsis dumicolana. The sequence goes on along the minus strand of OY829507.1, from coordinate 17,975,518 downwards.
GGGGCTGCTAACTTTGAAATCGACAATCGTAAAACATGGAAAAAACTTTGAAAGTAGGTACCTACTTATTAAGAAATCGAAAGAAAACTTTTGGCATTTTTGTGGCTTGTTCTTCGAAGTCTTGCAGCATTTCAAGTAAAAAAAGGATTTGAAAATACCGCAACTGAAGCTACAATTAAATACGTACTGAATTATTTTATATTCCAGCAAATCCACGACCACATAGCGTACCGCTACGAGATTCTCGAGGTCATCGGCAAGGGTTCCTTCGGCCAGGTCATCAGGGCACTAGATTACCGGACAGGCGGGCAGGTGGCCATCAAGATCATCAGAAACAAGAAGCGCTTCCACCACCAGGCGCTGGTGGAGGTGCGGGTGCTGGACCATCTGCGGCTCAAGGACAAGGACCAGGCGCACAACGTTATACACATGCTGGATTACTTCTACTTTAGGAACCATTTGTGCATCAGCTTTGAGCTGATGAGGTAAGCTGCACTCTCTTGAAGTTACTTAGATCGAATACTTACCTTCAGAACGTTAAAAGATTAGTTATACACCAAATTTTATACATATATTCCACTGCGTTCCCTTGTATCGTTGTTAAAGTCTCAACTTACTCAAATTCCCAATCCTTCTTGAAGAGCTAAGCCAAATTCTTGTAGATGGTTGTATGTGTAGTTACCATTTATTTTTTAATTTGTTTTCCTTATCTAAATAGATAAATATCGCCGTCTTTATTTTTCTACCTTTCCGTTCTTGTTCTGTTACTTGATTCCATGCTTTACAGTCTTGAGAAGATGAGAGCCAAAAACGTGAATCGCATCTCCGTTACTAACTTCTAACTACTTCTTTCCAGCATCAATCTCTACGAGCTGATCAAAAAGAACAACTACCAGGGTTTCAGCCTGAGCCTGATCCGGCGGTTCACAAGCTCGCTGCTGCGCTGTCTGAGGCTGTTGGACGCCGAGAACATCATACATTGCGACTTGAAACCTGTGAGTACTTGCTATTAGAATATGCGAAACTCAACGGAATTTAAGCTTTTTGCGTGGTGGGCTGCAGACGATTCTTGCCAGCGCTGCTCTTGACTGAAACCTAGCAGACCCTAAAGTTGCAATGACATCCTGGAGCGTTCTAAGCGACCCCAGGTGCAGTGCCCTGGATAGCTTTGACTCGAAAATAATTGCATGAGTAGCACGTGACTTCTTCTCCACCTACTAGGAGTCGTATGTTCGTAACCATAATATCACTGGGCTTTGGTCCTGTTTCACATGTTTCACTTAACATTCCAGGAGAACATTCTCCTCAAAGCGCGGGGCAGCTCGTCCATCAAAGTGATCGACTTTGGCAGCTCGTGCTACACGCACGCGCGCGTCTACACCTACATCCAGTCGCGGTTCTACCGCAGCCCCGAGGTCATACTGGGGCTGCAGTACGGAGCCGCCATTGACATGTGGAGCATGGGTGAGTGAGTCGTTCTTGATATTTTATGGGGTAGCGGATGCAGGAAAGAAGGATTCACCTTGCAATTTCGTGTCACTCGTCATATATTTCAGTTTCATTTTTAATAACGCCTGTTGTGACAAACTCGTGGCCTCTTTTCAAAACTTTTTGATCATAATTATACTTCCAACCCATTGCTGCTTAGTAGGTATTTTCTTTGTTTTTTCTATTTTGTGTGTTATGTGGTGTTCAATACCCAAGCAAAAGGCACCTTCAACCTTAATTCGTAGCAACATTATGTCAATTATTGAAATTAAGGTGTAATACCCATGAATTCTTTAGTAATACATGGAGACAAACGTCTCTAAGCAGCTAACGCTAACGCAACGATCTGCAAGTAAAGTTAAGTACTATCTTACTCTCATGCACTTGCCTTTCCGTGGGGTGTACATTCTGTGTCGGTGATTAGCCGTATACTTGGTCTATAAAATATTTTCATTGCTGCAAACTATACATACGAAAGACTGACATAGCTCAACCCATCAACTCAGTCCGTGCAGAAAATATTACACGCGTTATCAGCAAAGTTGTCACTTGTCTCGACAGCAGACACCCAACTCGTCTGCCAACTAGTCGGCCGACTCATCTGTTACGCAATGGTGAATTTGTAGAAAGCCGGAGAAAGGCCGCTCACACGCGCGAAGTGCCATTATGCTATTCCAATAATAATCGGTGATATTTAACATGTGGCGAATTAAATAAGTATAGGATATTGGCATAGGTTCTGTGCTATGCTGTTTATGTTAAATTTATTTAGGTATGCATTATTACGCGAATGACGTTGACTGGCGCATGGCGCAAAGCAAAATTATGGAAATTAAAATTATTATTAAATTGAAATTATTTCGTTTCATACATACACACACATTAGAGACATTGCTGAGTGTGTATTTTTTTATTATTACCTATTTGTACACATATGTAGTACAACGGAACTATCGGAGATGGCGGTTTGCCTATTTCCTTTTGATATCGTTAGTTTTTTTTAATTGAGTTTATAAGCAAATCACCATTGTATTACAACAAAGAATCGTTCATTATTACCCTTAAATATTTAGATGAATTCAGAACGTTTTTCTAGAATTCAACTTCGATGTTATTACCTATTTCTTAATTGCAAAAAAATCCTTCATAAGCAACACAGTCCCCCACTTTCCTCTATCCCTTTTCCACTCTGGCGTTGCTGGTTCTCATGGATGGCGGTGATCGCTTACCATCAGGTGACCGCTTGCTCCTTTTAATAAAAAATAAATAAATCAATTACCTTAACCTATATTACCTATTTTTTCAGTCTGTACATCAAATTATGTATTTGTGGGGTGGAGCACTGCTCATCCTAGAGCACAGGTTTTTACCTATCTAGGGAGTAGACTTCATAGTTATAAGGACTTTAAGATGTACAACTTTTTATCAATAAAGTTATTATTATTATTATTATTATTATTATATCTTCCCCTTATGGTTCAGAGGGTCGAGCACGACTTTACGAATGCTGCGTAACGTAAAATCGAATAGTAAACGTTGTCAATTTTGTATGACGTTTGGAACAGCGCCCGCCCGTGAGCGTATTTGGAACTGAAATTTAGTATGAGGTTTCTCGATCTCGATACGATAACCGTAACGTTACGCAGCATTCGTAAAGTCATGCTCGACCCTCTGACGCAGTCGGTTTCAAATCCATCTCATCTCTAACAAACTATGAATTTATGTTCAGTTGATTTCCTAACTTAGCAAGACTCATGGTACTAACCGTTCCTCATGAACACTGAGCACTTACGGTTAGCGAGAAAGGAACATCTGTTGTGTAATTGACAAACCGGTGAGATGGGTCGGTAGAGGAAGGAGTTTTATTCCGAGTCGAATCAAATTACAATTTGCAATTTCACGTACGCTTACATTATTCTTGTACAAATATTTGTATTGTTATCAGACGCTGCTAGAAGGAAAGTTGTTCCAAAGGTTTTACAAGAGAAACCGGGCGGTTTTATCGCTTCTAATAGTTCTGTTGCGTTTAATTAACTTAAGTAAGAAAATAAACTAGAATTATGTACTTAAAATTAGAAAAGCTGGATGATTAAGTTTTACTTCATAGGAACAATGGAATACATTAATTCCTCATCCACCAGGAACTGCAGTCGATTAAAGAGTCAACGTACCTCCTTATCACTACTTTACATGATTAATTCCACAATAAATTCTTTGGGAGTTGTCACTATGAAATTTGAAGCAGTAGCATACAATTAGGTAAGTTTCTTCGACTGCTAAAGTACATAGAAACATTTATTTTTCACCTTATTCGTGTTACCCACATCCACCATCACGATCAAAAAATCTAAACTAGTGGCTCTGTGAGCTGTAACACTTTTCGTTTTTTTTAAAGAATTCCAAGAACCGAATCAATAAAAAATATATAGGTAAAATTATCGAACTTGCTCACAAGATTTCGATGAGAATCGGTTAAGAAATTCGACCGGTACAGGTCGATTAACAAGAGCTGGCACGAATGGAAAGAACGAAACTAATGTCACTTAGATATTTTTGAAATGACTGCGAAAGCCTGTCATTTTCATGTGTGTGCAGCGTAACCAAATAGGTGACACATAGATGGTTTCATTCACTCATTCAATCCATTCGTGCCAGCTCTTGTGAGTAGACCTGTAGAGGAAAACAGCCGCACAGACATACGACAGCATTTTTGCCAAAGCTGAAACAGACGCTTCGCGCTGCCTCGTTCCTTAGAACAGGAAAGGAAAGGAGATGTTAACTCGTGATTTTCCCTCTGCCAAATCTTTAACCATAAGTTTGACCAAAATGATCAGGGTCTGTTGATTGTGTGCGTGTTTTTGGCATTTGTGTGACAGTTTTGTTTTAGTGTGCGTTTGTAGGAACGTAACAAATTTTGACAGCAGCGTAGAAGTGTGCTGTACGTATGTGTTCCTCGTCCCCCTCAAAAATGCAGAAAAATCGTAGTGCACAGATAAGACAACGGTGCCTTCCGTCTGTCTGCTTTATGCCTCGCTTGGACAAAAATGAGTCAGTTCATCATCGTCCTGTCTTGTTCCAGGTTGCATCTTAGCCGAGCTGCACACGGGCTACCCGCTGTTCCCGGGGGAGAACGAGGCGGAGCAGCTGGCCTGCATCATGGAACTGCTGGGGCCGCCGCCGCCGGACCTGCTGCTGCACGCCACCAGGAAGCGACTGTTCTTTGGTGAGTAACATCTTAGCCGAGCTGCACACGGGCTACCCGCTGTTCCCGGGGGAGAACGAGGCGGAGCAGCTGGCCTGCATCATGGAACTGCTGGGGCCACCGCCGCCGGACCTGCTGCTGCACGCCACCAGGAAACGACTGTTTTTTGGTGAGTAACAATCATAAACTTGTATAGGGTTATCAATCCGAATGGGTCAGTCGTGTATTTAATTTATTAGGTACATGTTTCCTTAATTATTTTTATGGCAGTCAAAAACGAACTGCAATGTCCAGACAAAATCATACTTAGTGCTTACCAAAAATACACAATACATACATCATTTTGGTAGAAGGGGTTAGTCTAAAACAATAAGTTCTAAAAAATCATGTCTGTTGTATGGGAGCCCCATTTAAATATTTATTTTATTCTGTTTTTAGTATTTGTTGTTATAGCGGCAAGAGAAATACATCATCTGTGAAAATTTCACCTAACTATCACGGTTCATGAGATACAGCCTGGTGACAGACGGACAGACAAACAGACAGACGGACGGACAGCGGAGTCTTAGCAATAGGGTCCTGTTTTACCCTTTGGGTACGGAACCGGTTTCTCTAAACTGCTGCGCCCTTCCGGGTTTCATAATTATGTTTGTGTTGTACCTTGCTTAACATGTGAATTGATGAATGAATGAATGAGCCCTAACAAGTGAAGCTTAATAAATAATAATGTAACATTTTGTCGCAGACTCAAAAGGGTCCCCGCGGTCGGTGACGAACTCCAAAGGTCGCAAGCGACGGCCCGGCTCGCGCACGCTGGCGGCCGCCGTGCGCACCGACGAGCCCGCCTTCCTACACTTCCTGCACCGCTGCCTTGAGTGAGTACCTAGCTTTATACACAACATCATCCTCGTCGTGAACGTATTACAGTCCCCTGCTGGAGATATACTTACTGGGAAATATTCTAAAAAAATGTTTTAAGGATTAACCCTATTTTAACTAAAAAGCAGTTAACTAAAGTTCGTTTGTCCTTTTTTGGCACATTGATATTACCGTTAGTAAGAAGACAAAACCTTTTTTTAACTAATGGAGGCTTGAGTGACGTTTATGGCATCAGCTATGAGGTTTAGGGGTAAGTAGCTCGCGTTCCGATGAAAGTAAACACGAGTAGGTAATCATGTCCAAGTTTCACGGACGTAGTTTCGATCAATCGAAAGCAAACATTAAGACATCTCTAACGCCATGGACAAAAACTTGAAAGCTACTCAACTACTTCATTTCGATATTTTTGATTACTTACTTTATTTGCGGCATACTTATAATAATATGCTGTTGAGTGTTGACAACTTAAGCCTTGTTAATGTCCCGCTAAATCTGCTTAAACCAATCTATTTTGTACGTAAACCCAATTGGGTTGACGACTGATGTCAAAATAATTATTAAATAATTTTACACTAAATTACCACAAATTCAAGCTTTCAAAAATACGCGTAAGAAACCAAGGCCTCACTTATAACTGCAATTTAAACGAATTTAAATTTAACAAAAATCTCAGTTTGATTACTGAAAATGTCTTAACCCGCGACAGAACGTTCGAATTTCATGTACTTTTTCTACGGAAAAGTGCTTTTGCGCTAAGATTTCGAATGATAAAGACAGCCTATCTGAGCTGGTGAGGTGAAAAATATTAATTCATATATATGTATATATATTTTTAAGTTTCATTGTAAGATCCAGGGATCCAGGGGGTGGGGCAGCTACCCCCCTGCCCCCTCCCCCTAGTTACGCCCATAGCTTTAACCACAACATTGACGTTAATTATGTAAATCCCATGCATACTTACAACGACTTCTATTAAACCTCCCTGCGGTAAACCATAGCCTACTTCACACAAACATTCGAAACAGATACCATCACGTTTACCTCAGTATTTAACGAGCTCTATCAATTGGCCGCAGTTACCGCCATTATGGTAACATGTACCTTAGAACTAAAGTTACGTGGCGGTGATGTAATAATGTGAACTTTGGTGGCCTTACCTTACGTTGAAGGTAATTGCGAATGTAGAAGATGGTCGAACGGGAAATTGTAGGTGAACTTATTGGTACAATTTTGTGTGATTGACACGGTATGATTGAATCTTGATTGAATAATTGTACTTTGGATTTGGTGTTTTGTATTCTGAGAGTGGTTTTGGATTACAATGTTGTCGAACATCGTCAGGTAAAATAATACATGTAACATTTTATAATTGCCAGATAGGTATTTTATTACAGTATCTTATTTTAATATTTATATAAAATAAATAATCTTCGGTACTTATCCGGTAATTCTAAAATCCCAATGTTATTTTGATACGCATAGTAGGTATGTATTCTCTACTAACGAGAAATAGTTAAGTGTGCATAAGTGAAGCTTTTATCTCCGGTGATTATTTGCTAAATTTAAAAATATTTATTCAATGAAAACAATCAATCACAGGCTTCGTCAATAGGATTAATGACAAAAATAAGTAATAGAATTAACATAAAAAGTGGTATCCGCAACATGGTTCATGTTCGTGGTTTGCTAGATTATAAATTCTTTCAGTGTTGTTTTAGGTTTTTTTTTTTTAGTTCTTTTAGTTCTCATAAAGGAGTGAAATTTACTCTATAGATTTCTCTTCTTAAACTCATGTTAATTTAAAGTAGGTCTATAAATTCAGAGCCTACAGCATTACATGTGTTTAAATTTATCGCATATGACGTTTAGGAATTACCATACAAGATACATTAAGAGCAATGAACACTTACCAGACACATTTATCAAAGCTATCAAACACGTTTAAATAATGTACTTTCTACGAATGTATATAAAGGCTTGTTATGTAAAGTAGAAATCAAATGTATTAGAGGAGATGTTTACGCAGGAAATGGCTCTGTAATAGCCTGATCGTCAACTGTATGACTTGTAGTTATACGAGTTTATCCACGTAACATCTTCCTACTACCGTAAACATACCATTAGAAGAGTTTGAACTTTTTAACCCTCTAATCTAAATCCGCATGTTGGTATAAAATAGGTTTTTCGATTTTTATGTGGCTACCGATCAAATACAGGGGTAGATTTTACAGAAGTCAAAATTACCTCGTGAATAAGGTTTGAAACTCGTGAAATATCGAGGGCTATTTCAAATTTAAATAGATAAATATCATGGGAAGATTGACACCAATTGACCTAGTCCCAAACTAGGCAAAGCCTGTACTATGGGTACTAGACAACGGATAAACATACTTAAGTATATAGATAAATACACACTTATATACAAATATTAAACATCCAAGACCCGAGAACAAACATTCGTATTCACCATACAAACATCTGCCCCCGGCCGGGGATCGAACCCGGGACCTCAAGCTTCATAGTCAGGGTCTCTAACCACTGGGCCATCTGGTCGACAATTAACTCATTTCTTTAATTTTCGAATGGTATTTTCACAGGCATGACTTGTATTGTACTTTTGTTGTAGACAGCATTTTTAAAATTGTTTTGAGATGAAAACCCAAGCGTGAATAAGTACTTTCTTTTGCAATTTATTATATGACTAAGGGTTTGAGCGTGGCCGAAACAGCGTTTACGCGAAAACACACTGTCACATTTAGACCCATAAAAAACTCCATAACTCACTGGAACAGTGTGTTGACACGCGTCTTTGAGCATGATGTTCATTGTCATTACCACCTTTCATTTCGTACCCCAGAACGAACCGCGTCCCTTTATGTTTTGATACAAAGTCGAAATTCCTCAAAAACTACATACGAGGCAAGCAAAACACGAGTTGTTGGTGACTCTACGAAAACAAAATAACATTTGCACTTTTGAAAATTGTTATTTTATCTTCTTACGAGGCAGTAAAGGCGTTTTACGTAGTTTTTTAGTTCGCCGAAGTTTTTATTAGATGGCTGAGTAAATTCACCGTGAATATGGCAATAAAAACAAAACTTTCTCCCCGCAAGTTCACACCTTTTTGTTGATGCCGTCACGGCGAACTGATTAACAACGGACGGTACACAACGCCGTGACATTTCAAAACATTCTATACCACGGTATTTGTCCACGTACTGGAACCAAATGTCACGTTCGTAAGTGTTTACGGAAGAAAGCTCTTGAAGTATGATCTTTCTAGCCAATTTGTGTTGAACCTTTTTTTACAATCCGTATAGGTTATTTGCCGCTCATAAGTACTGTTGGATCCTGCAATATCTCATCCCTATTCTTTATTGAATACCACAAAACTGTACAAGGAGACTACTACTGCTCTCTTGCGTGTCTGTTTTAGTTATGGTAGTTATGGATGAGTGGTTTCTTATCTGTGACAGTCACACGAACCGAGGAGAGGAAAAGGAAAGAGGAATTTGGCGGGAAACCGATGAGAGTGGATCGTGTCGTTAACTGAATTTTAGTTTCTGTGCTTAATGTTGTTTGGTGGATAATAAAGATAGTGTATTATACAACAAATTGACGTGAAAGTGCCCAGCAAATGAAGAATTCAAGTGAAAACGCGTATTCCCTCTGTTTGTGACCCCCAAATATCCGCCAGCTGCTGCTCGCCGTAGCTCGTCGTAAAGTACACTATCGCTTTACGGAAGGCATGAGCAGTTGACAGGACGTGACTAGGACAGACTGACACAACTCTGACGATGACAGGACTTTAATATACAGAAATTTACAAAACACATCAGACGTGGCTGTATGGACTCAGTTCCTTTGCCTATCCCTTATGGGATGAATTAAATAAAAAAAAAAAAAAAAGGAAAAGGAACCGGGCTGTCACAACAATGTCGCGTCGGAAATCACTAATTAAGCCATCAATGAACTTTAATATTGAACATTAATTAACAATTACTGATGTTAAAGATCGGTGAATTGAATGACGAGAGGAGATGACTTAAAAAGTACACATAGTGTTCATGTAGGTGGAATTGAGCACAAGTGAATGCTGAGAAACTTTTCATACTTACCAGTGTATCTGTTTTGTGCATTGACATTTCTTTACTTATATATTTGAGAAACGAAAAAGTCCCCAGGGTCAAAGCAAAGTTACACATACTTATTGTGTGATTTTTAACAGACTTACTTAACAATTTATTTTTCCAAAGGCAATGACATCGCTATTTGTAGGTAAGCTACTCTATCTTCCTTGGTTTTATCCTTTACATTATTAGGAGACAGTCCGTATCCAATAGTATAACGTACATATATGAGGTTAAATTTATAACCATTTTGCGAACTTCGTTCCCATAGTTATCCGCCTAATCGATAGTCGGAAACGTTTCTGTCAGCATTATGTCACTTTGTCGCTGCAGGCACAGATCTGCGCGTGGCCTTTGCGAGCGTGAGAGAAAGCGGATAACATAGTGTCACTGTAGTTAGGCCAGTAGCCGTATCATAGTTAGTTTTACAATGGACATAAGTAATAAATAATACAAAACATTGATTAGTAGCGAACCACTACGCAGCAGCAATAAAAGAGGGAAGGGGGTCTCGGGCGGGGGCACATGCCCCCGCCATGAAATCTACACAAATACAACTCTTTTCTCTAAGACAATGATTAGAAACGAACTCCTACGTTGCATCAGGAAGTAAAGAGGGGGGCTCTAGGGTCAGGAATAAGTACCTAAAAAGATTCAAACGTCATCATGCCTGACGTGAGACTACCGCATCGCTTGAGATAATGGAACATATTTTGTCACTTAAATTTGTTATAGAGCTTTTATACAAATTCCACGCGGACGAAGTCGCGGGCAACAGCTAATAAATAATAAAGCGTTCCTTATTGTCTTTTCTAACCAGTAAACTTGAGCGAAAAGTGTAGATGTTATGCGAGCGATAAACTACAATATTCGCAAACGAAGGGCAAGACACGGGAGTAGCTTCGCTTTTGCTCATCAGAGCAGTCAAATTGTCTCGACTGGGAGCCGATTCCCTCAATGTTACGGTCACTCGATCAAGTAAGTGAGTATGAGGGTCATTAGGAAACGACATACCTTCCTATCCAGAGAATATTTGTGCTCTAGCTTTAGTAATTACATCCTTACTTATATTTACTGTTGCCAAAAGATTTGTCTACTGGCGTGGCACCTAAAGCGTAAGGAAACATTAAAGAGTCGTCTTAATTGAATGCGAATATGCGAACTAGCGATGAACGTGTATTCGCGTTCAATTAGAACAACGCCTAAATCTGTTGAAATGTTAGTCTATCAACTTGTAATACTGAATCATGAAGTACACTGTGCGGCGCACGGGAAATGCGTTCCGTATAGTATTTGATGGTACATATCATAGTTATGAACAAACCATGTTCAGCAAACACTGTTGCGAAAAGTAACAAATATGTAGGTAATTCGTATAACTGTTATTATTTAAGTTAAGTACCGTTGTTAAAAACGTCCGCATGTTTGAAATATTGCAAATATGCCAGTCGAATAACATGGCTAATTCATAATTGATATAAAATGACAGAAGCAGCTGTCATTTTAAGTAAAGTAAATTGTTTTGAACTTAATTAAATTTTTCCTTAAATTTCAAACTGAAACTCACAATATACAGAAGGACCAGGAAGATAAATTCTCGAACCCAGGACTTCCACCATAACGTGGTGCTGCGCCACCAACAACGCCATCCGAGCAGTCATTGGTAGCAGCGAAAAACTCCGATAATTATATTCACGTTTCACTTTATTTCATTAATTAAATAATTTTGCTCTTCTAAAACAATTGGCTTGGTAATCGCTATTTTGGAATGTGAAGAAAGTAGCGTCATAACATGAACTTATTCGGCAAGCTTGTTTAAAACAAATCTAACGTCAGTTGTACAATTTGAAACGAGTACCGTTATCAAACAGGAATCGAACTCGCTAACAAGGCTATTCCACAAATGGATAAAACGGTTTAAATGATTTAGAACGATGACCATTGAAGGACTGAAACACAATTTAACGATTACGTTCATTTCTCGACCAAGTTTACAGAAACAGCACGACTTTACGAATGCTGCGTAACGTTACGGTTATCGTGTCGAGATCGAAAAACCACATACTAAATTTTAGTTCTAAATACGCTAACGGGCGGGCGCTGTTCCAAACGTCATACAAACTCCACAACGTTTACTATTTGATTTTACGTTACACAGCATTCGTAAAGTCGTGCTCGACCCTGTTTGAGGCTCTGGCAAGGGTGAAGGGTGAAAGTGCTTTATGCGGAATATTATTCGTGAACTGCGTACGTTGCTGTACGGTTATGCATCATTGCTCCAAGCTCGTAATGTTTTATGAACAATTTATTGTTTGTTAATATTTGAACTTGTTAGTTGTTTGCCTGGAGACGATTATTGTGACCAACGTATCTTTTTGTTTATACAGTTTTTAGACAATAAAGGATTTCATTTACAAGATTAAGTGGAATTCCGCCATAACAAGGCGCTCGCTGTACATGTACATACATCTGTATTTGGATTTTCTTTTCTTCTCGTTTTATATTTAGCAAAACGTGAGATATACCGGGGTACTTACAGAAATTTACGAGTAACTAAATAATGTGTTTAAAAAAAATGCAGAGTGAACTTTTTGTTGGCTGTACTTTAATTGCTATCCAACTTACATGTTCATATCAAATTTCAAGTTAATCCGACAGTCATAAGCAGGCAAAAATTAACTTGCAAGTTTTGATTACACACAGACACAATAGAGACTGGGACAGACGAAACTAAATAAAACCTATTAAGTTAGACCAAGATTTGCCATAACATAAAAAAGGCCTCCAATTTGGCGTACGATTGGTTCGTTTTGTTAGACTTTTCCATTTCGTCATGACAGCGCTGAAGACCTCCAAGTTCAAAAATCAAATATATCAACTCTACATCTTAACCACAAGGGAGGCACACGTTGCCTAACTTGTGGTTAAGAAGTGGAATCTGGAGACATTGCAACGAACCACCTCCGAAGCCAACAACCTAACAACACCTACGTCTCCAGATGGCACAGAAGCTCCTTCTCCAGGACCTGATGCAACGGCGCGGGGAGTGTGGTGATGTGACGGTGGTGGTGCCCTTTTTCTCATCGTCCACCATGCTCTCCAGGTCTTGCTGGCAATCACCGTTTCTACTTAGAACCACAGACGAAGTCTGAAGATGCAGAGCAGAATGATGCAGAAAATAATTATGTAGGTTTTAAATAAAGGCTATGGAAATTGAATGACCCTAATGTACTATGCAAAAATATTCAACTGAAAATTACCAACTTGTGTACATTATGCAGTAATTTAAGAAATAAGATATTATCCGTCTTTTATAGACCAATGTAAGTTGACCCCACACTGCGTACATTTTGCTTAGGAACAGGGCTCTGCTAACATTGGACTTTTTAAAACACTGGGGAAAAGCGTTAAAATCTTTCTACGAAACCCTCGTGCGCGAGTCCGACTCGCACTTGGCCGGTTTTTTTTTGTTTCCCACTATGAAAAAACCATGCGAGGAAGGAATTTCCACAATATCACAGATGACATCTCCACATTTTAACCACAAGGCGGGCAAAAGAATTGCTCAACTTGTGGTAAAAGCACCTGATGCATTGTCCACTTTTTCCTGACTACGCCTACATCGTCATGTGTAATATGGAAATAGTTTTTTTTTTAATTTAGGTCTTATTTATTTCTTCACGAAAGAACTGAAATCTCTAGATGGAACCAAAGAACCTCCAAGTTCAGAATTCAAATGATATCTCCTCCACATCCTAACCACAAGGGAGGCACACGTTGCCTAACTTGTGGTTAAGAAGTGGAATCTGGAGACATTCCAACGAACCACTTCCGAAGCCAAGGACTTGACAACACCTACGTCTCCAGATGGATCATGGAACAGAAGAAGCACCTTCTCCAGGACTAGTAGCAACGGCGCGGGGAGTGTGGTGGATAGTGAGGAGTGCGTTTTTCACCATCACCGTGTGCACCATGCTCTCCGAGTCTTGCTGGCAATCATCTTTTCTACTGCGAACCACAGAAAAAATCTGAAGATGCAGAGAAAAATGATGCAGAAAATAATTATGCAGGTTTTAAATAAAGGCTGTGGAAATTGAATGACCCTAATGTACTATTCAAAAAGATCATTTTAAAAATAAGATATTATCCGTCTTTTATTCGTCTGCGCTTAATTTTAATTCTTGATTATTTGCAGCAGTTTTAAGTGTAGGGTGTAGATTTTTTTGACGAAAAAGTTAGGGTAACATGATTATAAATTTATCGCTGTTCGGAATGTGAAAATTATTGCCTCAAACAGTTTTAAATGATTCGCGGTTAATTGCATTAGACATAATGAAAACGGGATATTGACCGCGATATCGGGAGTTGATGAGCTCTATACCTATAAGGTAATCGCGGTCAATATCCCGTTTTCATTATGTCTATTGCCTCAAACACCGTATAGCCTAGACCTGGTTTCGTTTTGTACCTATGGATTATACCTAGGACTTTCATAACATCACAGATCACATCTCCTCCAGATTGTAACCTCAAGATGGCAAAAGTGTTGCTCAGCAACTTATGGTAAAAACTGAAATCTGGAGACATTACAACCGAAGCACCTACACCAAAGTCAAGGACCCGATGCCTGATGTCTAAGACTCATTTTATTTAACCACAAGTCTTCTTTATTTTTCTTCATGACAGCGTTGAAGTCTCCAGATCAAACAAAAGTACTGTGGGCTGGTGCCTATTTAGGCACCGCCGTTGGGTGAGTGTAGCCCTAGTGGCTCAAGCTGCGAGAGGCGTAAGAAGAGGGAAGACACTAAACTTGTGTTTTAAATTATTTTTATTCTTTTCTGCAATAAAAACGGATACACGACTTTTCGTATGAAAGCCCGGTGACAGAGTGTCGCTCATGTTTTTTTGTCTTTTTAGACACTTTGCATTCGTATTTTAAAATCAACGAACACAATCATCAAACAATGAGCGGCCTCTTCACAGTACCTTGAAGTGTAATAATCAGATGACATATCTCCTCCACATCTTAACCACAAGGGAGGCACACGTTGCCTAACTTGTGGCTAAGAAGTGGAATTTGGAGACATTGCAACAAATCACCTCCAAAGCCAAGATCTGGACTACATCTACGTCTCCAGAGGGAACATGGCACAGAAGCATCTAATCTATGACCTGATGCAACGGCGAGGAGAGTGTGGTGGATGGTAATGAGTGCATTTTTCACCATCACCATGTGCACCATGCTCTCCGGGTCTTGCTGGCAATCATCGTTTCTATTTCAAACCACAGAGGAAATCTAAAGATGCAGAGAAGAGCGATGCAGAAAATAATTATGTAGGTTTTAAATAAAGAATATGAAAATTAAATGACCCTAACGCACTATTTAAAAAGATTCAACATAAAGCTACGCTTATTGTTCGGCAGTAAATTAAAACATACAATATTGTCCGTCTTTTATACGGGTCGGTGCTTATTTTTAATTCTTGACTATTTGTAGCAGTTTTAAGTCTAGGTTTTAGGGAATTTGTTTGTTTTGGTGAAAAAGTTTAGGTAGAATGATTTTAACTTTATGCTGTCACAAAAAAAAGTACGCAAACAAAGTCACTAGCAAATGAAACCTGCTTATGATACGACGATTTTAACTTCTCTAGAGTTAAAATGTATATTAATATCGTGATCACTGCTTGAGGGAGTAGAGTAGCAGAGTATTAAATAATATACATTTAATATACCTAATACACCTTCCTCTGATAAAAGAAAAACAAAGGCGGTAACTCTAAAAAAATATTTTTTTTGCAGTAACCAGGTGTGGTACCAATTTTCAGCTAAACGAAGTAAAGCCAGGGGTAGTGAGTATATACAACGTGTAGCAGCATTACCGAAGGTCTAGAAGAGCGCTCCTCCTGAGTGATACCTAACTTCGATAAGAAGAAACAGAAGGGACATTCCGCATGAAACTTTTTTTTGCGAAAATTTGAGATAGTGCCCTATTTCACAGAAATAGAAGTCAAGCCAGGAGTAATGGCTATATGTGTCGTATAGCTACACCACGGGAGCTCCAGAAAATAATGAGTCTAGAGTGATACCTAACTGTGTTTCGGAGATGAGAGCTGTCAAAAGTTAGCAGCCTAAACGCGTTCAACGAAAGAAATCGAAATTCCACGAGATAGAAGTTAAGCCAGGAGTAACTGCTATATGTCGCTAATAGCTAAGGCATACAAGCTCACAAAACATTAAAGTCCAGAGTGATACCTTCCTCCGATAAAAGAAAAACAAAGGCGGTAACTCTAAAAAAATATTTTTTTTGCAGTAACCAGGTATGGTACCAATTTTCAGCTAAACGAAGTAAAGCCAGGGGTAGTGAGTATATACAACGTGTAGCAGCATTACCGAAGGTCTAGAAGAGCGCTCCTCCTGAGTGATACCTAACTTCGATAAGAAGAAACAGAAGGGACAATCCGCATGAAACTTTTTTTTGCGAAAATTTGAGATAGTGCCCTATTTCACAGAAATAGAAGTCAAGCCAGGAGTAATGGCTATATGTGTCGTATAGCTACACCACGGGAGCTCCAGAAAACAATGAGTCTAGAGTGATACCTAACTGTGTTTGGGAGATGAGAGCTGTCAAAAGTTAGCAGCCTAAACGCGTTCAACGAAAGAAATCGAAATTCCACGAGATAGAAGTTAAGCCAGGAGTAACTGCTATATGTCGCTAATAGCTAAGGCATACAAGCTCACAAAACATTAAAGTCCAGAGTGATACCTTCCTCTGATAAAAGAAAACCAAAGGAGATAACTCTAAAAAATATATTTTTTTGCAATAACCAGGTATGGTGCCAATTTTCATCTAAACGAAGTTAAGCCAGGCGTAGTGAGTATATACAACGTGTAGCAGCATTACCGAAGGTCTAGAAAAGCGCTCCTCCTGAGTGATACCTAACTTCGATAAGAAGAAACAGAAGAGACAATCCGCATGAAACTTTTTTTTTGCGAAAATTTGAGATAGTGCCCTTTTTCACAGAAATAGAAGTCAAGCCAGGAGTAATGGCTATATGTGTCGTATAGCTACACCACGGGAGCTTCAGAAAACAATGAGTCTAGAGTGATACCTAACTGTGTTTGGGAGATGGGAGCTGTCAAAAGTTAGCAGCCTAAACGCGTTCAACGAAAGAAATCGAAATTCCACGAGATAGAAGTTAAGCCAGGAGTAACTGCTATATGTCGCTTATAGTTAAGGCATAAGAGCTCACAGAACATCAAAGTCCAGAGTGATACCTTCCTCTGATAAAAGAAAAACAAAGGAGGTAACTCTAAAATAATATTAGAATTTCGTAGAATTTCGGCTTCTGTTATCTGTTCGGCAAATATATTTACCGCACAGATATAACTATTTGTCATTAGTGGTCGTGGGTGAGCAAAGTAATTGTTTTTTAGTTCATAAATATGGACCTCCGCAAAGTAACGCCTGATTCAATGAATTTCGGCTTCTTTCGTAAGACGCGTTTAGGCTGCTAACTTTTAACCGCTCTCATCTCCCAAACACAGTTAGGTATCAGTCTAGACTCATTGTTTTCTGGAGCTCCCGTGGTGTAGCTATACGACGCATGTAGCCATTACTCCTGGCTTGACTTCTATTTCTGTGAAATGGGGCACAATCACAAATTTTCGCAAAAAAAAGTTTCATGCGGATTGTCCCTTCTGTTTCTTCTTATCGAAGTTAGGTATCACTCAGGAGGAGCGCTCTTCTAGACTTTCTGTAATGCTGCTACACGTTGTATGTACTCACTACCCCTGGCTTTACTTCGTTTAGCTGAAAATTGGTACCATACCTGGTTACTGCAAAAAAAATATTTGTTTAGAGTTACCTCCTTTGTTTTTCTTTTATCAGAGGAAGGTATCACTCTGGACTTTGATGTTTTGTGAGCTCTTATGCCTTAACTATAAGCGACATATAGCAGTTACTCCTGGCTTTACTTCTATCTCGTGGAATTTCGATTTCTTTCGTTGAACGCGTTTAGGCTGCTAACTTTTGACAGCTCTCATCTCCCAAACACAGTTAGGTATCACTCTAGACTCATTGTTTTCTAGAGCTCCCGTGGTGTAGGTATACGACGCATGTAGCCATTACTCCTGGCTTGACTTCTATTTCAGTGAAATAGGGCACTATCTCAAATTTTCGCAAAAAAAAAGTTTCATGCGGATTGTCCCTTCTGTTTCTTCTTATCGAAGTTAGGTATCACTCAGGAGGAGCGCTCCTCTAGACCTTCGGTAATGCTGCTACACGTTGTATATACTCATTACCCCTGGCTTTACTTCGTTTAGCTGAAAATTGGTACCATACCTGGTTACTGCAAAAAAAATATTTTTTTAGAGTTACCTCCTTTGTTTTTCTTTTATCAGAGGAAGGTATCACTCTGGACTTTTATGTTTTGTGAGCTCGTATGCCTTAGCTATAAGCGACATATAGCAGTTACTCCTGGCTTGACTTCTATCTCGTAGAATTTCGATTTCTTTCGTTGGACGCGTTTAGGCTGCTAACTTTTGACCGCTCTCATCTCCCAAACACAGTTAGGTATCACTCTAGACTCATTGTTTTCTGGAGCTCCCGTGGTGTAGCTATACGACGCATGTAGCCATTACTCCTGGCTTGACTTCTATTTCTGTGAAATAGGGCACTATCTCAAATTTTCGCAATAAAATTTTTTCATGCGGATTGTCCCTTCTGTTTCTTCTTATCGAAGTTAGGTATCACTCAGGAAGATCGCTTTTCTAGACCTTCGATAATGCTGCTACACGTTGTATATACTCACTACCCCTGGCTTTACTTCGTTTAGCTGAAAATTGGTACCATACCTAGTTACTGCAAAAAAAATATTTTTTTAGAGTTATCTCCTTTGGTTTTCTTTTATCAGAGGAAGGTATCACTCTGGACTTTTATGTTTTGTGAGCTCGTATGCCTTAGCTATAAGCGACATATAGCAGTTACTCCTGGCTTGACTTCTATCTCGTAGAATTTCGATTTCTTTCGTTGGACGCGTTTAGGCTGCTAACTTTTGACCGCTCTCATCTCCCAAACACAGTTAGGTATCACTCTAGACTCATTGTTTTCTGGAGCTCCCGTGGTGTAGCTATACGACACATATAGCTATTACTCCTGGCTTGACTTCTGTTTCTCTGAGATAGGGCACTTTCTCAAATTTTCGCAAAAAATAATAATTATTATTGGTTACTCTATTTGGTGTTATTTATCAAAGTGATAACTTATTCTTATACACGTTTTGAATACAAATAGCAAGCTTTGATACCTATTATAACGTTATAATTTCGATTTAACATATTGTTTAAATTGGTACTTTCTTATTTGGTCGGGTTATCTTAGGCTGCTAACTTTAGGCTGCTAACTTCACACCGGTCTCCAAAGCCAAGGACTGATAACACCTACGTCTCAAGATAGAACGTGGAACAGAAGAACTTTCTCCAGGACCTGATACAACGGCACGGAGAGTGTGGTGGGTGTGGTGGTGGTGGTGGTGCCTTTTTCTCATCATTCACCATGCTCTTCGTGTCTTGATGGCAATCATCATTTCTACTTCGGACCAAAAAGAAAGTATGAAGATGCAGAGAAGAATGATGCGGTAAATAATTCTGTTGATTTTAAAAAAAGGCTATGTACGTAAATTGAATGGCCTTAATGCTCCACTAATAAACATTCAACTGAAAAATACGTTTGTATGTATGTTATGCAGTAATCTTTAAACTTTTATGATTCGCCTATTATATGTGTGCGTGTGTGCTTATTTTTGATTCTTGATTATGTGCAGCAATAATAAGTCTACTGTTTTTAGGAGTAACATAATTTTTACTCTATAGTCCACACAAAATAATTACATAAACAAAGTCGCTAACAAACTCAACCTACTTATGACACGAAGGTTTTAACATGCCTAACTACTTCCTCAAGCAATAATCACGATATTAAACTGTATACCACCGTTCGCAATGTGAAAACTATTTCAGTCCAGACCTGGCTTCGTGTGTTTTTTTTTGTGTTTCCCCCCATAAAAAAACCATGCGAGAATTTCAACAACATCACAGATGACATTTCCACATCTTAACCACAAAGATGGAAAAAGTATTGCACAACTTGTAGCAAAGAAATGAAGACATTACAACGAAGCACCTCCAAATTAAAATACCTAATGCATCGTCCACTTTTTCCTGACTACGCCTACATCTCCATGTAATATAGAAATATGTTTTTTTTAACCACAAATCTTCTTTTAATTTGATCATGACAGCACTAAAATTCCTAGATCGAACCGAAGTACCTCCGAGTTCAAAATTCAAATGATATCTCCTCTACATCTTAACCACAAGGGAGGCACACGTTGCCTAACTTGTGGTTAAGAAGTGGAATCTGGAGACATTGCAACGAACCACCTCTGAAGCCAAGGACTCGATGACACATATATCTCCAGGTGGAAAATGGAACAGAAGCACCTTCTCCAGGACCCGATGCAACGGCGCGGGGAGTGTGGTGGATGGTGAGGAGTGCGCTTTTCCTCATCATCCACCATGCTCTCTGGGTCTTGCTGGCAATCATCGTTTCTACTTCGGAACACAAAGGAAGCATGAAGGTGCAGAGAAGAATGATGCAGAAAGTAATTCTGCATAGGTCTTAAATAAAGGCTATGGAAATAGAATCCCTCGTGCGCTGTTTATATTTAAGGTTTCAATTGAGAATTACTTGTATATTAGTTATACAGTAATTTAAAAATAATCCCCTGTCCCTCCCTGTGTGTGCTTATTTGTAATTCTTGATATTTTGAGCAATTCCAAGACTTCCTATTCAAAATAAGTATAGTTACTTATGATACGAATACTTCTTTCCTAGCTACTCCCTCAAACAGTGAGCATGATATTAAGACAGATCTTAACTCTAAATCGCCATTCGGAATGTGAAAACGTGTAATCGGTCACATCTCATCGCGGCACGCACTCCCGCGCATCGCGGTTACATAAAACGAACGCTCGATCGCGCGAACTTTATTGTCCAGACGCGACACGGCTTTCACTACGCGAATGACTCTATGAGAAATACTTATCTACTTTGTTGTTTTTAAAGAATCCAGAGGCCTTATTGTGTAGCGTGCTCTACTTCGCTATTGGTTTCCCCATTTCTTTCCCCCACGATCTTGTACTATTTGCCAGAGAAAGATGGCGAATGCCATAGCGAAGCCAAGCGCGTAAGGCAATAAGAACGCAGAGTTAAAAATAGAAATACTCTGATGTATAATGATGTATGGAGTATACAATATAATACTCGTAGTATATCCAGAGTATATCGTCTATTCGCGACGCTAAAATAATCCTAATCCTTATCCTAACCTAACTATTATTATAAATGCGAAAGTAACTCTGTCTCGCTGTCTCTCTATCTGCCTGTTTATTACCTCTTAACGGGAAAACCGCTGCACCAATCTAGATGAAATTTGATAAGAAGATAGTTTGAATATTGAGGAACAACATAGGTTACTTTTTATTCGGGAAAATTGTATAGTGCTACGCCTCAGTTGTTGTAGTACTGCTCTTTGGTTCCCTATTAAGTTCAACAAACTGACCACTAACCGTGCCAGTCAAACCCGACTTTAAATATTGAGTGTGTTAGCCGTTCTGTTCCAATACATTTGTAGAACTAATAATGACAGCTTTAACCCTCTGCGTTGTTAGTCTGTCGTCTATGACCGGTTGCGTCAGCGTTTAACCTTTCACTGCGCGCGCGCTAGCATTTGTCAATTATTCGCGGTTCAACTGAGCCGGCGGCACTGCTTTCCTTATCCATCTTCACTTGATATACATTAGAAAAACCTTTAAAGGTTCCAAGCGAGGACTGAACGATACGGAAAAGTACCGGTATGTATCTCATTTTTACCAGTATTTTGCAAAGTAACGTTATTTTGGTAACGGTACCACAATTACCGAAATAAATCTTACCGATACTTTGGTAACGATACCCTACATCAACACAAAGTGACGTTGCCATCTCGCTCTATTAGCTACACCGCTCCTCCCTCAATACTCGATGTAAGCAAGAGATAGACAAGATGTATTGTTATGAGTACCGGTAAAACATTTCGTAACCAATCTCACTTATTTTCACAAAATACCGATAGGTATCTACCTCAAAATTTTGCCGGTTTGTTATGGTAGAGCTACATTTACCGATATTTATTTCATCATCAATCGTCATCATCACTAGGCTTTTTTTTTACGTCCCACAGCTGGGTACAGGGCTCCTCTCCGAATGAGTAAGGACTATAATGCTGTATTTACTTTGTAACGTTATATTTTTGTGGATATTTGGATCTCTGGTTTCAAGTGACCGTAGGCAGAAGATCAATATGATTCACAAGTGATCTACATGTAGATGAGGGCGCCACTTCTTTCATTTATGAAATACCTATTACATACTATTATAATTATGCTGGTGACATAGTATAGAAAAGGGGCAAGATATTTCATGGACACAAGCTCATAAATCAAATAAAATCAAATTTCAAATCGCATCGCTGTTTTTATTATGAATGAAGAGGAATAAGTAGTCGCATATTTCGTGTTGTATAATGCTGACATAAGGTTTCTGAAATGTTGTTCAAATTGAGGTTTATTTATCGACTACCTTCGTAGTACAACGCGTGTGAATCAGGACGTAATCTTGATAGCCTCTCAAAATTGAGATGAGTCAAGTATTGAGTGACTCAACGACACTCAAGCGTTGTTGGTCAAGATTGGTCACTGGGGACGATGTAACAGGACATGTTATTATACTCATAAATGTAATTTAGATAACCAACTTGGAAAAGTTGAAAAACCCCCGACATTGTCAATTAAAGTTCAATATTTCAAAAACGGGTGATTTTAATGACACTTAACTAAGAACCATCTCGATTAAATTAGCTTTCGATTAAAAAAAAACCGCATCGAAATCGGTCCACCCGTTTGGGAGCTATGACAGACAGACAGATACACAGATACACAGCCACACAGATACACGTCAAACTTATAAGACCTTTTTCGTCTGGGGTTAAAAACGCGGAAATAGGTATATTTTAGGACGTAAAACAAAAGACTGTGCTTATTTTTAAATAATGTTCGAAGTTGTCTCTTTCACTTGAGTACTTATCTTTGAAATTGTTGGGAATTGGAAGTGGTAGTTCTATACAACGACAACTGCATAGGTAAACAATGTATAAAGCTCCAAATTTTATAGAGCCGCTGTTTGTTAATGACGATAAAACGCATGACTTGTTTTTTTTTTACTAGATGTTTTTTTTGTTGGAAGTTGACCGGAAAAACACTCATATATTTTCATATCTACTTGATATTTAACTAGTATCGGTTAGCTTTAGTTATAATATCAGACACAAAATTACCGGAATGAAAGAAGTTTTACATCAAAATTGAGAACATTTATAAATATGTATGAGTGTAAATGCTCATTTAGCATACAAGTCGGCGATTACACGGAATATGCAAAGCTTATTCATAGTAAATGATACGTGTACACAAATAAACGGCTTTTAACTAACATTTGTGCTCTAACCCAGCCAAATTAGCTGTGAATGGTGCATAATGATACACTTAGGAGAATAGTAGATGCACAGCAAGTGTACTCATTTGTGATTCAGATTTAATGTTTAATGAATGATTTTGAAATTGTTTAAACTAATGATAGAGCTTATCTAATTTTATTTGCTTAAATTAAGACGAGTGTGAGCTCTCATTAAAAATCAAGTTTGTTGAAATAAGAAATTATTAATATATATTATGTATATCGTGCATTTTAGTTCGCATAGAGTTTTATTTTTATTGTATATCAATACTTACAAAATACCTTGGTTGTTTGTCACAGAACGAAGAGAAGTACCTGAATAAAACATATTTCTTAAATTCGTGCACTAAATGACTTGAAAGTTTTTGATCGCAAACAGTGCGTCCATTTCTTGAGTGCCTAAGTCGTACGCGGCTGTCCTGCTGTTTGGCAATACATTAGGTAGATATATCTTAATTTTTATTTCGGCACAAACGGTACTTAAATCTTGAATTTTAAAATAACATCTTACTTCTTTACATTTTGTACATATTATTAGGTATTAAGTATAAAGCCTTTTTTTTCAAAAGAATGTAAGAATTTTTACTGCGATCTAACATCATTGGTAACTTCAATAATCTCTGAAAGTTTCAAAAAACAGACTTTCGAATGTTATCTTCACTTATCGTCTTAGTTAAGCGTGGTGTGAAAATACTCGTCTTGAAGCAGGATATTTAGCTAAGAGCCTTTTATTTGTTTATCTATTTATATGACATATTTTTATGGCTCTAGTGCTAAAACGCTTCTTTTTTTAAGTCGAGTGTTTTTTTTTTAATACCGTAATTATACTCGCTACTCGTAAAAGTCTGGCCAAGATAGAATCAAACATTTCTAAAAATATGGTTTTAAAATATGTACAATTTTTTAATTAAAAGGAAACAAAAATTAAACTGCGACACTGTATACAACAGTGTACGTTAATTTTGTATTTAAAGATAGAGATACGTTAATTACAATGATGATAATTGTAGTTCAAAGTGCTTCCGAGATAAACGGAAGTGCATTAGAATGGCATAATGCAAATCGATGCATCAACAATTATTAACTGCATTGACGGTGGCATAATAATACAATAAGTACTGAAGAATATGTTCTGATGTCGATAATATTACGTGTGATTTAGGGGCTCATTGTCCATTAATAGTTAATAGCATTATTATAGGTATATCTATAGCTTAATAAACATCTTTCAATCTCCTTGGAACTAGTTATGAAGCTGGTGCAGCATCTGAAAAAGCTTATGCGTGTAAAGGCAGGGGTCTAGGCGCCGAGTATAACTTTGTCTCATTCGGCGTCCAGACCCTTGATCCGGGGGTCCTAATAGGGCTTTGGGTGATTAAGGAAATTTCTAAGTGGCTTAGTTGGAATGTATATCAGCTACCCTGGGTTCTCCAAATTTTACGTCCCAGTTGCTTTTTTCTGGTTCATACATATTTCTGGACTGTTTGCCCTTCTTGCATCTCAAGCTACCTAACGAACCTAACCTACCCTTGTTGATTTAACTAAGGATTTGGAACAAAAATTACCGGTTTAGGGAAAAAGGCTACCGGGATTTTTGTGTATGATAAAATTAACTAAATACTATGAAAACCTACAATTTGTAAAATAACGAAATGGTGAAAAACGCAAATGTAACCATAAATATTGGGGAACAAAAATTTTGGGTAGCTAATAAACGTTAACACTCAATGTTTAATATATATTGATTATGTTATGTTATCAATATTGTAAAAGCCTTGTACTACGACATACCTGCTCGTATGTTAGTAAATATTCGATTTATGAGGCGATAAGCAGTAACCGTAAGGGTCAAAAGCGACAGTGCGTCGCCTTGGACCAAATCCGCTGGTGAATGCCCAATCGCCTGTCACTGCGCCGCCAGCTGTGATGTGGTAGGAAGATGTAGACACGGCCGGTGGTCCTTCTAACCGGAGCGATGTCCGATCGGGATCCATAAACTAAAGCTACTAGTAATTGGAAATACCTACCTAAGCTATCGTGTAATATAAAGCTGTGCTTAGCACACACAACACAACAGATCTTCATCATCATCATTATCAAACAGCGAGTTTCTTTTGAGGAATTAAGGAGAAATTATTGATAAGACTATGCGTACCATACCGAGAGACGAGATTTTTAAGGTGTATAAGACTAGATGTTTTTTCCGTTATTGTTTTTTTTTTATAATATTTTTTTTAATTTAACAACTTCTTCGATGTGGTCTATGAGCATAAAACCGGCCGTCACCCGGGGCATGTAAAAACTTCGAATTATTCAACATATGTGCAGCGTGTCCTGACCTGCCAACTAGACCAATAAAACTGGAGCAAAAATTACGACTAGGTACTTAGGTACATGCATTATCTTTGCAGGTTAAACCTACCACTTGCTTGTAGTATTTCATTGGTTATTCTATTTTGTGGCTTTAATCGATTAAAAAAATTAAGTTGAGGCAAAATGCTCAACCTTTTACCTAACAGTCAGGCGAAAAGTATACATTATGACTCAAAAATTACTCGCGGGCTATTGACGGTGTCCATTTTTATTTTAATAACTATATAGTAATGTATTTAATAGAAGTTTTTAAAGTTTCCATGTTTTAGTTGAACTAAATAAATAAATTTGATCAGTGAAAATGATGTCATCATTATAGCACTAATTCATCCAAAATTCTATAATAAATTATCGTTTTAACACTCCGGGAAACAGGCGTGACTGTATGTATGTATGTTTTAACACTGTAAAAAAATTGCTGGTTGCATTAATGCAGCGGAATATTATTAATGCTAGGATAATAACTATGAAAATTGAAATTACGAGTAATGTCCAGTCAACCGAATCTAATTGAGTGTGCTACAGCGCCATTTCAGGCCGTGGTTTCAGGCAACACTGATTTTGTGCTATGTTTGTATTTCTCTACAGGAAAAGTATTAATTCATGTACCCACATCATGTTGAATTGCTTATGAGTTGCGTCAATAGTCTGACTGTCTGTGCATTTGTTTTTAGATGTGATAATTGGTTGAGTAAACAATTTTTTTACTTGCACACCTGTTCAACTCACATATCAACTGCAACTTTTATACTATATGTACTAGCACTTGCTTTGGGCAAGTATGTGAATGTGAAGTCAAATATAGTAGGTAATCGACTGGACATGAAAGATATATATTTTTTAAAGACGCCTACCTACCTGCGCCTCGTTTATTCAATTTTAATATTTTTACGACTTTACAAAAATTTTACAAAGTAAGAAATAAAAACAGGTTTACAAGTAGCTAGGGTAGGAAGTTAATTACATTTGAAGATTTCTGATTTGGCAATTTATGTGGCAGTGACAGAAAATCCCCCATTGTAACACTGGCTCTTGCAATGCGTCGATTCTACAATTGCACATTATATCTGTAAGACACAGTAGCTACACATACATGCAACTAAGCCGTTCGGTTACGAGAGCAGAGCCCTTCTCTAAATTGCAATCCAATGGTCATGTTGTCGAGCCGACTCCATTAAAAATCGGCTTCTGGTTGCGGTCGGTGTTGCAACGCGATGCAACCGTGGTCTGGACGTTTGTCAATAGGCACCAAATACATTTGAAGAGTCCATTTTGTACTCTCGCGTTTGGATGACGGTTCGAGGCTTTAGCCGAATAAGGACTCCTTTGAAGGCTTTTGAGTGGATTGTTTAAAGGTTTCGGAGATTGGTATTTACTCGTATCGTTATGGAATAGAATGGATGGTTCACCTTACATACGTGATGTTTCACAATGCGAGATAAAAGTGTCAGTTTTGGTTGGACCAGTACCAACTGCTTCTTTAAGAGCTTATGCATACACCATTAATTTTATCGCTAACTTACTCTTTACTCCACCTCGTCCTTCTAACTCTATAAGATGTGATCATCAACTTGTCGTTCTGTGCCTGTAGCCAAGTCGTACGTAAGCAAGCCGTCGGCAATTGTTAGCGCTACACGCTGCGAACAAAATTACATCCTAGTCAACTTGTCTTCAGGCACAAATATCCACTTCTTCCATTCTGGGAAGCGATTCAGCCGCTACAAGAGGCGCGGCCGCAGCCCACAATTTTAGGAGGGGATCAAAGTCACAGCAAGGTTTTTAAGAGAACACCGGTCTCCCACCTCATTTAAAATTTAAAACGTACAATTTGGGGGGAAGGGGTCTCGTCTGCCTTGACTCCCCCCCTCGGATCGCCACTGCTGACTACAATGGCCCTTCTCTATTCCAGATGGGACCCGAAGCGGCGCATCACGCCAAACGAAGCGTCCCGACACGAGTTCGTGACGGGCTGCCCCCTCGGCTCGACCCCCAGCGGGGTGCTGGCGCTGCCCCGCCTGGCACCCCCCCGCCCGGCCCGCAGCGCGCTGCTGCACAGCCAGTCCGCTGGCGACGTGGCCGCCATGCTTGGCCGCGCGTGACCTGATGCCTGACTCAGGGTCGGCTCCGGAGGGCTGGTCAAGCTGTAACGAGACGTGATACAAGAGGCCACGGTGACAAGTTGCATGACAACCATATCGCTATATTAAATATTAAGAGTTGTGACGAGATGATATGTGAGAGAGATTAGATAGTAGTAAACAGTTTCTTATAGCGTAAGAACTAAGTTCAACTTGTTTGTCCTCTGAGGAAAGTTCTTAAACAAGAGTTTACCAAGCATGAGGAGACAAAATGCTCGTTTTTTAACAGCATCGTCAATCTGCCCTGTGCTCGTCAGCTGATGCTATTTTCTAACTATAAGGACACGGGATGTGATTAAAAGTTTCTGACTGGCCAGAAAAAGACTTAAAGAGCGAAAGAAAGAAAAAAGTTGTACGAAGCTGAAAAGTCTAATGTTGTTTAATCGTATAACTTGTCTCCGTGGTGCTCAAAACCGGCATAATATAAAGGTATAGTTTTAATATTTCCGAGTTAGGGCTGGCTGCTGCTAGGTGTCTAATTTTAAGGTTATTTAAGTATTGTTTTGCAAAATAATCCAGTCTAGGATTATAGACTTCTTTATTTCTAGATGACAAACTTATGATAGGTTTTACTCTATAATATTTAGTGTATTAAGTTAAGAGTATGTTTTTTTGTTCTTCGGTTTGGCGTTGTCTTTGTATAATTAGTAGTTTTCTACTTAGGAGATACTTTTCTACTTCAAAAGCCTAGCAGCAGATAGCATTCTATAAAACTTAAGATGCTCATTTGATTTACTAACCATTATCATTTGTAGCAATAAAATTGATTCTTTGGTGAATTGTTCTGATACCGCTGTACACGTGTGCATTACGTAGTAAATAGGTACGGACAAATACAGTTGACAGTACAGTTGATCGACCTCATTATATTTAAGTTGGAGTTAAGTTTAATCTTAATATTTTGGAGTAAATTAAGTGATTACCTTCTTGTTTCGTCTAGCTAGTTACCCAATTAAAGTATAAACGAGGCCTACTCAAGTCTAGTCATATCGTAACTTTTATCGAGCGGATGCCAATCTAGTCGAAATAGTCGAGACGCGTAGTATATTTCGATAATTGCGTAAAATAAGACTGCGCCAGCTCCAGTAACATTACGTGTGTTATCTTAATTTGTTTAAATGAGGTTATAATAATACGAATAGTCACTTTAGTTAAAATTTGTAAGTACTTGAAAATAATGTTTATTTATATGAAAAAGTTTATATTACGAAAATACGGCAGTGATTCTTTTTTTAGGTACTTAACAATAATAAACGCCTATGATGCGCGTCAAAAACACAGCATATTTTTTTTATTTACTAATATTAATGTAAAATTATGACAGAATGCAACTAAGAAAGAAAATTAAAGACAAACTTGCGCAATAGTAAATAGTTCTATAGTCTGTAGGTATTAAAAGTACCGATGAGACTTCGATGTATTCGCCTTCAATATCACTATTAGCGGTAGCAATGAGCAATGCACTCTACGAGATGCAAATATTGCAACGCATTGCAAAACTTCTATCACAACTTATGACGAAATTTTAAAAGGTGCAGTTGCAGCTGACCTAAAATATGATCCAGTTTTGATAATTAAACGGAAGCGTTAACATTGAGAAATTATAAGTGACCGGTTATGACCCGATGCTTAAGATAACGGCTAAAAGATCCCTTTGGACTGTTTCACAGTGTTACAATTTAATTTGTATTATGTAATGGTCATATTGCTAAATTAAAATTAGCTGCGACTGGACATGAGTTTATATCAAAAATGTAGATATAGGATCCGGTCATATGGATACTTCGTTCAGCGTTCAGCTAATCCAACGAGATACTGTTGAAGTAATTGAAGATATTGACTTACCAACTGTTTCAACAGCAGAGCAGTTGGGAGATGCTTGGGTAGATCAGTGATAGGCAGCAAAGGCTAGGATATAATGAGAAAAAAATGGCGAGAATAAACGAGTCTGCAGTAACCAATTTGCTTATTAATGCCCCCAGATATTTAATTGAGTTGAGAACTTGCAATCATAGCGGTGATACCATGTACCTATTTATACGAGGGCTGTTTGATAAGTACCCGTTTATGGAAAAAAAAATACATTTTTTTTGTATACATTTTTCTACGTAGTCACCTTTTAACTCTATACATTTATTCCACCTATACTCAAGCTTCAATAAACCATCCAAAAAGTATGATTTTGGAAAGTCATTAAAATAGGCCTCTGTGGCGGCAATGACTTCGTAATTTGATCCAAATCGCTTGCCATCGAGCCATTTTTTTAGGTTGGGAAACAAAAAGAAATCGCATGGGGCCAAATCTGGAGAATACGGGGGGTGAGACAATAGTTCCTAGCGTAACTGTGCTAATTTAGCCGTCACAACTCTGGACGAATGAGCCGGGGCGTTGTCGTGATGAAACAGTACTTTTTTCTTTTTTAAATGGGGTCGTTTGTCCTTCAACACGGCGTCAAATTCATCCAATAAATTGGCATAGTACTGCCCTGTTATTGTTTTTCCCTTTTCTAAATAGTCAATATGTATAATACCCTGCGAATCCCAAAAAACGGTCGCCATGACCTTTCCAGCCGATGGGACGGTTTTTGCTTTCTTTGGAGCAGGTTCACCCGGTAAAATCCAGTGCTTCGACTGCTCTTTCATTTCCGGGGTGTAGTGGTGGACCCACGTTTCGTCCACGGTCACGAAACGACGCAGAAACTCCTTTTGGTTACGTTTGAACACGGCCAAACACTGCTCCGAAGTAGTCAGTCGGTTCCGTTTTTGCTCCTCCGTGAGTAAACGCGGCACCCACCTCGCCGATACTTTCTTCATACCCAATTTTTCTTCTAATATGTGTTGTACCCTCTCGATTGAAACGTTTACAGCATCAACGATTTCTCGAAGTTTAATTCGGCGGTCGGCTAAAACGATATTTTCAATTTTCTTAACCATATCGTCTGTAGTCACCTCAACTGGCCGGCCTGGGCGATCTTCATCAAAGACGGTTGTTCTCCCCCGCTTAAACTCGTTATACCAATATCTGACGGTTGTCACAGAAGAAGCACATTCATGGTAAACCGCTTGCATTCTTACTTTTATTTCATCACATGTTTTTCCTTCCAAAAATAAGAATCTAATTACAGACCGATACTGTTCTTTCTCCATTTTAACAATTTTAAGTTCACGCCTTCACTGAATCGTTGTCAAATGAGAAAAAAAAACAAAAGAATGGCATTTTTTTTTTAATTTTCCCGCCTTTGAAAAATGGCTTAAAAAAGTGGTATACTTATTTGCGGCCAGTGATATTAATATATTTAGAAAACGGGTACTTATCAAACAGCCCTCGTATAAGAAACAACGAATAATACTTGTAACAGAAGTAAATAATCACGTCCTCTTTAAATTAACTGTTTTTGAAAGAGTTGTTAGAAGGCGACCCAGGTTCGGAACACCCCCATACACGCAACAGATTTCGGCACGTAACCTCTGACACGCAAAATAACTATCGTGCCCGCGCATGCGTAACTAGTAACCGCCTTTTCAGAAAAAAAGCATATATCATCTATTTTATGTAACTGTGTCGTAATTTACTTACGCTCTGGCCTAAAGAGGTCAAACCTAGGTCAAACGGAGTTTTGGAAATAAAACTAGTCATTATGCGCCGGTGTGGCCAGCGAATTTCTTTGGCTTGGCTAATATCAATTTATGAGGTAAATTCCAGTTTGCGATTATTGACCATGACTGTTTGTTTCCATGGGCGATGGTTCTTCATTTTGACGGGTTAGTGTTGTAAGAAAAGCGAAAGGAGTTTCTGAAAAAAAAAACTACATAAAAACTTCAAAAATTAACATTATAATAATTGGCAACCTAACCATGTATAAAAATAGAAAAAAAAAGTTTATCAAGAATAACTTATTTTGAACCACCAACGCCTTTCAAAATCATAGGATATTGATAAAACGAGGTACAACTTCAGCTTTTAGTTCACGACTAATATAAGTACTTAATATCGGCAGTTTATTTATCATAATTGGTAATCAAATGGTAAGACATCGAAGATAAAGAATTCGAATCAAAAGAAGGAATTGAAAGTAGGTAATAATATATTTTAATACTGGCGGCGGGCGTTACGTTTGAACTGTTGAATTGAAATCGCGACTTCTGAGGGAACTACTACTACTACGAAATTCGAAAATCGAACTTCGTATCGTATCGTCCCGCTCATTCTCGTATTAAATAATATTAGCGTGAGCGGGACGGCACGACACGAAGTTCGAATATTGCACTTCGTAGTATAGGGTCTGTTAAACAAACGGAACGTCATTTCGTATATCTTTAGCGAGTGTTGTGGACACAGTCCAACTTGATTGATTGGTTTAGCAGCAATTAAAGTAACGTTTAGATGAAATGTTAACTGCTACTCGTGCCAAATTGAGCAAATATGATACTCATTTCTTTTAGTTAATTATTTTCGCGTGTGGTTCACTCATTCATATATAGTATTTCATAGCAACACTGAATAAGTTACTAGTCTATACTTCGGAGAGTGGACATTTTCTTAGGAGGGTTTAGTTAATTGCTTATTTGTACAAGGGCTAATGCTATGCTGATAGGGAGATCTCTCCCCTTCTTTTGGTCTGCCACGCCACTGCTTAAATTCTTAGATAAAATGAAAGGGGGCTAATGCCTTAACGTGGGGCAAGAAGGACGTAGTAGAGTTGTGCATAGAAGAATCTAACGAGCACACGAACAAGCGAAATTCTTCAGGACGCGATCGAAGTTTGCGTGGAACTTGCGCGTCACATAGCAATGGGACAGAACTTCGCTTGCGTAGTGTCGCAATTTTCACAAAGGAGACTGATGGGTGTAGTCGGACGGATGTCTTGAGTGGTCAGTGCGTACTAGCTTTATACGTTAATAAAATTTGACTGAATCACAGTACAACCAGGGATACGTCCAGTACCATATCAGTACGTGGCATACACATACAACTAGACTAATATTCATACAGCCTAATGGTAAAAATTGTTTTCAATTAGCGGTGCTGGAAGAAATAACCCATACTGAAGTCAGAGTATAGGACATCACTAGAAACGCCTCAAAAGATCTTTGGACACCATTGTACCAAAGCAAGCGGCATTTTTTTGCCTTCATACAAGAAGGTAATTTCTACGGCTGTGTCCGTTACACCATATGCAACACATCGTGTAGGTAAATGCTTCTATTATAAATTTGATAGCCTACACCAGAATAACAAGATCAGATACCTATGAAAAATAAAAAAAACATGTTAGTCCTTTTACTCGTGCTTAGTATCCATTTTATATGAACAAAAGTACAACAATCATTATTGTAAATTGGTGGCCAAACTTGCGTTCTACATAAAAATTTCATCCTTATCAATATGTGACAAATAAAGCCGCTATGTTATGAACCATGAACTAACGTATGTTATTGATTCACGATTACTTATACTTATTATTATTGTACACGAATATAATATTATGTAATTATGTAAACGTTGATCTCAGTTCTCGTCAAATTATATTATGTACCTAAGTTAGACAGTTTATTATATCAACTTCCAAATATTTAGGCCCTAATAAGCTAGATTAATAAACAAAATCGGGTAATTAGATATTTATAGTCAATGTGATGTGTAGAAATTAGCGGAACCGAGTTGTTAGAGGATTTGTAGATAATGTGATAATTATTAAGATATATCATATAGTTAATACATTTTGAGCTTCTATCTACTTATTTATTTTGCTTTAATCTATGCTCCGTCAGTGGTTTGATGCCTTATCGTGTGTGAAGTTCAGCCGCGATACAAGTAAAAATATTCTATTAATTTTGAACGTGATAGGTATACCATGCATATAGGAGCGTATAGGATATTTTTATCTCGGAATCTCTTTTTTTGAAACGCGTGGAGATGCCAATGCCAAACTTCCAAAAATGGTTCTACATAGCAACCTTAAAAACGCAATTGCTTTAACCTTGCTTAGCTTTTAAAGACAATTTTCAAGTTTTCTTGAAAAAAATCCCGTCTTACTTAATATAATTGTAATCTAATGTTTAATTTTAATCGCGCTAGAGTTCAAAATTAAGACTTAATCACGGACCTAAGCTTGACCAAACCTTGGGATGTTTGTTAATCGTATTCCTAGGTAGATATATGCGATGCCTCGAGTTTTTACCCTTTTATCAATATCATCACCTTCCCTGCGTTCCCATTCCAAGTGTCTGACTGAGAAACTTTCAAAAATCCAACTCACTGTAACTTATAAATGGGTCTCTCAATAAAGGTTAAAGAATTGATAAAATTTTCGTTAAGAAAATCTCACATCCATTTTAAATTTTTACACTTTGCAAGACCAAAATTTAATGTTAAAACTAGCTAGTGACTTTTTAATCTATCTGAAGCTTTCTACCTATTTCTAGATGTTATTCATATTTCTTATATTATTGTTAAATTTGAGATGCTTGACTGGGAAATGGTCGATTTTACCGATGCTATTCTAACCATTGCATCAATTGAGCGATCAAGTACAAAAAAATCTTAATAGGTATTTAATATTAATATAAATACATGACGTCAAAGTTTCTCCTGTGTTAATACGGCTTTAATTGACATCATCATTGAATCCGTATTAACGATACGTATTACTTTGACAAATAATCACCATTTTCTAGCCAAGCATTATAATACGTGGTAAGACAAATACTGTACTTAAGGAACTTCAATATCAGTACTTAATAGAACTTAGGGTAGAATTTGTTACTCATAGGAAATGGTCTAGCGTGTAAATATTTATTAGTAGAATAATTAGGCCAAGCCAAACTGAATTGACATAAGTTATAGACTAGTCACTTATTTGTGGGAGGGTAGACACAGACGATGGTTGTTAATATATTGTACTTTATAATCTTATGTGTTGTAATTGGTTTTGAGTCATTACAATGTATTGATTAAAGATCTTCCAAAGTACTTCGAATTTTATTTACTTCAATAACAAATGGTTATTATAAATGTTACAAAAAAAAATAATCGTTGAAATCCTAGTTGCTTGGTAAGAAATTTGTGGCAACGAGAGTAGAAATTACACTGCAGTCTATTATACGAAAAAATAGTCAATATTTCATATTTCTAAGACCATAATCTGATTAGTTGTTTGTAATCTGTTTGGAAAGAGGAACACCAAAATACTTTTAAATTTTCACTATAAATTTAATCATTAATTTATTCAAATTCAAATCATTTATTTTCAAGTAACATGACTCATTGTGTTAGTGGACAGGATTATTTCTAGAGGTAGGGGTAGA
Source organism: Clepsis dumicolana (assembly GCA_963691665.1). Taxonomy (NCBI): domain Eukaryota; kingdom Metazoa; phylum Arthropoda; class Insecta; order Lepidoptera; family Tortricidae; genus Clepsis; species Clepsis dumicolana. The sequence continues at coordinate 17,940,389 of OY829507.1, read as the reverse complement.
GGTAGTATTACTACATACCTATTTTACCAAGAGGCACTTTTTCTAAAACGACGTAACTCCCGTTCTACATTATGATAGATCCTTCGCCTTAGCCTTGTGTTGCCTTTGCGTTGTCAAATGCTGAAATGGGAGAGCCTAAAAGGTAAAGGCACTTCATCCATTCGTTCAAATTGCGTTGCTGCTTCTACCGTTGGCATTTCTGAGCAGAACTTACTGAACACCTGCCATAAATACTGACATTGGCCAAGCCGTATGGTCGCCACTAATTTAGTATAGGTAGTATAGTTCATGCATTCGTCGGTAGTACTATACTGGTAACATTGTCCTTTTTAATTTACTGTCTCATATTTTACAGAACAAGTAATATTACATTAATACATATTATTATAAATAGAATGTATTCAGATGGCAAAACTCTTTCGAGGCCTATTATAAATATTCAGGTGTCAAAAATTTAAATGAAACATTGTCAAATTAGCGTAGCGTGCATCATAGCATTACGTAGCGTGGGACGTCCTCAGACTCGGTGGAGCGATGATCTTCGCCAGGCGGCTGGCAAGAGCTGGATGAGAGTGGTCGAGGATCGTGCTCAGTGGCGTGCCATGGGAGAGGCCTATGTCCAACAGTAGACAAACATAGGCTGAAGATGATGATGATGATGATTGTCAAATTAGCTTGTACTTCTCAGAGGTTTTAAATTGTTTTCCCCTAAACATAGTCGACTTGGTCAGATCGATTTAGTTTACACCGCGTTGCTACAACCGCTGCTAAAACAATTCAAAACCCCTTATCGTATCCCCTCGCGTCATTTCTCCACTTTCCACGTCAGTTTTTGCCGTTCAAACTATGCGCGTAACACTTTTTTCAGACGAGCTTGCCATGATTACAATGGATGCTTCATGGATTTAGATATTTTTTCATCATCACTGCAGAGGTATAGAGATTCACTGCGGAAACTACTCTTTGATTCATAATTAAAAGATAACGATTGTTTGTTTTCTTTAGCATTAATATAGTCGCCTGACATACTGCATTTTGTACTTTGTTATGGCTGTTTTAAGTGCATTCATGTAGGTAGGTAAACCCAAAATATTAAAGTTAAAATATAGTATCAAAAAGTAGGTAAAACTGTTTTGTTATGTTCTGAGCTAGCATGTTTTGAAAATGTATTTTAAAATTAATGGAACTGTTGGTTTTTTTAAGATTACGTTATGTACGTTTCATTTTTGAATTGTAACCGTTTGTTCCTAAATAAACAAATAAACAATAAAAAAAAAAAAAAACAACGAGCAAGCTAAATGAATCGGTAAACTTATGGTCTAAGAAATGAGCAAGGTGACCCATTGTTTATATTTTCATATAAGTAAAGATACGTCATATGCTCACAAAACAATCGCAAAACATGTTCCGAACTTGTTGACATTTGCGTGCAAGTTTAGACCTTATTCGGGAGCGATTGAGGCCAAAGAGGCTACTTGTACAATTGTTGTTCATTTTCGGCGCGCTGATGACATATCTAGTTACTTCTTTTTTATATGTAATAGCTAATATCATTGAAGGTGACCCACTCCCATAAACAACCAGTACCCGTACCTACATCTTCCCAACCCTTTCCCTCATCAGCATAAACAGCAAAAAGCACCCACGTAACTTCCTGCTGGAAACAGGTCCACAACAATGCCGATGCTATCAGTTACCCAACCACACTGTGGGTTTTTTCACTAGCGCCGTCAGGTGTGCTAAGAGGGAACGAACATATAAGACTATCAACAATACAGTATAAATATTCTTTATTGAAAACCACAAAACAGTACAAGGAGATTACGGAAAAACAGCTACCACTATCAGACTTGCTTCTTGTCTTCTCTTGGGTTGCTGGTTCTCATGGATGACGGAGATCGCTTACCATCAGGTGACCCGCATGCTTGTTTGCCTCCCTCATTCAGTAAAAAAAAAAAAAAGGGTTATGGCTAGTGATAAATTATGACAAGCATTACATTATGACTTTCAACTTTATGGAAAAAAATATGACCCCTCATAGCAAGATGTGCTAGCTGTACATCTAGCTGTACATCTATGTATCTATCTTGCTATGAGGGGTCATATTTTTTTCCATAAAGTTGAAAGTCTTAATGTCTTAATGTAATGCTTGTCATAATTTATCACTAGCCATAACCCTTTTTTTTTTTTTTTACTGAATGAGGGAGGCAAACAAGCATGCGGGTCACCTGATGGTAAGCGATCTCCGTCATCCATGAGAACCAGCAACCCAAGAGAAGACAAGAAGCAAGAGAGTCACTGGGCCGTTGTCGGCCTATAAGGAGGAAAAGGGATAGAGGAAAGGGGGAGGGGGAACCAACGGGCCTCCTGCACTCTCACTGGCCGAATGAAACGCAACAGGGGTGCTGTTGCTTCACGTCGATTTTCTGCGATTTTCTTGGGATTATTACGAAATAAGCCTAACCTAACCTACAGAGAGAGAAAAAAGGTTATGATTATGACTTATTGACAGATTATGACAACAATTACATTATGACCAAAATTTTTCGACGAAACGTAGGGAACCGAAAACACGGAGTAACTAATTCGTTAAAAAAATCCGACGAATTGAGAACCTCCTCCTTTTTTGGAGTCGGTTAAAAAAGAACTCCGCGTGCTGATCCAAGCGCCATTTTAGCACAACAGGCGCTGTCAATTAACGTGGATGCGTTCATTTTAACAATTAACAGAAAGTAATTGTCGCATAGCATAATATAGAGAATAGTGAATGTAAACCCGAACCAACCCGCGGTACGACCCTGTCGCAGTGAGCTATTGTTGTATCTATCAAGAAACTCGGTCAGCCGCTTAGTTCGAAGGAGTTCTACTGCGGGTTGTTATTAGAATGGTTCGGGTATACATTGTTTGGAGACAGCCGCCGAACGCTGGATACGATGCGAATGGTGAATTCGTCTATCTTTCTGTAAAAATGTGCTTACGTTAATTTAAAGTTTAAATGTTACGTACCTACGTCTCTTTATAATTATCTTGTCTTTTACGGCATATGATGGATGGATTTATTGATGGATTATAAAAGGTTTTTGTATATCTCTATCTTTAAAGTCATATAGTTAATAGGACTCGTATGTCAGGTAACACATGGACTTGGCTATAGCTCTTCCAAGAGACGTCTAACGGTCTAAAAAAATATTCTCTTCAGATGGCTAACTTGTATTTATGTCTGTGTTGGTAAACTACTGCTGGATACTTTACTGTGAATATAAGTAGACGTAAAAAAAAAACGTACAGTCAACAGAAAAATCGTGTACCCGTTTTTTTAAACTGATAACTTAATAAGAGAATAATAATAATAATAATAAACAAACAAACATCCAAATTGGGCTGATGAGTGACGACTGATGTCAAAATAAAATCATTTTACATTTTTAAGCCACTTCAAAAAAGGAGGAGGTTCTCACATAATCAAGCTCCTGAAAACACACATAAAAAAAAACCCGATGCCTCACTTATTAATCAAGAACTGAAATTAAGACGATTTTTACAATGCTAATTACACGAACACTCTTTCTTCGGCCTGTCATGTAATAAAAGGAGGCAGTTTGATCACTGAAAATTATGACGTCATAGCTCTGTATTTTTCATACTAAACGATCGTTTGACAATTCAAAAAAAGTTGCTGATTTGACCAACGAGGCATCATCATCAATTCATCATCCCTATTAAGGTCGTGCGCACAGTTTTGACGCAACACACATCGTTACTACTTGCCATATTTCTGTGTGCCATATGGTGACATTCTGTGCGGTTTACACATCAAAGCACGTAAACTAAACCCAATAAATACGTAAAATAAATAGACTCGCAAAATGTTACAAACCAACGATGCTTGCCTTTTGAAACTTTAAAATCCCGTTGTCCAATGTAAAATAACACTTAAAACATGGTTACACTGTTCGAAAGTGAAAAACCGGCCAAGTGCGAATCGAACCCGCACACGAAGGGTTTTGCATCACCGAGTATTTAACACTGCATAATTTTTAATATGTTTATTGTAAGTTTCGTGTACATGCGATGATTTTTTAATTTAATTTTTGTTAGAGCAACCATAGTAGGTCCAATCCGTACAGCCAGTCTCATAAGGTCCATGGATGTTTAGATATTTATGAACGGTTGACTGTATAGATATTGGAGAACTCGACTGTTAGTCAATAAAACACACCTAGCTATTACGATTCTAAAGATACAACGCTTTGAACAGCGGACGGACGGACAGACAGACAAACTGTTGGACAAACGGACAGACAGCGGAGGTTATGGTAGTAATAGGGTCCCGTTGATACTCTTTCGGTACGGAACCCTGAAACCACGAACATAAACAGGGTAATAGAGCCTTTTCATTGAGAAACGCATAATTAGGAGGTCTTTAAGATTTTGTTTTTAAAAGTGTCATTATTATGTTTGTTGATGGAACAAAAGTGCGATCATTTGTCACTTAGTGTCAAGCATCGTATAATACTACTGTAGTCTTTGGTGTCAAGGCACGGCTCTGAATCGTAAAATAACGGTCAGATCGAAGGTCAGGTAAGGTAAGTGATGATCCTTGTTGCCTTGGATTAGGTAATGTTAGGTGGTACGTTGACGGGACGGGTAAATTTAAGAAGCGTGCAGAAAATTTCAATTCAGTCCCTAAAATAAACAAATGAAATATAAATCAAAGCTGTGCCACCAAGATTATCTGCGAAGGAGTTATAGATAAAAATTAAATCATTCATTTTTTCTAATTTCGGTTTTTTGTATGAAATCTTCTTGCATGAAACGATTTGTTGATTTTTACGCACGCAATGGTGAATAATATTGGTTTAATCTAATCGAGCACTGACGTACAAACCATCAGTCTAATATTGTGCTCGATTAGATTGAATAACAATTATATCATAACTTGTTGACATTTGAGAAGAAAGTTATTGAAATTGAACGAGTTATGTAAATTATAACATGGTAGGTAAGTACAATGTTTTTGAAAAACAGTTGGCACGTGGGCACTCGGAACATTGCGAAATGAATACGATAGTCCACGATAGTTTTTTGAATACTAATGTACTTGTTCACATCATACTACGACAACATTAATTACCAGTAAATCGTAACAGATAAAAAAGACGATTCAAAATATTGAATAAGCTCTAATGTAGACTAAAGATTTATTACAACAAAACAAACAAAAACAAAAAGAATAATAATAACAATAATTAAATTTAGAACGTAAAATGGAAAACGTGCCCGAGTCCGTGGCAAGGTGCCCAAAAGACTGGCGGCGTTGCCTCTTTGTATAGCAATGCCTATACGTTGGCCGAGGAACGCGCCAGCCCTTTGATGTAGACTTAAAGTCTTTACAATGAAACACAAGGTAGATTGACAGCTTTACCAGCCCTCTCATTAAGAGTGGAGTCCGGTGCCCAGCAGTGGGACGACGACGAAATTGGGGCCGATCTTTGAAGCCGCACTTGTGAAAATAACATTCGAATGTGAAGAAAAACGGTTTTGAATTTGAAATACTAGTGGTGTAAATGAAAATAACTGCCAGAATTAATTTTAACTTAGTCTAAAACTTCATCCACGCGTTAGTTTTGTAGCAATAAACGGACTTACGAGGGCTGTTTGATAAGTACCCGTTTATGAAAAAAAAAAACATTTTTTTTGTATATATGCATTTATTTTTCTACGTAGTCACCTTTTAACTCTATACATTTGTTCCACCTATACTCAAGCTTCAATAAACCGTTCAAAAAGTATAATTTTGGAAAGTCATTAAAATAGGCCTCTGTGGCGGCAATGACTTCGTCATTTGATCCAAATCGCTTGCCACCGAGACATTTTTTTAGGTTGGGAAACAAAAATAAATCGCATGGGGCCAAATCTGGAGAATACGGGGGGTGAGACAATAGTTCGTAGCGTAACTGTGCTAATTTAGCCGTCACAACTCTGGACGAATGAGCCGGATCGTTGTCGTGTTGAAACAGTACTTTTTTCTTTTTTAAATGGGGTCGTTTGTCCTTCAACACGGCGTCAAATTCATCCAATAAATTGGCATAGTACTGCCCTGTTATTGTTTTTCCCTTTTCTAAATAGTCAATATGTATAATGCCCTGCGAATCCCAAAAAAACGGTCGCCATGACCTTTCCAGCCGATGGGACGGTTTTTGCTTTCTTTGGAGCAGGTTCACCCGGTAAAATCCACTGCTTCGACTGCTCTTTCATTTCCGGGGTGTAGTGGTGGACCCACGTTTCGTCCACGGTCACGAAACGACGAGAAACTCCTTCGGGTTACGTTTGAACACGGCCAAACACTGCTCCGAAGTAGTCAGTCGGTTCCGTTTTTGCTCCTCCGTGAGTAAACGCGGCACCCACCTCGCCGATACTTTCTTCATACCCAATTTTTCTTCTAATATGTGTTGTACCCTCTCGATTGAAACGTTTACAGCATCAACGATTTGTCGAAGTTTAATTCGGCGGTCGGCTAAAACGATATTTTCAATTTTCTTAACCATATCGTCTGTAGTCACCTCAACTGGCTGGCCTGGGCGATCCTCATCAAAGACGGTTGTTCTCCCCCGCTTAAACTCGTTATACCAATATCTGACGGTTGTCATAGAAGGTGCCCATTCATGGTAAACCGCTTGCATTCTTACTTTTATTTCATCACATGTTTTTCCTTCCAAAAATAAGAATCTAATTACAGACCGATACTGTTCTTTCTCCATTTTAACAATTTTAAGTTCACGCCTTCACTGAATCGTTGTCAAATGAGAAAAAAAACAAAATAATGCAATTTTTTTTTTAATTTTCCCGCCTCTGATAAATGGCTTAAAAAGGTGGTATACTTATTTGCGGCCAGTGTTATTAATATATTTAGAAAACGGGTACTTATCAAACAGCCCTCGTAAGTACTTAAGTATATCATTTTCGAGCGGAATTTTCATAAGTGTTCCTTATTTAGAATTCCTTATTCAGCCTGTGTTTATGTTTATACTTAACTTCGTTTTTTTTTAGCATTAGAAAGAAGGTCAATCTTGACATGTATTTTTATAAATAAGTCACAGCAAATAACAATGAAATAACAATGAGATTCAATTATTTAATACTTCATTTGTTTTTAAATAGGTAAACAGTGATTTTATTTATAATGTTAATGTCTTATAAATGGTTACTTATTTACCTTCTTTCTAATGCTGAAAAAAAACGAAATATACGTATTTTTGTTTTTTTCAACGCCTTTTTTTTCAGATTTCCCGCAATAGCCGCATCGTGAGTGGCTTGCTTAACATCATACCCAACGTCGAGGGTCAAACGTCACTCACAGAGTTACAAATAACTTCTGAGCAAATAACGCATCTAATTGATTCCTCTTTGTACCGAGTTATAAAAAACTATTTCAAACCGAGCTTGCGAGACTTAAAAAGAGAGTTAGTGACCATGGGGTTTATTTGTATTTTCCATTGCTAAATAATGCATTCGGTTAACGGGTTTTGCTTGATAATGCGGCAATATTTCGTTGTGAAGCTTAATGTGCCTCACGGAAGTCTGAATTCAAATCAGCTCTATAAGAGGTTCTGGCACGACACAAAAAAAAAATTAAGAGGCAATGGATAGCCTCCATAGGGTTGTTTCTACATCTCCACACTATCTTTTTAGGTGACCGGATAGCCTAGTGGTTAGAAACCCTGACTACTTATAAAGCCCGGGTTCGATCCCCGCGGTCGAGGCAGATCGTATGTTTAATACGAATGTATGTCCTCGGGTCTTTGGTGTTTAAAATGTATTTAAGTAAGTATGTATTTTATCTATATAAGTTGTTGTTTATATCCGTTATCTAGTACCCATGCCATGCTTAGTTTGGGACTAGGTCAATTGGTGTCAATTCTCCCTTGATATATTAATTTAATTTCTTGAATCAAACGTTACTTTGCTTCAAGTAAACAGAAACAACAAGAAATTGTGTTAAAAATTTATTTTACACTGTTGTATGTCCTTATGAATAAATTTCAGGATTATCTAAAGAACTTGCCACGTATTTAGATCTTAATCTTTTCAGCGCATATTCTTAATATTGAACTTGGCTCCCATTTCCACATGTACCTTTTTGATGCGATCTTACCTAACCTAAAACTCTAAACAAATACCGAATCTTACTAATTAGAAATTTAAACGGTGCATTAAGCCACTTCATAAAACGAGAGCCATGAGAGTAATTACGCTTCGATGCAGATGTAATAAAATACACGGTGCGGCGCATTACTCAACGCATCGCGTTCAATGATGCAATGTGAAGTCCAGATGTGTGGACTTATTTGAAGTACAACTTGGGGTTCAGTGATGATTATATATAAATATAAATATAAGTAAAATACCCTCGCTCCGGGTCGTTCCTGGTGCAAAGATTGTCCATCGCAGTTCAAAGGGGTAACGCGGCGAGCGTGCTGGGCACCTTCGCGCCTGGAATGACGCGGGGCGGGTTATTTGACTAATTTTGACTTTCTTGTTGTTGTGTGACATTATTTATTTTGGAATGACATGTAATTGTATTATGAATAAATGAATATAAGTGCTCTACTTTAGCTTCATTTACCCCGAAGATTCGCTTATTATATTTAGGTATTTTAGATCCCAGGCAGGGTTATAAAACTTAGCTCAAATTGGAACTTAACTATTGATCTGATATTCGTAAATTTAAAACCCTTTTAATAAGCTAGCTACATTTGTTGTACTCAAGACTCGTTATACCTAAATATTAGATAAAAAAGGCATAAATCGACCATTGATTCGAAAAATATCGTAATCAAGATAATGTATTTCGTGACTTTTGTATCATAAGCTAATTAAATGAAACCCCATAGAACCGTAGTATTTTTACTTTTTCAAAAATTTTAAAAATAAAAAAGATACACAGTATGAAAACACAGTAAGTAAGGGTTTGAAGTAAAATGTTTTAACGAAAAAAATCCGTTCGCGACTTACAAGCATTTTGAGTACCGTACGAACCGAAAAGGCGAAATGTTATTGTGGGAATAATGTCGGATCACGAGTTACCACCTTAGCCCGTCGAAGTTTTTGCAACTGTTCTATCAGTAACTGTCGATACAATTTTACTTGTCAGTAAAACCTCGCGCTATTGGAGCTACGAGTAGCCACGAAAATAGGATTACTTTATTACCCATTTATATTGATAATTTTGTACATTGGGCTTTATAGAATATTCGCTGACAGGTCGATCAAGCACCATCAATTATATTCACATAAACTTTTTTTTTAATTTTTTTAACGTAACTTTGGTTAATGATGTTGTATACAACAGTATTTTGACAAAATAATATTAAGGAGTAGAGTGTAATTATAGGTTACAATAATGCTCCACAAGTAAAATACGTTCATATATGAAATGGTATAACAGTTTCTGCAGTTACGATAATACTTGATAAACAAATTGTTGACATTTGTGGTCGTAACTCTTTCTAAAATCGAAATAAAGCATTTTTTAAATAAAATAACAATACTTTCTTAAAGAACGAAAAATTCTAAAACATTATGCCACATAAATATTCAATTACGTTTAACATAAAACCATAATATTAAGACTCAAAGTATGTAAAATCGTTTTTGCGCTCTCCTGTAAACCAGCATTTTGTAGTTACGATTTTTTTGGAATCAACGGTCGCAATGGGCGTCAACATCTCAGCGGCAATATTAAATATAAAATATTAAGCATAATGCCAGTAATCAATGCAACTGTGTGTATAAGACTTTTATCTCAATAGTAACTTTATATTTGTAAACAAAATTTCTTAACCAAGTATAATTTGCTATTAAGAGAACACAACCTCCAACAATCTTTGCCTATTTGCACAACCTTATTAATATTTCAGCCTCAACAAATAGCTATCATTAAACTAACATTCAATCAGCACGAGTTAAAATCGACAGTTCCATTCTCCTGCGTGTACGCAAGATGTGAGACCATCTCTTTCGACCCAAGGTCGCAAGAAAGTGATGGCAATCACGAGTCTTTATGTCGAAAATAAGCTTGTTTGTAATGACTCGTAAAACTGAAAAGGATAAATAGGATTTACTTAATAGCAGAGTACATAATTTATCTAATTGGATTGGTTGCAATTTTGGGTAGGATACTTATGGTGAGGTTTGGTTTGTTTGGCATTTGCTAGAGTGCGCCATGTTTAACACAAGCGACTTTGTGATGTCTTGTTTCTAAAATAGTTACGCCTATTTCTACAAGTTTATATTTACATGGATGGAATGGATGCGAGTGCACTCAACAAGAAGTGCAGTCGACAAAAAAGCTTGAGTATTTTTAACAAGTTTAGCGTATTACGTAAGTACCTAGCTACGGGTAATTAGGGGCAAAATGCAAAGTTATTATACAAATAAAAATACGTTACACAATACCTACATTTATACTAAAAAAAAAAAAACAATGACACAATTTCACAAAGTAAAAACAAAAAGATTTTCAGCTCAATTAAAGTAATGAACAACTTCAGTGTGTTATAAATTTAACAAAATTGATGGCCATTTAGTTACGCGAGAGGATTCGTGATTCTCGGACGATCGGGGAAACCGAGCACTTACTTATAATTGCAAAATTTATCACTTATGTAAGGTAGTTAAGTGCTATTGTGCACAACATCTCAAATCAGTGCTAACAAAGTAAGCGGCTCTTGTGACTAACTAGGTATTAACCAACTTAGAAAGGTTGAACAATCCCCGACATTGTCATTTCAAACTTGAATATTTCAAAAACGGGTGAACCGATTTTAATGATACTAAGCTAAGAACCATTTCGATTAAACTAGCTTTTGATTAAAAAATACCGCATCGAAATACACACAGCACACAGATACACAGGTCAAACTTTTAACACCCTCTTTTTCGTCGGAGGTTAAAAATAGCTGGCATTGACTTTTACTATTATACTTAATATGTATTTTCTCAGTACTGGTAAGTAAATATAGTGAAATAAACGGATCACTGACCATCCACCACTACGAATGAAATCTAGTTAATTAATTTCAAAGGCTTTGCGTACATTCCGCGAAACGTAGAAGTTTTCTCTCGCCAGTCCGACACTTTATCAAAAGGAATGTAGTGCGTCGAATTGGAGTCCATTGAGTGTTTGGCCACAGCAATTCGACTAAACAATATACGTGAGTGACACGTTTATTTTACTTTAATAATGATTGAGTCTTATGATAATAGTTTCATGTTAAAAGTTTAGCACAAACTACCTACCAAGTATTACTTATTTCTTATCAAACACTTCCAAGTAACAAGAAAGTTTAAGTAGGCTTAGTACGTACGTAGTAAGTACGCTTTTAGGGTTTTTAGGGTTGAGGTTTTTAGGGTTGAGGTTTTTAGGGTTGAGGTTTTTGTTGCTGTTGTTGTTGCTGCTAACCTATGATATGATTTATGACTTTTTACGTTACTTTCACAAGTATTCGCTTCGCCACGAGCACAATACGTGGAAGAGGAAACATTTAGCTAACAATAAACTTAGCGCTTTCGCTTTGAGCGTATCCAAAGACCACACGAGGCCATATTTTAGTCCTTATTTGGTACTGTTGGAAGTAGGGGCCAAATGTGAAGGAGTAGCCCTGGATGACGATACTATTTGAGATAAGGGTCGTGGCCTAACCTAGAGCACCCTAGAGATAGAGTCTGGCTGTCGAAAGTTGACTTTAGTAGATAATTATTTAGACGGCAAAATTACGTCGTTGTTGAGAAATGCTGCTGTCATAAATTGAGAGAATCTTGGTCGTGATTCCGCCATTAAATCTGGTTATCTGATTCCTGGTTCTTACTGAGCCAGTGGTCTACGCCTTTTGTCTCATCTTCACATCCTATCAGGTGATATATGGATCAATAGCTGGTCAGTTTTTAATAATAATAAAAAATATGATTTTATTCCTAAAGCTGACTATATTAAATTTTAAAATGCTAATTAAGTAAAAGTGAAATTGCAAAGGCATCAAAACTATAAATCCTTTATCAAAGACTTGCCAACTCAAGATTTTTTTAAATAGCCGCCTCTATTCAATAGTCTATTGTATACTTAGGTGATTTACTTAAACTCTCTTTTGAAATATAAGCCTAACTACTTGGTTAGGACTTAAACTCTAGAACAAACTTAGTGTTGATGCCAAGCAGACCCCAGTAAGAATGCTGAGCAATCATTAAAATTGATTAAACTACTCTAAATTTCATGGTTCAAATGCCAGCCTTTATACCAGCCCGCTCTGTAGCATAATAAGAACTAGATATATCTTTCAGTACACTTCTTTGTACATGTATGTTAGGCATTATTCCCTTTGTGATCTAAAATGGTTGTCAAAGTGTCAACAACAATCACTTTTCTTACACATAGGTACAGTCTGCGTCAAAAGTAGCTCATCACTTTTGTACCTTGTCGCAATAACACACTTGTCAATCACGTATGACGCGCTGTATCTGGCCGTAGAGCGAAAAGGTACAAAAGTGACAAGCATATTTTGACGCTGACCCTACCCATTTGCTCTTTACGAGTACGCTCTACAAAACCGTTGTGACATAAACGACATTTGGGCATACGATCACTAGATATGTTGTATAATCTTAATCTATTATATGTTCCGTGACGCAACAAAGGACGATTGTTGTTAAAAGTTGACGAGTTTTAGACTAGTCTTGCCGAGCCACGACCCATGACTTTTATTGATAGAGATTTCTTTTACCGACAAGTTTGGTCGACTTGCGGAAGGCTGCTTCCCCAGAACTAAGCTAAGATGCGGAGAGGCGATAAAAACCCTATAGGTTTTGATTCCACGGCAACTTGTAACGAAGCGCCCTTTTTAATTACTGTATCTTTCGATTGCGTTGACTTAGAAGTCTGACATTTTCAAAGATTCTAGTTCATAAATAATAATCGAATCCATTCCTCAATCAAGGGTGATCAAGGTCATCAAAAAGATTGGCAGAGACGTGAATGAAGCAATCTCTCTATCCATCTTTCTTTACCTACCTTATATCTAGATCGTTCCACGCCGCTCCTGCTCCTACGTTGGACCGCCGGCCTTATGGATAGAGGTTTGTATTAGTGACATTGTGACCTGCGGTAGGCTGACTCAGACACTTGATTGAGAGCTGAGTTTGTATTAGTGACATTGTGACCTGCGGTAGGCTGACTCAGACACTTGATTGAGAGCTGAGTTTGTATTAGTGACATTGTGACCTGCGATAGGCTGACTCAGACACTTGATTGAGAGCTGAGTTTGTATTAGTGACATTGTGACCTGCGGTAGGCTGACTCAGACACTTGATTGAGAGCTGAGTTTGTATTAGTGACATTGTGACCTGCGGTAGGCTGACTCAGACACTTGATTGAGAGCTGAGTTTGTATTAGTGACATTATGACCTGCGGTAGGCTGACTCAGACACTTGATTGAGAGCTGAGTTTGTATTAGTGACATTGTGACCTGCGGTAGGCTGACTCAGACACTTGATTGAGAGCTGAGTTTGTATTAGTGACATTGTGACCTGCGGTAGGCTGACTCAGACACTTGATTGAGAGCTGAGTTTGTATTAGTGACATTGTGACCTGCGGTAGGCTGACTCAGACACTTGATTGAGAGCTGAGTTTGTATTAGTGACATTATGACCTGCGGTAGGCTGACTCAGACACTTGATTGAGAGCTGAGTTTGTATTAGTGACATTATGACCTGCGGTAGGCTGACTCAGACACTTGATTGAGAGCTGAGTTTGTATTAGTGACATTGTGACCTGCGGTAGGCTGACTCAGACACTTGATTGAGAGCTGAGTTTGTATTAGTGACATTGTGACCTGCGGTAGGCTGACTCAGACACTTGATTGAGAGCTGAGTTTGTATTAGTGACATTGTGACCTGCGGTAGGGTGACTCAGACACTTGATTGAGAGCTGAGTTTGTATTAGTGACATTGTGACCTGCGGTAGGCTGACTCAGACACTTGATTGAGAGCTGAGTTTGTATTAGTGACATTGTGACCTGCGGTAGGCTGACTCAGACACTTGATTGAGAGCTGAGTTTGTATTAGTGACATTGTGACCTGCGGTAGGCTGACTCAGACACTTGATTGAGAGCTGAGTTTGTATTAGTGACATTGTGACCTGCGGTAGGCTGACTCAGACACTTGATTGAGAGCTGAGTTTGTATTAGTGACATTGTGACCTGCGGTAGGCTGACTCAGACACTTGATTGAGAGCTGAGTTTGTATTAGTGACATTGTGACCTGCGGTAGGCTGACTCAGACACTTGATTGAGAGCTGAGTTTGTATTAGTGACATTGTGACCTGCGGTAGGCTGACTCAGACACTTGATTGAGAGCTGAGTTTGTATTAGTGACATTGTGACCTGCGGTAGGCTGACTCAGACACTTGATTGAGAGCTGAGTTTGTATTAGTGACATTGTGAACTGCGGTAGGCTGACTCAGACACTTGATTGAGAGCTGAGTTTGTATTAGTGACATTGTGACCTGCGGTAGGCTGACTCAGACACTTGATTGAGAGCTGAGTTTGTATTAGTGACATTGTGACCTGCGGTAGGCTGACTCAGACACTTGATTGAGAGCTGAGTTTGTATTAGTGACATTGTGACCTGCGGTAGGCTGACTCAGACACTTGATTGAGAGCTGAGTTTGTATTAGTGACATTGTGACCTGCGGTAGGCTGACTCAGACACTTGATTGAGAGCTGAGTTTGTATTAGTGACATTGTGACCTGCGGTAGGCTGACTCAGACACTTGATTGAGAGCTGAGTTTGTATTAGTGACATTGTGACCTGCGGTAGGCTGACTCGGACACTTGATTGAGAGCTGAGTTTGTATTAGTGACATTGTGACCTGCGGTAGGCTGACTCGGACACTTGATTGAGAGCTGAGTTTGTATTAGTGACATTGTGACCTGCGGTAGGCTGACTCAGACACTTGATTGAGAGCTGAGTTTGTATTAGTGACATTGTGACCTGCGGTAGGCTGACTCAGACACTTGATTGAGAGCTGAGTTTGTTCAGCGAGACCTGAATTGAATTCGCCTTTGATACCTTTTGTTTGTGTTGACCCGACATTAAGTTCGGGTCTATACTTGTGGCCATTTGATGTAATAATGCAAGTTTTTTGTGAGGGCGTGAAACACAAAGACGAGGTACTAAAAAAAGTGGTAGGTACTTTTTGTGAATAATAAATCTTGCGGAAAGTTGGATTTTTTTTGCACTAGTGCCGTTTACTTTTCCAAGGCGGCCGGAGGGTGATGGTAGGATCGCAAATGTATTAAAAACGTCGTTTGGTACACGTGCGAAAGTGTCATTTTCAGACACCCCGGAGTCCTCGGGACTCGTGGAAAATGACGTACTTTCCGCACTCGTATCAAAAAGTACTATTCCACCGAGGGATATTTAAATCTACCTACCTGTACGATGTTTTATATGTGACAGTAGGTAATTACAATAGGAATTAACTATTTACCTGTAGTCAGCACCAAACTGATATGCGATTCCTCGTAGTTGAATTGTTTAACGAATTGATTTTAATAGATTACTCAAAGTAAAGCAACTATTACCAGTTAGTTCAAGCAAATATTACCTAACGCTTAAGTTATAACCTAATAATAAGAAAATCAACCGAAGATATTACATTGAATTGCGACGCAACTAGAATTTTTTACTTTTATTTCAATTTCAAAGATCGCGAAAGCGTGGTAATATTTCCAAACATTTTTTCACCAATGCTCTATCTAAAGCGATATAGTTTATAGGCCATTTGCAACGAAATTAGAGAACAATTTAACGCAATTATAACTTCAAAATAAACTTGAACGTTTCAGGTGTATTTCAAAACTGAATTAATTATTTTCATACAGCCATCATTTCCCTATTACTAATGGGACAAAAGTTGTATTCCATCGGTTACTTGGTAGAGTTAATTTTGTGTCTTTTCGCGGTGAATCGAATGATCAAAATCAGTTAAATGCCGTTTAACAGTTTTGCGTATTGTTTGTTGACAAACAATGCATCGGTGCAAACAGGCTTGAGAAAACACTGAGGAAACCTACGATTACGATACGATTTAGAGTTTTCCCGAAATGTTAGGGGCTAATTTCAAGTCCTTACACTTTCTTACTGCCGCATTGTTGTAGTGAGTTGAGTGCCCAGAAAGTACTCATATTAGTTCACTTATGGTTTATTTGAAGATTAGAAATGATATATAAGTATAGGATTATAGTTAAGTATTTGGCGATACTTTCTCTTTAGATGTGCCTTGTATGGTAGTTAGTTACGCACTACTGGATTCTATCAAAAATATCATAGGTAATAATAAGTAGGTTGCACGAGTACCGTACCTATACGAAAATAGAAGAAAAACTGTGTCTGTTTTAGCAAAAGTACTTGTTTACCTATTTCAATTTGAGGAATGCGATCGCGCTGTACAAGTAGACCATCTAGGCACCAGAGCGTAACCGATGGACGATTAACCCGACAAGTTACATTATTTTTTGTCGCACACTCGCTTGGACGAATTAACCACGGGACGCGTTTTAATGCAGAACTAAAGTAACTAACGTACGTACCTAACTCTTGTTTTTTTTTACTCGCTTAACCTAAATTTAAAATATCATCAGCAACATGCTTCGTCAAAAACCCTAACTTAAAACCCCCACCCGCATCGTATCCGGCTCACAGTGTCAACCGACATCGTTTTGTCAGTGCAACATATTTTTCTCAAGGAAAAATAAAAATGTAAGGAAGATTTTTGTTACAAATTTCATTTTTAATTCAAAGTTTTTTCGCTGACCGTACCTTTTTGCCATCCAACTTACTTATATCCATACCAAATGTCAAGTTGATGCCATTAACCGTCGAAGAGTTCCCACCTGCGGAGACGATTGTTTGCCGCACCACTAGAATTTGACTACCAGATTATTGTTTTGTCACTAGATTCACACAAGTAAGTAACTTGTGCCAAATTTCATCTCAATCGATTGACGATAACTGCTTTAAAGTTTTTTGTGGATTCGTCTTTCAGTTATTTATTTATTTTTATTTTATACGACAAGGAAGGCAAACGAGCATGTGAGTCACCTGATGATACGTGATCACCACTGCCCATAGACACCCCTAACCTCGGGGAGTTTGCAGATGCGTTGCCTGCCTAGAGAGCTAAGATGAAATGCCTCTTGTGCCCGTAACTACACCGGCTAAAGTAAGTATAATAATAATTATTCTGTGAATTTTATCCAACTATAACGATCGTTGATTGGAGTATAAGTACTTATCTGTAACTTAATTTTCTCATCTCCATTACAGAGCTGCGAAGTCTTGGATTGCACAAACAGTAAAACTTACTTGTTGCAACAAGCGAACAAACCCTTTTGTAAGTCGCTTAAATTACGCGAATCTTATGGTAAAATCATTAATCAGGCAGGTAGTTTTGAAACGTAATGTAGCATGAACACAATGGGACGGGGCTATTCTATGGCTGTAGATATTATTTCGCGTGAAAATGTTTTCGGTTTATAGAAAGAGAATCTAATACTAGTGTTCTCGAAATTGGGGTCCGCGAGCCTATCCTAGGAAGTTGCACGGACAAGATGAAAATAGGAAATTGATAATGAAAGTATCAAGGTGTCCATAATTATTTATAGCCAGGTCTCGTGGGGGCTTGACATTGAAAAATTCTAGTACCTTCATAATTAAACATTAAGGGACTTCACCAGCTTTTTAAGACTCTACAGAGTGTAGTAGAACTCAGCTTAGGTTCGCAACTAATTTATAAAACACATTTTACAAATCATCTTCGCAAAATTCGCAATCATCATCATCACCAGCCTTTTTTTTACGTCCCACTGGTGGGCACAGGCCTCCTCTCAGAATCAGAAGGCCCAGTGCGGATCGGGAAATTCACACATACCATTGAATTACTTCGCGGGTGTGTGAAAGTTTCCTCAGGATGCTTTCCTTCATCGTGATAAATTGCAAATGATATTTCGCACATGAATTCCGAGAAATAGAGCTGCTAGCCGGGGCTCGAACCCACGAGCCCACGACCCTCTGCTGAGAGGCCATACACCACCACCACCACTAGGCTACACGGCTTTTAATTAATTCGAAATCACTACTTCAATACTTAAGTCCACATTATCTTACTTAAGACACACGTATATAAAATTGTCTCAACAATGGAAAAAAAACATTCATAGGCCTCGGAAAATGGGCCTCAGAATAGCCGCCATGCTGCCGACGATTGAGCCACAGACAATAAAAGAATACCTACCATGTCTCACAGGTCCTAATTGGGGTGCAACGTTTTACACCATTTAAGCGCAGTGTTGCAAGCCATCATGTGCATCGTTAGTACTGGCCATTTAACTATGATAGTCTATTTGTCTCTGGTCATTGTTCGAGTTTGATTAGATTATTGTTTTGGTTATCTTTTTCCCGATGAAATCGACAAAATGTGGAAATTTCTTGAAGGCTGTTGTTGCGTCGTCAAGAGTTTAACTTAGGTTCATGACCTTTTTAACTTTGTCCTAGGAAAAATATTCGTGAAACAAATACAATAGGTTGCCAAATATTTGCGTCTCTACATTTACATATTTTTAGTAAATAAAGCCAGATTTAATGCTACTTTTGTAAGTTTGTATTCGAAGTAGGCATTGTAGCCGGCTGGATTGAATCACGAACAGAAATATTTCATTTTCTATCTTCTTGCTAAATCTTTTACATTTAAGTATGAATCGAAATTCTTGCATGCTTAAAAAAGTTATCGTACGTTACAACTAATTAGGTGGTTAGTTGAATGGTTAATTGTAAGTCAATTATAATTCCTTAAAAATTACCTGTTTATCTGTTATATTCATCGATATGAGTGTTTGTATTTATCATGGAATATAGTATGTATACTTTGGTACGCACACGTAAATACATAGGTAACTCTAGTTGTTAAAAGATTCAACTTAATGTTTTCGTCGAATAAACGAGTTAAATGGGATATAATTATTTAAATTATTGGGTAGAGATTAATGAAATAAACTCTTGTGCATGGTTGGATTTTTGATTACCATGCAGTGAAATTTAAGACATGAAACTACCGTTAGACTCAATCATAGTGTATTAAACGTATCAGTTGCGCCCAGAGGAAAGCCATAAGTCCTAAACATGTTGGGCTCAACTTGACTTATTATTAGATAAGTATGTGAGAGATCGGTTTATGTCACAAAAAAAAACATTTTGGAGTCAATGGGCCAATACCATCCTATCTTATTCAGAACTTTGTTTACAAATAGTGGGCATTTCGTTCCAGTGACCTCACCGTCGCTTTCCTTTCTTTTCCGTAACAACTGACCCAAAAACGGAAAATTCCTTAAACAGGTTTTTATGCAATATTCAATTAACATCCCACAATTACGGATGAATGTATTCTCATCTTGAGAATCCTTTCGAAACTACGAGTAGGGGAGATAGGAGTAGGGGAGGTAAAACCAAGACGCACTCTCCTTTCGCGCTACAGCCGGACCGACTGTTGCCGCGTGCAGCCATCGCCACGCCCCGCGTAAAAAACAGAATTGTCTACGAATTTTCCCGCCAGTTTTGAGTGACGTTTTGTTTTTTTTAAAAGCGCGTTTACCAAGCCAGCTGATACTGATTTTTTGAACTTCGAATATAGTCAATTTATTGGATTTTGGAAAGTGTGGTGTCAGTGCATTGGATTTGAGTGTTGTGTGATGACTGGTTGAGTGACCATGAGGGGTTTATGGTTGTTTTTGCTGCTGGCGCATACGGTTTGCGCCATCACCGCACCAAGGGTGAGTAATATAAATGATTATATTCTCAAAGGATTTATTTTGTATTTTTTTTCCAATTTATTATTTTTACGGTTTTCGGTTATTTAGTACTCCTGTGGTGTAGCGGTATAAGCACGTGACACAGAATGTCGAGGATCCGGGTTTGATTCCCGGAGATAGTCATATTTTTCTGGTTTTCTGTGTAGGTGCACAGATACACAGGTCAAACTTATAACACCCCTTTTTTCGTCGGGGGTTAATAATACGCATCACTGACTTAAGTAAAAGAAACAGTCAAAGAACGAGTCAAAGAAACGCTTAACTGGCTATTAAAGAGGGAGTTTCGAGAAATACTACCGTCTTACTCACTAATCCACTAAGCAGCAGTGAATGCACTTTTGTTTCGGTGTGGTGTGGAGAGCATTTTCAATCTTAGCCCTCAAGGCTGTCAATTCCTCTGGCGTCGTGGGTGTCTTATAGATGGCAACAGTGATCGCTTATCATTCAGATGACCTAACTGATTAGTCATTCCTTATTTCCTATTAAAATAAATAAAATTTCAAGACGCATCAGTGTTCAGTGTGGTGGCTATAGTTAACTCTGTACTACTTACTTGATTACGTTACGCAGGATTCGAAAACTTTGTGCTCGACTCTCTGCATGATAACAAAGCATACAGACACAGTACCTAGATGTTTTGCTTATGTGAGTCTCGGGGTAGCAAGGTAATTGGTTTTGTTCTTGACTCTCTTTACCTAAAGACCCTTAAATTTTAGATACCTCAAATTACAGTATGTAGGCAGAACTTTATGCATTATGTTCAGAAATTATACCAGACTTCAGATGTTTCAGCCAGGCACTGAAATATCTGATGCCCCAAGTGTCCCTTAAGTTCTGGTGGGATTTTTCGTACAAGTACCTATTAACAGGTTTTGTTTTAATTAAAACCAGTTTTGCGTATTTAAGGGTGCCGTCTTTTGTTTTCGTGATTGATGATATAGCCTCGATATACCTCACATTAGGTACTGCACATTTGTTAGATATGCCATCTAATTGAAGCATTAAGTATTTCTCTATGACGTCACTGCACGCTGAAAATCAATTAGCTCGCCTGATCGTCAGCAATTAAAGCAACATAATAGCGTTTGTAACACCAGAGGTGTCACTCGCGTGTTCTGGCTACTGTTAAGGTACGGAGCAAAAGTGATAGGTCTGTTGCCCGCATCACCCGACTTATTCAAGTTCATCGACTTCTCTTCTTCTCTCTTCTTTTTCAACCCTTTTTTTTCCAATTCTGATAGTACTGTGGGGCGTAGCCCAGGAAGTGGGCATTGGAGAAGGTACGGAGTCGCGCTCTAACGGGAAAGCCCTGCAGTAACTGGATTATTTAAATGAAAGATGGGTAGTATTTTTAGTTTGGGCTGGATTTACTTTCAAATAGCAGGGGCTTAAGGCTAATACAAATTCTGTTAGTTAACTACCTTAAACCAAGGTTTCAGCCCGACTGATCTGCTTTCCGGGAACCAAGTGTTGATTTATTTTGATATAATTCTAAATTTAAAATGAACAGTGATCTGTTCATTCCCATTCATGTCGACCCGGAACCTCAAGCTTCATAGTCAGGGTCGCTAACCACTAAGCTCGTAGTCAAATATACACAGTTATTTCAAGAAAAGGAAGTCAATGAAATTGAATGAAACGTATTAAGGCAACTGATGCGTTGAACAGAGGACAGAGACATCAGTCTAGCTTCCCAGAACAGCACAATGTACTTGCTGCATGGAGACTGTATAAGAATCCTACAGTACCTAGGTCTCTTTCAACGCACGTCATTCCTTCCGGTCTTTGCCTTCCGCATCCAGTCCCTCCCATCCACTCTGGTCCTCTGTCCAACGCATCAGTTGCCTTAATACGTTTCATTCAATTTCATTGACTTCCTTTTCTTGAAATAACTGTGTATATTTGACTACGAGCTTAGTGGTTAGCGACCCTGACTATGAAGCTTGAGGTCCCGGGTCGATCCCCGGTCGGGGCAGATGTTTGTGTGATAAATACGAATGGTTGTTCTCGGGTCTTGGATGTTTAATATGTATATAAGTATGTTTATCCGTTGGCTAGTACCCATAGTACAGGCTTTGCCTAGTTTGGGACTAGGTCTATTGGTGTCAATTGTCCCATGATATTTATTTATTGATTTATTATATTACTAACATAAATCACGATTCAATTTGATCTTAAACCTAGTTTCAACTTGTTGGCGCAGAATATAAAAATACACGAGCAACTGCCCATAAGTATATTGGCTGTGGTTTTGTATTAAAGCAGAGGCCTTTCCTTAGACGAGAAGTCTAAAAACAAACAACAGCCACCGCGCCCTATCTTTTTAACTGTTATAGGTACCTTAGCTCTCTCATTGTGAGAGGAGACCTGTGCCCAGCAGTGGGACGTAAAAAAAAGGCTGGCGATGATGATGAGGATGATGAGGTACCTTAACATTTTTTAATAGCGATGCTGTCATCGCGTAGGTTATTAAAAGCGAAAGTTCACGTCACGTAATCTTAATTACCACTAATACCATCATAAAAGAAAGTCGCCATTTTGAATCCGCTTTTCAAACTTACTGAAAACACTCGACGTGCTTTACTCGTAACATGGGCAATAATAAGAATCTGCATAATAACACGTGCGGTTTAATTCCTACGTTATACCTATTAAAACTTGTGCGCTCTGTAAGTCTGTAATGACCTGTTAGTGTAATTTAATGTTTTTAAATGGCGGTATTGCGCCTAATGTTGGAACAGAAGGTAGTTAATAGGCATTAAGATAGACGCATTAAACGTAATAAAAAGTCTATAAAAAACCGATCAAATAAACTACTTCACACAAACTAAATCACATCTAAAAAAGAAGTCCCCTTTGGCATGGTACCAAAGATACTGGCAGCGTTCCCTCTTTGGATGACTAGGCTTAGCTTTTGCCAGAGAAAGCTGAAAGCTCTTCGGTCTCCTGTGACATCGACTAGCCTCTTGGATATTTCCTTAAATAATACCAAAGCGCTAGAACCCCATATACTTAGGTATAAGTAACATAATAATTATCAGCGTGAATAGTTGCTTGTCACTTTGGCACCTACAGCCTAACACAAAACATCATAAATGATTGACATGCCTTACTGCGAGAAAGTACAAGCTACTTTTTATGCTGACTTACCAATAAGCTGGTTGATATCTATATTTAAAACCGATTATAGTTTTTGAATTCCTTCATTATCCTCAATCATTATTCAATCTTTACCAGGACACTACAATGCGAGACTCTACCTAATATAAGTTATGTTTAAATTGATCGTTACACACGCAAATAATAACATCAATCGATCCGTTCACAAGCATCTCGAGATTGTTTCATAACATGTCCCGTTCCTTTCGCGAGAATCTCACATTTCACGTTTCCTCCTCAAGTTACTTTCGCCGTCTCTCTTATTATAACAGCAATGATTATGACAGTTCTGACATCATCTTCTGAGTGATATACTTACTTCAGGGTTTCAGATTTTAACTGGAAAACTGTTAATAACATTCATGATTTTATTGCTTGCTCAGTCATTCTTTTTCATTTCCGTTACCTCACATTTTTGACTCACCGAAGCAGAGTTTTATGAAAAATAGTGTAAGTACTTAATAAAAACTAAACCAAAATAACATAGGTAACACACGAGGCCTGTTTGATAAGTATCCGTTTATGGAAAAAAAAACATTATTTTTTTGTATATATGCATTTATTTTTCTACGTAGTAGCCGGGATGAGCCGGGTCGTTGTCGTGTTGAAACAGTACTTTTTTCTTTTTTAAATGGGGTCGTTTGTCCTTCAACACGGCGTCAAATTCATCCAATAAATTGGCATAGTACTGCCCTGTTATTGTTTTTCCCTTTTCTAAATAGTCAATATGTATAATGCCCTGCGAATCCCAAAAAACGGTCGCCATGACCTTTCCAGCCGATGGGACGGTTTTTGCTTTCTTTGGAGCAGGTTCACCCGGTAAAATCCACTGCTTCGACTGCTCTTTCATTTTCGGGGTGTAGAGGTGGACCCACGTTTCGTCCACGGTCACGAAACGACGCAGAAACTCCTTCGGGTTACGTTTGAACACGGCCAAACACTGCTCCGAAGTAGTCAGTCGGTTCCGTTTTTGCTCCTCCGTGAGTAAACGCGGCACCCACCTCGCCGATACTTTCTTCATACCCAATTTTTCTTCTAATATGTGTTGCACCCTCTCGATTGAAACGTTTACAGCATCAACGATTTCTCGAAGTTTAATTCGGCGGTCGGCTAAAACGATATTTTCAATTTTCTTAACCATATCGTCTGTAGTCACCTCAACTGGCCGGCCTGGGCGATCCTCATCAAAGACGGTTGTTCTTCCCCGCTTAAACTCGTTATACCAATATCTGACGGTTGTCATAGAAGGAGCATATTCATGGTAAACCGCTTGCATTCTTACTTTTATTTCATCACATGTTTTTCCTTCCAAAAATAAGAATCTAATTACAAACCAATACTGTTCTTTCTCCATTTTAACAATTTTAAGTTCACGCCTTCACTGAATCGTTGTCAAATGAGAAAAAAAACAAAAGAATGCCATTTTTTTTTAATTATCCCGCCTCTGAAAAATGGCTTAATAAGGTGGTATACTTATTTGCGGCAAGTGATATTAATATATTTAGAAAACGGGTACTTATCAAACAGCCCTCATATATCGCATATCGTTAAAACTGATATTAATAAAACAATTTCACTAACAATAACGTTAAAAATGCTTGACACAATTGATATTTTATGATAATAATTATGTATGCCCTTCTTGAAACACTGATCTTTTCGCGTCGAGGCGACAATAACTGTACCGTGTGTAGAGAGTGGAAAAATGTTGCCATCTTATAACAATAGCAGCAGGTGTTGCTTTGTTTTCTTTGAATAAATCTTAAGCTTGCTTAGAACTTAAGCAAATAAGGTTGACTATTTAACTTGACATACCTTTATCATTACTAGCTTAAGGGTATTTTTCGTCTTCACCCCAATAGAATAAAATAAATTAGATTGGTTTGGTAATCAATAAATACTCCCAATCTTCTGACCATTTTTAACCGACTTCAAAAGAGGAGTTTTTGTTCGTTTTTTTTTATGTATGTACATCGATTACTCCGTCAATTGTAGACCGATTTTCAAAATTCTTTTTTTATTCGAAAGGGTATACTCCTGAGGTGGTCCCATTGTCACCAAGTCATGATCTGATGATGGGATCCCAGGGAAATCGAGGGCAACCCTCAAATTTTACAGGCACGTATCATGTGTTTCATATATTTTCTAAGGATATTCAAGTATTTGCGTCCGGTAGTCATCATCTCATGTTGATGAGCTGATGATGGAAGGTACAACTCCTGAACGGTTAGGAGTTGGAGGATTATTCTGAAAATGTTAAATCAACTTAAAATTGTGAAATAAAAATCTTTTAACAAAAAAGTAAAACCGCCTTAAAAAAAAAACCTTAGAAAAAAAACCTAAAATAATCCTCTAAAATAATGATAAATAAATAAAATAAAATAAAGTGCGTTTATTTCGGACAACAGAAACCAAAGCCTAAAGTTTTATGGCCTAGCACTAAGCAGCAGAAATATGAAGTCGGTGCTTTATTCAAAGAATATTCCGCTCGCACCGCACCGACTTCATATTTCTGCTGCTTAGTGCTAGGCCATAAAACTTTAGGCTTTAGTTTCTGCTGTCCGAAATAAACGCATTTTATTTTATTTTATTTATCATAATTTTAGAGGATTATTTTACGTTTTTTTTCTAAGGTTTTTTTTTGAAGGCGGTTTTACTTTTTTCCCAATAATTATCCCATACAATTGTGCCATACATGAGTATAGGTAGTTTCCGCAATTGGGAATGGAGAGTGGTCTTTACTTGTGTGTTGTGTTGTGTTGTGTGTTTTTAATTTGCGTGGCCCAACTAAAAAATGTCTTTGTACAGTTTAAACCTTTCTTAAACCAGTTTAAACATTACGACTTGTTGGATACGCCCAGGATTAGAGTTCCGTAACAGGTTTAACAGCGCGCGTAACAGGCGTAACAGGTTTCCGAAAAAGGTTTTTTTTTACTATGTAGTTAAGAAATTTTCTTAAATTGGTCAAATGCTCAACTATTACTAGTTCAAGATTTTATTCTGCCAAATTACAGCTTTTTAGAATAAAGAGTATCTGAGCTGTGTCACGGACAGACATACAGACAGACAAGGTGAAACTTTTAAGAGTTCTTTGTCGACTATTTAACCCTAAAAAAGCGCGACACGTTTGTCACAGCTTTTGTTTAACTCGTGGGGCTTCACTAACATTCCTGTCGTGAAGAAACACCAGTTAGCGTTACATAAGCCCCGTAACCGCGAGATTACCAGCAACGGGCTACAGACGCAACGCGCGGCTTGCGGCCTAGGTATCAAATGGAATATTGCGACATTCCGATGTCGCAAATGTCGCAAATTCTAGATCTCCAGCTCTAGGCCGTTGCCTGGTGCGAGTGGATTCCGATTTGGCCAGCAGTGGTAATTGCAGAAGCTTCTCGAAAAAGTGGAGGATTTTAGGAATAATACTGCAGTTTCCGAAAACTCTCAGTCATGTTCGAGAGCTTCTGACATTGAGAATTTCTCTAGTTTCGGAATCTCTTATTAATTATCTCCTAATGAATCTGACCACTGAATTACTGGTGGGCCAATATTCACTTGCAATAAGTATTTGAAGCACAGCAACAAAGACACAAGGAAATTATGAACTGGTGAAGCTTGATAAATTATTTTAAAAACTATCAATCAAGTTTAGCACGCATTATTAGCCGATTTTTTTGTTTTATCACTAAATGTTGATTTTATGAATAGTAGAATAATGAAGGCTATTTTTTTGTTCTAGCAAACTTTTAATAAAAAGATATTAAAAAATCTACTCTACTTTATTGAAAATTCCGAAAACCCTGAGATTCCCAAAAGCCGGCCGCAATCCTAAGAGCATAAAAAATGAGATCTCCGGTCAAATCCTGAGATATGGTAACCTAAGTGAGAGGGACTCTCTCCTCATGCAGCAGAGGGAGGAGAGGAGCATACACCTATGAATAGGGTTAGGGGTTATTCATGAACTAAAAAACAATTACTTTGCTCACCCGTTTAAAAAAGAATTTTTAAAAAAGTAATTGTTTTTTAGTTCATAAATATGGACCTCCGCAAAGTAACGCCTGATTCAATAAATTATTTAGGGGTTATTCCTCAGATTAATGAAGTCAATAGATGGAAGGTAAACTTATGGCCGTATAGTTATACCCTTCGCTCATGTAACTAATGCCTTTTGTTAAAAAGAGACAACTGTATTCTCCGATTTCAAGAGTCGTGCCGTTTTTTTGACTTATAGTGTGCGTCAGTATTTGAATGCGTGAGGGAGCGCCTTTGATGGCAACTATAACCCGATCTCATTCAGTGACACTTTATTTGAATGACTACCTAGAGACGACCGATGCTTCTATTTTTATCGGGTAAATTGGCTACAGAATTTACCAATGGGCATCTGGCTACAGGCTGTTTTGTACACAAATAAAAATCGGGTACGCTTGACAGCTGCTTACATGGGGTATGTGATGTCTGTGGGTTATTCATAGCTGGTGCAACGTCGAAGTGTCAGATTAGTGTCATACAATGTGACCTCGACCTAACCTTGATAAAAACCATGAACTACGGAAAGAAAAAATTCCGGGTACAATTTCCCTCTCATTCGTATCCGCAGCACCCAGCGCGTCACCTCTCGTCCGTCCACTTTCACCCGCGCATCGCCGTCTGCGCGCGCGCAGGTCGAGGCTTTCCGTTTCGTTCGGGTCGAGGCTCACATGGTGATTGGTTAGCGGTCATAGTTATTTATTATAAATAAATAAATAAATAATTTATTATAAAGATCCATATTTTGATGGAGGGTTGGGTGTCATGATCCCTAAGAGGTATTTGGTTCTGGATACCTGTGTCAGGGGCTCCAGCTCTACCTCAAGGTATGTTTAAATAATGTACGTCAACGGAATAAAATACAGCCAAAAAAACGCGAACCCGATCGAGACGTTTTCTTATGTCAATAATTAGACATGTACTTATAGCGTGTTATAGCGTATGGGCCTTTTATGAGTCTCAGCGATATGAGCCGCGAGCACGTCCCCGCGCGCGCACCGGTCCCGCCGGCAGGCTCGGCAACACCGTTCCTATTTCATAATGTTCCAAAGGGCATATCCTGATGTTGATATCAATGAGAGGCACTGTCTTATTCAGTCACTGACAAAATCGGCCAAGAGTATCGCCATGTAAGCCTCCTTCAAACTTTTCGCCGGTTCACCGACCCCTGTCCGGAACTGTCGAAGCCAACATTGTCCAATAATGTCAGTTGCGTCGACGATGACCGTGTTAGCCGTTGACAGAGACCTTACGTCAACGTATTAGGTGATATTTTCTAACAGCCAATAGTTATGTTATGGCTTATAACCGTTACATAGACAAGTGGTATTTAACGTGATTTATGAAATTGGGTGTTTGTTTTAGCATTCGTAACGGAACATTTGGTATGCGAAATTGTTTCGCAAACAAGTTTTAGACGTTTTATGAAACGATTTTTTTTATTGTCGATTGCATTTAATAGACTTTGTCACACAGACATTAGTTGGCAAAACAAGATACGACTTCAACTTAGAACCTTTTCGCTTCATATCCGCAGTAGAACTAAGGTTAAGTACCGCCATACCCCGAAGAATTGTGAAACTTAAGTAGCAGTGTTGTCGGTAGGCCTCCAACAAGATGGAGCGATGACCTGGTAAAGATCGCTGGATCGCGTGGGATGCGGAAAGCACAAGACCGGTTTGAGTGGAGAGCCTTGGGGGAGGCATAATTACAGCAGTGGACGCCTTTCGGCTAACATGGTGATGATGATAATGATGATTTTTTTTTCATAGTCTCTAGAGACGTAAATGCGGCTGAAAATCCTTGTTAGAATTTCGCTTAAGCTTCAAACAGCAAGACTCTTGAACGTATCGGCAATATCATTGGGAAGCGTATTTAGAAACTCGCACCAGGTCTATTTGTGCGTCTTTTACATATTAATATAGTAGACAATTCGCAGACAGACCATTAATATACATGGCCACATTGGGCACGAGCGAGGCGAAAGCGAAACTTTCGTCGTTTTGTGGAAACCGGCATTGCGATGCCACGTGCGTTCGGACAGGTTATTGGAGGCCGAAGCATTACAGCCTTATAATCATGCTGGCGATTTGCGAGCGAGTTTTGTATTGAGGCGATCACGCAACGTGTTGGCCGCGAGCGATATTAGTATGAAGCACTTGTTCGCAAATCGCTAGTGTGATAAGACTCTTAGGGTGTTTTTAGAGTTGAAATTAAGTAATTGTACACACAGACTCTATATTAAAGGGATGTAGGGTTACCAGAACCAGATGGAAAATAGATAGTCCATGGAAATGTCCCGAGAATTTTCGCAAACAATTTTTAAGAAAATGCTTAAATGTCTTTGTTTAGGTTGACTGCAGCTTTTGAATAGAAAACTCTGTCATCTCCTTAATAAATAAAAACAATCTAGGTACTTACCTACCTACTCACTATATTTTACTGAAAAATCGAAAATCTTGACATTTCATAAATCCAAAAATCCTGAGATATTACACTCTAAGTACTCTAGGTACTTGTAAACAGAATCCTAAGCTAAAATTTCTACTTTATGTCGATGTCATCAGTCGTCGAACTTTTGCAGAACAGAACGTGATCGAAGTATTCCAAATAATCAACAAATTAACCTCTCTCAAAAGTACTTATTTGATAAGGATGAGTTCTAACTAGACTTACGTAAACTAAATCATGTAAAAATTATTTAGCATATTTCTTTGGGAAAGCACCAAGTATTACCTAAGTAGACTACAACAATAGCTCAGACTAATAGAGCTAGCATACAATGAGAGCTTAGCTTATGCTCCAAGTATCTACGACATAACTAAGAAACATAATTATTTCTAAAATCTAACAAACGCTCCTTGCATAACTGCGAAAACTCGCATTTAAAACAAACAGAGAATCTGTTTCAGGCTTAGAACAATGACGGTTTGTATTATAAAATATACTATTGTTACGGTTTTGTATATGAGAACCTAAGAGACCGCCTTATGTTAATTTGATTAATACCGCCGTTATTGCGAGTTAAGCAACTTTTCCGGAAACCGACATAAAATTTAATTAACGAGTTTCAATTTCTTTAGTACTTACGCACAGTGAAACAATCAATGTAAATGACACATTTCCAACGTGTATTAGTCTTCGAGTTACAATTTTATTTTACATGTGTGCAAGTAAACCTATTAAGTACTCGGTAGGAGTAACGGTATGAAATAACAGTTACGTGTAATAATACATTCCATAACTCATCCATCCAATGACTGATTGCATTAATCTTTATTCCGAGAAGCGATCAGTTTCGTGCGGTTTCTCTTGCAATAGATCCACTTCACCTACGTTATGCAGCAGATTTACTTTAGGCATCGGAAAATAGCTAAGTTCGATAGTGAAAAGAGATCCTATTTAAATTCGGGCTATAGCAATGAAAAACCCATTGAACGCCCATTAAAGCATACATTAGGTTACCTACACGGCACGTCAAAATAATGTTAAATGCCATCTTGAACTTTAAGCACTCTAGGTAACACGTAGGTTTCTTTAATTGAACTGAATTTAAGTTCGGAAAAATACATGTCATTGCGTCTGAGGCGTGGTAGGCGGACGACAGCATACGACGCCTTTAGGTGTTCTTGGCCTTGAACTGTATACATCTACATAGAAGTGGCTACTTTTCATTGTTAAATAGTAAAAATCCAATAATAGAGTCTCCCTAGCCGCGACCACCATTGACAGGCGTATGCGCGACTAGATTATAAGTTTAGTACTGACCTGGCTTTTCGTCAGGACTGGCTTTTCATAAGATGTGTGACAAGAGCCTCCATTCTAGGGAATGGCCTGAATTGAAACCATCAGAGGCAGCGGTCTGGCGAGCGATGATAGATTAAAAGTAACTCTTATAAGGATGCTCCTTGGCTTGCCATCCCGGTAGAGCGAAAATGAACAGCTCTATTTACAACAATTATAATTATAAACCAGAAACGATCGATGTGGTCTATTTAATAAAGACACGAAGCATCCGAGATATCAGACTAGCATTACATACGTAATATTATAATGTTCAAATGTTGAATTTAACAATTTTGTAGCTCCGCACAAAATAGCAGAAACTGAGAGATTCTGCCAAGTGTATATTGCTTTAAAAATTACACGAACAAATTGCATTGTTTACTTGCAAAAACAGTAAATTACAAGATAATAAAAATGAAATCCAATGTAATTTGCTAATTTGTCTTTTAATTATTGAAATGTCACAACCATTGCAATAATAATTGAGTGCGAAGAAAATTGCTAAATAATTAATAGCTGGAAGGCAGACAGTAGGATGTGCGTCGTACCAAAACAGAGGTCGCAGGAAAGCTAGGTCTAATTGAATTAATTAGTTTAAGTTTTTTAAAGGTATGTGTGACCTGCAAATAAGTACACCATTATCTAAGAAACTACTTATCGACTTGAAGATCTTATAATCGTATGAACTTTGATTGATTACGGCTAGAGGTTGACAGCGAGCTCGTGAATCCATTCGTGTTGAGTATCGGTGTTGTGTAATGAATTTCTCTGGCAATAAGAACTCACCATTACTTACTTAAATCATTGCTTTATGCTTTAAAGATAAGTATCTATCACGCATCGCGACTTAGTTTTCGAATAGACAATTTCTTTTGTATCTGCCTGTAATGTAAAATTAAATTTATTTTCATTTACTCGGGTTCGAAACCTAAGCTTATTTCAGAATTGCAAAAGAGCTTGGTTGATGCAACTTGTGACCAAAGGGCTGGCAGTTTTCTCGCACAAGGAATTAAAAGTCTTTTGGGCACCATGCCACGTGGGCATTACATTACATTAACACAATCGACATGTCCAAGACCGGTCTGAGTTGAGAGCCTTGGGGGAGGCCTAGTCAGCACTGGACGTCTTCAGGCTGACATGGCCTTCAGGATGATATGATGATGATGATGAATCGGTATGTTGCGAGAAAATAAAGACCCCGTATTTATAGATTAAATGACAACTCTTAAAGCAAACGCAAGATTTAACTAGGTATGCAAAAGGGTTTCCTTTCAAAGGTGCAGTGAGGGTCAAGCTGCATTATGTTGAGGAGCAATCTCGAAGCGCCGGCGCGCAAGAATGCACTTTCATCTCACTGGAGCGTCACGCGCAGCGCGGCAAATCCAAGTAGCTGCAGTATTTAGGTCACATAACACGTCTATCTAACCATGAATGATGACTATTTTGAAAAAGAAAAAACTAATTGGTCAGAGCGGGATTACGATTGTTGCTATATGACAATGTCGAGGTTAAACGAAAAAAAGTTTTAGTTACGATAAGCCGGGACCTTTCCCGCTTTTCGTTTGTTTACTAATTGTTAAATTATTGCATTTCGTTGTACTTTTTTGGCAGTCATGTAAGACGATACGAGAGCGGCGTTTAGGTACTACACAGTGACTGGAAATAATCAATTTCAACCCTAGCTTTCAAGTTACTATAGCTCTTTACTTTGAGCAATACGATAATTTTAGGGTCATTTACTGACTAGGTATGTTCAAATT
Source organism: Clepsis dumicolana (assembly GCA_963691665.1). Taxonomy (NCBI): domain Eukaryota; kingdom Metazoa; phylum Arthropoda; class Insecta; order Lepidoptera; family Tortricidae; genus Clepsis; species Clepsis dumicolana. The sequence continues at coordinate 17,907,739 of OY829507.1, read as the reverse complement.
CTTGACTAAGTACCTATACACATACAAATTCCCCAGTAAATATGTCGTGATGTCCATGCTTAACTACATGCAACTAAGTACTTAAGTAGCTTTGCAATAAGAAGAACGTGCGTTTGCTGCCCTTTTGAACTGAAATTAAAAACAATTACAAACAATAAAATTACTATGCCAAGTATCGACCTGTTAACGATTTTGTTTGAAGTGTTTCACATTCGAGGTCTGTACCGTATTGATCTAAGTAATTCCTATTGTGCTCATCGAATTACAAGTAGGTACACTTTCTTTTCTTATTTGAGGCAAAATCGTCTAATTCTGTAATACTTAATTCTGCAATGTCCAAGAAAGTTCTTCGTGTTTTAAAACAATTCCTGACAAAAATACAACTCCAGCCTTTTTACGTCCCAGTGCCAGGCACTGCATCCCCTCAGAAGAACAAATACATACAAAAATAAAATAAGACGGATTCTCTCATTGATTGGGGCAAGAGACCTATAAGCGGCTCTATTTACCGTTATAGTATTATTTATGTACCTATTATATATGCCGTTACTTGTGTGTGTATACGCTTTTTAGGAGTTTCTGAGTTAGATAGGTCTTGCGCGGTTGCTATTGCTATTATATTACATAAGTCTAGAAGCAGAAAATAGCGTGCTAGCAATACTGATCTTTTTACATACTTAACTCTAACCGAGAGAGAGTGTCATTCGCTGCTCTAATGTATTTTGTACCTATGAACTTTACTCTTCTCGCTTACGTAACTTTCATATCACAAAAACACAAGGCATTCCATTCCATGATACGACGCGGACACCCGCTTTCGCAGTTTTGACAGCCCCTATTGTAACTGCCTTAATTATGTGAAAAAGAAATTGTATCGTGTAGTCCACAAATAAATCAAGTTAATTAACCACACCGCATTTAAATGTATCGAACCGGATCATTACTTACACGATGAGTGGAGTAAAACCGCCAAGCATGTTAAGTGAGATCACACCACGTATTAAAGAAAAACTCTAGACTATCACCTACTTTTATTAACAAAATTTTCGTACCTATACCTATAAATAAATGAATTATGGAAGTGCTCTCGAGATGGTGTAGACATGTAGTTTTTGTTTTGTTTGTCAAACAATTAACGAACTGTCGTGACTTACGGCGGCCGAGGAGCTTTGCCCGTTTTGACATGTTTCACATACGTTTTTACGTATCGGTATCGGCATTTTAAGCTGGGATTTTTATTATGGAAGTTACAAGTGCCAAATCGGACAGTAGTTTATTCGGCCGCCATATCTCTATGAAATAAATAAAAAAACGTTGCTTACTACTTCTATTAACAGACTTATTTGTCTTATTTACAGATAGAAAATGACTTCGACAGAAGAAGGCAGGCGGCAGTTGGACACCCTGGCTTCAACGAGCACCAAACGAGATTTGGACTAAACTCCCCCCTCCAGAACTTCCAGCAGCAGGGAAGCCTCGTCAGCAGCCCGGCCCCAGCTGTTCAGTTCCAGCAATCTCTGTTCCAACAACCCTACGTGCCACAGTTCAACAATCTGTTACCCACTCAGAACATTCCCAACAATGCCAATGTAGGGAACTTGCCTTTGGGTAACAACGGATTTTTCAACCAGCAAAACATTCCCCTGCAAAACGGTTTCCAGCAGCAGGGCTTAGGGCAAATCCCGCAGAATAACCTCCTGCCTCAAGCACCTACGCTCTCAACCTTCCAAAATGGAATACCTCTTCAGCAAAATTCTGGATTTAACAACCCCATACCAGGGACAGTAAATATTGGACAGCAGAGGCCGACACAAGCAGCCTTTTTGCCAACTCTACCGACCACCCAGAACCAACCCCCGTTCCAACAGAGTCCCATAACTGTCCAGCAAGCACCCAATCTTGCCCCGCAAAATGTTAACTTGAACAATGGACAGATTCCCTTCCAATCATCACTCGGCCAGGCTCCCATATTTTCGAACGGCCAATCGTCTCAGATCCAAAACTATTTCGAACAACAATCACAGGAAAACTTAGAAAAACTAAAGGAACTACAGGAAAGACAGCGAATCATTCAGAAACACCAAGAGTTTGTTCAGAAGCAACAGCAGAAGCAACAAGAGAAAGTCAAAGAACTTCATGAGGAATTTGTAAGCAAGCAGGCGACCAAGACCTTGCCCCCCTTTTCAACCACGGAACGCTACGAAGATTTCTACAACAGAAATCAGGACAAGCGCAGACCAATTCTCGCGCATGAGACGGATTTATTTAGGAAAGCTGTCGAGATGTACGAGAAGCAGCACCCCACCACCACCACCACTACCACCACTACTACCACCACCTCCACACCGGCCCCCACGCCCAAGTACAAGTCTAGAGCCAAGTACACCCCCACTAGAACCAGGGCTCCCCCACAAGATAAACAGAAACAAAAACTTTACAACGAAATTAAGACTCTTCTAGAAGAAAGCGAAACCAAAGGGTTTGACGACAATTTGAGAGCTAAAAGCGTAGCTTTATTGCAGAAACCAGATATACTGAAACAATTGAAGGTTGCTCTAGCTGAAAATCCAGAGGACTTCAACGAAAAGAACTTCACATCGCGAGAGATATCTTTGAATGGTCAGAAATTCGAAGTCATAAGAACAACCAATCCCAATTTGATCCCAAAAGGAGCTATAACTGCTGACGGTTCTAACTTGCACATAATGGGCTCATCTGAATCAAAAAAAGAAAGCAGAATTAATTTCGACGACTTAACAAAGGGTGTACTGCCTCCTGGTGCCGACTTCGAACTCATCCGTCAATCCGATAATGGGAAATTGGAAGAAGTTTCCAAAATACCGAGCACGATACAAAACAAGAAGAAAGTAACTTTTGTTTTCTTGGAAGAGCAAGACGACGGGTCGTACAAAGTTAAAGGTGTTAAGGCAAACGGCCAACAGACGGAAGAAGGCCCTGAAGTAGAGAGCATCTTGAACAAAATAAAGAAAGGCGAAATTCAATTACCAGGCGGCCCTGCTAAGATTTCCAACGGAATTTTCAGTACAACGTCTAGTCCCACCACGGACGCCACTGACTACATCGCGGAGTCCTCACACCATCCCTCTAGCTATTCCAGCTTTGTGACAACGTCTAATCATGGCACATCAGGTCACACTAACCCGATTATACACACGACGCCTTCTTCCTACAGAAGCACTAGCACCCAAACGACGAGAATCACCCAACCTCAGACCTACACACCATCGCCATCTACGCGGAGTGTATCAACAACAGAAAGATACGTTTCCAAATCCACGTTGCAACCAGATTACGCATCTTCAAGGAACGCGTTTAATCCATCCACAAGGAATTCTTTCGTTAGCTCATCAACGTCTTACGCTGTTACAACACCGTCGTATCGGCGCACTCCTGAAGACTTAGTCGTGATAGGATCCAGCACAGTGCCACCAAGCTTAGACGAAGGAAACTCTCACCTCCAGTTCGCTCGACAAGCGAACCCTGGTCTCGTGGATATCCTTAAAGAAAACGGCCTCTTTGCCACTGCAAAGTATCTGCGGCAATCAGGATTGGACACTATTCTAAATGAAACTGGTCCTTACACGATCTTCGCTCCAACGGACAAGGCTTTCAGAACGTTGCTTGTGCAGCTTGGAGGACCTGACAGGGCTGAGGAGAAGTTCCGTGACAACCCTAGACTGCTGAGTGGAGTAAGTAAAGTACCCTAATGAAAAATCACATCGTTCTCACTAGTTCCATTATTATTGTTCTAAAATTGGAACGAACTATTTTCATACAAGCGATGGAACTGGCCAGTCACTTCACTAACTCTTAGGCCGACCTTGTTTAGGGTCTAACCCGGGGTTAATGTAACGTGAGACGACATAAAAACGTAAAGTTAACAGGTTATGGCCTTATTCATAAACGTCACTTAAGACTCCATTAGGTATGATAAATAAATAAAATAAAATAAAATGCGTTTATTTCGGACAACAGAAACTAAAGCCTAAAGTTTTATGGCCTAGCACTAAGCAGCAGAAATATGAAGTCGGTGCGGTGCGAGCAGAATATTCTTTGAATGAAGCACCGACTTCCGATATTTAATTTTATTTATTTATCATTATTTTACGTTTTTCTTCAAAGGTTTTTTTTGAAGGCCGGTTTACTTTTTTGTTAAAAGATTTTTATTTCACAATTTTACATTGATTTAACATTTTCAGAATTTTCCTCCAACTCCTAACCGTTAAAGAGTTGTACCTTCCGTCATCAGCTCATCAACATGAGATGATGACTACCGGACGCAAATACTTGAATAGCCTTAAAAATATATGAAACACATGATACGTGCCTATAAAATTTGAGGGTTGCCCTGGATTTCCCTGAGATCCCATCATCAGATCATGATTTGGTGACAGTGAGACCACCTCAGGAGTATGCCCTTTCGAATAATGATTTAACATTTTCAGAATTATCCTCCAACTCCTAACCGCTAAGGAGTTGTACCTTCCATCATCAGCTCATCATCATGAGATGATGACTACCAGACGCAAATACTTGAATAACCTTAGAAAACATATGAAACACATAGTACGTGCCTGTAAAATTTGAGGGTTGCCCTCGATTTCCCTAGGATCCCATCATCAGATCATGACTTGGTGACAATGGGACCACCTCAGGAGTATACCCTTTCGAATAATAAAAGAATTTTGAAAATCGGTCTACAATTGACGGAGTAATCGATGAACATACATAAAAAAAAATACATACAGTGGAACGTAGAACCTCCTCCTTTTTTGAAGTCGGTTAAAAATAGGTTTTGTCTTCTTCTTATTAACGGAAATGTCAATGTGACAAAAAAGACAAACTAACTTTAACGGCATTTTAGTTAAAATAGGTTATGAACTAAAAAACAATTATTATTATTATTATTCCCGTATATTTATTATAATCTTAGGCTAGGTTTTCACAATATTCATATAAAAAGTAATAAAACAACATTAATACAAAATATAAAAACATTATAAAAACCTAACCTAGGGTGCCACCGGCAGCGAGGCGGGGCCTAAGCTACCGGTGGTCAGGGCGACAGAGAGAGGAACCTCCTGACTATCCGAGCCGTGTCCAGGAGTACCGCCTTCTGTATCTGACCCTTGACCCAACCATCTAGCGAGAGCCTTTTAAGGTGATGGTCAAGGCTCTTCGCTATTAGACCGTTCGCCGAAACGACTATCGGGACAGTGATCGTCGAATCAACAGGCCACATGGCGGTAACCTCGTGAGCCAAGTCAAGGTACTTGCTGACTTTGTCCTTCTCGGCCTTCACGAGGTTCACGTCATGGGGGATCGTGATGTCGACGAGCACTGCCTGGCGCTTCGATCGATCTATCAGCACGATATCAGGTTTATTGGCGACAATAGTCCTGTCCGTGATGATAGATCGATCCCAGTAGAGCGTGACACGACCATTTTCAAGAACTGGTGCAGGTGTGTACTTATAGTACGGCACTTCGAAGTCCACAAGACCGAATGAAAGAGCAAGTTGCTGGTGAATAATCCTGGCTACAAGGTTATGTCTGTGCAAGTACTCGCCGTTAGCAAGACTAGAACAGCCAGAGATAATATGCCTGAGTGACTCCCCGGGACGGCGGCATGCCCGACAGATGTCGACCGTACCGTCCTTCAGGATATACCTACGGTAGTTATTAGTCATGATAACTTCGTCCGCAATTGCACAGGCAAAACCTTCGGTTTCCCCGAAGAGGTCCCCGAAGCGTAGCCAGTTCACCGACGCGAGGAGGTCTACATCGGGCCCCATGAGGGCCTTATAGAACCGCCCGTGTAGCTCCTTACTCTCCCATTCAGTCTTGCGGTCCTCGGTGCTCCATACCTTAGGTCTGCGCCAGTTCTCTTTTGCCAAGGCGAGAGGAGTGAAGGATTTGTCCACCGCCACTACATCGCGATGCATCCCACACTCGTTGTTCAGGAAAAATTCCCTAAGACTGCACACCTCACGGTTGTGGAGGTCCTGGGCATTTAAAAAACCACGACCTCCACATTTCCGTGGAATGTACAGTCTCATAACAGACGAGCGCGGGTGTAGCATGCGATGCGCAGTGAGCAATGAACGAACCCTTCGATCCAGGGCATTCAGCTCAGTCTGATTCCATCTTAGTATGCCAAAGGAGTATATGAGCAGGGGCATCACCCAGGAGTTGAAGGCGCGCACCTTGTTGCCACCCGACAAAAGACTATTGAGTACTTTTGCCAGGCGGCCAAAGAATCGCTCCCTCACCGTCTGTTTGATATCCCTACCTTCAATACCCAAGGACTGTGACATACCAAGATATTTATAGGTTTCAGTTTCGGAGACAGATCTGAGGGACATTGTCTCAGAAAGTTGTAAATTCGGTGAATTTACAACTTTTCCCCGCTGTACATGTATGACTGCACACTTGTCTACACCAAACTCCATTTTGATGGCATTACTGAAGACTTCTGTTGTTTTCAGTAACTCCAACAAGTTCTTGTTGTTTGGTGCAAATAGCTTAAGGTCATCCATATAAAGTAGATGAGAAATGACCTCACCCCCTCTCCGGAGCCGACAACCTAGTCCTGAATCCGTCAGCAGAGTACTGAGCGGATTCAGTGCTAGGCAGAACCATAATGGACTTAGACTGTCACCCTGGAAGATCCCTCGTTCAATCCTTATAAAGTCCTGCGGACCAGAGGGGCCATCGCTACCTCCCGGTTGACGAAGGACTGTGATCCACTGCCCCATGCACGTGCTTAAGAAGGTTCTTAAAGTTGCATCAACTTTATACAGCTCTAAGATCCTCCTTAGCCATGAGTGAGGCACCGAATCATAGGCTTTCTTGTAGTCAATCCAGGCAGCGGAGAGGGTCCCTCTATTCTGCCGGACTCGTTGGCAAATGGTCATGTCTATGAGGAGGAGCTCTTTAGTACCACGGGACCCAACCCTGCATCCATTTTGAGCGGGGGCCAAGATGTTGTTTGCAACGATGTGCGCGTTAATTTTTGCTCTCAAAATGGATGTAAGGAGTTTGTACAGTGTGGGTAAACACGTGATGGGTCTGTAGTTTTTCGCTTCCGTGGTACTACCGGACTTATAGAGCAGGAAGGTGATACCAGTTGTTAAAAGAGGTGGTAGGGAATCGAGCTCGAGGGCTTGCTGGAATTGAGTTGCCAAACGTTCGTGTGAGCATCGAAACCGCTTCAGCCAGAAGTTGTGCAATCCATCCGGACCAGGACTTTTCCAGTTCTGGGTCGTTCGGATAGCACAACTAACGTCCTCGGGGCTGATGGTAACAGCGTCCATAGGTTCGATAGACTCACACTCACGTTCAACAACATTCATCCATTCGCCCTCGGTGTGTTCGACGGGTGCCGACCAGATACTACGCCAGAAGTTAATCATAGCAGTAGCATCCGGCAGTTGTCCGACAGACACACACTGGTCGGTTCCCTCCCACTTCCGATATACCTTCCTTTGGTCACTCTGGAAAAGGCGATTCTGCTGGAATCGGTCCACACGCTCTCTGTAGCGACGAATACGGCTTGCCCACGCATAGACTTTCTGCTTCAGAAAGTCAATGCGCTCCGTGACACAGGTCATATAATCACAGGGCCTGATACCAGTCCCCGCGAAGGCCTGGTTCACAAAGCGCATGACTCGGGGGCGGCTATTGCCCCCCCTGAAACAGATCAGCTTTGCAATGAGAGTCCGAAACGAGCCGATACGCCGCTCAATCCGCACTTGCCATGTAGGGACACCATCAGCGGTCCTAGGTGCACGATCAGCGTCCGGAAACTTGATACGAGCAACACGGCACGCTGCGATGGCCCCGCAGTACATGATTGAGTGTGTATCAGTTAAATCTTCGCTAGCCCGTATGTACGGGTCTAGTAAAGCGTCAAGGGCTCCCATTAGCGCTAGATTACGCCTATTCGTGGGCAAGCGCGGTAATCGTGGCCTAGAATCGCGTGTGAAGCGATACTGCGTTATCGCCTCCTCCAGAGCCCTCCTCAGTTGCTCATTGGTCTGGGTACTCACTGAATGATCCGTACAGTCATCCTCGTCGGCACGGGGACCGACCCGCGCCACCCCCGGTGTCAGGTCGAGTGCGGGCACCGGGGCCGGTGATGTGGCGGGAGGGTCCCGCGTCGAGGTGGAAGCCGCACGGGCAGAGAGCACTTCCAGTCGCAGTCTATCAAGTGTCAAGTCATCCAGCATGTTGTTGCGCCGGATGACCCGCACTTGATCCGATAGCCGCTGCGCAGTCACGGTGATGGTCGGTTCAAGCGCCTGAAACAGAGGAAGCATCCGGGCACAGTACCCGGATAGATTGGTTCCTCCCTCTGTAGCCCCATAGTAGGCGCGCATGCAGTTTTCGTTCATCGCATTCGACCATCGCATGCGGCGCACTACACCGCCGACAGCGGGAGCCGGTCTCGAGGCAGGTTGCCCCGCAGACTCCAAGCGTGCCGGCAGCGGTGGGCGGCCTCGCCGCGCAGGTGGTCGCGGCAGCGGGGCCGGCGGCCCGCTTTCATCGCTCGACTCGCTGGTGTCGGCCGCGGTTGCGAATGCATCGTCAGACGGCGATGGCGAGGAGCTCGATGAAGCGGCCGGTGGTGTTGGGCGTGCGCTGGGGACCGCTGTTTTATTTCTTGGCCGTAAATTCATACTTTTGTTGCCTCATTGGTGATTTTAGGCGGCATTTTGTTGTAAGTAAATATTAAAATGCAATATAAAATACGAGACCCGACATTGTCAATGTCAGCGGTTTTTTTTTTATTATTATTATTATTATTATTATTATTAAACAATTATTATTATTATTAAACAATTATTATTACAATTAACAATATGGACCTCCGCAAAGTAACGCCTGATTCAATAAATTATTTAAAATAGGTTTATGATTAATAGAGTTAGTGTCTAACCTAGGTCGGTACAGTTAGCGTTATAGACATTCCAGCTAATAATTTCTTATCCCATGAAAGGCAACAGTCAAAACCTTACCTTCTTAGCTGGCCAACGTTGACTTTTGTGTGTTGACGTTGGCAGTTCTTCAAGCGCCTACATTCTTGCTGAAATCTCGCCAACACATCTTGTAATCCTCTCTGTCCTCAGCTGCTCCTCCACCACGTAATCCCCGGGGCGTTTGACATCGGCTCCCTCCAAGACGAGATGACAGGCGTTTCTCTGGCAGGCACGCAGCTGAGGGTCAACCAATACGATATGCACGACGTGGAGTGGAACGAAGTCCGCGTCACCACGATCAATGGAGCTAGGGTGCTGGATGACAAAAAGGATATTCACATTCCACAGGTAACTAAGTCTGTTTTTAGGTTTAACCGAGCTACACGTGTTGTGGGGCGGCCATATCTCGCGAAGAACCGACCGCCGTTGGGGTAAACGCTTTCTTGAATGGAGGCCACGACTCGGTAAACGTAGCCCTGTGGGATGACGATCTGCAAAAGACTGCAGGCAAATGCTGAATGCGGCAAGCTGAAGACAGGGCGCTATGGCGCTCATTAGGGGAGGCCTATGTCCAGCAGTGGACTAATATAGGCTGATGATGATGATGACACATGTTGTCTACTAGTACGTACTACGTAGGTACCCGATGTCATCGAATTACTGTTACTGAAATAGAAAAGCGCCTGCTTGAAATATCAACTGCCAATAATGATCTGCTTCTCTCAAGCTCAAAGGCGTTCAAACAGTGGAATTGGATGCAGAATACAAAAGTCTTGGGAGTCTCACTTCAAACTTATTTAACATGCAAAAGATACCTATTTTTTTTGACTCGTGATTACGTGAAACATTATTGTTTGCATTCCAGGGCATAGCACACGCGGTGGACCGTGTGATGTTCCCCCTGCCGGTGGGCGACCTGGTGCAGACGCTGCAGGCGGATCGCGACCGCCGGTTCACCACCTTCCTGAAGGCTGTGCACGCTAGCGGCTTCGCTGACACGCTCTCAGGTAATCAACTAATTGACTGAGCGACGAAGTGAGCGAGCGTGCCCATTTCAGCTTGGACAAATTTTCTTTCATATGTTCTCCTCTACAGGTCGCATTTCTCAACCGATTTTCGTAAAATTTTGTATTAATTATATACTTACTAATTATAATCAGAGCTTCAAAGATTCATTATTAATGGTACTAGTAAAATAAGGCCGGTCTGTTTGCCACATAGACATGCCCTTAAAGTCGGGTTTTAATTGTCCACTTTGTCCAGTCGTTTTAAAACAAGTCAAGAGGGTCAGTGCTCTGCACGATTGAGCATATGCAGTAAACCCATTTAGAAATAAAATAACCTTAATAATTTCAATTCCAGAGAGCAAAACCTACACAGTCTTCGCGCCAACAGACTCCGCGTTCGCCCGGATGTCGCCGGCCGAACTAGCTCGCTACTCGGACAAGGCGGCGGCGCGCGCGCTGGTGGCGAGGCATGTTTTGCCGGGCACCCTGTATAGCGCCGGCATGCGGTACTACCAGCTTAGGAACAGCATGGAGGAGGCCACGCCGCTTACGCTGCAGAAAAATGCTGGTAGGTTGACTATAGCTCAAGAATAAAATTTATGAGGGTAGATTTTGTGAAATGTTTTGACCGGTAAGTGCCTGAAGAGCCGTTATTGAACAAATATTGCAATTACGTATATTGTCCCTATGCAGTAAATAGTGACTTAGGTAGGGCGAGGGCCTTCGTTTCGATCTCGATGTTTTATGTTATTTCGAAGTTTAAAAAAAGTATAGTAGGTATAGGTACTTGGTAGATAAGAGCGCAACGTTACGAAATAACTTTGTTTCTTTTCCTTTCCTTGAATATACGGTACTTAATAAGTGACTCACTCCTTTTTTCCAGGTCGCATAAAGGTGAACAACGCGCAAGTAATAACGCACAACATCCCGGCGACCAACGGCGTCATCCACGCCGTAGACACGATTCTCTAGCCGCCATCTTGCGTCACCCGCCATACTCAGCTGACCCGGTGACTGGCAACACCACACGGTCAAACAGCCGCAGAATAAAATAAATTACTAAGAAACAAAAGCGCATTGATTTGGCACAATAACAAGGTTGCTATCAGACAATGGCATATTTTTCTTAGCGCGGTAATTTTGAATAGATTCATCATTCATTCAAACATACCACTCATTCAAACAAAATTTGTGATGAATGAAACGTGATTCAGTTCCGAGTTTGGCCACGGGGTCAGCTGAGTTTGTGGTATTTTACCCGCCAAATTAGCTTCAGTGAAGCTTAGCCTTCATACGCGATAAAGTTCGCTCACGGAGTTTTCTATGGAACTTAATTAAATTAAGTACTTACTGTACTACAATAATGCTACAGTATTGTAGGACAATTTGACACTAAACGCTCGGTGTCAAGTGTCATACAAGGTTGTAGATTAGTGTCATCATTGGTACATTTGAAAGTAATCCTGTTTAAAGTTTTTGGCCATTTCGTAGATTTCTTAGTGAGCTCTCGGCTTTGATACTCTTGTAAGGGGGTGTGTACGGAAAGTTAAAAACCCAAGAATTTGACAGACGCGTTAAAATAACTTTCAGAGCACACTCCATAATCTGAATTACATTAAGACTGTAAATATAACTTAGAAAATAATTTAATAAGAAAGTAATTTATAAACATGTTAATGTTTTTTGTAAATAAAAATAATAACTTACTCTCTTTTGTTTTATTTCATTTTAAGTTAAGAAGTAAGTATAAGTAGAATACAAAATCAAAACACGCACACACATACTTAATATACTGTTAAAGTTAAACACAATACTTTAGGATTTGTGATTGAATTTTGCAAGCATCATCTTCAACTGAGCAATTTCGTCGTCCTTAGCCGCTAGTTCTTCTCTCAGAGACTTGATGGTCTCATCTTTATTCTCGGAGAGATTTTTAAGTTCTTCTAAGAGTTGTCTAGTATCTAGCCTCCTGGCTGGACGTCTCTGCACCAGTTTCCCGATGATGTGGGCTACCTTGGGGTAGTTGGCAGTCAGGTGTGCTGGTATTTGACCTTTGCGAAGGTCGGTGATGGTCTTCACTCGCTCCATATCGGTGCTAAAGGGCTCTATCATTTCGAGCAAAATGATGCCAAGGCTGTACATGTCACTCTGAAAATCAAAAACGAAAAAAAAATACGATTTGTATTACCTATTCATTTAATGAATTTTCAGTCACAAAGACGCTACACAAAATAGGCCATACAAAAAAATTGTGAATAGTCAATATCAATATTTAATACTTTATTGTACATAATGGTTGCTCAGATGGTATGACTTATGAATTATACTAGGAGATCACATTCATGTACCCTGTTGGGGGCAGCATTTTAATATCAGTACTTGAATGCATGGCCACCCAAAATGCTGTCCTTCAAAAATGATTGTTGTTTATTGCTTTTTATGGCAAAAAGCATAGGTACAACATACACCAACAAATAGATTTAAATTGCAAATTTGCAGTTATGCGTCATTATCCCATTGTTAGCAAAAACAATGGGTACCAAATTCATTAAATAGCAAAGATTATCTAATGACCTTGTTTAGTCGTGATTGATTCTATATTAACGTAATATACGCAACGCAAACCACATGAGGCTAATTACGTAACATACATCGCGTTTATCGTTTCTAGAACATTCTTCCGCAATTATTTCAAACTACAACTTCTATTTAAGTATTTATGAATAAAAATATAAGTAAACCAACATATTACTTTTATGACTTGGTCAATTGGTGGTGTAACTGTTTTCCCCTTTTCATTATGTTTAGTTACGATACCATAACATGATAATGGTACACAATTTATTATGCAAATTTAATATGCAGTTAAAATTAACTCAATAAACCTGGTGTAATGCTCATTGATTTAAAATCAAGTCTATAAAAACTTCAACAAGCTCTTATTTACCTTAGGATTACACTGTCCGTCCAGCTGTTCTGGTGCGGCATACAAATGAGTGCCCAATGCTAATCCACTGTGAGACTGTTGCAATGGACAAGCCAACCCGAAGTCCCCCAACTGAATCAACACACCAGCCTCGCTCTGCGCCACAAACACGTTACTCGGCTTCACGTCATGATGGATAATACCTCGTGAATGTATATAATTCAACCCCTTAACTAGCTGAGTAAACATATCTATAAGTACATCAATGTGTGTCCAAGTTACAGGGTATTTCGTTTCCGGAGAAATCTCAAATGCAGAGTCGTAGCTCTGCCCGGTCAAATCGCTGGAGCTCTTACGGGACACAGACATGAGATTGTTGCGCTCATCAAGCCATTGCTTTAATGTTTGGGTGCAGAAAGACATCTGGATGTACAGTGTTGCCCATTTTAGGTTCACTCGGGAGCAGTTCTCATATTCCTTGCTGTCAAATAATTTGCAGACTGCATTCTCATTGTCGCCTTGAGGAGAATCAGACTCCACTTCACTTTCAGATTCGTCAAAATCTTCTATAGAATTATTGGACTGTTCTTGACTGCTAGAATTTTTGAAGGAAATTATAAAGTCAGATTGACTTTGCTGTTTGTTTAGTTCCTTAGAGTTATGAGTTTTAAAGGATTGTACTAGATTAAGGTTAGTGGAATATGCATTGGTGGTATATGCTGATAATTCATCGCTATCCATTTCCATTCGGTATTTACGTTTCCTCTTCTGCACATTCGACTCTATCATAGGTTCAAGCCAGGCAGCCTTATAATTGACTATGTTAGGGTGGTTCAAACTAGCAATAGTCTTGACTTCAGCTAAATGTGTCATGATAGAAGCCACATCAGAAGACTTGATGTAGACCTTTTTCACTGCATATTCAACACCATCCAATCTATGTCTGGCTTTAAAAACGCTTCCGAAACCTCCACCAGCAATGAAGTACAGCTCTTCAAATTCTCTGTGGTACCGAGACCATTCCAACCAAGATGGTCTAGTAATCGGCCAGGAAGCTGGTATTGTTATGGGTATTTCAGACTCACTGGTAACTGTCACTAGTTGGTACAGAGCTCTTTGATACTGACTGCGCATAGCTTCAAACTCTCCCATTGAATATGAGTCATCAATTAAGTTCATGCTGTGGAGTTTCTCGCATATTGTGTTGTACAAAAGGCTGGCCCTGGCCATGTCTTTCTCGAGGAGCGAGCATAGTTGTTTGACAAGGGATTGGACAAGCAGACTTATTGGTGTGGTGGCAGCCGATTGTACAATTTCCACTTGTTGCAAGCTTTGGTGGAGTATGTACTCATGTTGGCTATTATGGTTTACACCTGAAATGATTAAAAATAATAATAAGAAATGGTCTATGTTATCTTATCATACAAAGAGATGACGAAATAAAGGAGTGTTATGAGTAATGACAACCACAATAGCATCTAAATCTATAAAATCTAGTATCAAAGATAAAAGACTTAAGTACCTACCTATACTTAGCCAGATTGAATACTTATTTAGAAAATTATTTAAAGACAACAAATAGAGAAATCTTGTATTTTGTTTGTACCTTTTTCTGTTTCATTTAATTATTTATTACGTAGTGTTCAATAAAGAGTTCTTGTAGGCATTGTACTGTATCTATTAATAGCTGAGCTATAAATGTTTTGCTGACTGAATTGTGCAATCCAAAAAAAATACACATGCATCTGTAGGTACATGTACAACTGTACAAACCAAGTTTGAAATACTACAGGAATTTTCAGGAAAAAATCAAGTAGTTATGTATGACGACATAGTTAAAACCATTGTGGCTTTCAATACATCATACCTACTTTAATACCTATTAAAGAACCTGTTTTAAGTTTGGCTTGCATTTATGAATGATACCAAGTATCAAGTTTATTCCTGGTGTTTACACATAAGTTCCCATGGAAAACACTAGAATTCCAGAAGGAAACCATAGATACCTTTTCAAGGTTTCTCGAGGTTAGATCGATGCAATTGATGAACTATAATTAGAGTAGGTCATATTTAATGTGTCTTACCGAAGTCAAAGGTTTTGACGGTGGCGAGGGCCTCCCATTTATCTCTATTTTTATTACTTTCCATTTTGCGAAAGTTCTGTGAACCAGTTGATTCCAAAGCGTTCGTTGTTCAAAGCAGTTGAATACCATCTTATGGCAAAAAACTATAAGCTTTTGCTTACAGACATTGTGTCAGGATTTAGATTAGTTTCCAGATCGGGGTTTTTATTTTAAATATCAAAACACAAACAAATTAAAATTCACGTAAATCAACTCAGCTACATTTTTTTTCTTTGTTACTCGGTCCACAGATTAGAGAGACTATGTACAAGTACTATGGCTCGGTCGGTGCGGTGCTCGCGGGTAGGGTTGCCATATGAAAAAATTAAATGTCATGATAAAAATCCGGACATCACCTTAAAAATCCAGACATTTCTTGTAACAGAGATTTGGCGTAGCTTGAACGACGCCCTGTGCTCTGCGGTTTACTGTACTGTATCGTGGATCTACCTTTCCGCTTCCCTCCGCCCGACCCCGTAGCCTCCCCCCCCTCCGACACCCCTGCGCGCATCGCATACGCTAGCTATATCACGTAACATTTTTTGGAGGTCATTCCTAAAAATCCTGACACTTGCCAAGTCCGGCCGCAATCCAAAGGGTCAAGAATCCGGGTGTAGTTAATGTACGACCAGTTATTGTACGACCAAATCATACACGACCTGATAATCCGTGTACATGGTACACGGAATACGGGTCGTGCATTATCACCCCGTACCGAACAAGTACGAGCAAATATTGCTCGACCTGTTATTGTACGACCTGATAATCGGAATCCACTTTTGACTACTGAACCATGAGACGAAGTCGACGGAGCTCTGCTTCGCAGAGCTCCTATTCCGCTGAGTTAAGGTGCTTCGCGCCTTGTCGCAATACTAACCTAACCTAACCGAAAAAAATAAATAAACCTAACCGTTTCGATTCCGATTATCAGGTCGTACATTATCTTGTACGACCTAATAATGCGCGATCGTGATATTGTACGACCTGATAATCGGAAGCCAAAGTGGACTCCAATTATCAGGTCGTACATTATTGGCCGTACATTCCGGGTCGTACATTATTGGCTCCCAAAAATCCGGACATGTCAGGACAATCCTGACGTATGGCAACCCTACACGCGTACCTAAAACAAAGAAGGTTATTTTCTATTCAAATCAAAGATTCTGGGGTTGTCTATGATGTGGTTTAGACAAAAAACTTTAAAAAGCACGAAGCAGGATAAAATAAAGCATTTTTCAAAGGTAAAAATGAAGATTGCTGATAGTATAGAAAATAAGTAATCCGACAAATGAAATTAAATATGAAGGCAAAATTGGAACCACTTCCTCTTTTAAGCCCATGATCTGGGGGACGACTACGAAATTCGAAAATCGAAGTTCGTATCGTATCGTCCCGCTCGCTCTCGTATTAAATAATACTAGCGTGAGCGGGACGGCACGACACGAAGTTCGAATTTTGCACTTCGTAGTTTAGGACCTGACACCGTCTCTGACACTGTCGCGACTGTCACTTTGACAGCATTTGACTTTGAGTTTTGATTTTATTTGACACAAATTTGACATAAAAACAAAAATATCATCTACTCGTGCTCGTGGATCATACGGATAATTCATAGAATTTTCTTGATAGAAATTTAATAAAAATGAATTTACTACCCAAAAGCCACAAGGAGTTCAGCGAGAAAGACTACTGGAATATTTTTTTCAAGAAACGAGGCAACAAAGCTTTTGAATGGTAGGTTATAAAATCACATTAAGTGTGTACGTTTTTATGCTAGCTTTACTATAAACTTTAATTCAGACAATTTCGTTTGTTTTCATTAGGTATGGGGAATATCTAGAACTGTGTTCACACCTACATAAATATACAAAACAGACCGATAACATACTTATAACAGGATGCGGTAACTCCAGCCTCAGCGCTGACCTGTACGATGTCGGCTTCTCAAACATAACCAATATCGACGTCTCAGAGGTCGTCATAAAACAAATGAAAAACATTAACGCACAAAGAACAAAAATGAAATTTATCTGCATGGACGCACTATACATGAGTTTCCAAAACGACGAATTTAATGTGGTTTTGGATAAAGGCACTCTAGACGCGGTCATGCCTGACGATACAAAAGAAACAAACGAGACCATAGACAAATATTTCAGTGAGATCAAAAGAGTTTTGAAACTTGGAGGTCGGTTTGTGTGCATATCTTTGCTGCAGGTTCATATTTTGAACAAGTTGCTTGCCACCTTCTGTGATAAGTCCTGGATGTTCAGAGTGGTGCGATGCCATGAAGCTGAAGAGAAAAATGCTGAAAATGGGGATGGGACTACTTTGCCTGTTTTCATTGTGATTGCTACTAAGTTCAAAGAGATGCCAGTATTAGTAAGTTATTTTGAAATTAATTTGTTTCTTAAAATATCTTTTTTCTAAAAACTATGTAGAAACTTTCTTAAGTTGTATGTCTATTGTTTCTATTTGAAATTTGTTTATGCTTAACTTCTTTTTCTTGAAATATCATAGATAGCAGAAGTGTGCATGGCGGGAGACAAAATGATCAGGCTAAAGACAACTGAAGAGTTGCGGGACTGTGTCAAGTCTGCGCAGGACACTGCTTTTGTCACCAATGGTCTGGCCAAGACTTGCATCGAAGGAGATGATGAGGTAACAATAATACCTTCACAGGAACAAACCAGAAACAATAGATAGTTTATTTTTATTATCATCACATTCATCGCAAATGTAGTGTCTGTTAACAAGATCTTAAGAGAAATTTTGGTAGGCCACCTGGTATTCTTGTACCAGCTTTTGCTCTCTGTAGCAAATTTTTAAGTAGATAAGAAAACCAAAAAAAAATCACCTGACACCTTACCTCACCACTGTCTATGTCATATTTATAATTTAAATTTTTTGGAAAACTTTGCTAAAACAATTATGGCACTAAGATGTTCAACTTTCACTTCCCAGGTTGTTATTTGAATCATATTTTTATAACCGTGTCACACCCAGGTGTCCTTGGACCTGATGCAGCCCGGGGAAGACTCACCTCGCTACACACTCTACATTGTTGATCAGAAGCAGTTGCATCCGATCAACAAGTATGCTGTCTTCATCGTGCCCCAAGGAAGGTGTGTGCCTCCATTTAAACACCAGGATATCAACGGTACTCTGACTCAACCCCGTATAAAACTTTGACGAAATTGGAATAACAACTCTTGACCGCGAACCTTAGGCGGTTATTCCAATGTCATCAAAGTTTATATACGAGGTTGAGTCAGTACCGTCGATATGCCCTTTGAACATTTAAAATAACCTAACCAACTTAGAAAAGTTGAAAATTCAATATTTCAAAAACAGCTGAACCGATTTTAATCACACTTAGCTAAGAACCATCTTGATTAAACTAGCTTTCGATTAAAAAAACGCATTGAAATCGGTCTATCTGTTTGGGAGCTATGATGCCACAGACAGATACACAGAACCTTTTATTTCGTCGGGGGTTAAAAAGAAGCGGTGTTGCTAGCCGGCGGGGAGCGGTGGGCGCGGCCGGCGGCACCCGTGCGGCGTGCGCGCCGCTCATATCGCTAGCATTAAATTTAGCTGCACGTATAGTAGTCTACTACCAATCACTGGATGTACGATGGCAATGCAAAAAAAAATTATTTAAGCAGCTGGACTTAAACCAGCAACCTCGGTAATCCGTACCACGCTCCACCAATTGACAACATTTCATATTCTTCACACCTGGAAATTAATATAGGTATCGAAAAAGCTTTGCCTCCTGAACACACCACTATGTTTATAAAAATTTAATATTACTTATTTTTTTAAATACAAGAGAATAAAATAAAATTACCAATTCTGCCAAAACTACGCAAGAATGGGTGTAACATCTTTTTTTTTTTATGGCTTTCACCCTTGTTTCTGTGGCAAGGAGTATTTTGCCAATGTCAACGTTTAGACATTACGCACTTGAGAAGATTGTTCGGTTTAGGACTTTTGCCTTTTTCAAACAAACCACAAGCACAACAATAATTTGACATGACACATATCATGTTTGACAATGTCAGATTTGACATCTTGGGTTTTTTTTTTTGATCGTGACAAGACAAAGGCAATTGATCCATCCTTTCGGACCTTTTAATAAATTAATAATAAATTAATTACAAATCCTAATGAAAATTTAAAATTGTAGGTTTGCTCCTCTTTCAAAGTAGATTGCAGACAATTAATCAAATTATAGTCTCAAAAATATGAAATGTTGTCAATTGAGCCATAGGTACTTAACTGGTTGAATTGAACGAGTTTTTCAATGCCATCATATTTTTATTATTTCATTAAATTCGATTATTTTCATTGAATCACAGGACGGTTTGATATTAAGAATTTAATAAGTGCAATAAAAGTACAAATTATAACATGAAAATTGAAATTTTAACGAGTTTATAGCGTGCGTAGTGTGCGTTACGCTGCCGCCGAGTCGTGCGCTTCCCAAAGGAAGTATAACGAAATAGTTCTAAACTGTCTGGCTAATTCACTATGATTGAATCTCACGGTAGTTTCATGTTAAAAGTGCGCTCATAGCCGCAAATAAAATCATTCATCCTACGTATCAAAACAAAAGTATCAAATTTCAGTACTTTTATCACTTCTCCTAAATCCGAAACTCAGGTGCACAGACCTATATCGGGGTAGAATGAAAAAGCGTATGTACCTTGGGTGCCGAAAAGAAGTGCTGAGAAACTATAGACATAGTAGAAAAACCTTTCCCAAGGGCCAGGCAAAAATCAATCTCATGACAATTGTCGAGAATGTGCCGTCCGACAGCCTCGGGTTCATACTCCGACAGCTCTCCGTAGCGCTCTCTCTTGCGGGGTGGGAAGAAAACGCAACGGTCTCGTGAGTGGACTGTATTTCTTCGAATGGGTATATTGCCCAGATCGGTTCGTCGATTACAAAAAATCGTAAAGCTCAATCAGATCCGTTCGGTTCGCAGGGGTCGTTGAATTCGCAGGTTCGAGTCGAAGTCCGGGTGGGTCGCTGGGATCTGGAGCTCTTCGTTCGGTGTTGTCGCTTCGCTGACTGGCCGCTGACTACATCGTTTGGACTCGACTCGCCCGTTTTTATCCCCGCGCAGAAGGGGCGCACATCGTGTGCAGTGGTGCGAGGTCGAGCGTATTGTTCGGCCAATCACAGCGCCCGATCTCGTTTCCCCTTCCATTCAGAGTCATCCGTGGGGCGCTGTGATTGGTTTAAATGTACGCATTCCTATTGGTTTTTTTACAGATTTACTTATAGCTAACTTATTTTCTACTATTTATTAATTCGTTTATTTGATCAGACTTGAAACTAAATATTCTAACATTAAATAGGTATTTCTTAAATTACATTAAATTAACGGCTGTCCGCCACAACAATGTTATAAACATTTTGACAGGGAAAAGCTTTTCTCCTCAGATGAATGAAGTCAATAGATGGAAGGTAAACTTATGGCCGTATAGTTATACCCTTCGCTCATGTAACTAATGCCCTTTGTAAAAAAGAGACAACTGTGTGCTCCGATTTCAAGAGTCGTACCGTTTTTTTGAGCTGTATTGTGCGTCAGTATTTGAATGTGTGAGGGAGCGCCTTTGATGACATCTATAACCCGTTCTCATTCAGTGACACTTTATTTGAATGACTACCTAGAGACGACCGAAGCTTCTATTTTTTATCGGGTAAATTGGCTACAGAATTGACCAATGGGCATCTGGCTACAGGCTGTGTTGTACACAAATAAAAATCGGGTACGCTTGACAGCTGCTTACATGGGGTCTGTGATGTCTGTGCTTTTCTCACTTTAACTATAACTAAGCGTACTGGCTCCTGACTGCTTTCTGCGTGCGACGTCAGGTTTTAAAACCAAATAGGCACCTTATTGCTCAACAACTGTTTCAAACACCACCACTAAAGTTGGACCTATTGATCAAGGTATTTCCCCACTAAATACCCAAAACGTCAAAATACCTACGCAAAATGTCACACGCTCAGTTCCCATACAAATCAACAACTCTTTCCTTCTATGCCGGTATAGTTCTGTGCTCAGGTGCCTCGTTAATGCCTCAACATGCGCTATCAAAGTTGTTTACCACCGAAATAGCGTTACAAAAATGTGCACCATAAATACATCGGCCCACATCTTTCCGCCAATTCATTTGTTTACAACCTGGTGCAGAGAGTTCAACAAAATATTTTGGTGTTGGTTTCTGGCTTTGGACCGGTGCCAGCCGCGCCTACGGGCGGACCCGGGGGGCAACGTTAGTGCGTAAGAGACGTGTGCATCCTGGCGTTGTAAGAGTCAGTAGCCAGTCCGGTTGGAGAAGCTTGTAAGGAAGGACCTCTTGAGTGAATTTTGGATAGTTTAAATTTAAATTTTTACTAAGTTTTAGTTATAATTTCGAGGTTTCATACTTCGTCCGAATTTTGGGTAGGTATGACTTTATGGATTGATGTTGTGGCTTTGACGGGGTAGCGTGGGTGCCTTAGGGATCTGTTTAAATAATAGTGGCTCTGTGAGCTGTAGACCTTGAGACCTCATTTTTGAACATTTTTCGTTTTTTTTTTTTTATTAAAAAAAAATAATTGACAAAATTAATTCTGTATGATTGTCGAATATGATGATCACAAAATTTCGCGAACTGGACAGAAGCCAGACAGACATACAAAAGCATTTTTGTCCAAGCTGAAACGGATCGATTGCTCGCAATTAGCTGATAAAAATAATTTTATTGCCTAGTGCAGAACTGTTTTTTTTATGGATTATTTGGCCATAAAATTTGATTAAAAATTAATTTAGCTTTTCAGCAACTTGGCCTCAAACTGACTTTTTTTATACGTCGTTGCAGTTTACAGATATCTCTAGCAATCTAATGCCATAAAAGGCAAAGAACTGCGTAAGTGTACTGTAGATTACAATATTTTTTGATACTAACAAGCTAGTCTTGGCCAGCTAACTTTATTCCTATAAAAACGACTTCTCTGCGTGGACATTTTAAGGATTACCTATTATGAATTTCATCACGACACTCAAGTTTCCTTTCGTTTTTCAAATTTGAAAATTCAATATATTTTTTTAATCTTATATTTTATTGACCTGGTGTGACCATGTCAGCCTAAAAAAAAATCAAATTTCGAATAACAGTACACCAAATCGACGGAATAAGCGCTAGCATTAAAATTGCATAAAAACTTTTTGCTTCTTTAAAGTAATACTTACCTATGTTTGTATTTTAAAAGATTTGATGAAACTTAAATAGCACCACCACATTAGAATACTTAATAATACCTCTAAAAAAATTGTTCACATGGTCATAGTTGTTACTGAGCTAATGGCATATTTTTTAAACGTATTTTATGATCGCGTTGAGACCTACCTCCCTTTTTGGAAGTCTATTGATAAATAACCTTTATTGGACATTATTTAATGTTAATTTATTAACACCACCACTATTAATTAAAGTTTAAAGCGCTTATTAGGTATAACCAGTGTATGAGTGTATCTGTTTATCTGTCTCAGGTATCTGTATAATGTCACAGACCAATATAAAATGACCCGACCCTGCGCACATTTTGCTTAGGAGCAGGGCTCTGCTAAACTGGAAAACAAAACACTAGGGAAGCTTTTCCCTGGGAAAAATCTTTGTACGGAACCCTCGGTGCGCGAGCCCGACTCGTACTTGGCCGGTTTTTCACCATGTAGTTATTCTCTGAACGTACCTAGTACGCTTCAAGCTTAAATCCACCTCTGAAGATGTTCATCCTGTGGGAGGTCCTGCACATTCGTCCGGGACATTCCCATTAGTCTCTGTGCGTCTCGCTTCCCCCACAAGTGCACGACTTGACTTCACTCCAGAGTCCCGAGCACGAATATTCGAAACCTGCGTCGATAATCGAGTAATAACGTTATCAAAAAATTGTATGACGTTTGGAACAACGCCCCCCGAGAGCGTATTTGGTACTGAAATGTAATATGAAGTTTCTCGATGGCGATACGATAACGTTACGCAGGATTCAAATATTCGTGCTCGGGCCTCTGAGGCGCCTGTTTGCCACGAACTCTAGGCACGTGTGCCAAGGCAATTTTATTGCCGACTCTTAACACCCGTAAATATTACCTGGAAGATTTATTGACCGTCGCCCGCGCATATAACTAAGCTTAAAATATGACAGTTGACATTAACCGCTATTTCTGGCGGCGTGAGATATGACAGTTTGCGTCATGGTAAAGAGCGGAGTATTAATTGCCACGCCCACTGCAAAATGTAACGTAGGAAAAAGATGAATATCGCGCAGCTGTTGTTTTTAACCGACTTCAAAAAGAGGAGGAGGTTAAAAAATGAAAATAATCGATTTATTGATTATTTTTGTTTTTATTTTTATGAAACATTCATAGAATGAAATTCAACATACAATGACAATGCAAAGAAAAATTCGTTAAGCAGCTGGACTTGAACCAGCAACCTCGGTAATCCGTACCACGCTCCACCAATTAAGCTATACTTAACGTTGGTGTACCTAACGAATTTTTCAATGCCTTGTGTCATATTTTATTTGGAAGATCTCTCCTCAGCGCCATCTATGAGTAGCTTAATCAACCGGCTCACCCACTACGGAACTTCTACAGTTACGCATTAGTGGCAAGAGATGGAGCTATTTTCTGAATCAATGAAAATAATCGATTTATTGATTATTTTTGTTTTTATTTTTATGAAACATTCATAGAATGAAATTCAACATACAATGACAATGCAAAGAAAAATTCGTTAAGCAGCTGGACTTGAACGTTTCATAAAAATAAAAACAAAAATAATCAATAAATCGATTATTTTCATTGATTCAGAAAATAGCTCCATCTCTTGCCACTAATGCGTAACTGTAGAAGTTCCGTAGTGGGTGAGCCGCTTGATTAAGCTACTCATAGATGGCGCTGAGGAGAGATCTTCCAAATAAAATATGACACAAGGCATTGAAAAATTCGTTAGGTACACCAACGTTAAGTATAGCTTAATTGGTGGAGCGTGGTACGGATTACCGAGGTTGCTGGTTCAAGTCCAGCTGCTTAACGAATTTTTCTATGCATTGTCATTGTATGTTGAATTTCATTCTATGAATGTTTCATAAAAATAAAAACAAAAATAATCAATAAATCGATTATTTTCATTGATTCAGAAAATAGCTCCATCTCTTGCCACTAATGCGTAACTGTAGAAGTTCCGTAGTGGGTGAGCCGCTTGATTAAGCTACTCATAGATGGCGCTGAGGAGAGATCTTCCAAATAAAATATGACACAAGGCATTGAAAAATTCGTTAGGTACACCAACGTTAAGTATAGCTTAATTGGTGGAGCGTGGTACGGATTGCCGAGGTTGCTGGTTCAAGTCCAGCTGCTTAACGAATTTTTCTTTGCATTGTCATTGTATGTTGAATTTCATTCTATGAATGTTTCATAAAAATAAAAACAAAAATAATCAATAAATCGATTATTTTCATTGATTCAGAAAATAGCTCCATCTCTTGCCACTAATGCGTAACTGTAGAAGTTCCGTAGTGGGTGAGCCGCTTGATTAAGCTACTCATAGATAGCGCTGAGGAGAGATCTTCCAAATAAAATATGACACAAGGCATTGAAAAATTCGTTAGGTACACCAACGTTAAGTATAGCTTAATTGGTGGAGCGTGGTACGGATTACCGAGGTTGCTGGTTCAAGTCCAGCTGCTTAACGAATTTTTCTTTGCATTGTCATTGTAGGAGGAGGTTGACAATTTATCGGAAAACTTTTTAGACGCTTAATTTTTACAAGCTTTTATTATGTACTGGCTTTTGCCCGCGACTTCGTACGCGCATAAACCATTTATTCTCTATCCCGTAGGAATCCGTAATTAGTGCTTGTCTACATCATAAAGGCAACCTATATGCGAAAATTCAGCCTTCTAGCGCCAAGGGTTTCGGCTGTGCGTTGGCTGTCAGTCACTCAGTAACTGAAGAGTTTTATATTATGTTTATTTATTTATATTGATTGATTATGCTTAATGTTATTTGATTTAACTTGCAATGTTTATACGTACATAATTTTAAAGCAGTTATCCTCAATGATTGACATGAAATTTTGCGTAACTGTAGTCTGGTACTCTTCAACGGTTAATGACATCGAACTGGTATTTTTTATTGGCAAAAAAGCTTGTATTAAAATTGCTTTTTTTTAACAGAAAACTTATTACGTTTGCAAGTTTAATAAAAAAAATATAACGACATACAAAAACAACACTGGGATTACAGTTCCCACGCGGACCCAATACGTATTGATTATTATATTATTAAACGAACAATAGCTTTGTTTACTAAAAGCGCAAAACACAAAAATTATCATATTCCATATTGTAAAAAGTCATCTAGAAAGTTCAATTGAATAATCGACTCTATGACACGGGATAGCGTATTCGACGTTGAAAGTACGGACTTTCAACGTCGAATACAGCCCTTGGCGGCCATGAAAGGCAGAATGCATCTAGTCACATTTCTATTGAAGCAAATAAAATTTTTGGCAAAGGCCCTAGAGCTGATAATCCGATAAAATGTTAATGCATGCAGTTTTTTTTGTCTACGAAGTATTCTTATCTTTTATGACGGACGATAATGAATAAGTTAATGAGGTAACAAAACCGCACAATATTAGGACAATGAATTGGACACAACCAAAACCGAACGACTATAA
Organism: Clepsis dumicolana; assembly: GCA_963691665.1. NCBI lineage: Eukaryota > Metazoa > Arthropoda > Insecta > Lepidoptera > Tortricidae > Clepsis > Clepsis dumicolana. The sequence goes on along the minus strand of OY829507.1, from coordinate 17,881,934 downwards.
ATTGACACACAAATTTAAAAAAAATACAAATATAATTTCGCACATAAATTCGGGGAAATGCGGAGGTGCGAGCCGGGGCTAGAACCCACGACCCTCTGATTGAGAGGCCAATAGCATAAGAATAAATAATAACATAGTAGAACGGAAACTCCCGCTCCAGATGGGCTCAAGGTCACGATATTAGAGTACTCGTTAAACGAGCTACTCAGTCAGACTGTCACGGCCGGCGTCGCCGCACGCGCGTTTGGTTGTTTATAATTTGGCTGTAATAGTTTTACGTGAGCCTGTATGTATTTTATTTTATATTTGTAGATAAGTAATACTTACTTAAATCACCTTAAATGGCTTCATTTGGATAATCACTTCTTATTTAGAAGTGTCTATAATATGTAGGTACTATAATAATATGTAGGTAGGTATTTATAAATCTCATATTTTGTAAAACTAGAATAAAATAATGATTACGAAGTAAAGAAAAACTAATATTTTAGCGGTATTATATTTAGACGTAAGTAATATTTAACAGCAAGCAACCCTGGCAACCCTAGCAACACGTAACGACGTGAAGGGGAAAGTGGGTATATAAATGGCGGCGTTTTGGATTCGGTCAAATGAGATTTCGTTCTACTCTGTTACTATTTATTCTTATGGCCATAGGTCCATCTATAGCACTATCATATCTCACTCGGCCCGCCCCCAGGGAGTCCGAGTGGCTGTTCGGGTCGGTGGGCGGGCGGCGGCAGCTGCAGGGCTCGGCGCGCTTCGGGCGGCTCGTGGTGGCCGTGCTGCGGCGCGGGCACGCCTTCGCCAGCCTCGACGCCGTCAAGGAGGAGCTCGCGCAGGCCGCCAAGATGCTCATACCGCACGGGTTCAGCGGGCAGGTGAGACCAATGATGACGACCGAATAGCCTAGTGGTTAGAGACCCTGACTATGAAGCTTGAGGTCCCGGGTTCGAATCCCGGTCGGGGCAGATGTTTGTATGATGAATATGAATGTTTGTTCTCGGGTCCTGGATGTTTAATATGTATGTATTTATCTATATAAGTATGTTTATCCCTTGTCTAGTATCCATAGTACAGGCTTTGCCTAGTTTGGGACTAGGTCAACTGGTGTCAATTTGTCCCATGATATTTATTTATTTATTATTATTTATCTACACCTATAAATAAAATAGTGCCGTGACAGAGTTACTGACAGACAACGCACAGCCTAAACCACTGGACCTAGAGACTTGAAATTTGGCACACATATACCTTGAGTATCCTAGAGGTGCACTAAGAAGGGATTTTTCGAAATTCTCACAGGATAGGGAACTAGCCCATTTTGAAATATTTCACGGGGGCAAAGCCGCGAGGCATAAGCTAGTTTCATATAAAAAAGAGGTAGCTATATGTCATCAACACGCCGAAAATGAAGCGCAGAAAAGGCTACAAATTGTAGCCTCTTTGGCCACAATCTCTCTTCAATAAAGTCCAAACTTGCGCTCAAAAGTTATTCGATTGCTTGTGAGCATACGAGTAGTGTGAGGCATAAGCTAGTCAATTATATTTTCAATGTGTTTTTTTTTCAGTGAGTTTATTAAAAATATAAGTGCTATTTGGTTTCCAGATCCCGTTCCTCTCGCTCGGCAGCGACGTGGGCCGCCGCGAGCCGGTGCGCGCGGGGCGCTCGGCGCTGTCGGGGGGCTTCGCGGTGGAGGACGTGGCCGTGGAGGGCGCCACGCTCCGCCGGCTCGTGTTCCTGGACAACCAGTTCCTCGTGCAGAGCGAGGCCAAGATGAAGGCTGGTCAGTACTGGATCGCGCTGTATAGTTCAAATTTAAAATTTAATTCAGCTAATTAAAATGTGTATTTACTTGTAGTGAAATAAACGGATCACTCACGTATGTCAGTCGAGTATAGCCCGACGTGTTTCAGACTAATCCGTAGTCCTTCCTCTGGGAGCACACGCCACGCCGGTGGCGAGACGTAAAGCGCGTGACGTGGCGGTGGAGAGTTTACGTAGGTTACGTCCCGTCGTACGTTTAGTCCGAAACACGTCGGGCTATACTCGACTGACATACGTGAGTGATCCGTTTATTTCACTATGATTGAGTCTCACGGTAGTTTCATGAATATTTACTTACTTAAGAGTGTTAATTCTAATGTTTTTCTATCCACATGGTTTCTACACCACTTCACGACACACGATCGATGGCATATTTGCTAAATATTAAATTACGCACAACTTAATAATATTCACAATCGAAACTCCCGTGACACAAGCCAGCACGTCAGAAATTTCAAAGCTAACTGACGCGCGGAGTTTGTATACATATTTTTCCCTACCCACAACGGCACCTATTTGGTGGATCCGTTTTTTGGGCTTAGTTACGCTTCCATAGATATTAATAGTAGCTCATGCTTCAGATATTTCTTCATTATAATAATTATGGATTGAATGAGTGCTTATCTGGATATTGAAAAGTCGCCTTGTACCTAACCCAGTGGTATATCTTAATAAATTTTAACCAGGTTATTACTCATTACTGGTCAATGGAGGTTTCCATACTTCGCTCAACTTAAGTGAATATCCTTCAATAACTATGGATTGAAATAAATACTCATAATAAGAAGAGTATAAATTGAATTGACCAAATTAGATTGTGATCGTCTAGAAAGATTAGGACTCCCTACGTTGTGTAATTTTTTGTTTTAGTAATCCCAAAATTCTTTAAGATGTGGTATGTCTGGATTAAAACAAGGTGTAAGTTTTAGAGGTATTCATGTATTCAAACTAAAGACTTATAATTAAACACAACTAATGTCACACAGTATAATAAAAATAAAACATAACTAGTATAACACAGTATAATAAAAATAAATAATGTAAGTGTACTGAATTCTATAGTAAGTGAGTAGAATAGTAGGTAGGGTCTGGGAATGGGAATGATGATACCGGGGCCATCATTGGCCCCGGGCAAGGCTCCAACCACTAATGGAGGTGACACCAGTCACCAACATTACCCCCTCCTTGCTACCTTCACACACCAGCAGAAAAATAATAATAGTTTAGGTTAAATTTAGAGCGCTAACCACGGCGCTAAGTCAACTCAAATAAAGAGACTGGCTAGGAGGAATGAGTAAACCCAATTCCAAGATAGATTTAGTAATTAGATGGAAATACATCCAATCCAACCAATGCTCGTTCATTCTGCTGCGTCACCGTGCATAAAACACAGGTAAAGTTGGGTAATCAGTTGGAATGCCTAAGCATAACCAATGGATTACAAAATATTCGGTATAACCAAGCTGCAAGCAGACAAGGTAGTGTGGGGTCTCATTAGAACGTAAGGAGAGCGGAATCCACCAGTCTTTTCATTATGCTTTCTCTTCCCACTGAGTGGGCCTCATGGAATAGACATAACTACATCGAAAGGCGATTCGGCAGGTATCCAAAGGTTCATAACAAGAAATAATTAGATAAAGGTAGCATGTAAACATACTACCGAATTGTAGAGTGTGGTGTGTAGGCACTGAGTATTAAACACAGGTTAACAGCACACGAAAAGCATCTGGTAAAACCGGATGAAAGGTTCGAGTTGCAATAACTTGAACAATTCAATAATTATAGTAACATTGTAAATCAGGCACTCACAAGGAATGGTAGGATTATGATAGACAAATATTTGTCTTGAGTTAAATGAAACACCTTAAGTAGAATTCATTTATTCAGATAATCAACACCATCGCAGGAGCTTCCCAAATCCTACAATGCAATAGTCTCAGATATATTGGTCCAATAAATGGTCATAATATGTTTTGTAACACAAGAGGACATTGGACTCTATTTTGTTCTACCAATAATCCTGGATCAATGGTATACCAAAACAGAATTTTAGATTTGAGTGATTGCGACACTAAGATAATCCAGAGGAAATATCAAAGTCTAGACCTTCAGTTAACACTGACTTGAAGTAGCATATGAATATGTCTTTTACACAGACTTACTGGTGGCAGGTCCGCCTAACCCAGTTTAAGTGTAAGATCCATGTTTCATACTTAACCAGTCATTAATAACCGAATTACATACAGGCAAGATAGCTCTTGACAGGCAATCAAAAGATTGTCGTTCAACAGACATAATGAATGATATGTTATAAATTCAACATAACTACAGTAAGAACTTCACTCACTTAGCCATGAAGAATAGATAACACGTTGCTGGCTAGGCCTTCACTCAGGGGAAAACCTATAGTAAAACACAGTTTGATTATGATCATTCCTGGACCATACATCCAGACACTTCTAATCATAAATGTATTATTATAAGATTAAGGCAGCTCTGCATTACACCTCATTTCTACAACATAATGCCGTCCATAGTCTCATTAGACCTTTAGACATTACTTTATAGAAACTACTTCTCACAAATACCTCGCTCTGAATTTCCATGGAACGCTATACAGCTAATCCCTTCAGAACTACACAACAAATATTGTATGGAGTTTGTGTACTGATAGTATATTGTGTGAATAGTGTGTATGTATAAAAATACATAAATGCATATAGCTAATAGATTAGTTGCATGTTGCAGGCATATTTTGTATAAATAACACAAATGTATTGTTCGAACGGGTGATGTCATTCTCATAATGGAATCTATTTTGTTAAAATAGATCTAATTTTGCTTACAAAATTATAGAGATTCATTTTCTGAGAAAAACCACCAATCCATTCATATAATAACACAAATTAATATCTCAACAGAAAATAAAACATTCGCAGTGCAAACCACACAAAGTAAAATATAAATTCCCTAACTTTTCCCTACAAATTGTCCTACTCCCTAGCATTGTATAGTCAGAATTAGAAAGAACCTTAGCCTCCATACTACGTTATGCTTACTATACACTACTCATTACATATTTTACTACAACACAATGAAAAATGAGGCAAAGACTCAATTGAAGTCCGACATACACCCTAACCACAGAAAAGCATGCTTACATACCTTTTATTTACCAAGATTAGGTAAATATATATAAAAATCCAACCTGCATACAAGAACACACTACCACACTAAGACACAACACAAATTGCCCATAATTTCACTAAAAACACCCCTAGCTAGAATCACTCCCTATTGCGAACTGAAATTTAGTCTAAAACCCATCAACTAGACTACCCTCTAAAATATTACCTATCTAGCTAAACTTCTAATACGCGTAATTCAAACCGTCACGGATCTGACTACGGAGTTTGAATCGCCATAGATAAAACCCAGCACTTCCATTTGTATTAAAAACAAATGAAAACCTTCATGCAGTGAGCAAATCCAGGAATTCTAGTTAAATACTAGATTTATTCAGTAACAACTAAATCCAGGATAAATATGCTAAAATAACAATGAAATCCTGCTGAAAATCAGCAACACTTCAGTAGCACAGTATTATTGTATAATTAACTGCAATAAACCAAGGAAACACAGGATTGCTCACTAAAAGAAGTTTCTGGCTTTACCTGAAGGCACTCACAAGGAAGGGCGTTCCGAAGACTCGACTCTTCCAAAGCTGATCCGAACCCGACTGAAGACTGAGTAAAACTGTCCCGAAGCTCACCTGGAGCCTCATATTTATAGCTTTTCCGAAGGATCGCAAACATTACCTTATATGGTCATGTCCAGGGAAGCGTTACAACCGAAAAAGCCTCCATGCCCATATTTGGTCCTCCATAAGGAATCGTTCGAACGCGAGATCGCGAGATTACCTAATATGGTAACATATAAGGCACTCTTCGCTTGGACCCTTCGCCCCACCACTTGTTACCACTTGATACGATGTTACGATATCAATTCTGAAATATTTTCAAGAAGTGTAGTTTAAATATATTAAACACCTCCAACAGGTTACACAATTGCCTTTTCAATCCTTTTGTCAAAATAAATACTTTGTCAAAATTTGAACTACAACTGTGTAGTATTTTAGTCATAATTTCAAATAAAGCATAAAACAGCAATTAGAATATCTTCTAGATCTTCGAAAATAGCGAACATTTTCCCAACCCTAGCATCCCAACTTTCTTGCAAAACCGTCTCCTAATTGGGGAATTACAACAGCTGAAACATGATTGGCTAATGCTCTAAAACCAAGCCAAATATATAAGGGTCTGATTGGTAGTTTGCAGGACATCAATTATCAGGTGCGAAATTTATTAGAAGTAAATCAAATGCACATTATTTGAATTTAAATTTTCCACAATGGAATTCAAATAGAGAATTTTATTATAATTTGAGATGAAAATTATTAATCAAATCGACTCTGTCATTTTTAGGCTCACAGAAATCATTGACTCAAACAGTCTAGTTTGACTTTAATGAGTGAAATGTTACTTGACGTCTGATCGGTATTTGCTATTAAATATTGATTTACCATAAATGTGTGTATTATAGTAGATAACACAATTAACAATCACAAGTGCTACTTCAGCATGTGACCTCCTCAATGCTTCAGCAACCATGCCTCAAAATACAGGTAAACCTCACTCTAAGTTGAATGATTTCGTATGATTATTTCATAAAATAAAAGTGTATCTTTTAACGAACTACACTTGATGTTACAAAACGATGATCTTTAATGATGTGTTAAACCTAATTTATGTTTCAGGTAAAACTCAAGAATTTATGAACCAAAAGCATTTTTAATCCTATGTTGGGTTTCATGCTATTACTGAAAACGCTGAAAATATATCATGAAACGCCAAATTTTTACTCTTAGTCATGTCCACCTAAATCCCAGGTAAGAGTATAATAGAAATTTAATATCTTAACTTAAACCTCATACTGTTATTTTAATAATATTTTTGTGTTCATATTAGCCATTCTTATAACTTTAACTACAGCTAATTCATATAACCAAATGAGATAAGGTATACTAAATTATAGTATTTGTAGTGCACAAAGAACAGATTTATAATAACAGTACTAATCCAGGTTTTATTATACAAGTTATTAAGACCGCTAAATTGGTCTAATATGGAGAATTCACCTTGATGACTTGGTTAAAATCCATAGGATCTAGAAGACTAATTATTGTATAAATATAGTGTATTGGAGTGTAGGGATAAGGCTTATAAAGATTTTGACTATAAACACACAATACTGTATAATATTAGATGACATAACAATTTCAGTCTCCGGAGCAAAATATCCCATACAATAAATTACTTATATTGAATCATTTAACTAATAGATCCGAAATGAACTAACTAATTCTATTTTAGAACCGATATTAGGAACAGATGTAAGCATAAGCGCTTAGATCTAGCTTGTATTTAAAATGAGAATGAAACATTCAAAATGGTGTTGGATTAACTCGGTAAAAATTCCTATTACAGAGAAACTTTTAAACTACGCCATGGATGTTGAACTATTTGGTATCAAAATTGCCTGTGCCGCTGAAATGAACAGAAAATAAAAGAAATGCTTTATTGGACACGGATTCAATAGACTTTTCAGCTGATGGAGGACATCATAAGAAGAATCCTATAAATGGAACATTTTTATAACTATTTTACATTAGTTAGACCTGCTTTTGCTAGAAGTTCACAGTAATAGTATCGCCTGTTGTAGAATTAATTGCTTATGCTTATAAAACAACAAAAGGAGAATAAATAAACCTCATATATTATACCCTGTTTTATTGATTTTTCTATTACAACGCCATCTATTATCGAGTAGCTAGTTTCCTAATTTTAAACCAATAACCTGAAGCTTTTAGTTCGTCAACTCACTCTAGGTGTCGCTTAAGTATCCAATTACCTCCTACATGGTGACATCTATTGTTGAGTAGGGAAACTCTTTACCCAATCAATACAGCTGTATGATAAACTGAAAACTCTTTCTAATTAAGTGACTAACTTCACTACTCGTCCAGAGATGTCACTAGTTTCTACGCATAAAATGATTGATTAGTTTAATCTTGGGATTATTTATTAAATTGACGAAAGATGTGATTTGGAATAGAATGTATGCTTTTATTAAAGTCAATTAATATTATTTAGAATCGAAAATTTTATTCTCATATCTATTCTTATAAAATATAGCCAATTAAGGCAATATTATAGTAGGTCTGGTACAGCCTCAAATAGTATTACAATTACTATGTACGAGGGGCGACTGAAAAGTAATCTACCTAACAATGAAACAAAAGACTGTCGTGGCTAATTTTTTTTTATTTTTCTATATAGTTCCCTGCTAGTAAAATGCACTTATTAAATTTTTCAAATATTGAATTTAAACCATTAAAAAAAAACTTTCGGTTTGTCGTCAAAAAAGTCAGTAACCGCAGCCTTCATTTCGTCATCGGTCATAAACCTTCGTCCCCTGAGGTCTTTCTTGAGAAGTCTAAACAGAAAATAGTCACAGGGGGCTAAATCTGGACTATAAGGGGGTGGTCAATGGTTTCGAAGCCATTGTCTTTAATTGCTAGCTTCGTTGTGCGGGCGGTATGCACTGGTGCGTTATCGTGCAAAATCAGAATTCCTTTGCTTAGTTTACCTCGCCGTTTTTCTTTTATTGTCTCTCTTAGTTGATATAGTAAGTTTGAGTAATAATCAGCATTCATTGTAGTTTTCTTCGGTAAATAATCTATGAGCAAAATCCCTTCTGTGTCCCAAAAGATTGTAGCCATAAGTTTACCTGCCGATGGACAGACCTTGAATTTCCGAGGCGGCTTCTCATCCTTAAATTTCATGTTACAAGTCTAGAAATTATTTCTTCCTCTTTCCCTCGACTCATGTCCAAAAACTCTTCGCAACATTTGACACGCCTCTCCATGTCAAATGCAGTCAACATTCTGGGGACCCAACGTGCACTAACCTTGGACATGTTCAAATGCTCATGAATTATTTCATTGATTCGCTCTTTACTGACGCCCACATCTCTAGCTATCTCCCACTGCTTCACTCGTCGGTCCTCTAATATTTTTTTTTTCACCCTGGCTTCATTTTCATCGGTGCCGGCCGAAACTGGTCTTCCGCTTCGAGGATCATCTTCCAGGCTCTCACGACCTAACTTAAACTGCTTTGACCAAAACTTTATATCAAATTCGGAAGAACACGAACTGCCAAACACACGTAACATACGCTGTCTGATCTCCGAAGGCGTATTCCCTTCTTTAGTCAAAAACTTAATCACCGCACGCTGCTCGATTTTATCCATTTTCACTTTTTCTACCGACATGTTTGAAACAATTGTAGGAGACAAATAAACGTGATGCAATACACAAATGAATGTAATACATTTTTAAAATAGAATAACAAACTAATATAAATCCATACCAGCCAGCATTATTTTTGTATATATTTCTGACCAAGGAGATTACTTATCAGCCGCCCCTCGTAGTGATCGGAGACCGGTACCGATTTTTCGACGAAAGTATTACATGGATATGATTACACAATTTACCTGTAACCGTGACCAAAATCCCCCTTTCTCATTACAGTAAAAAGAAAAAACAAAACCAAGCTAGTGGTGGACTTCGGCCATATTTCCCTGTACCATTCCTTCATGTGTGTGGGCGCTCACCTGGCCCCCTCCAAAATGGCGGTCCTAGGGCTGGGGGGAGGGGGCCTCTGCATGTTCCTCAGAAAGTGCTACGGAACCCCGCTCACTGCTGTTGAACTGGACCCCACAATATTGGAGATAGCGAGGGACCATTTTGAGCTGACGGTGGATCATGCTTTGAAAGTTGAGATCAAAGATGGCATTGACTTTTTGAAGGATGAAGCTGGTAGTGGTAAGTGGGTTGCTTACTTACTTTGTGTGTTCTGTCTGTTTGTGTTTTAGATTTGTTATAAGTATAATCGTCCCACGATAACTCTGCATAAAATATGAATTGGCAACCCTGAAAAATCACGCAGTGGTAATACTTTTTTCATGTCACTCAGACATTTCTTTAATTAAAAATAATAATGATAGTAGTAATCAAAAGTTGTTGTTGTTTTTTAAATATGGCTCTGTCCATTGGAGGACAATTTTGCCAGTGTTTAGTAGCATTTGCTGTTGTACGGTAAATAAATCTAGAAAACGAAATATGAGAGGTATTTTAATGGTGGATGGTGCATCAACGATGACCTGTTTATGTCTAATCTAATCAAAAGTTCAAAACGTGTTGTTTGACTATACATCGGTGTTGCCATAAACAAACTTTAGATTTCTACTGTTGTCAGTTCGTTGCAGAGTTATCGTGGGACGACTATATTTGACCCGAGAACAAACATTCGTATTGATCACCACACAGCCCCACGATACAGGCTCAGCCTAGTGTGGGTGTCGCCGAATTATTGTCAAAGTTGTGTATTTTTTTGGTAATAAATCATTTTTAATTTAAACTTTCGTGATTTTCACACATTATTATGGTACTCGGGACTTAATCGCGTAAAAAACATATATTTAAATTATAAGTTTTCTTATTAACCCTTGCCAGACTGAACATGCCTTTTGACGTGTTGATCCTGACTGAGTGCTGGCTACATGAGGGTTCTATTATACCACAAATTGAAGGCTATCAATCTTTCAGGGCTGACAAATATATAAATAAAGCCGGCGGGGTAGTGGTATATGTAAGTAACTCATGGTTGCCTCAAGTAACAGAGCCCCCTTTTGAGGATGCAAATTGTTTGCAAATTCTCGTTAAAAACCAATTCACTGTTCTGGGGATCTATCGGTCACCTTCTTTCACGGATACAGGCGCTTTCACAAACTCCCTCGTGACCGCGGTACGTTCGGTCAGGGATGCCCCCTGCGTTATAGTGCGGACAGACGGCCGACAAACTAAATAATTTTTGCCCAGGCTAAAACGGAGACGCTTCGCTCCCTCGGTCAATAGGGATGATGCCTGTTAGTCAAATCAGCAACTTTTTTTGAAATGACAAAACGATTTGATCGGATCCGCTATAGTTTGTTCGTACGATAGTATGTTTGTACGTTCTACACCTTTGACGAGCTCCTTAACTTTAAGCCCAAAACCCACTAGTTATTAGGTGGTATAATTAGTGATGAATAATGATAATAGCATAATGACATAACTTATTTTTTTTTTTATTAACTTAATTCGAATTGTAATCTATGGACGTAATAATTTATTTTGTATTGCTTTGCAGCGAATTAACGCACTAATTTAAATGACATGTGATAATACCTTATTACGAATAAATGAGTATGAGTATGAAGTTTGCATTGAATTACAGAACTATAACGTCATAATTTTCAGTAATCAAACTGCCTCCATTTATTACTTACTGTTAAATAAAAAATCGTTTTAATTGCAATAATAAGTGAGGCATCGTTTTTTCATGAGCATTTTTGGAAGCTTGATAAATAAAAATATAAAATGATTTTATTTTACAACACCCCTATAATTCTGTGTTGATGTGTTCCAGGCGGGCAGTACTCCTCAGTGATGTTCGACATGGACAGCAAAGACCGCACGCTGGGACTGTCCTGTCCCCCGCGACAGTTTCTAGCAGACGAAGTGCTGGACCACGTCAAGACGATACTCACCAACGACGGTATGTTCTGAGCGCCTAGTGTAATCGCCGACCAGGCCAAGAAACACGTCTCGATCGCGTTCGCGTTTAACAATTCTCATACTATTTGACACTTTAACGCAAACGCGATCGACACGTATTTTATGCTTTTTGATCACACTAAGGGCACTATTTCACCAACTTTACAATTGTCAGATTTCCATGACAGTACGGTGTCAACTGCTGACTTGCAGAGCGTTTGTTTTAGCGCGCTTCAAATTGTTGAAGAAATTTAGTTTGAATTGTCGTTTAAAACGCTGACAATTGTAAAGATGGTGAAATAGGGGCTTGGTCTTCTGGACAGCCAGAGACCTTACTCCGAAGTGCGAGGTTCGTGGCCGATAGTCGCTCTCGGTTTCGTGTTAACTATGTGGTTGCGCCGTGCTGCAATGTGGCAGGAAGGTGGGCAAGCCCAGTCTTTGCTGGCCAAATCCCCTGATGCCACGCGGCCCGGGCGCAGGCGGGAGTGAAAAAATATAATCGCTTAGCGACGAGGCAAACAGTCTACGAGTATCTGTCAGTGTGTGTTTTTCTTCTTGCGACAAACTTCGCATCCGCTTTCGCTTCTAATTTGCGTCGAAAAGCATAGCCGCCGGTGATCCCGACGTGCACCGCACCGCATCGCCACAGTCTATACAGTCGTCCGACGAATGCCTCTAGACAGGTCAATCGGGGGGGTGCGGGGTGCGGGGCGGGCAGGGCGAGCCCCCTTGCATACGCCGCCACTGCCCGATTAGTTAGGATTCTAGTTAGGATTTAGTTTCGCCCTCCTTGATGCTTTGGCCATGCGGTTGCGGTGTCGGCATTTACGCAAACATCAAAGTCTTCGGATCACTGGTAGGTATAAGCCCCTTTACACTGTGGCATCGCCCATCAAGTGAACCCGTGGCTGATAAGCGAGGTCGGCGGCTCAGTTTGGGTAAGTCCGCCGTCCATGTCATACCAGCTGGCCGCACCACTATGTAAAAAAAAAGCTGTGATAGCCTAGTGGTTTGACATATGGCGTCTCAAGCAAGAGGGTCGTGGGTTCAAATCCCGGCTCGCACCTCTGAGTTTTTCGGAATTTGTGTGCGGAATTACATTTGTAATTTATCATGAGCTTCTCCGTGAAGGAAAACATCGCGAGGAAACCTGCACACTCCTGCGAAGCAATTCAATGATGTGTGTGAAGCTCCTGATCCGCACTGGGTCGCGTGGGAACTATAGCCCAAGCCCTCGCTTTCTGAGAGGAGGCCTGTGCCCAGAAGTGGGACGTAAAAAAGGATGGTGATAAATGATGATGTACCAATTGAAGCTGCTAGAAACGCATTCGTGTTAATGAGTTCGAGTGCCTACCATGAAAATATGTATCGTGAGAACATCGACAACCAACATATTTAAGGAAAATTCTCTTCATTCCAGGCCACTTCGTTCTCAATCTAGTCTGTCGCGACAACGACCTTCACGATTCGATAATAGACACACTGAAGAAGCACTTCAAGCACCTTGTCACAGTCAAACTGTACGAGGAAGTTAATGAAATAGTGTTTGCGACGAACAGTGCCGCCTACAGCATGGAGGGGTTAGAGGAAGCAGTGAAGGGGTTAAACGCCGCGGCCCGCGAGAAAGGGTTAGCTAAGATTAAGTGCGTGGACTTGAGAGACTTTTTGCAATCTGTTACTATATTATCTTAGGTTAGTTTTTAACTCCCGACCCAAACCAGAGGGGTGTTATAAGTTTGACCTGTTTGTGGCATGATAGCTCCCAAACCCCCCGGGGTTGCAGGCGTCTATAGGCAGTGGTAATCACTTACCATCAGGTGACCCGCTTGCTCGATTACCTTCCTTATCGTATTAAAAAAAAACCATATGAACCGATTTTGATGCGGTTTTCGGTAACCTAGTTATACGAAATGGTTCTTAGCTAGTCTCATTAAAATCGGTTGACCAGTTTTTGAAATATTGAACTTTGAAATGACAATGTCGGGGGGTTTTAACTTTTCTAAGTCGGTTATTGGGATTTTGACGCTGTTCAGCAGACGCAACGTCAGCGTATTATGAGCTCTCGTGAGAATTATAAATTTAGCATGTATTCCGTGTTAATAACAAATTCGTGCCGATATAACCTATAGCGTTGTTAGATTTTAAGAACATCAAATAATTGTACGTACTGTAAGTTTAATTCCATTGAGTTGCCATCTTGACAAGCATTATAAGTTAAAACTTACAAACGCACAAAAGATTATATGTTGTCTACATAGTAGGGTAAATCGCCAGTTAAAAATGAACTCTATTCACCTATACATAGAATCCATTTTAGTATAAGGTGTTTAATACTGGCCACGTTATACTAAATTGAACTCTATTTGTAGGGGAACACGGTTTATTTTTAGTACGTGAGGCCAGTTATTGAAGGGTGGCCAGTTACAGGCGATTTACCCTAGTTGTTTTATTAAAATAAATATTGATAAAAACATTGTAAACTATATTACACGCGAAACAATTACATGTTGAAATGTATAATTTATATGTTGTAAACACGGACCATCTACCCTCCGGACACCGCATCTTTTATAATTTACTTGGAAAGTCATTAGGAAAAAAGCCGCGGTGAGCGGGCCGGGGGAATGCGTCGTAATTGGTTCATAGCTTGTCATCTCGCTTGTCATCAGGGGGGCTAGCACGCGAGCCATTTTGTCGCTTGTCGCTCAGTGCGTCCTTCACCGATTCCGTCACTATGAAAGGGACGCCCTGCGCGACAAGCGACAAAATGGCGCGCGTGCTACATGTGCTGATCGAAAGCGAGCCGCAATTAGAGGCTAGAGAGATTTATAGGTGCAAGTGAGCATATGCGTTTCGGAAACGTTCGCCCTGACATTTGGTGTCCAGAGAGTGGTTGGTCCGTGGCTGGAAGTATAAAACTGTATAAATGAAACAAAAGCAATAAAGTTAATGCATTTAATGCAATTGTTTGTTGACTCGCTCCTTCACTCGACTAGCGCTCATTATTGTCGACACACACTGACACAAGCTTCGTACTCACAGAAATAGCAACAGGCTAACATTTAGGCTCCTAATTTATCACATTGGCACCTTATCGAGGTCTAACAATAATTATACAATAATTTAAAATAACAATTATTTGCGAGGAAATAAATTACAATAGCTGTATATTATTTATAATAAAGCGATTAAGTAACCACGTGGCGATTTGATTTCACACTCGAGATACGATTCATTAAACATTGACATACACATAATTTATATTTTTACTATATTATTAATAATAATATCATTATATTAATTGATAATTGATAACGAACATCAGAATGAAAGTCATTTGCACACATGTAAATTAAAAATATAAACAATAAGTAAAAAGAAATTGAAGTCATGCATCTGAAATTCCAATAAATCTCATTATTTTATGACATTCCATTCTAGTTCATCGGGTATTATTGCAATCAAAAAGTACACTAACACAGTCTCTAGTCCCAAATATAACTAATTATTTAAGACTAGGCGTTCAATATGTATTGTGATGCATGAATTTGTGCAACCTTACGGTTATCCGTCACTAGAACATGCACTTAATCAGTTAATCCACACGGCAGTTGTCAATTCGTGATTAATCATTGACCAACCATTTGTATTTCAGGGGCTCCAAAGCCGATCACTTCTCAACGCGATTCACTCACTCAAGTATTTTATCCTGGCACCTTAGTTAAACGTGAATATAGATTATAGTAAAATTAACAATACTAATAAATACAAGAGAAAAAAGATGAGAAAACAGTAGTGCCCCGAGGCGCTAGGCGTTTTGGGAACCCCTGGTAGTCCAATCCGAAGCCGTTGTCTCAAAATACAAATTAATTTTACATCGCAAGAACATTTCAATCAACCATATCACAAGTCTGGAACCGATTCACCACACATCAAACGTACGATTAAGTCTCAAAACAGTTTTTTAATCATGTTCTTCAAGCTTTTCTTTTTCTTACCACCAACACCACTCTCACTGCTAGGCTGTTCGCTCTGCGACATTTCCGTGGACTCGGACCAGAGGCTGCTGGTCGGAGACTCAGATATCTTCTTCCCTGAACCGTTGAACATCGGTTCTGTCCTCATTACGGGACTAGGCGTGCTCCTAGTACTCTGTCTGGACAAGGACTTCAGAAACGCTGGCGACGACAGCCGTCGTTTCGTCGTCTTCGCCTTCAAGTTATTAAATATCGACCCATTCACTTTTGGTCTCACAGGGTTGTTTATTTCGTTGAATTTCACTGGCTCCGGCACGGGCGCCGTGAATTCCTCTTCGTCTAACGGTATGGGGTTTTCTTGCAGCATACCCATGCTGTCTTGTCTGACATAGTTCGCTTTAGTATCCTCCAAGGCTCTGTGTACGATGGAGGTTTTCCGCCTTCTGTTTTTCCTGGCGACCTGCCACTCGCCGACGTCGTCGTTTATCTCTTCAACAGACTGCCTCGTGATCTGTAAGGCCTCTTCACTGGGCCGCCGTTTCTTCGCCGACGGGGTCTGATGACCGCTGACGCCTTCCACCGACTTCCTTCTGATTTTGTCTTGTTTCTTTTTCAGTTTCCTAGGCACGTGCACTATTACGGGCTCTGGTCTTTTCTTGGCGAAGTAGTAGACCACGGCTGCTATGACCAACGCTTGGTAGACGAGGAACTTGAAGACGGTCATGTTTCCGAACCAGCTGTCTCTCTCGTCCATGAGCAGTTTCATGGCGACCGTCAGTTGTGCCAGCTGGTCTTGCAAGTGCGACATCTGCTCTAGATATTTCTGTTCTATCTCGTTGCTCTTCTTGCGTTCCTCAGTCATCTGCAGTATGGTTTTCTCGAAGGATTTCTGCATCTCCTCGACTTGTTTCTTGTAGCGCCTGCTCAGCTCCTCCAGGTACTGCCCCGACAGGGACATGTTGCGTTCTAATGTCTGAAATTGAGAAAATATCGTCGTTAGGATCATCATCATTATCACTAGCCTTTTTTACGTCCCACTGCTGGGCAAAACTTCAAAGGGAATTCTTCAAAAGTCATTAATTTTATTCAATGGCTTGATAAAGATAAAACAGAAAATAGACTCCATTACTCATTATCATTAGTTTTCGAAATGTTGTAAGTATAGACTCTTCGCAAGTTTTAAAATAAGAAATTGAAAATCTTGTGCTAGTTTCCTTGAATTGACCCTAACATATTTCTTAAATTGTTAATTAAAAACTTGTAAGAATACCAACCTTTACTCTATTAGATAGCCTCAGGAAAACAGACTCTTTCTGGATGGTCGACTGCGGTTGATTCTGCGAGGCAGGCCCCGCTGGCGTAGGGTCCACCGCTATTTGGTCAAAATCAGTCATCAAACCGTCATTGTCAATGACTATCTGATCATTCCCCTCCTCAGGTAGGATGTAAATATCCTTTGGTTTCTCTGTAGTGGCTTCAAGTCTACCAGTTTTAGTATCTCCTTTAGGAGTGGAATCTTTTTCTTCTAACTTTATTTCAGGTGGTTTATTATCACTACTTTTTGTGTCGTCTGGTTTTTCTTGAGCTAGTTTTTCGTCTGTGACTACTGGCGTCTCTGTTTTCTTCACAGCGTCCTCTTCCTTTGGTATTTCAACTGGTACAGGTTTGTCAATTATTTGTTCTACTATTACTGGCTTGTCTTCCGATTTGACTGTCTCATTAGCCTCGTCAGTGGAAGCGTTGTTAAGAGATACTAATTTTACATCTTGCTCCGAATTGGTTTCACTATTAACGTTGTGCGGTGACTCATCGACTGTCAAATTAGTGGTAACGTTTAATTCGGTTTCAAAACTAGTGTTAAGAACTACTTTCTTTTCCTTAATAGCAAGAATATTACACAGCGCGGCTAAATACTTGGGAGGAAATAAGGCGTTCATGTACGCCATGCGTTCTTCAGCAAACTCGATAGTCTTAGTACTTTTAAAGTCTAAGCCGAACGGCTGACACACTCCTGTGCACTTTAAAGTTTCGCGTAGAAACACTTGGCGCACTAAATTGGTTAATTTGTCGGAACTACAACTAACTAGTTCAAACACTTCATTGTAGAGCGACTCACTGCAATTATCACAAACAATTATATGGCTGGGAGAGCAACACCTTTTGTACATTTTGTCTGTAGACGTGTCGTTGTGTTCACTAGAAACATTTTTAGGAACTTCCGTCTTGACTAGCGCTTGAGCCGCCTTCTTCATTATAGACATGACCGCATCTCGTGCGGAGCCAAATAAATTTTTGGAGGGTTCCGCTTCGGCTACAGGGACGACGGGCACGTCTATAGTTTCATCATCGTCGTCATCATCATCTATATGGGCTGTGTGCTGCGAGCTCTCTTTCTCTAGCACCTCAAACTCCGAGGTCCCGTAGACTTTGAACAGAGACACAGGGCAGTAGTGCTCAGAGCCATGATGAGACAGCAATTCTACCTTAATAAATTTTCCGAACAGATGAGGATACAGATCGAAACTTTGCACGTCTCGCAAGTCCTTGGCTGTGAACTGACCGACGCTGGCCCACTCTCGCGTGGGGAACCGATCACTGAAATACACCGCGAAATCCTTTGGGGTCGAAGAGAATAGTTCGAAGTTAGCTATTTCTACTTTTTGAGCTTGAACAGCTTCGCAGAGCTCCACTACGAACCAGATGCGGCTGTTACATGTGTTGAGCATGTATTCGTCCCTGTTGGGGGACAGAATGGAGCTGGCCGAGCCGGCTTCGGGGTTGCAGGCCACGACCTTGGCCGCGCACGACGGTGAAGCGTAATTCTTCGACCGTAGCTTCGTGCTTTTACTACTAAAGTTCGTGCTGCTGTGACTAGGTTGGCTCGAGTGGTTCAGAACTGTGTCTTTCTTCTCCGCTTCAGCGAGCTGTTTCTGCGCCCATTCAGAGAACGAGGGGATGTCCTCCTGTGGCATTTCTGGCTTAACTGGAATGTTTGGTTTGTCTTCATTCTGTTCATCCGTTTGAGATTCAATGGGTTCCTCTGGTGAAGGCGTGGTGTGAAATGCATCTTCTGTTTGCCGGACCTCGTGCATAGGCCTCGCTTTGACGACGAGGTGTGACTCCGTGGACTCCTTTTCCACATCTTTTTCTTTTTCCTCTAAGACCTCGCTGCCGTCTACTATGGTGAAGGTCTTTGTTTCGTTGTGCTGCTCGGAATCGTTAGCGAACAATAGTTCCTCGGGAGTTTTCAAATCCAATTTAGCGTTATCCGCTAGAGAGATGAGTATTGGTGGTTGTCCAGTGTCAGGTAATCTGAAACAAGTGAAAAGGCATTATTGCCGCTGACTAATATAATATTAATATTCGAAACATTTACAAATGCTAGTATTAATTAGGACCTTGCCAATTAAGTTAATCGATCAGTAAAAAACAGGACAGGCCGTGTCACACGCGAGCATTTAGATCACGGCGGTTGCAATACCGCCAAAACGTCGAAGTAATTAAAATCAATAGTTTCGCGTGATAAGTCAATTAATTAAGTTAGTTAATAGACGCGTGTTACTTCCCTTTCAGGCCTGAAAAATTGGACCATGCTAAAGTAAAATTAAGTATGTGTAATTAAATTGACAATGTCGTGTAATCAACCCGCACAATGATTAGCGTAGCCCTCGCGAGTCAAAAATCCGCTAGAAACGCTAGTGTCGAGTGCATTCTCCACCAATGAGAGACAAGCCACTGGCCTATGATTGGTGGAAATCGACAAATAGTCCTGTGACCGGCGATTGTATTGGCCGGGTCCGAAAAGGCTATGGGCGCTAGAAATATCCTCATCCATTTGCACTGTATAGCCGGAAAGAATTGTCGATTGCGGGGAAGTAATTTCAATGGATAATACAATTAGGAGCCTTCAGAAGGATATGACCGATAATATTAATTGCGCCTAAATGCGGGCGGGTGTCTACATAACATATCGAAATATTATGCAGCAAGGAAGTAGGCAATAAGAGCCAGTTTAAATTAAAACGTTTCACAATTTTAAATGCTCTTTATCTTCGTGGTTGAGCGAGATATTAAATGTCACCTGCATTAAATGAGAGAGATTAACGCAAAGCAGCGTGCAAATAACATTATATTAGGTAGTTGAATAATATGAATAAGTGAGGCAATATTTAAGTGACGCGAAATGTTCGCGTATGCTGTACGTGTTAGAGGCACATATCGAATGAACATGACGTATGATATGTAACGAGAAAAACAAATAGACCACACCAATTGACACAATCACACTCAATTCAGTATTCATGTGCAACACATAAATTGTCAATTTACGCGCGGAATCCTGTGGGATCAATGTCCGGGTGTTCATTATGATAAAAGCTGAAGTACTCTATGATATACAATGCCAATCGCTTTCTATTTCGTAAAAATTACCAGGTATATTTCAAAACTATTTAGTACTAAATAAAATTGGTTTTGCTGTCAATCAACATAGGAATAACTAAAAAAGAAACTGCAAAATCGACGCTTTCCGCTTCTGAAATCGCAAAATAAGCGGGCAGATCCTGTAGAAGGTGGACCGACGGTCGGAATCGCTGGTAAGCGCGGGACGCGGGAGGCCGCGTCTCGTTTTGTCGCCCAGTGGGTCTAGCACAACTCACAGTGCGACTTCTATCTCGCGCGAGAACAACTGCCCGTCCCTTTCTGTCACTCAGAATGCAACGGGACTGGTAATATAATCTCGCGCGACAGACAAAGTCGCGGCCAGTCGTGCTGGCAATACAGAGCATCGCGTTCTTGCTTCTCGTACCTACCTCACCCTCTAAAATAGAGACTAATAAACTGATTGACAAACAAGATACCATCTAGATTACCAACCATTTTGGAGAAAATAATGCGAAGCTGGTTACTATTAATTGGTAATGAGCACTTGCAAACTTTTGCGTAAGCGCAACGGACTTCTCACCTGCTACAGCAGTAGAGATCAAAGATCATTGACCCAATGTGGTACTAAAAAATCTTACGTGTAAAAAATCTTGGTGAGCCCTTGGTGTCCGCCGTACGAGAGCAGCTGGCAGACGAGCAGCGCCGCCAGCAGAGCCCGCGGCGGCGACATCGCCAGCGCGCCGCCGCATTGGCGACGATAAGGCGCACCTATCACGGCCCGACACGACGGGCGCGCGCGACGCTAGGGCACGGGACTCGGGACGGGAAAACGACAGTCAGGTTGACGTAGCACGGTAATTACCGCAATAAACGCTCTACGTGCGGTATGACACTTGGACGAGTGTCGACGCGTTATAAGTACTTGAGAGTCGGGAGATGCTTTAGGTACTTAGGTGATTTCGCAATGGCTTCTGTGGCGTTATACGGTTCGGTTTCACGATACCCGTTGTTTCATATGACAGTGTACTTCTACAAATTTTTGTTATCACTGTCCGAAATGGATCCCCTGGTAGTTTGAACAATACCCAGTCACTGTTACATTAGACACTTAATTTCGCTCTTCACGGTTAATGTGCACTTGTATCGGATTTCAGGCACTTAAATTCTGTAAATAACTTGGCGTTTGGTTTTAAAACAGTTTCATTCATAGAACACTGATTTTAACACTCGTTTCGCTATCAACTATGTAACAATTGTTGAAAGTCTTACACGTTGTAACTTTACACTGTAAACAGAAGTATTATTTCGTGGAACGTGTTTCTGAACAATACGGCAGAGTGGGACTCGCGATTTGTCGCTTTCTATAAGAGGAAAATTAACAACACACAACAGGAAGGATATTTAAACGTACCTGGGTACATTTAATTTGCTGTCATGTTCACGTATTTACTATTTAAAACCGATTACAACCTATAGCGATTTCTGTGTACCTATATCACGTCGATTTCAAACTCACAGTTCTCATACACAGGAATTACAGCCAGTTTATAATTAAGCTCCGCCTGCACTAATCGAGTATTCATCAGTCGTGAGAAAAAAAACTTATCTGAATTTTTGCAGAAAATAAATTTATATTAGATGTAATTATAAGAAATGACTCGCAAACTACTGATTCACAAAATACTTGTTTGTCCCGCTTGCGGTGGAGACGACTGCTTGTTGGGGCTCTGAGGCTAAACGTTTTTTTAAAGAAGTAGGGCGCCGTCTTCGTGAGAGGGGTCTTGACCCTCGCTCCGGGTCGTTCCTGGTGCAAAGTCTGTCCATCGCAGTTCAAAGGGGTAACGCGGCGAGCGTGCTGGGCACCTTTGCGCCTGGAATGACGCGGGGCGGGTTATTTGACTAATTTTGACTTTCTTGTTGTTGTGTGACATTATTTATTTTGGAATGACATGTAATTGTATTATGAATAAAGTATTTGGCCTTAAAAAAAAAAAGAAATGATAGATTGTATTTTTCAAATTTCACGCAAATATACAGAGACCAGAAAAATAAGCTCTCGAAGAAGAATTCGAACCCAGACCTCCACCATAACGTGGTGACGCGCTGTACCCTATCATGCCTTTCTTGGAACGTCTAGAGCTAGAGCTACTCTTAAATTTGTCCAAATCTACGTGTAGTTGTAGTTCAGTGCATTGTAGCGTATAAGTAGTAATTATTATATAGGTCTATGAATGAACTCATCGAGTAGAATTAAATCAATTGTTGGCTCCGCAGAGCATTGAGATGCTAAGATTGCGCTCAGGCCAGTTGCGTAAGTTCAATGGAAGTGATCCATTCAATTGATTAAGACGATCAATACGTTTTTGGTATCTATTTCCCAGGAGTTACATAATTATAGGAGAGTTAGAATGATAGTTATCAAAAAGATGAAGTTATGGAATTCACTTGCAGTTATAAATTATAAAGTATACTTTCATTTTTTTTTAATACGACGAGGAAGGCAAACGAGTAAGTGGGTCGCCTGATGGTAAGTGATCACCACTGCCCATAGACACCCGCAACTCCGGAGGGTTCGCAGATGCGTTGCCAACCTAGAGAGCTAAGATGAAACGCCTCTTGTGCTCGTAATTACAAAGGCTGTCTTACTCCCCACACCGGAACACAACAGTGCAAGCACTGCTCCTTAGCGGCAGGATTAGCGAGTAAGATGGTGGTAGCGATAAGGACGGACCTCGCACAAGGTCCTACCACCCGCACGAAAGTGAATTATAAAATGATAATGAGATGTAACATACAGAAGAAGCATTCAGACGAGCGGTTCCAATCACTGACCTACGACAACTTCTAAAAATAGTTATAGTTACAACACTCTGAGAATCTTTTTTCCAACATCAAGATGTTTACTACCTATGTTATAATAGGCAAAAAATAAGCTTATAGTAACATTTCATTGTCTGACTTGGGCTACACACATAAAGAGTATTTATTTCCATCACAAACTGACATCACACCTCACACGCCATCGCAATTCCGACATATCGACGTCGGCGCATGTCCGTTCGTAATTGTATACTCGTGTGAACGCATTGCGCAATCTCTAATGATCCGTAAGAAGTTATCTCTGGTAATACACTTGCAAATGACGATTTAAGACTCATGTAAACTCGTAGAGTGACGTTTCATAAAGATTATCTTAAAATTGGCAGTGAGATTACTTTCTTAAATCTTATTTACCTAATATAGCCTAATGTTTTTTCAAAACTTTATCAACGGCTCCTCTGTGATAGAGTTGAATGGAGGGAATCGTCCTTTCCCGATAGTAATTTTCTGGATTAGTTATTTTTGTAAAAAAAACTATTGACGATTATTTAATGACCCAGCAAATCATTCTAGTTTTCATACATAATATTTTAAACACATAAATATAAAATTGTTTAGTGCCTTTACTAATTGTATTTTATCTCAAATATTACAATAATTGTGAACAAAGCTAAATCAGTACCGTGTTATCTTAATAAAACCTAATCAGTGGCCAGTTAATTAGCAAACGCAAACCGCATAAACATACGTAAAGCGGAACGTAAACATCTATGTACACGTCAAAAAGCAACGCGGCCTTGGTAATTACAATTTAGAGCTCTAATTATTGCTTCAACACAAATTACCGCTAGCCGGCCTTCAAATTCGTTCAGCGTTAAAAGATGTCCTGGTAGTAAACAGAACTAGGTCTATTAAAATTGGGGACACTGCGCGACTGCGCGTTGATATTTTCTAATGTCACTTTACGTGGACAACTCTAACGTGACTTTAATCATTTATCGTTTGTAAGAAACAGAGTTAATAATATTGGTATTGGTCACACCATATTTTTCTAATGCAGTGAAGGTATTATTTCGGCACTTTTCAAGCACACTTTGGCATCTTTACGGCTCAACGGTCGACATGTGACCGTCAATGCAAGTGTGCTTAGATTGCTTCTAAGCAGATTGTGTCCAGCTGACAGCGATGCGATTCGATGTCCTTTGTGTATATCAATATGAAAACTCATTGGCAGAATCTAACGAGCCACATTAAAGCGCAAAAGAAACCCGTCCTAAATCACAACAGTTCCGATATCGCGTAAACTGTTTTGTCATTTACGAAGGCTCGCTAGCAATAGACAGCTTTCTACCCGATGGGGGCCAACAGCCGCGGTGGGCGAGGCAGGTTCAGTGCAAGCCCACTATTAGTCAATTCGCCCGACTGTGAGTTGCAAACTCATTAAAGTGCATCAGTACATGACAAATGCTCGTGGATGGCGACCACGCACCGGCACCGCCCTCAGACTAAGGACCGTTGACCTCGCTTGAGGTCGCGGCTGGGCCGTGTTTTATAAAGCTACAAGTTACAATTTACAAGCGGAAGTCTCTTTCTAACAAAAGGTGATAGAATAAGACTACCGCTTGTAAGTTGTAGCTTTATAAAACACGGCCAGCAACGTAGGCACGATTACAGAAATAGTTGTATCCTATCCTATCCTGCATTGAGTGTCTCATACGCAAGGTCAGTTTTGTTTTTTGACTCTACTCTAGTGTTATTGTCAAAGGCATCACAACTAGACAAAAGTAATGCAACATATTAGTGGGTGGTAGAAATCGAGCTCGAGACCAGTTCTTACAGAACATGATAATTAATAAAGCTCGAACAAGGTCAGCCTGTCGAAACAAATCACAGCGATACATCACAGGCAAAAGCAGCGAAGAGAGTTCTAGATGAAGTCACGAAGCGATGTTCAACTTAACTAAGCTTTGAAAAATTACAGTTTCCAGGGAACACTTGATCTAAAATATTAAGATGAGAACTGCACGACACGACGGCTGAGAAAGAAACAGTTGACGATCACCACGGAGTCGAGCATGAAACAGAATTGCTGCAACATTCCTCCCGTTTGTTAGAAGAAAATCAACGCTGTCCGTTCAAATAAATATAATTTATGATACAGTCCAACCATTTATACAAGGGTCAGTTGTGCAAGGTCATAAATTTGTTACTGCCCTCGTCTTAAGTCGTCGAGTAACTTAATAGCCAATAACCGCTTGATTCAATTGCCAGTTAGGGACAATTTATCATCGCTGTACATGGCTTTCCAGATTAAAATGCGATTACTATGCATGTGAAACTCCGTCATCCACTTTGATTTGTGAATGTAGATCTCCATTCAAAGTTATTCCGGTCATTGAAAACTAGCTGGTCATAATCTTACAATAGGTAGGTCGGTCTGTTCCTGTCTCACCAATCGTAAACATCGTTTCCAGAGGCTGTTCACTTTCGTCGAAGATTATTAGCCTAGTTGTATCAATTAGAGGCCTTAATTGGCCTAGTGCCATGAGATGACTGCATTGGAAATCTTTTCTCGCTCCAAATATCATATCTTACAGGATGGCTCATCATTAAGGTATAATTCATGATTTACGCTACTAGTTAACCATTTCAACGCTGACGACGCACACAAAAGTTGTCATCCACACTCCAAGTTGGCATAACGTCAACGCGGACTTAAACCTTAAGCATACGTTCGTAGGTCGCATTTGCACTTTGCAGCCGGACGCCTATAAGCGTTGGTGGCGTCGTAGGCACGTCGGTTCATGACGCTTTTAAGCGTCCTTGGCGTTGAAAAGGTTAATAGAAAACATCGCACTGACAAGTAAATTACGACATATTTATCTCACTTTATGACAACACAATACGGATTGCGAGCAAATGTCGTCTTTCAAATGACAAAAGTGCAACTGTTGCCAAACTGAAGCCTTTAAGCAGCTTAAACCATTTCTAATCCCCAAACGAGTTATATCGGTGATATACTCGCTGTCTGATACGAGTTCTGGCGATTGCCAGCTCCGCCTATTCCCATAAACGGCCGCCTGATCTAAGATTTCGTAATTACGTCCCCTTATTCGGAGTATATAATGATACTGTACTAAGGAACACGTAAAAGCGACACGTCGCTGATTCAATCTCGGGTAAAACAATTATACAATCGTAACAACGTTATGCAAGTACATACCTACCTACTGATATCTGAATATTCAATCGAGTTGAATGACCGTTGACTGTTAACGCGGAAAGGTTTTATGTAGTTGCCAAAAGCTGAGGGCTTAGTTGAAAAACCCCCAACGTACATCAAATTTATGAAATTTCTCTTGTTGGTTCGGAGTTCAAAAGCTTCTGGTTGGTTCTAAAAGTTTGAAACAATTGCATTGAGCCTAAACCTAGCCCACAACAAGCTACAGACGTTAATAAAATAAAATTCTAATTAAATCACTGCTAACGGAATGCGCTAAACGACATTCCGAAACCGGCAACGTGCCTAACACGCCTCTTTCTCTAACTAATGCATTCAGAGGTGTAACCGAAGAGGACAGTGTGTGTTCTAAAACTAAACCGTTGTCTATAATTTGCAATACCATGTGAGACAGGCCTCGGAACGGTTTTGCACATCACATATCTTTAGCGATACGGCTGTAGTGAAGAATCAGTCGAGAATTTTATAACACAGAGGGTTGAGCCCGTAGCTTCAACATTTAATTTTGTCATGTTACGCCAATCAATCAGTGCTCTTAGTATAATCAAAAAGCCCAAAATACGTCTCGATCGCGTTTGTGTTACAGTGTCAAATACTTAGTATGAGAATTGTTAAACGTATTTCTGTGAGACGTATTTCTTGGCCTGGTCGGCGATTACACTAGGCGTTCTGACTGGAACTAAAACTTAACTTTTATAGTAGAGTTTGATCTGTAGCAATAATTCCAATGTATTTTCTGTTTTTCATTTGTTATTATAGCGTTCAATTAAGAGTACTTATATTGTACTATACTGTATTGTCTACAATGCCCTCTAGGGCATAGCTTAATTAAGATTATAGGCTACTACTGAATTACTGATTGAACAACTAAGGTTTCAACATTTTCTTGGTGAGACTAGGTACAACCTTACAAAGATTCTTCGATCAATAACTTTAACGAAAGCGGTATCGGGAAAATCGACTCGCTTGCAGAGTGTTCTTATCTATTACAACCGCTTAAGCATTAGATAAAATAAATAATAGTATACCATTAATATAAACATCAGAATATGCCCTGTGGAACATTTTGAAATAGGAACGGTGTTGCCGAGCCCGCCGGCGGGAGCGGTGCGCGGCCGGCGGTGCCCGTGCGGACGTGCTCGCGGCTCATATCACTGAGACTACTTTGTAGTCTCACTGAATTGGAAACAAAAACGAAGTACCGAACGGTGTGTCCAATGTAGTAAACTGTAGGTACCATATTTTTACTTAATTTTTATTCGTGAGCCGTTTTTTCGTCTAGGTAATTATTAATCGAAGTATACTCGATTCACACTGACTACCAGAACAGAGTTGTTTCGGCACCCAGACCACAGCTTTAAGCTAGTCACCAAAACTTTAGTCTGCAGGGCCAATGGAAATTGGAACGGCAACTGGTATTAGATCAAGCCCACATACCACCCACCGGACGTGTCGTGGGTGCACATAACGACGGCGGTAGACAGTCCACCATTTTACCCAGTTTATTAACCATTGTCTATGAGTACTTGAGCAACAGAAGGATGCCTGTAATCAATTAAGAGAAATGCTGGAAATATATTAAGACTTCTGAGGCTATTGGTTTGCGTGGCTGGAATAATACCTTGGGCAAAATTGCGTTTGAATCTGATTCGAAGTTTATTAGAAGTAAAATTTTTAAGAAAATTACTGTGTCATCGATAATAAAATGGAAGTGTTTAAGTTTTTTGATCAAATAAAAAACAACTCATTCTTCAAACTTTCGTAAGCTAAACAATCTTGTATTTATTTATTACCTTACGGACACCTCGAGGCGTTTTAAATTGGATAAGACTTCAGGCACTAGAAACTATACCATTGATTGGCGTAACAAAAAATAATGGTTGTTGGTTGTCGGAAATCCAATCACTGAAAAGAAAGATTATCATGCCCCTAATCTCTTAAAAAGTTCAAATTACAGTGTTACACATCACGTATCAGTTGCATAACAGAGTTCAATGAGCATTCTAATGATGCTGTTACCAAACTTTAACGATGTGTTCTCGCAATATGCTATTGATGCAAATATGTAATTAAGAAATCTGATACAGACAACTGATGTTTGATGGGCAAGCAAGAAAGACTTCCAAGATCAAGTGTCACCAAATAAGATTAAAATCAATGCGACTGAAAATCAACTTATTAAAGACGATAATCCCTATGACAAATATACAAAGTCAAGAAACAAAGAGTGAAAGGAAACACATCTTATAGTTACGGACGTGCCTGATGGTTGTCTGTCTAATTATACGACTCGAAGGGATGTCGCTAGCGATGGCGCAGTGTTTCCTTCCCGGACAATGTAATCTTCAATTTAATATAATGTACATAAAGTGAAACATAAAATGCAATCTAACAAAGGTTCACGTGCGCAGCGAAAATAATCAAGTCGAAAATAGGTGTATAAAAAACGATAACACTGAAGCTGAATCAGTAACATTTTCGTATAAGCTAAACCAAGGATTATTTGAAATGCAAAATGACTAATGCTTAACCTTATTAAAATACCTAAATCTGTAAGGAAGCAAATTCTCTTTGAAATCATCATCAGTAGGTACTATCCTGATGAAAGCAAAGAATTCCAGAAAACAAAGAGAATTTCAAACAGTACAATGTCAAAGTGACATTTGGGGTAAAACATCGTAGAAAAGGAAGCTAGTAAAGAAATCGTAGTGCTCTAGTTTTGGGAGCAAACGCAAACATTGACCTAATTGATACACACATGTTGGTTTTAACGTGTTTACATCCGTTTAAAGCAGATCGTCTTCTTGACCAGTTGTTTTTGCAGAATTTAACGACAATTTTCATGAGTTAGTAAATAAAATCAGGGCTAGAATTTAATATTCTAAAATCACGACAGTATGAAATATCCTAACCTAACCAACTTAAAATTAAAAACAGGAAACCCGACTGCATTTCCGGGAAACAATATACCCTATGTCACTCTCACAACTGAAACAAATCTAAAGACACCTCATACGGTGAAATCCGTCGAACGGTTTAGGCTGTAGAGCGTGCCAAAAAATTAGACACATATATATACATACACTCAAAAACAGAACCCTCCTTGAGCAGTTGGATAAAAAACTAAATTCTTTGAGCTTGTAACATAGATATTTGGAAAATTAATTAGAGGTAGACTAGATAATTCACAAACACGTATTTAATAAAATAATTTATATCTGGGAAGAAATAAACAGCCTTGAAAGAAACTCCCTCAGTAAGCTTAAATTTGAACTAGTAAAATAACTGGACCGTGAGAAATGCTAACACTTCCACTAAATAATGCATTCATCTGTTTATAATTGCAACGGTGTTTTTGTCTAGCCTTCACATATCCGAGTCTCCCAAGATTGACAGACGCGGAAAAAAAACATGCATTGTAAAGCGAATTCTTTGAAAGAAATCAGCAATATGTATGAATATTTCTTAACACGTATTAAGTTACTTCTACATACGAGTAGCCGCCAGTTAGTGTTACCGCGCAAGCCTGCTTTATCGTTTTTATAAATTATCATCATGTAATTTTGATTTCGACGTCTTCAGTTTTGGTTGAAATATGTAGCTCATACAATCAATGAACAAAGATATAGGTTTAAAACAAAAGGCATTGTAGCGTGACTGTTCACATGCGGCAATACACTGCAATGCTATTTTAACTTGAAACATAATATTGGGTATTTAACTTTGGATTTACCTGCTTGTTGCTATGTCTTACTGTGTTTATAACGGACGGCAATTTGATGGGTAAAGAACCAACATTATTAGGGAGTAAAGAAAATGAATTACTCTCAGTTTTATTTGGCCAAGAGAGACTTAAGACAATGACAATTGTAATGCCATAATAAAATTAGGGAATTTCACATGTCAAATTACGGTATCAGCGTTATTCGTCCCATTAGTTTTTCGTTCAATTCGTATTTCGTCTCGTTCTATATTCGTCACACATTCTTCATTCGTCTTGTTCGCTATATGTCTCTATCTTCCTAAGTCTAATTCTGTAACTTGTCTCATTCTTAATAAGTCTTAATCGTATTTCGTCACGGTTTTCCTAGGACTCATTATTCATTATTCCTTTTCGATTTTGGTCTCATTCGCACTTTATCTTTAGTCACATTCGTTATTGGGCTCTCTCTTTTTTTGTCGTTATTAGCAACTCGTCTCGTTCTTTTTTGGGAACGTTCGCTACTCGTCCCGTACGACTTACGTCTTAGTCGCTATATTCATATCTTTTTGGCCGGATCCGAATAACGCTGATACCGTCTATTCATAGTTTAATAAACAAATTAAAATTTAGTAATTTACGGCTTTTGATTATTTTAAAATTTGCTTATTTATGAAGCGACGTTTCTTTGTGCAACTACGGGGACATATACAGGACGGAAAAAAAATGGGGCCCTGAGGAGTTAATGATAATTTAAGATTGACGGGAAAAGATAGTTACAAAT
This sequence comes from Clepsis dumicolana, assembly GCA_963691665.1. Classification (NCBI taxonomy): domain Eukaryota; kingdom Metazoa; phylum Arthropoda; class Insecta; order Lepidoptera; family Tortricidae; genus Clepsis; species Clepsis dumicolana. Next base: position 17,851,480 of record OY829507.1, on the reverse strand, counting down.
AGCGACCGAGACGCAAAACGAATGAAACGAACTTAGAATTGGACTTAAAACGAATGAGACTAATTACGAATGTGACCAACATAGAACATATGCAAAAAAATTAGGCGAATAATGGAATGAGACCAAAATCGAAAAGGAATAATGAATAATGAGTCCTAGGAAGACCGTGACGAAATACGATTAAGACTTATTAAGAATGAGACAAGTTACAGAATTAGACTTAGGAAGATAGAGACATATAGCGAACAAGACGAATGAAGAATGTGTGACGAATATAGAACGAGACGAAATACGAATTAAACGAAAAGCTAATGGGATGAATAACGCTGATACCCAAATTAAATCTCAGGGCAAAGCTTCGCTGACAATTCTGTAAATTCCATGGTTGCAAGGAATAAATGATTACTATTATGACAACTTGTTTTTTCAGGCATCAGTGTCATTCTTTATGACACTCTTAACTCGATAAGAAAAACCGCAAAATTATGTAATGTTTTAATAAATTCATAACAATTTCCACTGTGTTCGTAAGAAATCATAAACAATTTAGTTTAATATTGCACGTAATTTAAAAATATGTACCTATTCATAAAACATGCAAAACGTCAAACAACATGCATTTTATATTCCAATACTTATCGCAGAATCGGCTAAATATTATTAATACCACTGCCATTAGCTTAATTGAAAAATCCCTGCAATAGTAAATTGACACTGGAGAGAGCATAATAAACACAGTTATAATACCTAATAATATTTATGAGCCTCGCAGTTTGACGTAACTAGTAAAATTTATAAAATCAATGGTTTTGTAATAAACATTTTCCCTTTTATAGCTGGCCGATAATTTATTATACGAGACGAGTGTGAATGCAATTAAATGAATAACCTTTAGTTTTGAGGACTCAACTTTTCCTACCATATGCGAATGTGGCGAATGTAGCTATCTTTTTCGATGTCATGACTGTTTGACTGTATTGCAGCCTTTTACAGGTCAACCCTGTACCACTAATACTGATGGATTAATTTGGCCAATAAACGTTTGCCAAACTGATCAATTTGCCAAAATGTTTTTTTTTTAGAAACTGTAAATATTTCAATTTCAATTTTGGCACAGAACGGACATATTTGTTAAACATGATTCAATGCTGACCGCAGCTTTAAAGTTTTATTTTATTACATAATTATATTTCAGCAGCACGTTTATATACTTTCGTTTATGGGGGTATATATTTCCATTTTACGGTTTTCGGGGAAAACGATTTGTTTGTAATATTGTTTACTAAGATGAAACATGAATCTTATCAAAGTTATATTTATAAGTACCTAGCCCTAATTTTCAATATTCTAAAGGTTTCCCTTTACCTACTTTGAAATCAAATTACCTAATACTTTTCCAGAAGTAGGTGCCTACTTAGAAAAATATTTGTCAGAAAAGACAGACTTTCTTTTACTCCAGTATGCGTGTATGGAATAATTATTAATAAACGATTAAATACAAATACACGAGTTGTTTGCCAAAAAAGTAATGTTGAGTACTTTTATTTATTGACTCATCAAACGGTACACGATAGTGAAGAACCCATAATTCTTTGGCTAATAAAGAACAACACAAAGCCTTCGGCAAACGCCATATCATTATCATTACATCTTATTTATTCAATTTTCATTCTACTTCAATGGCAATATCACTGTGGCTGTAGTGCATTCAATTTAAGAGAAAGCAAGTTTTAAAAATATATACTAATATAAATAAATATGCAGAGGCGTTAAATTAACTGATAATGCATAACCGGCTACCCATTTCGAATTAGTTTTATATAAAAACAATGCAATGGCTGAAACCGATTTTCTACCAGAGCATTTTGAAAGCCATTCTGGAAAAATAGATTAGCTGTGTTAAGTTTGACCTTTGTAACTTAAAAAAAGCAGTTTCAGTGGAATTGGCTTGTTAGGTAACTTGATAAACCTTATGGTCGATTTTCTCCTTCCTACAAAAAGCCCAAAAAAGCTGCGGTATCTACTTAAATTATTGCGTCACACATAATTCAAACCAAAGCCTCTCTTTCTGTTAAATAGAGGAATGCTGACCTCATGTTAATACGTTAATTTTCCTCTAAAACGCCCTGTATGTATTTTCTGTTTAATCTAAGATTAAGTAACTGACGATAAGACACGTACGTTTTAATTCCAAATCAATTAACTGTGGAATAAATCAAGCTATATGACTGATTAGATAATTTTACATTCCAGAAATTTTCGTCTTCTGGAAGATCGAGAAAAACATAAATTAGGTTTAGGTAATTATAATTTTGAACATCTTATGTGATTCATTTCTTAAGTCAAATATTTACGGAATTTTATATACATTTATAAAAGTCAATAAAATAACATACTTAAACAATTTTCAACACTATAATATAGTATACTAATAAAAGTGTGAAGATTCATGGTCATAGTTCCTATAGGTATTCCAACTCATTAAATACAAGACAGCAATTTCGTTTCATTTGACCTATTTCTGAAACTAGACCTATTTCATGCCTGAAGTACTAAGGCCACGCAGGCTTCCCTGCAAAACGCAGTCACAGTTGACGCTAACACACGCACATTTAGAAACACGCTCCTATCATCACATAAACAAACCGTGAAAATCCGAATTATCCATTAAAAAAAAGTTGACATCTGAAATTATAGAATTCACGGACGCAACCGGCGTTTGTGTTTGAATTCCGTAACGAACGTCTCTCGCGTCCGCGGTCACGCGCCATACTGAATTACTAATGCAAGTACTGCTGGCAGTCGAGAGCGAAATTGTTTTCCGAACGGCCATTCTAAACAGCCATAGTCTGAACTTTATGCTCAGCCAGTACCAGTTCATATTGCAACGGCGTTAGTTTTTTTTTCTCTATGTGCAAACAGGTTGGGCACGAGAAATCCGTATTGTAGGAAGTTGACACATAGGTTCTTTATTGATGGTTTACCGTTTCTTCTGTTTTTGGCAACCTTGGCCGTCCGAGTATTTAGCCTTGTCAGGTTAATTATAGAGAACGGTCGAACTACGTGAATTATTTTTAATGCAGTTAGCCCTTGCGGTGTTGTCATTGAGAATATTGGAGTAAACATTTATTTTTCATGAGCGCTCCGCTGAATACTTTCAAAGTGACCATTATTAAGAGTAGCTTTCAGAATATATGATTGTGTTTTGTTCCTTTCATTTGTCAAATTCGAAAGTTCAAATTTAGAACTGCAGTACACCAAAACGACGGAAAAACTGCCAGCAATAAAACTGAACAAGAAACTTTTTCTTCGTTAAAGTAATATTTTTGTACCTAAACCTATAAGTAGTATAACTGAAAGCATTCTCCGATTAGTTTAATGCAAATCCTATGTACCGACGTGTTTTCGGATCAATAACCCTTGTCGGTGCCATATGGATATTTTAAACACGCCTGATGTAATATCGATGCAGATATTTACATAATAGACACGTCATAACTGTACTTTGCGGGTTATAAAATTAAATACGCGCGTTTATAGTGTTCCTGCGGCTATAAATGTAAATGATTATCATATTTGAAGTAAGCGCGAATTTTTATCATACCGCGTGGAAAAGCAACGATTGTTATTTGGTTTACTTTTATGAAATATAAATTTTCAGGTGACTGTATATAAAATGTGAAGTTGCCGCTTATTACTTTACTAAATTAATAGAGCTATTATATAATAATTAAAGTAGTTAATTGCTTCCAATTTGTTAGTCCAAAGAAGCCTTTTTTGAGATTAACCTTTTAACCTCACCTGAAGACTATGTCAACAGACATCAAATACGATTATCCTGTAATCCAAACACAGAGGAAAAAAATCGCAATGATGTTATCCGTTAGGTACTTATTATTATGAAGAGGTCATAATGATAAAAGCAGTATTATAACTTTCCAGTCACGTCACGTTCAACTTGTTAACTTTTCACGAAACGTCTAGAAAAACGAACTTTAATGCCGTCGTTAGTGTTACATCTGAGTATGTTGATCAAACATGTCTTACTAATGAGACCATTCAAGAAGGTATGCCCCAATATGACGTCAGCGAATGATCAAAATATGGCTGTATGAGACGCAGCTAAACAAACTTGGCGCGCGAGTCGACAAATATTAAAATCACGCAAACGTTACAAATAGAGAAAAACATCAACTTCGTGGTTTCCTATCTAAGAGATGTGCAATAGCATGTTTGCAAATTATGACACAAAAACAAATTTGGTATAAATGGGAGATTTATGCTTTTTATGTTATTTCCCTAATGATCTCTTTGTATTTTCTCTAGATTTTTCATATTTAAACATCTGTTCTGATAACATCATAATCAACATCAGCAATTTTATCAGATGACACTGCGAAATAACTGAGCAAATTGTGAAATATGACAATTTATTTACACTGTGGCAGATGTAGCACCTATACAATGTAGATATTGACATAGTTGTCTCTTCTGTATACTGTATATTTTCATTCAATATGCCTTAGGCTTTAGCCTCAGCAGCGGTGAAGAAGAAAATTTCCAAAACAACAATTTCACAATAAATATAGCAAGTAATCTAAATAAATCTCTTTTACACTTGACATGAGGCCGTCAAATGTAAATTTCAGTCTAGCCTAACGTTATGACGTGAATACGATATGCGTGGGCGTGATCGGTGGGGATAGTATTATAAGAAGATTGAGAGAAAACGAGTTATTTTTGCATGTAGCAACTGAAGCTTTTCAAGAGATTTAAATAAACAAGACAAGAAAATACACGATATCTTTAACTACTGAAGGAGTAACTTTTTGTTCAAATTATGAGTCTAGTTATTAAAAATCATCTATCCATGTAAGTAGGTATAAATTATCGGCAGTTATTTAATAAGATGGAAGGCAGCCATTAATAGATTGCAATTTCTCAAGAGGCCAAGAAAAGTCATCTAGAACTTTCCGACAAAATCCAATCAGCAACACTTTCATGTAAATTGAATGATGATAAAAATTAACGTTGTTTCGTCACGCACCAACTACACATCACGACAATGTTGAAAAGGCTTCATTAGAATAAAACAATGGACGGTACGAATAGAGTTCACACGACGCGACCCATTATTGTATTGGTGAAACTTGATAACCAGGAGAATGAAGCAATTAAAACTGTGGCGGTAGTACTGAAATTGTAACAATGTGCTGTGACAAAGAGAAAGACCATATAAGTTTTAACTGCATACGAAAGAATTCCGGTAACAACTCGGTTTTGTACTTACTTATTTGAAACGCGAAGCTTATTTTATACTTACTCTGATAAACTTGTAAAAGAAATAAAAGCTAAAGTTAGTTCAGAAAACACACTACTATAAAGTGCTAACAAATTAGGTACCAATACTTTTAGAGCTGATAGTACTCGTCTCTAGGAGTAGACTTAAGTATGAAACATTTAAAAGTTTATGTTACTTTTTAGAGATAATTAGGGAAACAACGTTACTGCGTAAAACACCCTGTTCATTAGATAGTCAACAATCCGTGATTAAGTCCTCTTTGACTATCTGATGATAAAGAAAGAAAAATATCACAAAGAAAATGAAAAAAGGCAAATGCAAATTAACGTGACATTTTCACCTTGTATATTATGTTATGCATTGTGTGTGAAGTATAAAAGAACACTTCATCTGAAACGAATGCATTCGACTTGCTGATAACAAGTCTTACAGGAGGAATCAGTTCTGGTAAAAAAATAATGTTTAAAAAATTTCGTGGCATATCATTTCATAATATTCGGATCGGACGCATTGCGCAAACGCTCTAGGATCCAATAACTTAGTTGTTGAGTAGTTGAGTGTAGTATAGGAAATTGAATTAAAACTGAAGTCAAATTGCAACTTGTGACCAAAGGGCTGGCAGTTTTCTCTCTCAAAGAATCAGCATCGCTATTCAGCGAGGCAACACTGCCAGCCTTTTGGGCACTATGCCACGGGGGCCTTATTTAGATTTAATTTAGTTTTAAGTTGTAGTTTATTTAGTTTAAGCTTAGATTTAATGTCATTGAACATTGCTTTAATTGTAGAGGTGCCCTGTTTACGTAAAGAATTTGTTATATAACAGTACACAACACAGAAAAACATGGACATTGAGCAGACTATTCACATAATTATCACCAACAACGAATCTGAAATATGAACTAAGCAACAGTGTTTGCATTGTTGTGTTCCGGTGTGGAGAGTAAGACAGCTGGTGTAATTACGGGCACAAGAGGCATTTCATCTTAGCTCTCTTAGGTTAGCAACGCATCTGCAAACCCTCCGGGGTTGCGGGTGTCTATGGGCAGTAGTGATCACTTACCATCAGGTGACCCACTTGCTCGTTTGCCTTCCTCGTCGTTTAAAAAAAAGAACTATTTTAACTATTATACCTACCAGAGCCCATCACATGGATATCCGTTTATCAGCTAGAGTCATTAATACAAGATAATAATATCTATGGTGTTTCAGATTACTGACGCGTTCAATATGGTCAAATCAATTTCTTTATCTCTTTATTTGCTGGTGTCAATACATTTCGATTCCCGAAAAGAGATAAGCAAGGAATAATACAACGTTCCTCATAAATTGGCTTCTAAATTGCAAATAAATCAGATGTCTCATCACAACGATAACACAGCATCAACGCTTCATGAACAAGATTGTTTATTTTCGGGACTTTTCGGGTTAGTTCGGGAATTGGAGCATTTGAGACCTAGACGGGCCCATCGACAGTGTGACCCCGATGTGGCTGGCTTTACTAGGTTGGGGGGTACTTCGAACGCTTACCCCAGCCAGTGAGCACGACGAGTCACGTACAGTGGGGATTACAGTTCCAGAGTTCCTTAGAATACAGGGTTCGTTTTAATGAACCGTCAAAAATTCAGCCAGGGGTTGAGTAAATCTAAGTATTTATTTAATCGTATGGCGTATTAAACATTTCTAAAACAAAACAAACAATAATCAATTAAAGATAACTATAGATCAACATTCAGGGCCCCTAGCCACGAGATTGTGTCAGGTGTTAAATCGTACAGATCTTCCGGGGGGCCTGGGTAGCAGTGAAGAGGACAGCGCTGTATGTTCTATGGTTTGGGCGTCTTCGTCATAGTCGCCGAGGGCAGAGTCGCGCCAGCCCCACTTGTGGCGGAAGTAGTTACTGCGTCCATGACCTGTCCTCAGTCTGTTTAAGCGACACCAGAGTTTTCGTGGCAGGGTGAAACCGTCCGGTTTGGCCGTGGAATCCTTAGCTTGCAGGGAAGATCCAGGCGTGCATGTGCTCCACTCATCCTTCCAGCTCTGCCCAAGGTGAAAATCACTCAACTTTTTTGCTGTGACACAAACAGGGCGTCGGAATTAAAGCCGTTGGGGTGGAGGGTGACAGAAAGTCCAAGTGAACGCCCTTGTAAAGTTTTTATTTGGAAAATTAAATAAAAAAACATTCTCCCATACATGTATTGCCTCTGCTGTAGGTCTAGCACAACTCACAGTGCGGCTTCTATCTCGCGCGAGAACAACTGCCCGTCCTTTTCTGTCACTCAGAATGCAGCGGGAAAAGTAATATCATCTCGCGCGACAAACAAAGTCGCGGCCAGTTGTGCTAGCTCTACTGGTTAACAATATTGTACGGGACTGTTTTTTTTTTAAATAAACTTCACAGGGGTGCTCAGCTCACTTACTCAATCTCTGTTGACGGTTCATTAATACGAACCCTGTATACTAGTGGTAGCTTATGTCAATTACCTACTTACAAGTATTTTGGTTTCAAATTCCACAATTGACACCTGAAAATTTATATAGGCATCCATCGAAAGCGGTTTGCTTTCTGAACACACCACTGTATTTACATAAATTTAACTTTACTTATTACATGAAATACAAGGCAATAAAATAAAAATAAAAAAAATTACCCATACGCCCATACCACCGACGAATGGATGAACTACTACTACTTACTATTTTCACAAAAAAAAATGCACTCACAAATTTTGAGTTTGACAAAGTCACGTTATTGTCATAAAAGTCTTTAGTTTTTTTTTTTGAGACAAGACAATGGCAACAGATCTATCCTAATGTAGAAATGGAGTTTACGCCGTCGTAGAATATTAATCATGAAACCTAGGGAAAAATTTAAACTATTCTAGTGTTCCGTTTTTCAAACAGAATACAGACAACTAATCAAATTGTAGTCTTCGAAATATGAAATGTTGTCAATTATTTCTGCAGACCCACCAAGTACGGAACCCAGCACACAAAGTATCAGCACTATTCCTTAAATTGGTAAGAGCGGTCTCGAGGCGTTACTAACGGGGCCACATCGTACATCATGACTGCACATGGATGACAACGGTGACAGAAACGTATATTGACAGATTGACATAAATTTTGTGTATTTACCTAACTACCGAAATGCTTCATAGATTTGCGTGGTTGGGTATGTATTTAAAATTAAGTACTAAATATCAACCAAGTTATTATAAATACTTGAAGTACCTACTGACTGAATCCAGAAAAATATGACTAAGCCGGGAATTGAACCCGGATCCTTGATATTCCGTGACAAGTGCGTTACCATTACACCAAAGATAAAAAATATTAAATAATAAATACGAGCTTTAATCATTAACCAGTGTTTTCACGTAATTGGCAAATAACGTGTTGACTATCAAAATCAATAGGCAACTAATAGATTAGCAAATTTACGAGAAAGTTCACGGACTATTAATTATACTATCGTGATTAATTAACGCTTACGCAAGTAAGTACAGTCTACTATAACTACTCACGAAAGTAATACATACAATAGAGTTTTGTTATCTGTAAAAACTGTCTGTAGCTAAAAACAAGACGTCATTTTGTCTTGCGTCGTGTGACCTAAAGTCGACCTTAGTGTCACATCACAGCTGGCTAAATAATAAAAATGGTTTACGAAGTCATGTATTTATTAAAAAGATTTTTTTAATAAAAAACATTAATCAACCATTTTTCTCATACGACAAGGAAGGCAAATGAAAAAGTGGGTCACCTGATGGTAAGTGATCACCACTGCCCATATTCACCCGCAACCCCGGAGGGTTTGCAGATGCGTTGCTAACCTAAGAGAGCTAAGATGAAATGCCTCTTGTGCCCGTAATTACACCGGCTGTCTTACTCTCCACACCGGAATACAACAGTGCAAGCACTTCCGCTTAGCGTCAGGATTAGCGAGTAACCCATACGATATTCCCATACGTTCAGTTCAATACTAACTAGGTGAGATATTCCCGATTCAATTTGTGACACCGTGTGCACGCACTGGCGCTACAAAAGTAACTTAAGCACTGGTGGAGTTATTGGATTTTCGACAGCTACAATCAAATCAAATCAATATTTCATTCAGTTAAGTAGGCGGTAAAATGCTCTTTTACAAGTCATTTTTAGCGCTTCCGGGAATACCATGATTTCCAAGAAGAATGCGCCGCAAGAAACTGCGATCTATGCACTTTTGTAGGAATCCTACTATAATATTATAAATGCTAAAGTTTGTGAGTGTGTTCGTTATTTCTTCACGCTGACGCGGCTGGACGGAATTTCAAATTTGGAATGGAGATAGCTTATACCATAGGCTATATTTTGTCTCCAAAAAATTTATATCGATTACCAAATTTTATGCAAACGATGTCGCAGGCAACGGCTAGTTATGAAATGATAACAATTACTGCCACAGAAGAGAATACAACACAAAGAACAGAGGAAAACTTAACATCACAATGTGCATATTATAAGGAACATTCATGAAGTACAAAGATGTCTTTATCGCGTATGACCCCACTGGTACGCGGCAACACATTAGCAAAACATTTTTGCAGTTTAGCAAAACAAAACATTATTTTTAAACTGAAATGTACAAAGTGTGATTGTTTGAGTGATTAACTTGCCTGGCAAAGAGGACACTGTTTTTACACGAAGTTTAGTTATACATATAAGCATTTCAATAAACATCATATCACGAACCATACATCAAACGTATACAACTATAGCCAGTTCCTCTTATAGTTCAATACAGAATTTTTTGGAAGACTGTAGTCAGAAACTGTAGCAAGTTTAGTTGTAGCCAACATTATGGCATTATGGCATTATTTGACAAAAAAGAAAACCAATCAACCAACTAGATGTGCTAACGGAACTGTCTAGCTGCGTACAGAAAAGAAGAATTAGGGGGTTTTTTGAAGTTTCTAAAACGAGCACTAAGGCTCGCAGCTTCGCAAAAGCCAGAAAACCGAAACGATCTCATCTCTTCCTCACGAAGGACAGGTAGAAACTCAAATAAGTTGACAAACAGGTAGCAATCAAACGTTACTAGGATAAGGAAAGCGTGCATAGTCTAATCCGCTCGCACCTGCCGCGCAACGCGACTCTAGAAGCCCCGAACACGTGGCTAAGATCTTGTTATCTTTATGTGATTTATAAGGCACCATATAGCAAGCTCTCTAGGAGAAAGCAGGGCAGGGTAGTGGCGACCGTGACAGGACCCAACTGCAATCAGAAGCGAAGTCTGCACCATCACACATCGCGGGCGAGAGAACAAAGAACAAAGGCCGCAGCCAGCGGTCACGGAACAAGGTCGAGCGAAACTTCTAGAAGCCTCCCGGACAGCCAGCGCTCCCGAAAGCCATTCCTAAAGGAAGTAAGCCCGTTTCTAACTTAAACAATTTTTCCTTGCACCCCTCTCGATTTGTTGTGAATAGTGTCGCGGGTCCTTTAAAATTTATAAATTAACGTTACGACACTGACGTTATTAAAATACGTTGCTATTTTGTTGCTATCCCAAGTAAATAAATAGGTAGTCAAACCAATTCATTAACTTCGAATTCAGTCGCAAAGCAAGCGACACGCTACAAATACCTTTATAGATCTAATATACACATTTTTTACTGTCCTGCCATAAGCCCCACCCTAGACAAGAGTATTATGCTGCCCTACATCTTGCATCTTTCAAGTAGTTTCAGTAAGGCTGACACGACTGGCCGTGACTTTGTTTGACACGCGAGATTATATTACCCGTCCCGCATTCTGAGTGACAGAAAAGGACGTGCAGTTGTTCTCGTGCGAGATACCTGCCTGCGTCCTGTGCGCCGACGCGCCGAGCGCGGCCGGCGGAGGGTAGCTTGTATTTTGCCGTGTTCATGCTCATGCTATGCTACCTACAATCTAGAAATAATATAGTTGTTGTACAAAATCAACATTTTTAATATGCGTATGAAAGTGAACGAGCAGTACAGGGTAAAACTTGTATTAGTTTGTATGTACTGTAATATTGTTGTAAGATTTTTCGTTAACAAATAAAACATTCCTTACTTACTTACGAGGGGCGCCTGAAAAGTAATCTACCTAACAATGAAACAAAAGACTGTCGTGGCTAAATTCTAAAAAAAAAATATCGCCAATATGCGCCAATCGCATGTTTGCTTGCTTGCTTTGCATTCTTGATTGTTTGCTTGCGTCCTAAGAAATTATTATACTTTACGCGAACGATGCCACGGGTAAAAGCTAGTACATAAATGTATAATATGAAATCTTATCAAATAGGAACGTACTCATCAAATCAAGCCACTTCCGAGTTTGGGTAACAATGCTGGGTAAAGGTTCTTTATTTCCATCCCACTTTGCCTGGTCCTGTATTCGATCAACCAAATCTATTCAGATTCTTAGCGTATTTATTACATGCCTGGCGACCAACACAACACCAGTGCTAAAGCTAAACCGTTCCAAAATGCTCTAGCTAGGTAAATCAGGGGCTCTAGCATCGTACAAAAGTTAAATAGGTACAGCTATTATTGAGTTACAAAACTTATTAACTTTGCCATTGGAAAACTTACTGTTGCCCCATACATCGACACAGGTCGCGGTCAGTTTACCAACTGCAAAAATAATAATGCACATCTAACACTAACAAATAATAAGATACAGGACAGCTACATGTACAAAGATCAACTTGTCCCTTAAAGGGGTCTCTGCCAGTTAACCTTCGAGAATCGATTATGTCTGTAAACGAAAAATCTTTTTTTGTGACGTTAAACCACGGCCGGTTCACGGTTTTTTTCTTTTACTTCTTGCCAAATTTCATAATTCTAGATTAACGGGGAGTTCCCTATAGGTTATTATTCCTTTACGAGTGTTAAAAAATTCGACGTAAACGGCGTTGACAATATTTTTATTGAATTTTGTTCCACTGAAAATATTTCTCATATTTTAATTTCATTATGAACACCAAACAATTTGATTTTTTTCAATTTGAACATCGTAGAAGAACAATTAAAATATTCTTTAATTTTTTTAGGTATTTTGTTTATTTAATACAATAAGACATAATGAGACCGGGATATGGATCGATATTACCTCAAAGGTTTGACCACCTCCCGATATTTCGACGCATTATGTCTTAAGTAATTAACCGCGAATCATTTAAGACTGTTTCATCATGTCAGCCGATTGACGTCCACTGCTGTACATAGGCCTCCCCCGCGGCTCCCCACTCAGACCGGTCTTGTGCTTCCCGCATCCACCGCGATCCCGCGATCCTCACCTGGTCGTCGCTCCATCTTGTTGGAGGCCTACCGACAGCTCATCTCCCGGTCCGTGGAGGACGCCATTTGAGAACCTTCTGACCCCATCGGCCATCAGTCCTGCGAGCAATGTGCCCCGCCGAACATAGTGGCGTTTTCGTACAGACACTTCAACACTTCGATATACCGGTAGCCAACTTGGCACCGCTGGAGAAACTGCAGCACAGCCCAGGTCTTGATCGCATCGAAGGCTTTCTCGTAGTTTAAGTATTTAAAACTGTTTAATAGAATACAACTTACTAATTACACAGAAAATTATTTCATGACTGTTTGAAAACGTATCAATTTCATCACTTTTGCATGCATACTTTTCTGGTAGCTGTTTGTGTTTTTTGGGCTCACAGTTCTAATCTTACTTCATTTTCTGATACTTATTAGTAGTTCGTTTTTGTAGGGGACGCAGAGAACTGCCTCTCCTAAAACAGATAGGTTAGAAAACCTTACTGTTTTAGGCGAGCTCGCGGGTACTGGTTTGTTCTGTATTCTGAGGGTTTTTACTAAATATTCTAACGCATCAGTGAACGGTTTCTAGTCTAGTTTGACTGTGCTGAAGTTGAACGGACATTGCGGCGTTGTACAGACATCTAAGCAATTTGATGTATCTCCCAAGTCAACTTGGCACTGCTGCAGAGATTGCATAACGGCTCCAGGTCTCGATATTCCAAAAAAGAGGGTTACCAGGGGCTGATTATTATACTCCTCAGTCTTCTGTACAGTCTGCTTCACTTTGTGGATGTGGTCCATGGTGTTAGAAGTAGATAATTCCTGATGACCCTCGAAAACTACTATGAACTTGGCTTGACACGCTGCCGCGTGTCTAGATGTGCGGATTAGGGGCGTGATGAGTTGAAAAATAAGACCACTGTTATACTCCTATGCCAAGTTTATGGAGTTCTCCTATCGTGGAGAGCGGAATTAAACATAGTCTGTAAATTTGAAGCCATTTATTTCTGAAACCTTTGTTTATTAAACTCGGTTTCAGAAATAAAATCTTCGTGTTTGAGAAAAGAGGTATGAGTTTCTGAAACAGTAGTTGTTGCAGTTGTATCGTTGTAGAAATTGATCAGTCAGTAGAAATTTATCGGCATGTTTCTGTGTTCTCGCTGATTAACAATCTTATTAAGTAGGTATGGTTTCAGACCTAAGTAAGTTGTGTTCAGAAACAATGTACCTACCAAAAACATTAATTGTTGGTTTTCAGGTTCTCATGAAACTTAATAAAATGCATAAATCTTGTAAATTAAACTGAGAGTAGATTTGTACAAATAAACAGTTTTATTGAAATTTTATACTAAAAAAGCATCCTTATTGTTAATTTTTTTCATTTGGTGTTAGCAGGCTTAGCTGAAATGGGACTGGGTAGCCCACATCAGCCGCATGCGTCCGCATAGGTGGGTGAAAATTGCCACAAAGCGGGTACCAGGTAGTGGCAGGCCTAGACGACGGTAGCGGGTTGATCTGTATGTCTTCCTTTACGGTTGGCCTGAAACCGCTGAAAATCGGGACGCGTGGAGGACATGACGGGAGGCCTTTGCTCAACAATGAGACACTTCACCAGGCTTATGATAATAAAAAAAGTTAGCAGGCTGTCTACGTCCATTATCATACAGTTATTGCCGTTGCTGTTGTCGAGGATTGCTTTCATAATTTTCTTGCACTCGAAGCCCATTTCATGTTTGATCAGTATCACCTTTATTTTTACGTATCCGAGAATAAAGATAACAATAGGTTATTTTTAAAAAACTAGGCCTCTAATTGGATTTATTGCTTAGCGAGTCTTCGTTTTGGGATAATTTACCGATTAGTTTAGTTTCGCGCACAACACCACAATCAATCCAAACCTCCAAATAAGTAATTCTCTAGTAATTCTCCAAATAAGTAGTTCTCAAATGAAGTCGGTTAAAAAAGAGCCCATAATATTGTTTTCTTGTTTGATTACCGCAATACCATTTATTTTATCATATTATTGCAAAATTCGAGGAAATTATCCGTTTGTTGTTAAAATGATTTCATTGACAAGCGACAATGAAATGACAATGTCAACTATTGACAATTAATTTGACGTTAGCTGTTAAAAGGAATTCTCAGGCTTGAAGAGTGGCAATTGCCTATTATTAGGGTGCATTGGTGCGTTATCGTGCAAAATCAGAATTCCTTTGCTTAGTTTACCTCGCCGTTTTTCTTTTATTGTCTCTCTTAGTTGATATAGTAAGTTTGAGAAATAATCAGCATTCATTTAGTTTTCTTCGGTAAATAATCTATGAGCAAAATCCCTTCTGTGTCCCAAAAGATTGTAGCCATAAGTTTACCTGCCGATGGACAGACCTTGAATTTCCGAGGCGGCTTCTCATCCTTAAATTTCCACTGTAACGACTCTTGCTTACTTTCCGGGTCCCATTGTCGAATCCAAGTCTCATCACATGTTACAAGTCTAGAAATTATTTCTTCCTGTTTCACTCATGTCCAAAAACTCTTCGCAACATTTGACACGCCTCTCCATGTCAACGTGCACTAACCTTGGACATGTTCAAATGCTCTCACGACCTAACTTAAACTGCTTTGACCAAAACTTTATAACAAATTCGGAAGAACACGAACTGCCAAACACGCGTAACATACGCTGTCTGATCTCCGAAGGCGTATTCCCTTCTTTAGTCAAAAACTTAAATCACCGCACGCTGCTCGATTTTATCCATTTTCACTTTTTCTACCGACATGTTTGAAACAATTGTAGGAGACAAATAAACGTGATGCAATAAACAAATGAATGTAATACATTTTGAAAATAGAAGAACAAACGAATATAAATCCATACCAGCCAGCATTATTTTTGTATATATTTCTGACCAAGGAGATTACTTATCAGCCGCCCCTCGTGCTTAGATAGAAGTCACACTGTGAGTTGCGCTAGACCTACAGCGTCGACAAATAGGTTAATCACCAGCTAACTAAAAATTACAACAGGACATGTGCGTCGCAAGATGTTTCCAAAAACACAGGTACACTCAATAATAGATAGGACTTGGAATATACAAATATAAGGCAAATCAATCATGAAACTTTCACAGAAAATAACAGGAATACCCATATAAATGAAAAATTTCTAATGTAACATAATAATATCTAGAACCTGTCCAAGTGGCACCTGGATAAGTGGAAAACTACTATTATCGATTATAGAGATTCAATATAATGTCAGTGCCCTAAGCACGACTTGTCGAATCCTGCGTTACGTTACGGTTATCGTATCGAGATCGAGAAATCTCATACTAAATTTTAGTTCCAAATACGCTCACGGGCGGGCGCTGTTCCAAACGTCATACAAACTCGTTATAGTTTACTATTCGATTTTACGTGACGCAGGATTCGATAAGTCGTGCTTAGGGCACTGGACACTTCTAACTATACCTAACTCGTCTACGAGTTATGACATAATAATAATATTATAATATTTGAGCCGAAACTACGTTGTGCGATGAAAGTTGAACCACGGAAACATTCCAAAATTCTCTTAAAGATCTCAAATCAAACTTTGTACAAAACGACGAAGGAGTTGATCTATACTCAAGAGCAATAAAAAAGGGTCACTTTATATGAAAAATTCCATATAAAGTGACCCGTTTTTTTTGCTTTTGAGTGTAATAACAGCACACGCGGTTCTAAAAGCTTTTATCAGCACTTCGTGAGCGTAGAATCCGGTTATAGCTAATCCGTAGGAACTGTACAATTTTCCGGGATAAAAAGTACCTAGCTTTTATTTCTCCTCAATGTTCAAGCTATCTCCTTGGCAAATTTTGTTAACATCGGTTCTGCTGCTTCGCCCTGAAGAGGTAACAAGAGAGACGTTACTTTCGCATTTATATACTCGTACTATGAGCTGTAGATCTCGCGACCTCTTTTTTTATTTCAAAAACACGAATAGACAAAAAAATCCTACTTACGTGATTGTCGGAATCTGATCACAAATTTTCACGAAGATTGGGTCATTTTTGATTTTGTTTAATAATATAAATTACAAAAAACAAACCGACAATAAAATCTATATAATTAATTACTTAGCGAACCAGCTCACAAAATTTCACGAGAACCGGTTGAGAAATGCGACCAGTAAAGAAGAACAACCGGACAGACAGATATGAGAAAAAAAAATTGTCCCAGCTGAAACTGGGATACTTCGCTCACATCGGTCGCTCGGTCAGTTGACAACATTTCATATTTTTGAGACTATAATTTGATTAATTGTCTGTATTCTACTTTGAAAGAGGAGCAAACCTACGGTTTTAAGTTTTCATTAGGACTTGTAATTAATTTATTATTAATTTATTAAAAGGTACTTATTCCAAAAGGACGTAACTTTGTCTTGTCACGATCAAAAAAACAAAACCAAGATGTTAAATTTATCTGACATTGTCAAACCTACGTGTGATTGTTACTTTTTTTTTTTCGTGAAAAAGGCAAAAGTATTACACCCATTCTTGCGCCGTTTTGGTAGAATTGGTAATTTTATTTTATTCTCTTTTATTTAAAAAAATAAGTAATATAAAATTTTTACAAATATAGTGTTGTGCTCAGGAGGCAAAGCCCTTTCGATACCTATATTAATTTCCAGGTGTGAAAAATACGAAATGCTGTCAATTAGTTTGTTTAGCAGACTGTCGTGCTAACAAACCACTAATCGAATCTAAATAGTAGTACCATTAATCACGAGCGTGGTTAGCCTCAATAAGCTATAAAATAACCAAATACCCCATTGACATCAGGAGCCATAAATACAATATTTATTAGTCATACCACTAATTATGTTCACGAACGGAGGTAAACCGGGACAGTATTTGCAACACCGACTACATTGTTTCAGGTTTAGTCAGACACAGGATAAGAACGGACGTTGTCAGTATTGTTTTCAGTACAAAGCAGACCCAATTTCATAGAGACAGAATTGTCATTGTCACTAATATTGTGGTCTGGAATCTGAGTAAAGCTAGACACATTCAATAAGACATTGTTTGTTTTATTTAAGGCGTTCAGGAGTTCATTTTAGTTAGAAATGCGCATACTATCGTAAAGGTCGAAATTCACTAGTTCTAAAATGTAAAGACGGACGAAAATTTCGTGAGTTCTGGCGTGTTTGTAACGAATAATATTATACCCTGAAAATTACATGAACATTGACGTAGGCTCCGATTCTGGTGATCATCGAGATCTATCTTGATTTTGATATCCCATAGAGTTACATTCGATTTACCATAACAACATCACATTAAATATTGATAACGATTACTACAAGAGAGAGATAC